>JAVXUP010000238.1:0-617369 GCA_033070095.1 Escallonia herrerae | reverse complement strand
ATTTGCCACCCCGAGAGGGGTATTTTGGTAATTTTCCCGAAAAAGTTTTTCAACGGACTTTTAAGTCCAGAAGTGTAAGTAAAACGCCTGAAATGTTATTTTGCAGCTGATTGCGGGGCGTAATTGTCGCTAAAGGTGAAAACTTAATTAGACAGTTTTTTCACGAATTTATAAAAAATAGCTAGAGCTAGATTTTGCCAAAATACAAAACAGAGACCCTACTATTTTCAAAAGATCTGTATCAGGTAAAAATTTCAGATTTTTGCAAAGACTAGAAAGGGGTTAACTGATACGCGCAACCTTGTAACTTTGCAGTGTAATTTAAAATATCAAGACAGCGCGATTTCGTGCGAAACTTTTATGAGAACCCTAGGGTGTTGGGAAGTTCCATTCCCCAGGAATTCGGGCCATTCCGAAGCCGTTAGCTAATTTTTTGGCCGAACGGGCTTTTAAGCGCTCGATCCGGACACCGGTTCGGGATTTTTAGGCGAAAAATCCGTAAAATACGTTTTAGATCAAGAATGAACTCAGGAAGCTTTAAAATAGCTTTTTAAAGCACTTTTGATATTTTCTGAAGCCAGGGGGCATTTTGGTAATTTGCCCCCCCGCGAGGGGTGTTTTGGTAATTTTCCCGAAAAAAAGTTTTTCGAACCAGAAATGTAAGTAAAACACCTGAAAGGTTGTTTTGAAGCTGGTTTGATGGGCGTTAGGGTGACAATGAACCCCCGGGGGCTATTTTGCTAATTTTACATTACACAAATTTGTAAGCTTAAAATAACTTTTAGTTCAGGAAAGGGTGTGAGACACCTGAAAAAAGTTATTTTAAAGAGAAATTCAGGAAGCTTAAAATCCCATTTCAAAGCACTTTTCAGATTTTTTTTGTCAGGGGGCATTTTGGTAATTCGCATCCCCGATAGGGGTATTTTCGTAAATTTGCAGCGTTAAGTTTTTCAAATGATTTCTTAGTCCAGAAATGTAAGCAAAGCACCTGAAAGGTTGTTTTGAAGCTGATTTGGGACGTTAGGGTGATAATGAACCCCCAGAGGCATTTCGGTAATTTGCCGCTCATCGGGGGCTATTTTGCTAATTTTACATTATACCAAATTTCCCGAAAGACGGTGGTTTAAATAAATTTTATTCTTCTTTTATTTAAATTTATGACTTGTTGAGAATGATATAATTTTTATTTTTTAGATTACAGTATAAATATGGATGCAACTGGAGGAAATAATTTTTGTGAAGGTTCTGATCCACCTTACGTTGGTCAAGTTTTTCAAGCACTGGACGAAGTTGAAGCATACTATAGAGCATATTCGAAAACGATAGGTTTCGGTATTAGAACTAAGACGACTAGAAAACGGGCGAATACAGATCAAATTTGTGCAAGACTATTTGAGTGTCATAGAGGAGCACCGCATGTAACTCCGGTCGTTCGGATCAGTGACGAAGGGACAACAAGACAAAGAAAACGGGACACATTTCCGGGTACCGGCTGCAAGGCCCATGTGTATGCAGTACACCGAAAAAATGAAAACCATTGGGTTGTCACAGGAGTGGAGTTGAGCCATAATCATCAGTTGATGACCCCCAGTAAGATTGGTCAAATTCATCAACACCGAGAAATAAGCGCGGCACACAGACAACTAATTTTTACAATGGCCGAGGCTAAAATTCCACCTTCTAAGATGATGGGGGTTTTCTCAAGCCAGGTTGGGGGGATTGACAAGTTGAGTTTCAACGAAGTAGACCTTCGAAATGAACTTCGTGCTCAGAGGAGAGAGTCTTTCGGTAAGAGTGATTCTCAAACTACACTTGATCTCTTCAGGTCCCTTCAGAGTGAGAATTCTGGATTTTTTTACAGTCTCCAACTGGATGATGAGAACCGCATTAGTACTATATTTTGGGCGGACCCCCGTTCTAGAGCTGCTTACCAAAATTTTGGGGATGTTGTGACGTTTGACACCACATACCGCACCAATAAGTACTCTATGCCTTTTGCTCCGTTCACCGGGGTGAACCACCACTATCAGTCAATCTCGTTTGGCTTTGCCCTGCTTAGGGATGAGACGGAGGAGTCATTTACGTGGTTATTTGAAACGTGGCTTCAAGCAATGTATCATATTCCTCCAAAGACCATCATCACCGACCAAGATCTGGCAATGAAAAATGCAATCGCTAAGGTCCTTCCAGATACTCACCATGGCCTGTGCACATGGCACATAAGCAACAAATATCCCGAACGGCTTCACCATGTATATGCAAACCATCCGTCATTCAAGACTGACTTTAATACATGTGTGAAGAAATCGTTGACGGTAGACGTGTTCGAGGAGAGGTGGGCCACGTTAATGGATACTTACTATTTGCACAATCACGAATGGTTACAATCGTTGTATGAGATCAAGACACAGTGGGTCGGTGCCTACACCAAGAATTTTTTTGCAGCCGGAATGACTACGACCTCGAGAAGCGAAGCTATGAATTCATTCTTTGATGGGTACGTAGGCCAGTCTTCAAGTATAGCGGAGTTCGTACTAGAGATGCAGAAAGCCGTTGACAGGCAATTGTACCGTGAGAGAGAAGCCGACGCGGCTACAGTTTGCAAAGAAAGAGCTATACTACTTTATTCACCTTTAGAGGCTCATGCGGCTCAAGTCTATACCAAGGAAATGTTTCGACAGTTTCAAGAGGAACTACTAAAGTCGAATCAATATGGCATGACAAAGTTGCACGAGTATTCCACCAGAGATATCAAGGTTTATGCTTTGACAAATGTGACGAACTTCGCCAATCCGTGCTCTTCGTCGGCTCCGAGGACCAGACGACATTTTACCGTAGCAGTTTGTAAGGACACCGGGTTGGTTAATTGCAACTGTCAACTGTTTGAGCATAAAGGTATACTTTGTCGACACGCGTTGAGGGTTTTGAGCGCCAAGAATGCTAGTGAAATCCCTCCACCGTATATCTTGGAACGGTGGACGAAGGAAGCCAACAGAGTCCACGGTCACATTCCTTACGTGCCCAATGTTTCAGTTGATTTCGAGCAATCTGAGACGCTGCGATATAATCACCTTTGTAACATCATGCACGGTTTATCAATGGATGCAGCGTCGACATTTGATGGGTACAGGTATCAAGTTGAAGCAGCCGCACGGGATAAGGCTAAGCATGCACAGTTTAGGAGGGCATTACCAGAAACTGTGGACACTCCGACTAGCCACGCAACTCCAGGCGGTAGATTCAATCGAGCCAAACAGCCAGTCATTGACGGTACTGACCTACAAGGTGAGGAGGACGATATTTTTGATCCAATTATTTCTCAAACAAAAGGGCGAAAACGAGCAATACGCATGAAGAATCCGATTGAAGAAGCAACGGGTCAAAAAAAATTACGAAAGTGTGCGTTGTGTAACAAGATGACTGATCATGACAAGAGAAACCATTATAAAGTGTTAGGTATCGAACCTGACAGTATGGTCGAGGAGGACGATGATGAGGAAGAGTGTTAGGGTTAATGTTTCAGTTGTATAAATTGAACTTATATAATGTTTAAATTTGTGATTTGGTTTGTGCAATCTTTAATTTGTGATTTGGTTTGTGAATTATTGATAGTTTTGGTAACTCCGTTTTCGGGCACACTTTAGGCCCCATTTGATAGCTTCCGAAAAAAGTTGTAATTTTTTTTGTCACTTTTTTTCCGCTCATTGCACTTCAGGCACGCTAGTTAGCCCATTTGTAAGACTTTCGGCGAAAAACGAGACACATTAATTTTTGAGTTTTCCTAGGAAGGGCCTATTCGGGCACACTTTAGGCCCCATTTGATAGCTTCCGAAAAAAGTTGTAATTTTTTTTGTCACTTTTTTTCCGCTCATTGCACTTCAGGCACGCTAGTTAGCCCATTTGTAAGACTTTCGGCGAAAAACGAGACACATTAATTTTTGAGTTTTCCTAGGAAGGGCCTATTCGGGCACACTTTAGGCCCCATTTGATAGCTTCCGAAAAAAGTTGTAATTTTTTTTGTCACTTTTTTTCGAATGCCGTCATATGAAAGGTATATTCGCACACATTTTCAGCGCCAAATTCAAAATAGCGAAAAATTATGTACATTTCTTTTTGGTACAGTTTTTTGTAACATCACAGCAGCTAGCCACGCACGTCAGGATAATGGTAATGAAGGCGTCTAGCTTCATTCTTTTTCAGCTCCCAGGCTATCCTATACCTAAACGTCAAGGCATCCTTCCTAGTCCACGAGGAGTGTTTGAGCACTTCCGAGCGAGCAATGTAGTCCATGTACTTGAGGACGTAAATCCCGCAATCGTGACCGTTATATTGCTTTGGTCGGTCCTTTATCATCACGACCGTCCAAGGGTCACCCTGTGGCCGTCCGCATGCTAGCGAGAGGACAGTAGTCTGCATCCAACAATAAAAACGAGAATCAAGCCTATGAGACAAGAACAATATACTATGAGCCAAGGTCAAAAAATAAATACTAACCACTAAAGTGATGTACTCGTTGTACATCTGTGCCAGCAGCTGTCCAGGCTCGTCCTCCCTTAGGCTATCGTATATGTGAACCGTTCTGAACGCTGGATGGAGAAGTAATAGGAACCAGTGGTTTGCATGATGACAGGGTATCATGATAAGGTTCGCATCAGCAGCGGGACATTGATAGTCTGCGTTCATCATGCCTAACACGTTTCGACCTGGTTTCCACTTACTCCTGCCGCCCCCTCGCCTCCATTCTGTGAATTCTCTCACCGTTAATTCCACAAAATGAGTGGGATACATGTTAAGCTTCAGATATTCAGAACGGTTAAAACGTTGCTCTCTAATCCGGAGCAGTTCTATGTAAGCGTTCATGACAAAATTTGAAAGATCTGTCTCCGGCGCCAACGTTCTGATATCCTCATGACCTAGGAATGTCGCAAGGGGAAAGTCTGCTGAATTGACAGGCTCATGCCCGAAGTAGTGCCGGTCGATCCAAGCCATCTTGTCCGACCTCAATGGCTTCGTCGCTTGTCCTTTGTCCGACTGAAAGCTTGGGCGCGAGGCCTGGATTCCTACTTGGGGAAGCTGACTCTGGCACTGAGAGTCGTATGCGTTTGGAGGCAAGCGACTATATGGCTCCCATACCTGACTCTGGGGCTGATAGTCGTACGCGTCAGGAGGAGGGCGACCAGACGGCTCCCACACCTGACTCTGGGGCTGATAGTTGTACGCGTCAGGAAGAGGGCGACCGGACGACTCCCACACCTGACTCTGGGGCTGATAGTCGTACGCTTCAGGACGAGGGCGACTAGACGGCTCCCCTTCGTAACCCCGGTACGCAAGACTAAAGTTTTGAACTTCAGTCTTGTACTTCTCAATGGACCTCTTAAGATTGTCAGGAGCCTGCGCGACAAACCAGTCAAACGACTCCAGCTGCTTGAACACCTCAATGCCCTGGTCAACCTAAAAAACATGCATAGAAAATATGGCTAATCATATTTGACAAATGGTCGATAAGGTGCGCAAATAAATTATCAAACAACACTAGCATGACTTACAATGGCCAATGCCCAGAACTGGTCATAGACCTCACGTGGCGCGTACGATGTCTTCTTCACTGGGAAGGGCGATTCACCCTCGTGCGCGTCACCCTGAGAAACCACTGTAAGTATTCCTCAGTACTAATGCCGTCGTGCTTCAGCGATACAAGGCTATCATACGTTTCCTGCCAGGTATTCCACTGGTGCACCTCGTCACCCAACAAAATCAAGGCATCAGCCACCTCGAAGTTCGGCCCTCGACCACCCCTGTATGGCCGCATGTCTACAGCGGGTTTTGGTATCCCTTGTGGACAGCCAGCTTGCTTCATAGCTCGATCGGGCATCTGAAACTCACATTCTTCGAAGTGAATGAGCGGCACCCGAACCAAACCTGCCAGCACGTACGACACCGGAAGTTGCCAACACCACTCATCCAACAGATGCATCACCTTGCCATATGGCTGCCACGTCACCTGGGATGCATCTAGTATCTCTAGTTCCCCCCGATAGAACTTTAGATGGTGGTGAGGGTCTACCCGTCTCCCCCTCCGGTTGGTCGTAGGCCCCCAGGCCCACACCCTAGGCCACGTCTCATCGGAATCTACCAACGGTTGTGGACGACCCATGGGTAGCCTCTCGTAAGACCAAACCTGTGAATGCAAACATTATATGGAATTAGTAATTAATCCCGAATATATTGACTAAGGATCCTACCAAGAAAATAAATGCTCATACCTGTAATAGAGTCAGGCAGGCGGCAATGGACTTGGCACCGTTTCTCGTAGCCTTATGCAGTGCTCGATATAGGTGCGCAAGGACAGCTGAACCCCACGAATAGGAGTATACCTCCTCAAGATCCTCCAAGAACACCATATACTTCGGATGCACCGTGTTTTTCGAATGCGTCGGAAGTAATATAGCTCCAATAATATACAGAAGGAATGCCTTCGTATACGTCACGAAATCTTGAGGAGTGTATTCATCCGGTAGCACGCCGTACTGCTCTCTCAGCCATTTAAGCTTGACGCCGTTTGTTGTAAGCGCTGCCCTTGGAATTCCCGGAAAATACTGCATAGCCATATTCGCTATGGATGCAGACGGCACGTTCAAAGTAACGGGTCTGCCGTGACATGGGATTCCAAGTATAAATCCGACGTCCTCTAACGTAACAGTCATTTCACCAAACCGGAAGTGAAATGAGTTCGTCTCGCTCCTCCATCGTTCAACTAGAGCGGATATAAGGCAATCGTCGTGTCGAGACCATTTCCCGGGATCGGTGAACAGGGTTAAATTTTGACGGTGTAATAGCTGTATTTGTTCCTCGTTTAGTACCCACTCTTCAAGGTGCCTTGTGCTTTGAATTGTTTCCAAAACACCCCTATCGACACCGTCAAATACGTGCCTCGCGACGTGGTCATCGTCATCGTATAGGATTGATGTATCATGAGGTCCAGAGCTGAAATTCATACCTTTAAGAACAAAATATAATTATAAACCAACTTAGCGTCCATAATATCCATAATATTTACATTCCAAAACTATAACTGGATCTTTAACCTAGCTTACCAACACATTAGCAATAGTCATTATTTCAATGTATTAAAACAAATCCTCAATTCCCACCACTCCGAACGCTTAATTACGCTAGTTCCCACTGAATTTAGCGCCAACGTGGTTATATAGCAATATATAGCCCGATGGCCCCTACACCTCCAACACCTCAAAACAGCTTTAAAGTCAAGTTTTTAAATGTATTACGTCAATTATATACCAAATATATCAGGAAAAATTTTAAAGGGGGCAAGTTACCAAAACACCCGCTACTTATGCAAAATATCCCCTGGCAGTCATCGCCGGTGCGTCACAAGGTTCAGAACATCTGGAACAAAATAAGTTTTTGGGTGTCTCACACCCTTTCCTGAACTAAAAGTTATTTTAAGGTATGAATTTTAAGCTGGATCCTTCCTAGCAAAATAGCCCCCGATCAGCGGAAAATTACCGAAATGCCCCTGAGCGTTCACTATCACCCCAAAGCCCCCGAACCAGCTTCAAAACAACATTTCAGGTGGTTTACTTACATTTCTGGACTAAAAAGTCGTTTGATGGACTTGGCATGGGAAAATTACCAAAACACCCCTTGGCGCGGGAAAATTACCAAAACACCCCTTCGCGCGGGAAAATTACCAAAACACCCCTACGCGCGCCACGTCAGCTTCAAAACAACATTTCAGGTTTTGTAATTATATTTCTGGACTAAAAAGTCCGTCAAAAAACTTAGCACTGTAAAATTACCGAAATACCCTCTCGGGGCGGCGAATTACCGAAATGCCCCCTGGCATCAAAAAATATCAAAAGTGCTTCGAAATGCTACTTGAGGCTTCCTGAATTCATTCTTGACATAAAAAGTATTTTACGGAGGTTTCGCCCAAAAATCGCGAACCGGTGTCCGGATCAAGCGCTTAAAGGGCCGTTCGGCCAAAAAAATAGGTAACGGCTTCGGAATGGCCCGAATTCCTGGGGAATGGAACTTCCCAACATCCTAGGATTCTCATAAAAGTTTCGCGCGAAATCGCGCTAGCTTGATATTTTAAAATACACTGCAGAGTTACAAGGTTCCCCGTATCAGTTAACCCCTTTCCAGTCTTTGGAAAAATCTGAAATGTTTACCTGAGACAGATCCTTTAAGAATAACTAGGGTCTCTTTTTTGTATTTTGGCAAAATCTAGCTCTAGCTATTTTTTATAAATTCGTGAAAAACTGTCTATATTTGGCACCCTAAAAAATCGCTGTTTTGGAATCTATAAATGTAATACGCTGATTTGTATAAACCTAACATTGAATTATAAGGAAATTCAAAATACTTACTTGTTGTGACTTGATGTATTTAAAGAAAAAACTACCGATCTTCTAGCGGTTATCCACCGATCTTCTAGCGTAAAATTTTTTGATTTGTATTGTTATGGAGATTATGTAGGTGAGATATGAAGTACGAAGGAAGTTGGTAAAAGATGACAGAGTGCAGAGTGCAGAAGAAGGGTTCGGGGGAGGGGATTATAAAGAGAGAAGTGAGGAAGAGAGAAGAAAAAAGACAGAAAAAAGTGAGGAAGAGTGGTTGTTTATGCGGTCAAAGGCTGCTGAAAAAAAAAAATTCGGCAGAAGGACACCACGTTGGGCATCACGGGGGAGGGAAGGACGACACGTGGCATCGTGGGGAAGGACACCAGGTGGGGCATCACGCGGGGGGCGCCACGTGGCAGGGCATCACGCGGGGGGGGGGGGGGGCGCCACGTGGCAGGGGAGGGGGAGGGACCAACCGCGGGTTGTAGGTGCGGTTGGGCCCTGCGGATGAGGGGAGGGGACGCCACGTGGCAGTGGGAGGGGACCAACCGCGGGTGGTACCTGCGGTTGGGCCACGTGGCAGGGGGAGGGGACGCCACGTGGCAGTGGGAGGGGACCAACCGCGGGTGCCACCCGCGGTTGGGCCACGTGGCAGGGGGAGGGGACGCCACGTGGCAGAGGGAGGGGACCAACCGCGGGTGGTACCGGCGGTTGGGCCACGTGGCAGGGGGAGGGGACGCCACGTGGCAGGGGCCATGGGATTGGGCCACGTGGCAGGGGTGGGGGCGGCACGTGGCGGGCATATTAATGCCAACCGCTGGTTGTGCATGCGGTTGGTGTCCTTTTTCTCCTCTCAGCCATTTTCTCACCATTTTTCTCACCATTTCTCGTGCTTTTTTTGCCATTAATGCAGTGGCCGTACACCTTTTGCGCCACGTGGCCCAACCGCTGCTCTTACCTGCGGTTCGGTGGAGAAATTGTTATTTCTCCACCGGTGGATGTGGATCGGCCCCCATATATATATATATATATATATATATATATATATATATATATATATATATATTTACTTAAAATTGCGACACGTAAGATTTTTGGGACTCTATATTTGCGATAAGTAAGACTTTTTAAGAGTCTTCTCCTTCTGACACATAAGTTTCAACTTTGCATATGGTAATCCCCTAACTTAGTTGGTCTCTTTATTTAGAGTCCAACTCTTTTGAATTATAAAATTCAAGAATTCTATTTGTTTTGGTATTTTTTTTCTTTTCTACTCTATTTAACTCTTTACTATAATTTATTATTAAAAAATTCGTAGGTATAATTTATATAATATTTTAAAACTAAGAAACTAATTATACACCTTCTAAAACTCTACTTAATCAATATATTTATATATTAGGCCTTAATTTTGATTATTAAAACCTAAAAAAACACGACACGTAAGATTTTTGGAACTCTATCTTTGCGACAAGTAGGACTTTTTAAGAATCTTCTTCTTTTGCCACGTAAGCTTCAACTTTGCATGTAGTAGTTCTCTAACTTAATTGATCTCTTTATTTAGAGTCCAACTCTTTTGAATTAGATGTATAAAATTCAAGAATCCTATTTGTTTTGGTATTCTTTTTGTTTTCTACTCTAATTAACTCTTTAATATAATTTATTATTAAAAAAAATCGTAGGTATTATTTATCCAATATTTTTAAACTTTATAAAACTAATAATACACTTCTAAAACTTTTCCTAATCAATATAATTATTCCCTAGGCCTTAATTTGGATTATTAAAACCTCAAAAGTACTTTAAAATAACAATATAAAATCTCAAAAATATAAAATACTAAAATCATACCCTACTTACGGATTCTTTAGTATGATCATTGGCCTGACTTTTGTAAATCTTATAAAATTAAAAAATCAAATCTACTTCTTTTAAAGCTCTACATAATCCAAAAAGACTTCAATTTGAACTACTAACTTCTTGAAAATACTTAAAACAAATAAAATAATATCTCGCAAATATAAATAAAATCTTGCAAATGTAAACAATGAAAATCATGCATGAAATTAATGATTAATCTTTACAAATTAAAAAGTAAGCTTTTCTTAGTGTATATTTCCTTTTTCTTACCTCTTTTTGTTAGCAAAACATCGTCCTATTTGTTTTGGTATTTTTTTTCTTTTTTCACTCTTACTTATTAATACTTACTATGATTTGTTATAAAACAATTCTTAGGTAATTAGTCCAATTTTCGTAAATCTTATTGAACTAGAAAAATCAATTCTCAAAATATCTAATTTGCATGGCTTTAACTTTGACCGTTAGCATCTCAAAAATACTTTCAAATAGCAAAATAAAGTCTTGCAACAGTAAAATACAAAGAATCATGTATAACATCTTATAGGCACTTTAAAATAAACAAAATAAACCATACACTATAAAGTACAAAAATCATGTATAAATATTAAAGATTAATACCTCATAAGTTAAAAGGTAAGTTTTTTTTTTTTTTACACTTAGGTAAAAGATCATCCCATTTCACAAATCTGTAAAAAGAAACTTAAATCTTGCAAGATTCATTTAGAATGTTTCTTCGGAATTGGAAATCAATTCTTTCTCATATCTCAAAAGCCATTAGTATATGTTGCATATATATATTTTAACTTTTTTTTAAATGGTTAGTAGGCTTTGAATTGGTCCAATTTAGTCCATTAACATAAGGAAAGAATTTTGGCTAGCAAGTGGTGCTACAACTCCTCATATAAATATGATCAATAACGTATAGCTAGTGATATTGAAAAATACTACTAAACTTTGGCACTAGTTGTCCTATAAAGATGCCACCGGTCATAATTAAAAACCACTATTTAGCATTGCATGAAAAGTCGTAGCCGGCTACAACTTGAATTGACGCCAAATTCTATTTTTCGTATAGATATATCCATTGCATTGTGGTTGATGATTAACCACTTTTCTATGCTTTCTTCATGGAATGCTACCACTGGTAGTGGTAATTATAGTGTTGGTAGGTGTCACGAGCAGTGGCAATGGTGGAGCATAGGTAGTGGTAGCGGTAATGATAGTTTTGGTGACAATAACGATGGTTGCTATAGTAATAGTGGCGGTGATAGTACTATGGTGGAGGATGTAGTAGTACAATAACGGTAATTAAAGTGATGTAATAAACCAGAAGAAGAATCGATATTGCATATGAATTTTGGACCAGGAGCTCATAAATATTTCTTCAAGCTATAAGACTTGCCTCTTTCGATATTGTTCTTGTGCCCACGTAGAACAATGAGTCAGTGGGCTTTGTTGTGACATTGAGGGTGGTTGCAATGGTACAAGTGGCACCGGTATTTATGGCAATGGTAATGCGTGTAGTGATAATTGTGTGCAATAGCGGCAATGATAGTGGCGACGATGATGATATTGGTGGTGATAGTTATGGTAATGGTAGCAAGATAGTTGCTGACATTAGTAGTGTCATCGGGTTGTTGTGCACGTGGCAACGATAATTATAGAAGTGGCATTGGGGATTAACATTGGGTTAATAAATGGTGATGTGCTTTATTCACTTAATGGTAGAGCTATGTACTTTATTCAATCCGTATATTTTAACATTAACGTTATTAATAATTTTGAGTATAAAAAAAGAAAATTTGAAATATAGCAAAACATTATTTATGGGAATGTAATTTAACTATAATTTTCTACTTATGTCTTACCCACCATATTTCACAAATCTTAACTTAAATCCAATAAAAAAATTATAAGAAAAAAGGTATTAGTTTTCTGCTTTTTGTACATCCGCAAGTACGATAAGCTAGGCATGAACAAAACCTATGTTTGACATTTATTTTACTCAAATCACATAGTAAAATATTATTTTTAATAATACATGTTAATTTTGTTTTCTCCTTTTGGGTGTGAATAGCCTCACTCATAGCGTATTAGGCGATCCTAATATGAGTATGCAAATGATATTTACTAGATTCTAATATATAAAAATTAAAGGAAGATATAAGGAACTTGAGAATTAACATGTTAGTGAAAACTAAATATATTTTTACTTTGATGGTAGTTTTAGATACATTGATATAATCATAGTGATACACTAAAATGAGATACATTTTTAGCAGTTTACAAACTTGTTATCAATATGATTCTAATCGTCTTAAATAGATGTTTAGTTGATTCATGAAATCTATGTCATGAGTGATGTCAATTATTATGATTTATAACGTATATATGCATTAACTCGGTGAAAGTCATTCTATTTTTTGTTTTTTGTAATTTAAAATATTATCGACTATGTTAGAAATATGATTGACAAAGAATCCAATTGCACCTCAATCCGACCTAATTACATCTATGCACGGGTCCATTAACTAGTAAACAAAAAGAGAAGAATACATAATTTAATGTGGATAGTTTTGTTAGCTCTGTTCATGAATAAACTTTTTAACCAACATAACAGCTTTGTTTACTGAAAAAGTATCCCATAAAGGATTCTTTTTTTGTTAGAAATCACATCTAGGCTGATGCTCTGAGAACTGCCCAACTCTTCACCTATCGAAATCGCCAAGTGTTCTTGTAGCATATCGGCACAGATAATTTGGAGTGTTGGGGTTACAATAAGCAATGACTTCGATCTCCAAATTGATTCTTGTACCTGAGTCCTCGTTATAGTTATCAAGAAGTAGAGTCCCAAGTAACCAAACTTGAAGAACACCAGGGAATCATCTGTAAAAATGTGTGAGATTTGTAGGGAGACACTTGACGCTTCGCTACAATTTAAGACATGCAAGTGTTCAGTGTTCTAAAATCTGGAGGATGAGGAGATTAGTTGATAACACTTCTTCATAAAGACAGGGAGATATGTCAGAAGGGAACCATTCACCATGATTATAGATGATGCAGTGGACACATATTGTACAAGAATCAACGTCCCTCGCACCGGGGGCCAAAATGGATATAACTATTGTACATTTAAACAAGTGAGCGAGCAAACCAAACACTACAAGAAAAAAAGCTTTTAGCGACAGGAAAATCCGTCGCTAAAAGTTCAAAATCCGTCACTAAATGTCCCTCGTATAAAAGCCCATTACTAAAAGTTTGGCGACGGAATTTTCAAATCCATCGTATAATATCGCACTTTTTTGTGAAGGATTTATTTATTAATTAGCGATGGATATTCCGTCGCTAATTATATTTTACGCATTTTAATTTATTTTCTATTTTGTGAATTTAGCGACGGAATAATGTTTTTGCGATGGAATGTTCCGTCGCGAAATAAGACTTTTAGCGATGGAATATTCGGTCGCCAAAAGTTAGTGCAAAAAAGACTTTTGGCGACGGAATTAATCCGTCGCCAAAAGTCAAAATTTTTAAAATATTTTCTATTACCCAGACCTGTAATGAAAATTTCAATTCTCAACAACGCACAATAATCAATACACAAAGAAATATATACAATCAATTATAAAAAATAGTCATGATGTACAAGCTGGGCGGAGGGAGGGGGGACAAGCTGCGACTGGGTACGAGAAGGGGCTCATCAGGGGTTGCCGAGTCCTGGATCTGGATCCTGCTGATTCGGGGCTGGCTCGACATGTCCGGCAGCGGTACCCTGCTGATCCTGCTCCTTGATCAGCTTTAACACCACCGTAGCAATGAGCTGGATCTCCTCCTTGTCCAACAGATGCCAAGGAGCCGGTGTCTGTGTAGGGGCAGCGGGGGGTGAGGACGCTCCTATCACGGCGCGAACAGTTGTGCTAGGCAGGCCACGTATGCGGCCTTTTGGCCGGTTAACGACCTCCTGCGTATCCAGCCATCACTTCAACGCCCCAGTACTCGCACCCGTACAAGTGGATGCTGATGGCTGTCCGGACTCCCTAAGCTGTTCATACGAGGCCTGCAAAAACAGTGATTTAAAGATATGTTAGGGCATTAATTAACGCAACAGACATTGAGGATAGTAAGAAAAAATTAACAACTTAATTAAATACATAGACTTACATCGATCCGCCGGGCAATATCCGAAACATAGTCACCGGCCCGACGCACCTTGTCCTTCTTTCGCACATGTGTCTGGTTATACGTCAGAGCTACGGCCTCATCCGGCTCCAGATCTGGGTTCTGGACCGCATTCATGACACCTCTATCCACAAGTATAAACCAAAAAATGTGCGATGTAGATCGAACGCGGTGTCCGTGACCTACCAACACCTCGACACCTCATCAACACATCCAGACACTTGTAGGACACCTCCGGGCAACAATCCTATTGGGTCCCATCCTCCGTCAACAATCTCAATTCTCAAATGCTCAGTGTAATAAAATTTAATAAAAATCACACATTCAATCCAATTGAGTCCCTCCTCCTTCAACATTCTTAATTCTCAAATGCTCCCTATCATATCTAAAGTCTCAATTCTCCATATTTTGTAATATACAAATGTAGGCATCAATTCCATCAGCAATTAAACAAACTAATCAATCAGTTACAACATCAATTCCATCAGCAATTAAAAATAATTGAAATTATAAGAAACATATCGATATTCCAGAAACAAATTAGGGCAAATTAGGACATAAATCAGAGCATCTGAAAATTAGGGCAAATGGCGCTTAAACATGCATTAAAGCAAATTAGGGCAAGTAGACATACAGAGAGGTGGTGTGGTGGTGTTATTGTAGTTAATTAGAGGACTCATGACTAGCGTCGAGTCAGGAATTAATTTTAAGTCGAGCATCAAAATAAAAGAAAGAAAACAAAAATTGAAAAACTCTATTATAACCTGTTGATACGGAAAAGGGGTTCGCTGCTACGCGGAGGTGCCACAAAGGATGCAGTCTGAGTCAGCTTCCAGGTAGGCAAAGTAGGAGACAGTAAGGACGAAGTAAGGGCTGAGAGCAAGGCTCCCCAGATAGGTCGCGAGGGCTCGCAGAGCCGCACAGGCAGGGCGACAACAACAACGAACAGGGCCGACGATCGACAGTCCGTTGCGAGGAATGAAGCGTCAAGGGTCCGGTGACAGAAGTCCAAATGTGCTTTTCTCACTAGAATTCCAGAGAGAATAAGCTTTTTTAGAGAGAGAAAGTAAAAATGTCAAATGAGAGAAAGATCGTTGAATAAGCTCTAAAGTCCACTATTTATAGGCAAAAATGTGCATGTGTCATAAGTTGACATGTGTCATCCCCTGGGAGCAACACGCCGCCAGGGGGGGTCCAAAGTACTGATTCTTCACTGGACTGCCGGTCCCCAAGTTCGTGCTGCCCTGCCCCTGCAACATCTCTCTGCCGTTCTGAGGAGACTGATCATGCCGCAGTAGCATGGTCAGAGTAGCCCGTTGCCCCAGCCACCAGTCTAAGCCCTTACTAAATCCCACAAGGTATGTCAAGAGACGTGCAGAGAACCTGATAGCGGTGAGGGTTGCCCCTGTAGCCAACTACCAGGTGGACTAGGCGCGATGCCCTCCGAGGACCTGTTCCCGTCCCAGAGTGACCCGGGGATCATTGCCGTGGTGGTGTCGACGATCAACAGCAACATGAGTGGGCATGGTCGTCGCTCAGTGCTTAGAGTATGTTGCGGGGAAGTCTTCGTGTCGGAGCCCCCTGCGAGTGTAATGTTTGATGGCTCTAAGATTGTGACGGCGATGGCTTCAGGGTTGCGAGCCCATCCTGCTGCGAGGGTCGGAGCCCCCGGTGATTGTGTCGGTGATGGCTTTAAGGTTGTGAGCCCATCCCGCAGTTTGATTGAGCCGACGATGGCATACGGCCCATCCCGTAGTTTGATTGAGCCTGCAATGGCGCGAAGCCCGTGATGGCGCTAAGCCCATCCCGCAGTTTGATTGAGTCGGCGATGGCGCGAAGCCCATCCTGTAGTTTGATTGAGCCGGCGATGGCGCGAAGCCCGTGATGGCACTAAGTGCAATATCCCGAACTTCGGGAGCCAATTAGAATAGTCATCCGTGACCCAAAAAATAAACGGGTGCTAATTTTGAGCAATATTCTGGTTAGAAGCTGGTGGAAGCTTAAAAATATTTTGGGACAAAAATGTAATTTTCAAAATTTTGGTGGCATTTTTGTAATTTTGAAAAATCTTGGGGGTTAATTTGGAATTTTGAGGTAAATTGTGGGAGTGCCACCTCATATTTAATCTAACATGACTAAGCTAAATTAAACAATTTAATATGAGATGGATAAGTGAGGATTTTCGGATAAAAAAAAAACAAAAGAGGCAAACTTTCCCTTTCGGGAAAGTTTCAGCAAAAGAGAAACAGTGAAGAGAAACAAACGAAACAGAGAAGAAGAACGGAAAAGGGAGAAGAGAAAGAAAACGGGGAGGATTTGAGCTAAATCTTCTTAAGGTGATCTTCACTTAGTTTTGTAATATAGCTATGTTTTAATTTTGGGGTATGATTTCGATGGCATGAGTGTGTGTTCTGTGATATCATGGTGTGTGTTCTTATGTGTGTGTGTTCATGGAATCGGGGTGGTCGTTTATGTGAATTGTGGTGGGTGGAACTGCGTATAAAGTGAATTGGTTGGAAATTTGTGAGTATTTTGGTGTATCCGAGTGTGGTTGTGTGGCAATATGTGCGTGTTTTAGTGAGTGTCGTGAGTGAGTGTGTAGTTGTGTCACGGGTGAAACTGTGTGTGGATTACAGGTGTTTGTGGGTGTGATTCATGTATAAGTTTGTGTTGTAGTGTGTGTTAGAAGGTGTTTTAGGTATATAAGGGTGTTTCAGTGTGTGTATTTATGGATATCAGTGTGTGCATGTGTGTGAAAGTGAGGTGTGCTTCGGCAGAGAATGGGGAAGATGAAGTGTGCATGTGTTTAGGTGCGTTAGTGTGTGTGTGTGTGTATGATTTGAATAGTGTGTGTTATTGTCACTAAAGGTGAAATTCATTTAGGCAGTTTTTAATCGAATTTTCATAAATAGCTAGAGCCACAATTAGACAAAATTTAAAACAGTAACCCCTGATAATTTTACGAGATCTACGCTCTGAAATGTTTTGGGAATTTTTGGAGTCCGCGAAGAGCGCTAAATTGGAGCATCGATTAAATAACTTTATCGAATTATTTAGCATATCAAACCAAGATATATTGATCTGAAAATTTATGCATCTCTTATTTTACAGGTATGATTCATTGTCTAAAATTTCGGGCCATTCCGAGGCCGATAGGTATTTTTCGCGAAACTGGCCTTTTAGCGCTCGGTCCGGACACCGGTTCGGGATTTTCTGACGAAAATTTTTAAAATACTTTTTAGTCCAGAAATGATATCAAGATACTTAAAATAGCAATTTAAGATATTTTTGAGATTTTTCCGGTGCCTGAAACCCCCAGGGGTGTTTTGGTAATTTACCACCTCGAAGGGGTATCTTGGGTAATTTTACCTATAAGAGGTCTTTTGAAGTAAATTCACATACAGTAAGATTATTTTAGTGACTTTGCTTATGGAAAGGTCATTTTGAGAATTTAAGTGTAACGGGGGTATTTTGGTAATTTGCCACCCCGAAGGAGTATTTTGGTAATTGACCTAAGAAAGGTATTTTTGCATAAATTTACATATGGGAAGCTTATTTCAGTGATTCTACTTACGGAAAGACCGTTTGGGTGATTTAAGTCTGAGAGGGGCATTTTAGTAATTTTACACCCCAGGGGCGTTTCGATAATTTTACATACCCAGAGAGGGGGGTTCATTTTGAGAGTATGTGTGAGTTCGTATTAAGTTATAATCTTGTTCTGTAGGCTGTATTCTAATGATTCGATTATTCCGTTTAGGTTAAAGCTAAAGACTTCCGGTTAGGATAATTTAGCTGCGGATCCAGGTAAGGGATTCTATCTGAACCTTGGGTAAGGACTTCCGTCCGAACCCTTATTTTGATAACGCGTACTTGTAAGTACTCTTTTGAATTACTTATGACTAATGTCGAACTCTGAAGTATGCATTAATATCAGCATGTTCTTGTCCAGAAAAAAACCTAATATTGAACCTGGATCAATTATTTAGAAATCTTATGATGCTTGCCTGTTATTGTGTGCTGAGCAGATTTGACAATTTTCTGTATTCGTTCTTCCGGATTGTTGTGCTTAAAACCCGATAATTATTCGTAATCGTTTTTGTTGTTTATCTGTGATTTTTCTTATGAAAGTTCTGATTTCTTCTGAAAATTCTAAATGCTGACTTATGTCAGTATGATTATTGTTATTGGAATCCAAATTGATTTTGGTGATTGAGCTTATGTTAAAGCTCATTGATATTGTTAATTTTTTATGTTGACCTGGGTTATCTGTTCTGTTCTGAGGCGGGCATTAAGAGGTCGGTCTGAATCCTGCATGGAATGCAGGCTAGTACCCAAGTGGACTAGTAATTATTCTGGTACATCATGCATGTGTACACTTCTGTGCTTTGCTGGAATGGCATTGCAATCACCCAGGATCAACGTTGATTTTGATTTTCTCTATTCTCTATATTGCCGTAATTGCTACGGTCATGACTGGAAAGTATTCTCTGAAATAAATCCCTTAAGAAATTCAGTGTATTTTGAAAAGAATTGTCTAAGATAATTTGTGTACGTTTGAAATATCTTGAGGAAACTCTGTTGTATGTTTAAGATGATCTTTTATTAATCGTTCTGGAACCCATAATGGGTTTTATTGTCTATTTTGGTATCTGTTTCTGTGAATTTCGGTCATTTTGAGAATCATTCAGTTTTTTTGACTGTTTGAAGTATTCTGGAAATCTTTGTCCTTTGGATTCTTGGAATCGTTTTGTAATCCTGTTGGTAGTCCTTATACGACCATACTGAGCTCTCGAAAGCTCACTCTCCATTTGATTCCCTTTTGTGGGTGACGATAAGCTGTAGTAGATTCGGAAATGGGTTAGAGTCTGTGTGAGCTTACGGTGGGCCGCCACTTCCGTGTAATAAGACCCCTGCGTGGGTCGGTACCGTTACCTTGTTTCATAAGGACTCGAGTTTGTAAAGAATCTAGGTTTTAATAGTTTAAGTATAAGTAGTTTTGTAAGTTTGTATTTCATGAATCTGAGTTGATACTGAATTAGATGATTTGGAATATGTGTTAGTGAACAGGTCTGACATGTGTGATGTGGTTTGGTAGGTTAACAACCTAGGAGTTTGGGGCGGCGGAGCTCCGAATTTTCTGGGGTCATTACACTAAGCCCATCCCATAGTTTGATTGAGCCGGCGATGGCGCGAAGCCCGTGATGGCGCTAAGCCCATCCCGCAGTTTGATTGAGCTGGCGATTGCATACAGCCCATCCCGTAGTTTGATTGAGCTAGCGATGGCGCGAAGCCCGTGATGGCGCTAAGCCATCCCACAGTTTGATTGAACCGGCTATGGCGCGAAGCCCGTAATGGCGCTAAGCCCATCCCGCAGTTTGATTGAGCCGGCGATGGCGGGAGGCCCGTGATGGTGTTAAGCCCATCCCGCAGTTTGATTGAGCCGGTGATGGCGCGAAGCCCGTGATGGCGCTAAGCCCATCCCGCAGTTTGATTGAGCCACCAATCGCAGGAAGCCCGTGATGGCGTTAAGCCCATCCCGCAGTTTGATTGAGCCGGTGATGGTGCGAAGCCCGTGATGGCGCTAAGCCCATCCCGCAGTTTGATTGAGCCAGCAATGGCGTGAAGCCCATGATGGCACTAAGCCCATCCCGCAGTTTGATTAAGCCAGTGATAGCGCGAAGCCCATGATGGCGCTAAGCTTATCTCGCAGTTTGATTGAGCCGAAGATGGCATACTGCCCATCCCGTAGTTTGATTGAGCCGGTGATGGCGCTAAGCCCATCCCGTAGTTTGATTGAGCCGGCGATGGCATACAGCCCATACCATAGTTTGATTGAGCCAGCGATGGCGCGAATCCCATGATGGCGCTAAGCCCATCCTGCAGTTTGATTGAGTCGGCGATGGCGCGACGCGCGTGATGGCGCTAAGCCCATCCCGCAGTTTGTTTGAGTCGACGATGGCGCGAAGCCTGTGATGGCGCTAAGCCTATCCCACAATTTGATTGAGCCGATGATGGCGCGAAGCCCGTGATGGTGCTAAGCCCATCCCACAGTTTGATTGAGCCGGCGATGGCGCGAAGCCTTTGCCCCCAAGCCCATCCTGTAGTTTGATTAAGCCGACGATGGCATACAGCCCATCTCGTAGTGAGGGCCGGAGCCCGTGGTGATGCTGCACACTTCAGAGAATGGGTCGAAGCATGTTCCACGACTAAGGTAAGGTGCGCATGGTGTGGTGAAACGAGGTACCGATGCAAGGAGCATGGTAATGTGACAGAGATCCAAGGGGCACGACTGTGTTAGTGGCGCAACGCATGGGCGCAGTGGAGTGAGTAAGGTGCCAGGGGTAGGTCTGTGTTTGTGGCGCACGAGCGCAGTGACGAGTGTCGAGGAGACAACACTTGGTGCCATGGCACATGTCATGCGAATGGCGCATTAGCCCGGCAACGATGGTCGCGAGACAATACTTGGTGCCGGGGGCACACATCATGAGAATGGCATAAGAGCACAGCGACGAACGTCGTGGAACAATATTGGTGCCAAGGGCACGTAGCATGACAATGGCGCGCAGTGACGACCGTCGCGGGGATACACTTGGTGTCGGGGGCACATGTCATGGAAATGGCGCATGGGCGCGGTGACGAAGGTCATCGAGCAATACTTGGTGTCGGGGGCACGTATCATGAGAATGGCGCAAGGGCACATCGACGAACGTCGTGGAACAATACTTGGTGCCGGGGGCAAGCATCATGAGAATGGCGCACGGGCGCGGTGACAAAGGTTGCGACGAAGGTGTGTGGGCGACGAGAGTCACGAGCTGGCGCGTGGACGCGGGCGAAGAAGGTCGCGAAGATGGCGCGCGGTTGACGAGAATTGTGGAGCTGGAGTGTGGGTAACTGGAGTCGCGGAGCTGTCGTGCAGACACGGGCTACGAAGATCGCGGAGATGGCGAGCGGGCGACTAGAGTCGAGGAGATAGCGCGAGGGTGACTAGAGTCGCGGAGATGGCGCTCGGGCGACAAGAGTCGTGGAGTTTGCGCGCGGGCGATTAGAGTCGCGGAGTTAGAGCGCGGGCGATTGGAGTTGATGAGCTGTCGCGTGGACGCAGGCGACAAACATCGCAGAGATGGTGAGCGGGCGACGAGAGTCGCGGAGATGGTGCGCGAGCGACGGGAGTCGCGACTACGGCGCTTGACCATGAGAGACGGTTGTCGATTGTCAAGGTGGGTGGCCGACCACCTAGGTGGCTGACCCCCTTAAGGGGTAAGGCACACCAAGGTTGCTCCTCAAAGGGAAAATGCATGATGACTTGATTATGTGATGCTTTGACCGGCATTTGAGCGTTGAAAAGTTAATCGTTGACTGGGTGATGTGTCGCGCAAAGTGGGTCCCTTAGCGGGCCCTGGGGTGCGATCAAAATAGGGTATGAACATAACCTTACCGAAGTTCAAAATCAAATTAGTATAAAAGCAAAGCATGTTTGTAACACAGCCAAACATTTATTCCAAGCATATACAGAAAATTATGCACAAAATTTGTAGGGAAGAACAAAAAAAATTTAATTTAATTACATTACAACAAATTAAATTCAATTACATTATAACAAATTAAATACAATTACATTTCAACAGATTAAATACAATTACATTATAACAATAGATTCAATGCGATAAATAATTTCTAGCATACTATAATTTCTAGCATATTTGAACAGATTCAATATGATAAATAATTTCTAACCGGGAAAAAAGAGAGTTCGGGCAGTGGTGGTACGAGGCGGATGACGACAATGGCGCACGGAAGGCATCGCCAGTGTCGCGCGAAAGGCGGCAGAGGGTGGTGGTGCGGCGAAGGGGGAGGAACTGTGGCGATGGTGGTGAGACTATGAGGTGGCTGTGGCAGTAGTGGGGTAGCTGCGGGGTGGCGAGGTGGCTATGGTGACGGCAGATGTGAGGGGAGAGGGAAGGGCGGTGTGGTGGGTGGCGGGGGCCTGTCGCCGGCGTGGGGGGTTGGTGGGGAGGGATGGAGGCGGGGGCCTTTCGTCGGCGTGGTGGTGGGGAGGAACGTTGTGGAGGTGGGTCGCCGTGAGGGGGGATCGTAGCAGGTGAGAACGGCGACAGAGAGAGAAACGAGGGACAGAGAGAGAAACGGGAGAGAGAGAGAGAGAGAGAGAAATCTGAGTGTATTAAAGAACTTTTAGCGACGTAATTATCTCGTCGCTAAAGGTCCGTCGGTAAAAACATTTTAACAGACGGATGTTTTAGCGACAGTATCATTTCGTTGCTTAAAAAATTTAAAAAAATTATAAAACTTCCTAAAAATATTTAGCAACGGTTTATACCGTCGTTAAAACACCGGTAAAGTCTGTCGGCAATGTTTTTACCGACGGAATAATTCGTCGGTAAAATATTTTTTTGGACAACGTTTTTACCTACGGAAATTCCATCGCTGAAATCACCTTTAGCGACGGAAGTAGTTCCGTCGCTAAAAGTCCGTTGCTAATAACCTTTTTCCTTGTAGTGAAACTTGTAAGGCATTGACTATGAAAGTCCTATTTTACCCCTATTGGTGTTGTCAAAGATCTCCTATATGAATCCGAGATGGTAATATTGTGGTTTGAAGATCCCGGATTGACTAGATTTAGAAGATGCACATTTCTTTCGAAGTACTAATCACAACTTGAAAGGACCTTCCACTTTCTTTAGCTTTGATGCAATACTATAAGCTGCCATTTTATGCTGCCTTCAGAATTGATTCATGATTTCTTCAAATTTGTGTCAACTTTGCCTGCTATTGCTTAGATTGTTCCCAAATAGTAGGTAACGTATAGTATATAGTTGATTTCTCAAGGCTACGTTGGCCATCTTTTGCCCAGGGCTAGTAAGGTTTTGCTCTTGTTCTGTATTTCTTTTTTACCTTATTTAATGAAATTTTAGTTCAGCATAGAAAAAAAAAGAGTATTGGAAAAAAGTATTGAATAATTTAATTTATTTATAGTTGTTATAACACCTAATTAATTCAAAATTCAAAAATAAAGCGGCCAACCAGTTGGGGCCAATAAAAAGGCATGTTGCTTCAAGGGCGCATGCGAGCTGGTCGGGATTTTTATTTTCTAAGTTTCAACATGAGAATTTTATATATCAAGCATAGAGTTTGTCTGCTCAATTATAAGAGTAGCGAGACTTATTTTCTAATAAAATTAAAAGTTAAAGTATCTAGATATATATATATATATATATATATATATATATATATATATATATATATATATATATATATATATATATATATATATATATATATATGGAGCTGATCCGTTGATAGCGCTAGCAAAATGGGAGATCTTGCTAGCGCGATCTGACCGTCCATCCCGAAGGGATGGACGGCCCAGATCGCGTATTTTTGCGGCGCTGTCAGCAGTCCGCTACACCGTGTAGCGGACCATCCTTTTTACCATTTTGCCCCTCCACCCCCTCCGCTACACTGTCTAGCGGAGCACATAATTGCGCCCACGTTGACAGCCAAAATGTCGTCCGCTAGACAGTGTAGCGGATGACTGACACAGTGACACATTACCACGTGTTTGTACCTTTATTTCTACACACGACGGGTTGTCGGAATTCCTCAAGCTCCTTCGGCTACAATTTTCTTCTCCTCCTTCGGACTCGCTTCAATTTTCAGCTCCCTTCAAGCTTCGAGTAAAACTTAGCTTCACTCAAGTAAGGTAAGTTTGCGAATGGTGAAGTTTTCTTTATGGATTGACTGGTAAAATATAATTTTATTTTGTTCGGACAAAAACGTATAGATTTTTTTTGATGTTCTAGAAATTTGTCACTCTATTCTTCAATTTGTGATGTTCTAGACATGATGTTCATAAAAAAGGTGTAATTTGTAAACTCTAAATAAAATTATAGTTTAATTCGATTTTTTGGCATGATGAATTCGTCTATTTATCTTAGTAATTTTAATTTGTTATGTTCAGTAAATTAATAATTGTTAATTTGGAGACACTTTCAGAGATTATGCATACGGTATGTTTGTCATCCTAAATTGGTCTATTCGCCAAGGTAATTTTTAGGTAATATTTTCAGTTAGAAATGCCATTTGATTGTTAAGCGTAGTCTATTTCTACACAGGTCTTGTTTCACAATGTCTGATTTCGTGTCGAGCTCCAACGTCCCCGTAGATGCTAGTGATCCGTATCTAGGACGAACGTTTCAAACATTGGAAGAAGCTGAAGAATGTTTTCGAGCGTATTCATTGAGGGTTGGTTTTGGCATTAGAATAAAGACTACAAGAACAAGCAACGTAACAAAAAAGATATGCTCTCGCTTATACGAGTGTCATAGGGGCAGAAACCCACAGCAAAATGAGACACGCGTAGGCAATGATGACAGTGATGACGAAATAGGATATTCGCGTAGAAGACGGGACTGCTTTGAGCGCACAAATTGCCAGGTCAAGATGTTCGTAAGCTACAAAGCCAATCAAGATCATTGGCTTATTACCAGCCTGGAACTGGCACACAATCACCCGTTAGTAACTCCTTCTAAGGTGAGTCAGATGCATCAACACAAGAAGATGGGTAAGGTCGCGAGGAGCCTAATTCACACAATGAGCAATGCGCGAATTGGACCTACTGAGATTGTTAATGTTCTTGCTGAACAGGCTGGGGGAATTCAAAATTTAAACTTTAACACGACAGACGTTCGTAACGCGGTCCGAACCCATAGACGAGCCGCGTATGACCTCAATGATGCGCAATCGACAATGAGCCTATTGAAACGGATGCAGATGGAGGACCCGCAGTTTACCTTCGACTATAAACTTGACGACGAGCATCGAGTTAGTACAATTTTTTGGGTCGACGGTCGTTCGAGGCTAGCTTATAAGCATTTTGGGGATGTCGTGACTTTCGACACCACATACCGTACCAACAAGTACTCGATGCCGTTCGCTCCTTTCACCGGCGTCAATCATCATTATCACTCCATCCTGTTCGGGTTCGCCTTGTTAAGGGACGAGAGCGAGGGTTCTTTTGTATGGTTGTTTAGGACGTGGCTGGAAGCAATGAACTTCAAAGCACCCAAAGTGATCATCACCGATCAAGATTTGGCAATGAAGAAGGCTATTGCTACCGTCTTCCCAGACACTCGACACAACTTGTGCACTTGGCACATAAGCAACAAATACCCTGAACGTCTGCATCACGTGTACGCAAAGTATCCAGACTTTAAACAGGATTTTGACAAGTGCGTTACCAAGTCATTAACGATTGAGGAATTCGAGGAGAGGTGGGAAAAGCTTGTTCGGGATTACTCATTGCAAGACAACGAGTGGCTCCAGCACTTGTACGAGCGCAAAGAGCAATGGATTGGCGTTTACACGAGGAGGTATTTTTCAGCGGGCATGAAAACGACGGGCAGGAGTGAATCTATGAATGCCACGTTCGATAGTTATGTGGGTACAGCTACCAATTTGAAGAGTTTCGTTGCATCCGCACAAAAAGCGGTTGCTTCGTTGTTCGTAAAAGAAAGGGCTGCGACTTTGCAACAACGTACAAACAAAGGAGAAGGTTGCTTGAGACCCCGCTGGAGCTGAACGGTGCCAAAGTCTATACGAAGGAGATCTTCTTGCTATACCAAGTAGAGCTGCAAAAATCGGGACGATACAGTATAAACAAGGTGGCAGAAATGTCTACGCGTGAGTACAAGGTTTATTCGCTCGTGAATGACCTCGTCCCTGAGAAGCTGCGCAGAATTTATACGGTGAGCCACGACACATTGACGGACTCGGTGACATGTGTTTGCAAGAAGTTTGAGTTCCATGGCATCCTGTGTAGACACATTCTGCGGTTTTTCACCCAGAAGAATATCAGGACAATCCCCGATAAATACGTCCTGCCACGGTGGACGAAAGGTGCAAACAGGTTGCACGGTACCATTTCCTTTCCGGAGCACCCGTATACTGACTTTGAAGAATCAGAGACGTTGCGGTATAATCATCTGGTGACGATGTTCACCCGTTTGTCCGTAAAGGGTGCTGCTACAATGGTCGGATATAAACATCTCCTCGAGGTAGCTCAGCAGCAAGAGCCCATCGTCGACCAGTTGGAAGCAGCTTCAGTCAGCAATGCGGTTGACACCGAGCCTACGACGGGATCAGAAGATGACGAGCCGGGGGAGGAAGACGACAATGATATCCGGCCTTTGGATCCAATTATATCGCAAACGAAAGGCCGCAAGAGATCTACGCGGATGAAAAGCTCTATTGAAACGGCAACTCAACCTAAAAAGCTGAGAAGGTGTGCATTGTGCAACAAAATGACCGACCACGACAAGCGGAACCATTACAAGGCACTGGGGATAAGTCCAGGGGGTTTGCAAGACGGGGAAGAAGATGACGCCGAAGATGAGGACGGACAAGCTGCAGTGGACCTTTAATTTTTTGTATAAGTTTGACATTTGTAATAATTTTTATATAAGTTTGACATTTGTAATAATTTTTTCTAATAATTATTCAACCGAATACCGGAATTATTTTTTCTGATGTAGCGGACTGATATGCATAGTCCTAATTTTTTGGTTATCATTTATGTCCACTATACAATGTAGCGGACGTCATCGCAGAAAAACTTTTGGACATCATTTATGTCCGCTATACAATGTAGCGGACGTCATCGCAGAAAAACTTTTGGTCTTCATTTATGTCCGCTATACAATGTAGCGGACGTCATCGCAGAAAAACTTTTGGTCTTCATTTTTTGACAAAAATACCCTGCAGTTTTAAAAAAGTCCATCCGCTACATTATGTAGCGGACAAATCTTTTTAGCTTTTTTCTCTTTCTCTCTCCTTCACCTCATTAATGTTCTAAGATTCTTAATTTCTCTCTCCTTTCTCTCATCCGCTACATTATGTAGCGGACACATTTTTTTAGTTTTTTTTTTCTCTCTCTCTCTCTCCTTTCCCTCATTAATGTTATGACATTCTTTCCTTTCTCTCTCATCTCTCTCATCATTTTGTTCTCTTTCTCTCTCCTTCTCTTATTAATTTTCTGACTCTCTCTCTCTCCCCCTTCTCTTCTCCTTTCTCTACGGGTGGATCAATGGTAGCCAATCCACCGAATAAATGTTTCTGATTAATTTACTCGTTCGAGAGCTGTAGTCGAAGAATTCAGTCCTCCCTTTGATGAAACTATTGACACTAATCTTCAGGTTGCTCTTGATGAGAATTCAGTCCTGCCTTTGATGAAACTATTGACACTAAAGAACCATGAACTACCCAAGGCCAGATGGACATGCACACTGAGGCGCCACCCAAACACACAATCTTATGCCAACAGATAAGAACGAGACAAAGTTCCTTCAAGTTTCACTAGGAGGAGGTCGTTCAGATTGGGAAGTAGTGAGCAGAGAAAAGAGAAGGAAAGTTAAACCCTTTCAGTGTTTAGAGAGAACAACTTTCAGTTCTGGCATGCTCATGTGACCTCCTTTGATATGGGCTCTCTGTTCTTCCCCTGACAATTTGATTCGATGCCAAGTGGTTTGCTACAATTCTGACAATTTGTTTCAGCAGAATAAAAACCATAACACATAATTTGCAAAAACAAGTTCTCAAATAAGAGTGAACTGCAGTAATCTTCAATACTTTTAGCACAAGATTATGCCAGGCAATTATAGGGATCAGAACAATACATCCAAGGTCAAATTTCAAGTCCTCCGATTATGCCAGGCAACTACAGGATCAAAACAATACATCCAAGGTCAAATTAAATTTCAAGTCCTCCCATTAATTCATGTACGGATATGGCAAACTTACATGAAACTATTGCTCAAAACTTCCCAGACAAATGACTAGTTACTTTTGAGGAAGGAGGAGATGGGAGAGAAAAGAGAAGTCAATATGTTTTGAAACGGGGTTCTACTTTTGAGGAAGGTGGAGAAGAGAGAGAGTCAGAAAATTAATAAGAGAAGGAGAGAGAAAGAGAACAAAATGATGAGAGAGATGAAAGAGAAAGGAAAGAATGTCATAACATTAATGAGGGGAAGGAGAGAGAAAGAGAAAAAAGCTAAAAAAATTTGTCTGCAACATAATGTAGCAGATGAGAGAAAGGAAGAATCTAAGAACATTAATGAGGTGAAGGAGAGAGAAAGAGAAAAAAAGTTAAAAAGACTTGTCCGCTACATAATGTAGCGGATGGACTCTTTTTAAACTGTAGGGTATTTTCGTCAAAAAATCGTCCGCTACATTATGTTACGGACAGACTTTAAAAAAACGCAAAAAAAAAAGATCTGGACCGTCCACAAAGTGCATGTGGATGGCCAAATCGCTCTAGCAACTTTTTCTATTTTGCTAACGCTATCAACGGATCAGCTCCATATACATATATATATATATATATATATATATACATATATATATGTACATATGTATGTACATATATGTAGATAATACATATATATGTACATATATATATATATACATATGTATGTACATATATGTAGATATGTATATAGATATATGTAGATATATATATATACATGTATATATATACATGTATATATATATCTGTATATGTATATATATATATATATATATATATATATATATATATGTATATGTACATATATATGTACATATATATGTATGTACATATATATGTACATATATGTACGGCCTTTCTCTCCACCAGAAACCGTCAAACAGCCTTCTACTTATAATTTCTATTTTTTACCATTGGCTGCTGGCTTCTTAGGGTATTCTTCTATATATATATATATATATATATATATATATATATGGGAGCTGATCCGTTGATAGCAAAATAGGAGATTTTGCTAGCGTGATCTGGCCGTCCACGCGAGATCTGTGGACGGTCTAGATCTTTGTTTTGCATTTTTTTAAGTCCGTCCGCTACATTATGTAATGTAGCGGACGAGTAGGCAGACACTTTTCTCTTTCTCTCTCCTTTCCCTCATTATGACATGTTTCTCTCTCTTTTGTCGTTAATTTCTTACTTTTTCTGAGTCTTTCTCTGTCCTTTCTCTCTCTTTCTCTCTCATCCTTCTTTCTTCCATGAATTTCATGAATTTGTCTCCTAAAACGAAAAGAAATCTATACAATACGATTAATTCCTGAAAAAATAAACTTCTGTTATTCGAGCTAGAAACACTCCTCAAACTCGCAGATAACCAGCAACCTCATCTCCACGCCTCGAAGACTTGATTGCACCAGCTAAAGAAAGAGAGAGAGAGAGAGAGAGAGAGAGACAAGAGAGGAGGATGAGAGAAAAAAGACTTGATTTCACCAGCTTATCCGAGATCTGACCCTTGAAATTATTTTTAGATAAATCAAGAATCTCTAACCCACTAAGCCTTCAAATCATTTTTAGATAAATCAACTCTGCCAATCCACTCTACACACCTATCCGGTGAATACACATCCAGTGTTACAGGTTGTTCATTGTCTTACTGCTGGCTAACAACCCATTTACATAATAAGAAATGTGGGAGATGAGGATGAGAGAGAAAATGGTGAAAGAAAAGAGAGAGAAAGATAAACAGGTTAAAAAAGTGATGTGAGAGAGATAGAGAGAAGTCAGAAGAAGGAGATAAAATAGAGAGAGAATGAAGTCAGAACATTAATGACAGAAAGAGAAAAAAATTCTAAAAACTAGTCCGCTACATAATGTAGCGGACGGAGATAAAGGAGAGAGAGAAGGAGAAAGAAGTCAGAACATTAATGACAGAAAAAGAAAAAAGGTCTGAAAACTAGTCCGCTACATAATGTAGCGGACATACTCTTTTTTATGCTAGAGGGTATTTTTGTCAAAAAATCGTCCGCTACATAATGTAGCAGACGGATTTAAAAAAAATGCAAAAAAAAAGTCTGGACCGTCCACAGATCTCGCGTGGACGGCTATATCATGCTAGCAAAATCTCTTATTTTGTTAGCGCTATCAACGGATCAGCTCCCTATATATATATATATATATATATATATATATATATATATATATATATATATATATATATATATATATATATATATATATATATAAAGACAAATTGGGCCATAAGGACAAGCATTTACAACAAAATAACTGATATACATCAGCTCGAATGATCAGGTGAAAGGAATGGATGTGTCGTGCCTTCGCTTATATTGCCTCTGATCGGGTTGTGCCTTCTGATTTCATCTATAGCTTTTCTTTTGTTTCCTATTTTGCCCTTATCTACCTCCCTATTCGCTCTCTTGGCCTCTATATCTCTTGTTTCTCTGCAAATCCTTATAGCCGCGTCAAACCACTACCCACGGCCATCTCACCCAATAAACGACAAAAAATCTAGCTTCACACACATACACGCATATGTATGCTACAAGTCCCCACCGCCGCCTCAAACCACCACCCACAGCCAACTTCATCCAATCAACCACAGTTGAAAGCATTACCACCAGATCGGAGAATAAAATTGAGTTTTTGAAGACACCAAACACTCGACATTTTGTTGGAGAGCAATTTCGTCGGAGAAAAACGCCCGAACGAACCGCGACGTGACGCCAATTTGATCACTGTGGCTACCAGAAGGGGGAGAGAATAGGGCGGAGGGCGGTTGTGCGGTGGTTGAGATAGAATGGTCTGAAGATTTGTTAATTAGAGAAGGGCAAATGTGAAAGTTAACATAAATTTTAGTCTAAATTACTATATTGATCACTTTTTAGACAAGCCCAAAAAAAAAATAATAATAAAAATATGATCAGATTATTTTGAAAAGGAGGAAGTAACATATATTACACATTTTCAAACATACCCTCTGATTACATAATTTCTCTTATTCTCTCTCAATCATTTGGTTTTTGGTTGGATACTTTTATGTAAATAATAATTAAACGTCACATGTTTAATCTCTTACTAGTTTTAAGCCCGTGCGTTGCACACAGAAACATTATATTGTGATTATCAAAGTATTAAACTCTACTGGGAGAGTATTTCCACCTCATGTTTCTCACTAAAAAACTAATAACTATTTTTAAAATATATTTTTCGTGAAAAAAGCAAAAATTACATGAAAGAATGCAAATAATATTTCTCAAACTTGATAAGAGTATTATAATATTACTCCTAAACCAATATACAAAAGAAGCACCGTTAAACGTTTATTCTTTAAAGAAATATTAAAGAATACCATCCTAGGGCTGTTGCTTTGTGTGTATTGCCTTTAAAATGGACACAATCCTCCGTACACTTCTGAGCTTATGCTAGTTTACTTTGTTTCTCTTATAGGATATGGCTGCAATAGCCTTCACTGATGAGGATATTTCTAATACCACATTTGACTTTGACGATAACTTCGCGGAAGGAGGACTTGCTGATATTTACAAGGGTTTTTTTTTTTTGGGGGGGGGGGGGGGTTAGGGAAATTGCTGTGAAGGAATATGCACAAATCCACAAACAAACTTGGAAAGTAAGTAAATACTTATACTATTACCTAGTGAACATTAAATTCTTCTTTATATTAATATAGTCTCCATTTTTAAAGGTGGAGAAGGATTTCCTGCTTCGCTGAAGGCACCCCAATATCATTCACTTGATTGGGTGGAACCAGCAACTCAATGTGTCTTTTCTCGTTTTGGAGTACGTAGAAAGTACTTTCTTCACTACGTTACTTTTTCAATCTTTCTACTGTGTTTAGTATCAGAAGGTTTATTTCTGGAAAGACCTAAAGGAATTGCTTTTGTTTCAATATTACATTTATAATTATCGAAAATCCTAGGCCCTGTAAATTTGTCAGTAACATTTTTTTTTCATGCATATTTCTGCACTTTTTGTGTTGTCTTCATATGAAAACTTGGTTGTGCGGTTAAACATTTCATCACGATACCAACGTACACATGTTCGCTTTTGAATATAGATGGCATATTGACTCCCTAAAGATGATATAACAATGAAACCGTCTAAATGCCTTGCTAGTAACAACTAATCACTGGATTAAGTATTATAGTGATGCAAAATGTATTTGGTAGTTATGGAAGGATATAATTGAATCTGGAATGCGATACGAAGAACTCTGGGGAACTTCTAAATTCCTCCGTCACAAACAATCCCAAATGATGTAGTATAGCCAACCTAGACCGCACGCGGGCTCTACAGTTGTTTAACAACCTGTTGGTGCGACTCAAGAGTACCAAACTGTGACAGTGTCACCAATAAACTTAACTGCAGTTATCGCAGAAATTAAATCCCGGCTAAGCTACAATGTACTTGCTGCCAACAATTGCCAAAACTAACACAAGCAAAGGCGACCATAATGAATTTAGTTTTATGCTGAAAATTTGAAGCAGATCGATGCTTCGGCCTCGAGAGCTTGATAAAGTGTGGACGTAGTGTAAACTTCAAGTTTACCATATCCTTTTTTCGTGTACTTTCTTTCCATACGAGAATGAAGTCCTAAGAACTTCTGAGGGGAAACGATCAGGGTGATGTTCACTTGACTCCGATTTTTGGGATAATAAAGTGGGTTGCATCAGTTTATCGTCTTTGTTGCAGCTATTGGTGTCACTTTTTGCTCCAAGCAATATCTGACCTCTGCTTGTCACAGTAGAGAGGATCTTTTAAGATTTGGAGAATATAATCAGAAACAAGATAGCAATTCCATGGAAGTATCAAGTATTATCTTCGGGTAGCCCCTTGGAACTCGTTAGATTCCATCAATTCATTGTACCACGTCATTGATATGACTGTTGGAGTGAAGGTTTTCTTTTAAGGTTTGCAGAGGTAAAAGTCCTGCCAAGTATGGAGCCTTAATTTCGACCATATTTGTAGTCCCTTGAATGGGCTTACAGATTTGATTCAAAGATGCATGAAGACGTTGTCAATTGTCTGCTGGCAGAACATTCCGTCATGGTCAAGAAGGGGTTTTAACTCTAGAGAAGGGTCACACAGATTCTTTACTGACGACCCGAAACAGAACAGCCCAATACTGGAGCATCCACAATCCTGCCCTGATTACTTTTGAAGTCGAGAATTTTTAAAGCTTTCTTGTAAGAAAAAGTATAATATTCCATGCAGGAAATTTGACGTGGTCCCTTAAATATCAAGTAAAGCACCAATTCTTATGATATTGAGAGGTGCATTATTCAGTTTTGGTGCAAAAGAAGCTTGCAGATAACATCATGACATATAGTTTGAGAAAATGTGGTCAAAGTTTGAAGGTTTGGCAGACAAAGTCAGTAGGGATCATTGGAAGGGATGTTTCTTAAACAGAGGTGAAAGGGATCGCAAGATTTCGTGTGCATGGAATATTTGTTGCAGTATTCATTCTAAGGCTATATAAGGAGGGCAACTTTGTTCTTCCCTCCCTTCAGTTATTTGAGCTATGGATGTTTGTTGATCAACCTTCCCTTGAGGTATATCTGTCGATAAATTTTTTGGCAATATGATTATAAATTTACTCAAGCAAGAAGATAAACAATTTGAGGGTATCATATGATAATAGCTGTAAGAAATGCTTCATTGAAGTAAGAGGGAGACGCAGAACGGGTACGAGCTAAAGTGCCAATTATATATTTGAGTTGCAAGTGTATATCAAGAGAGTGGTTATATTAGTTGAAGATTATTAAACTTTCTACTACCGAGAATATAAATTGCAAGGGTAAATCTAGGTGAGCTGAGCTTGAGCTTCCAGGCAACATTAATGAGGATATAGAGATAAACCTTGGTATAATTTCTCAAATCAACATGTTGTTACATACCCAGTCATCTCCTAGTGGAGTTGATTGATACTCCTCATTCAGGAATCAGGAAGAAACAGCATGTGCATGCGCAGTCCTATGGTGTTCTAACTGGGGTAGTAGTTCCTACACGACTATTTGCCTTTAGTTTGTCTTGACCAGTGAATTTGTTCTAACGGGGGTGGTAATTCCTACAAGACAATTTGCCTTTTAGGTTTAGTGTCTTGACCAGTGAATTTGCGCAACAAAAAGACTTTTAGCTGTGTTTAACTCATTTGGGGTAAAGTAGTTTTGGGGAGTCATGTATCCACACTCCACTTTGAAATCACTACGAATCTCATTATCATGAAAGCAAAATAATATCATGCCCTTTTATAATCAAGGGTTCTCTTCTAGTTTCAGTCTTACCCTTTAGAAGTGTAATATATCTACAGGGCAATATTCTCAGTGACGAGTGTTCTTAAATTGACGAGGACTAGAACTGTGTCGAAAAAAATATGATGTTTACATGCAGCTAAAGAGTATGCCAATATTTTTCCCCTAAAGATTTCTGAGTTGGAGCCAAAATTACATCATATTTTGAACCAGTAGCAAGTTGCCCTATCTACCCAATCAACAAGCTACTCACTATTGGTCTTCATCCATAGAACAAATCTGAACATTCTCGTTACAGCTTTAGTCTGTCATAGCCACAGGTGCTTCATAAGTGCTATTTTCCTTTGCTGGGGGGGGGGGGGGGGGAAACATAAGCACAGACAAATGGAATAGGGATACCATCATCAGCTATCATCAGGTCAAAGAGCCAGATAACATTCTCTTCAGCTATCATCAGGTCAAAGAGCCAGAATTAGAGAAGTAAGAATTTATGAGAACGACGCCAAGTATCTTCCAAGCACCACTTTGTACCTGCATAACGGATTAACTACATCAAAAGATACCAACCCTGAGCCTCAAACTCGAGGGTAACCCTCGACAAGCATTACAAGCAATCAAAACAAGAGACAGTGAGGCCAAGCCCACAAAACAATCTTCCAAGAACCACTTTTCAACTGCAAAAACGATTAACTGCATCAAAAGATACCCTTAAACTAGACCAACCAGATACCACGCCAGGCAAAAAAAGAAGGCCTATATAGCCCAACTATAAATGAGGGTACTCCTAGACAAACATTACAAGCAATCAAAACAACGGACAATGAGAATAAAGCCCTCACTAAAACCTAACAAGGACACAGACCAAAAGCCCTGTGAAAACATCCAACTCGAAACCATGAAGGGAGACTCCCTCAAGGCTCATATATTGTGATATAAGTTATTATTCTCCCCATGCAAGATTACACATGGCACAACCAGCATTCTGCAGTCATGCTAACTTGAAAGTATCTGAAAGAGAGCATTCAAAGTTGCTGAAACCACCAAGGTTACTCTTATATCTAGCAACCTACCTTGGGCTTCATCTGCATTTTCTCTGATTGAATCATCTCTCCTGGTTCTGTTTTTTTTTCACCATTTTTTTTCCCAGCATTCATCTATTCAGGGGTTTGGCCTTTTTAGTAACTATAGCCAACATTGCCTTTTGCTCTTCCTCTTGCCCCTCCTCTTGCCCCTCTTTTCTCATTTTCTATTTCTACCACCTTGCTATGTGGAGTTAGACTTGCCTTATCCCTTCATCGGAATTGCTGAATGTATCTCATGTTCAATGATATTAACCTCATAAATATGTTCAGCAAACTTTCTATTTTAAACATAAAATGAAATCCAGTGTACTTCGTGACATGTTTCTAAATGGAATCTAAAATATTTATGGTGGAACTTTATGAAAGAAATAATGCATTGGTGATTTTAACAAAATCTGCACATGGCTACCGACAGGCGCGTAGCTGATATTTGCACCCAAACTCCAGAAGCCCTCTGCATGTACTATGTGCTTGTGCATTTTGTAACTATCTAGGAAGCATGGACACGGGTGCGGTTGCGGATACAATACGTGTGCGGATGCCCGGATACGTTAATTTTAAAAAAAATAGGATACAGGTGCGGCGGGGATACAGTATATATTATAATGTATATGTAAATATGTACAAAAGAAATATTTTTACCAAGTTTGTTAAGTAACTTAAGTTTAATGGGCTCTTTCATAAATTTTTGAATTGAATAGTTGAATACACTAGTGTTTATGTGTATAACTGTATTTTTTTTAAGTACTAAAGCTAATTCTAATAATCAGTTAATATATTTAAACTATACAACAAATTTAGTCTAGCTGTCAAAAGGATTCATAACATCATTTCTTAGGTTCTCGCTGCCGAGTCACAGCCCAGGTAAGGTCACGGTGACTTCTTCTTCTTCTTCTTCTTCTTCCCCCTTCTTCTTTTTCTTATTCTTCTTCTTTTCCTCTCTTTCTCACCGGTCACCTCTTTGTCAAAAAACCCTAAAACGCGATGGGTCGTCGCGGGGTAGCGAGTCATCGCCGGAGTCGCGATCGTTGCCTTCGGAGTCGTCGATCGTTGTTGGAGGCTATGGTGGTCGCAGGAGTGGTCACGCTCGTGGCTCTACGTGTCACTGCTCTCTCTCTCTCTCTCTCTCTCTCTCGCGCGCGCTCACTCCCCTCTCAGATCTGAGATCTCATATCCCATATGTACCGGATCCGCACCCGATCCGCACACGGTATTTAGGAAAATAAATACTAGCAAATATGCACCCGACACGCACCCACACGCACCCAATGCCGGTGCTTCGCTCTGATTGGCGCACCTGTGCTTCATAGGTAACTATAATAGCCAACTTTCATGCTAGATTCAGCCACCTGTCTTCTCCTCTTGGCTTACATAGAGTCAACATCAATGTGCTGCCATCCCTTTACTTATTTTTGTTCAACAAATTAGTTATTTTTTCATTTTTCTCAGTGACATCAACTGATGGGAGAAATAAATCACCTACAACTCCATCATATAATGATCCCTTATGGTGATAGCTCCTCTTTATCTTTCAAAATTAAACTGCGGTCAAAAATAATTTCAATAATTGTCAGCTAGAAATTTTGCCAAAACATGACACATGCAATTCTTTACATATAATTATCCATTGTGGTGACAATTATCCTTTATCTTTCAAAATTAACTAATCATGAAGAATTTTAATTATACGTTCTGTTTATCAGCTAGACATTATGTCATATGCTGTGATATAACAAACGATTGTTTAAGATGGGCATATAAAAAGATAGCTTATTGAATAACACAGGATATACTCTACCCGTCTACCCAATAATAAAACAAGCCTATATTCATGAACTAAACTTCTTGAATCAAATCACCAAATTATCTGATGAACAAGGTAGGAAGTTCACAAATCTTAGATATTTTTCAAACAAATCTCTCTTTTGATGATTCCACATTTAAAACTGTTTGCATCAAGTCACTTTCTTTTGATCACCAGAGCTCGATTGGCCTAGTACCTTAAAGGTAATAAAGCAAGCAGCAGGAGCAATAGGGTACATCAATGGAAATGGCATCGTTATCAGGGACTTCAAGCTCAACAAGATACTAATTGACCAAGTCCTATCATGTTTATTTGTTATATGCAATCCTTTCTTCACTACTCATACTCTAGGGATATGATTTGTAAGTCTAACACCTTGTTTTCAGGGAAAAAACATTAAACTGATAGATTTTGGATCAGCAAGATTCGGAGATGGCTACATGGCAAGGAAGAATGAATATTATTCTGCTCCAGAGATAATAAAAGCAAGTAAGACTCGTTCAACAGCAATAAATAGCTGAGTTGCTTCTATTTGTTTCATAATCATACATGAGTTCAGGAATAAACTTATTGTACCTGGCATTATGCTAAACCAATAAGAGCAGAGAACTGAGCATTAGAATTACATCTAGGAGAAGATACAGAGCTACAGAGAAAGGAGAAAAAGAAGCAGGTATTATGCAAAGCAATTAAACGGCTGAAGGAAAATGACTTTGTAAATACTTTACTAAGAGCAGGAGTAGGTCTTTTCAAAGAGGTGGAGAAAACCCTAGTCCTATATGGTGACTCTACCTCTCCCTCTTCCCCCTTTGTTTGGACTTCTTTCCTTTAGTTCAACTTGGCGAAGAAGTCATTATCTGCTGAGCTTCTATCCCATATATTAATTTCGTGTAAAACACATGCTTGATAATCCTCAGGTGTGAGGTGAGTTTATGGTCTAATTCTTGGCTTAAATATGAGTAGAGGTACTTAATATGGTTCTTTTCATATCAAATACAGCCGGCGCACTCTTCACTTTGACCAAAATACTCTTAGATGTTACTACTCTCTCTCCCCACCCCCACTCCCTTCGGCTGCTAACTGCCAACCATCACCAGACCCCCACCATCAACCCACTGATGCCAGCTAGCTACTAGGTGTTCTATAGCTATCCCGTAGACTCGAATAACGCCAGCATGGGTGCTGGCGTGCAACCATACATGGTCGGAAACCCATGGGCTTTTGCCAGCTCCAACAGTGCCATAATCTCCAGGATCCCCCGTCCTTGGGTGGCTGCCTCATCTTCTTCAACACCCTGCCCGGTAGTCTCTGACCACCAATACAGTGTCTCCTTCACGCTGACGACACTGTCCACACCGCTCTCCATCCACTGTACCCGGCCCTCCACCACCCCCACTAAACCAAGAGCCCATCACCAATCTACCACTACAAACACCACCATAGGCCCACCACCACTACACCGTTTTCATGCTTTTGTGATCCTTAAGCGGATCTGTTTTTTCCAATGATTTGTCGGATCTACCATCTTCTTAACTCCGTTACTGGTGTCAGGATTACAGTATGTTTGCTGGTGGTGGGTTCCAGATAAGTGGTGCTGCTACTGTTCTAGCACTTCTCTTTGGATGAATTCGTTACCCTCCCTTCGGTGTTTTAGGTTTGGGGATCTCTTGTTGATGAGATTTTTTTTTTATTGAAAAAAGGCCGGACGGTAACGCTTTAATCCAACCGGTAGGGAGTATTGCGCATCGGGGACCTACAAGGCCGCCATATACATCTGAGCTCTCGATTCCCGCACCTATGTCAGGGCCGAAGCGCACAAGGACTCGTGTGTGGAGCACGTGCAGGGCGAAGACGTAAGTTTGCCACCAACAAGTGCGGCGGGCAGGATTCGAACCAAAGTGGAAAACCTGGATTGTGATCCTGGGAACCGCTGAACCAACCCTTGTTGGCCTCTTGTTAATGAGATGTTCATGTAAGAATTCTGGATGTAAAATTATGCCAGCTAGCCATAGCTGGTGCTTAGTTAAGAGGGGTAATTTGAAGCGTACGATCCTTCGTCACGATAATATTGTCTTTAGACCCCCTTGAGAGAGAGAGAGAGAGAGAGAGAGAGAGTGCACTACCCGTGTTCCATTGAACTTAATGGGCAAACAGGTTAAGCTGGATTTAGTTAATTATCTATTGGTAAAAAAAGCTTTCTTTATCACCTCTTTTCATTAGTTTTCTTGAAGAATTCTGAATATAGGGTCGTATGTGCCAGATTATTGGCATCACACAGCTTTTGCATGAAAAGAGAGAAAAGGGACAAAGAGCATTTTGGTCATTAGTCGCAGTGCGCGAGATTATCTGGTGCACTACATTTTGGTTTCCTTTAAATAAGGAAACAGGACCATCCACGTGCTGGGGGTGGAAGGTTCAAGATGGGTTTGGAAGCCATCCTAACTCTAGGATGGAAAAGTGAATATGAAAGCCTTCTTAGATAATTTGATTGATTAAAAGCCCAAATAAGTCTAAATCATTGAAAACTACGAGTTACCGATGATCGTACCACCTAAGGACGAGGATGGTTCGGTTTAGTTCACTTTAGGGACCAAACCGCAAAGCAAATCTTTATTTGAAAATTTGACAACCGAACCGAGCTGAACACCACCAGTTTGGATGGTTCAGTTTCGACGGTTTGGATTGGTTTGGCCCCATTTGTAAAGATCATCATTCTGCACATCTATTTTTCGATACACACCTTATTCGAACTTGAAGTTTAGTTTTTCTAACTTCTGCATGATCTTCTTTCATTCATTTCTAAAGTTCTCGTGTTAATAAAAGATACGGTAATTATTCTAGAAATAAAGGGCTTAAATTACAATGAAAATTCAAGTAGGCCGTTGTCATCGATGTACGAGAATAATGGGCGAATATAGTTTTGTAAATATCGCATTTTCTTTTAAACTTTTAAGATGCGTTTAGTTGGTTTTTATTAGTACCATTTATATGAAAATTATTCAACAAATATCACTAAAAATAGATTAATATGTCACAGGTAAGTTCAGCTCGGTTTACGATTGGTTTCAATAAATGATTCGTGAACCGAGACGGGTAGAGGCCGGTTCAAGAAACGTGAAACCGAACCATTCAAATATTTAGAAGGTCCGAATTGGATCCGTTTTAGGCGGTTTGATTCGATTTGAATGGTCTGATGCTCACCCTAGTACCACCCCCATTACCACCGTCTACTGTACATCACCGCCCCATTACCACGTATGATCGAGTACCAGCACTTTCATAGCCTTGTCATCAAACACAAAGTTAGTATTTGTACTGTTAATAAATTGGGTCAGTGGACCCATTATCTGTCCACTAACAGATAATGTGTATTTGTTAGTTTGGATAAATACAGTTATTTAGAGAATATTTATCTCTTAAGTGTTTGAGATAAATACAATCTTTATCTCCTAAGAGTTGGAGGTAAAGCCAGTCTCTAATTGTATCTCTATATAAAGGCTAGAGATATCCCAATAAATCACAAGTCAATAGTAATAACCCTCTCTCTATAGCACTCTCTCTAGAGCAATCACCAAGCTCTAGGATTTGGATCGTGGACGAAGAACTCAACTCTAGTAGCCGTTTTCGTACCTGCGAAAAAGATCAAGCGTGTTGGAGGCTCGTAACAACAAGGATCCTACGTCGAAATATTCGGAGACTTCATACGGTATGTTTTCGAACCCACTACGTGTTACGTGGTAGCGTAATAATTGTTGTAATCGTTTCAACATTGGTATCAGAGCATGATTACTTGTTGATTTGCATTTAATATGCTAATTAAATTATGTGCATGTTGCGATTTTTTCCGGATACATGAACGAGACCCATTACAAAAATTTGAAATTTATTGAGCATGTTTTCTGAAAAATAATTATATAGTTTTGTTCTCCTATGATTGAGGATGAACTCCATAAAATTTCGTGATTTTTGGATGCATGATTTGTGAGAAATCACAATTTTATTTTTCAAGAAAATTGTGATTTTTTTGAGTTTTGGGACTCAAATTCGGAGCATGATATTCAGTTTATATCATGATCGTTTGGTACATAATTAATCTATGTCGCATAAGCTTTCCAACGATATATCGTACGCATTATTTGGCTTAAAAACGAGAGAGATATAGCATTCGGAAGTTGGGATCGTGGCATGGCGGCGGCTGGAAAAAATTAGGGTTTAATGAAGAAGATGAACAGTGCACGCCACACGCTAAAGCCGAACCACAGTCGCGCCCACGCGCCAAGGACGCCCGTCACGCGCGAAGGTAGCTGCGCACGACACGCGCGCGCCAAGCCGCGCCGCTACGCGCTCCCACTCGCCAGCCGTGGCTGATACCACGCGCGACACGCGCCGCACGCGGCCAGGTCAAGCTGATTCACGCGCTCCCACGCGCGCGGGTGTAACTCACGCGCCTGTCAAAAAAAAAAATTCAGACGCAGCCCCACGCACAAGGCGGCACGTGGAGGCGCGTGAGGTATTTTCTGGCGGTTTTTTGACCCACCACCGACGCGTGGAGCTCTTTCTTGGCTTTTGTAATTTTTCTATGGTATTAAATTTACCTCAATACCCTCTGTGTGTGTTCTATTTAATTTTTAAATAATTTTTTCTAAAAAATTAGCTTTAAAAATTTGTTTTGATGCACTCAGAATTTTTCTTTAATTCCAGAGGGTATATTAGGGATAAATTTACTGTTTGCCAATTTTAAGAATTTATCTCTCATTTTGGGCCATTTAGAAATATTTTTTTTATGGTACTTTTATGGTCCCAAAAATACGAATAATGCGCAAATTTGCACTTTGTGAGCAGAAATAAATATTATGGAGAGCTGTATGACATAAATGAATTATGTTTTATTAATTTTCCTTGATTTGTGTTATGATTTAAATATGTTTTTTTGTTGAAATATATTTGTTGGGCTTTCGGTAAGCTCACACCTCTTTAAACCCAATTTCAAAGCATTTACGCCCGTTTTCCTTGGAAGGAGAATGTGACCTATTCATCCATTTAAATTACCCTTTAACTTGTTATTTGAGCATGCTAGTTTTAGGTTAAATGGATGGATACTAGATTGGCATTCTAAAGAAACTTATGTTTATGAGTTTACTCTTATTTTAAGAAAATTCTTTTAAGAATAATGTGCTGTGCGGCATCTCCATTTGTTTTATTGGAGTATTTTATAGTAGGATTCTCAAAGATGTTGTATTCTACTATTTCCCTGTATATTTCCAGAAAGCCTTGTACGGGGATGTAATTTCGCACGCACATTATTCAAGTCAGAATTTTCTTAGCATAAGTTATTAGAATACCAATGGGGCTCAATGGAGTCCTTGCACACTTTATTGCATGGTGCAATTTTATATTATTCTAAATTATCATGTGGATGATTTATTATATTGTGGCTTATATAATGATGTAATTTATTGCGAAAAATTACTTAAAAAATATTTTTCCCAACTCACATACATGGGAGATGATTACGAGCTTAGCAAATTTTCGATTTCATGATGTGAGGAAGGATTATGTTTTTCATTTGAATTTTTTGATATAAATAAAAGGATGTATAATTAATGTCTTTTCCTTGCGCAATCTAATGTAGTGAATATAATGGCCACCAAGAATTTTATAGCTGATCTCGTTAAGGGTGAGAAACTTAACGGAGATAATTATGACGTTTGGCACAAAAAGATAAAATTCATGCTGAACGAACAAGAGCTCGAGGAGCACTTGACCAACGAGATGGTCGCGCCAACTGAGGCGCAACCCCTAAGGGACCACACTGCCTACCAGAAATGGAATCAGAAAGATCGTAGTGTGCGCTACACCTTGTTGAGCAGCTTGCAAAATGATATAATCGGGCAGTATGATGAACTTCCAACTTGCAAAGCTTTATGGGAGCAGCTCAAGTTCTCTTTTGGTGGAACCTCAACTACGCGGCTTCGTAGCCTTGTGATTAAGTTTGAGGAGTACACAAAAGACCCTAAACATACCATGAGTGAACATCTAAGGATGATGTCCAATATGATTGGTAAGCTGAGGGATGCTGGCCATGCGCTCACAGATGAGCAGCAAGTTAGAGCTGTCATAAGGTCCCTTTCTGTCTCATGGGCTAATATGAAACAGATATTGACCCACAGTGAAAACATCAAGAACTTTTCTGATGTTTCACAGCATGTCATCCTTGAGGACGAGACTCGAGATGCTGACAAGACCCTTGCTTATGTTGCCTAAGGGGGATCGCGCAATGCAAATCGCAAGCACAGAAGACAAAGTAAGAAAGGTAAGAAAGGCGAGGCTAGCACTTCTGCACCAAAGGAAGGAAAAATGAAGAAACGCAAGAGAGGAAAACGTGGTGGGAAAAAGGATCTGTCTATAGTTAAATGCTTCAACTGTCAACAGAAAGGACACTTCGCTCGTGATTGCACTGAGCTGAAGAAGGTACTTTCAGAATCTCTCTCTCAGTTATATGTTTCCTCACATGTGATGGTTGCTCATTCCCAACCTGTGTGGTTTGTGGATACAGGTGCAACAAAACATGTCGCACGTGATCGAGAGGGGTTCGTAGATTATCACCAGATTCCAGCGGGTAGCAAACATATCTTAATGGGAAACAATAGCTCCGAAGAGGTGCTAGGGGTTGGTTCTTACCAGTTCAAGTTGCGCACTGGGCGCACATTGATTCTTGAGGATGTGCGATATGCACCCACTGTTCGGCTTAATCTACTTTCAGTTATTTCTTTATTAGACTGTGGTTTTTCCTTTATTTTTAAGGGTAATAAGTTGGACATCTTTTTGGATGATGTTTTGTTCGGACATGGTTTTCGCATGGATAGTCTTTTTCAATTGGATTTAAATGATTCACAGTCCTCTTATTCTTATGTTGTGAATGATAATATTGTGAATGGTTCTACCACCTGGCATGCAAGACTGGGCCACATAGGCCAAGATAAGATGACTCGTTTGGCTAGAGAAGGCCTTTTGGGCCCACTCGCAAGAGTCAATCTACAAACTTGTGAGGCTTGTTTGGCCGGTAAAGCATGCAGGAAGCCTTTTGGAAAGGCTGTGAGAGCAACTCAACCACTTGAGCTAGTTCACTCTGACATATGCGGACCTATGAGTGTAAAGGCACGCCAGGGCGTTGGTTGACCTTCCGCCAATGGAGAAGAATCAGGTCTGGAAGTTGGTTGACCTTCCGCCAGGGCGCAAGACTGTTGGAAACAAGTGGGTTTTAAAAGTCAAGCACAAGGCAGACGGGTCAATTGACAAGTATAAGGCACGTCTTGTGGCGAAAGGCTATACCCAACTGCGGGGTGTGGACTATGAAGACACTTTCTCCCTAGTGGTGAGATTTGCTTCAATTCGCCTGATCCTAGCTATTGTCGCCCAGCAGGATTTAGAACTTTTTCATATGGATGTTAAGACTGCGTTTCTCAATGGAGAACTAGACGAAGAGATTTATATGGCTCAACCTGAAGGTTTTGAAGTCAAGGGACATGAGCGCAAAGTTTGCCGGCTCAAACGTTCTATATATAGTCTCAAACAATCATCTAGGCAGTGGTACTTTAGGTTTCATCATGCCATTACCTCTATAGGTTTTGAAATAATTGAACAAGACCATTGCGTTTACGTAAAACGATCCAAGAAAAATATTCTGACCCTTTCTTTATATGTGGATGACATTCTTTTAGCTGGGAATGACATGAGTCCATTGTCGCCACTAAGCAGTGGCTGTCCTCAACTTTTGAGATAAAGGACATGGGAGAAGCTAATTATGTGCTCGAGGTTAAAATCATACGTGATCGTCCAAAGAGACTTCTCGGTTTGTCTTAAGAGACATATATCAAGTAGGTCATTGAACGATTCCGTATGCATAAATCAAAACCCATAGACACTCCAATGGACAAGGCGTGTACTTTAACAACAGACCAATGCCCAAAGAATGATGAGGAAAAGAATCGGATATCCAAAGTGCCTTACGCGGCTGCAGTAGGAAGTCTGATGTACGCTATGCTGTGTACGCGTCCAGACATCTGCTATGCCGTTGGAATGGTGAGTCGTTATCAGAGTAATACTGGACCCGCTCATTGGAATGCGGTGAAGAGGATTCTTCGATACTTATGTGGAACCACTGATCTCGTCCTGTGCTATCATGGTGGAGACTTGAGATTGAGAGTATACAGCGATGCTGATTGGGGCGCTGATAGAGATGAGCGCATATCCACTTCAGGTGGAGCTATCTCTTGGTATAGTAAGAAAAAGTCTTGCATCGCCCTATCCACGATAGAGTCGGAGTATGTTGCTTGTTCAGCAGCAGTCCAGGAAACTGTTTGGTTGAGGTCATTCTTACAGGCTCTAGGGGTTACAGCTCATACAGATGAGTCTGTCACTGTTCACCGTGTCAATACAGCTACCCTATATTTTGTAACGGATCCCAAATATCAAACACATATGCTTTCGTTATCACTTCATTAGAACTTTAGTTGCGCAATGAGAGGTGACCATGAAACATATACCTACTGGCAGAATGGTGGCTGATCCTTTGACCAAGCCTATTGCTAGATATATTTTTCTTTCTCACATTAGGAGTATGGGACTACGTAGGTTTTGATATGTTTATGGCATCTTATGTACTTGACATTATTTATTACATTAAATTTTTCGTTCCTTGATTTGAGTTTATTATGGAATGAATGAATAATCTTTGTGATTACATATACACCCTTATTGAGAGTGTCACCAGGCTCGAATTGACCTGCTCACACGGGTAATTCACCTTGGCGCTAAGATAGCGAGCAAGATGAGACATAATTGTCTTAAGTGCCAAGTGGGCGAATAAGATGATATAGCTTATAAAGCAAACATGTCGCCTTAGTTGGAGCTAAGATGAGACCTAATAAATGTAGGTCGATCATAGAGTATCTCCACAACTCTATGTAGCCTGTTTACAGCCGGATATGAGATTTCAGGCAAGCACTATGAGAGTGACTGGGCTGAAAAACTCAGGTTAGGTGCTTGTACAGGGACTAGACTTAGATTCGTATGGCGTATTTTATTATACATTTATGTGACACGCCCTTGCGGGTTACGCCATAGCATGTAAATCATACTGCATGTGCTAAATACAGACCGACAGTGGGAGTGACGAATGAATCCCTGCTTCGTCACTGTGTGAGCCACTTGGATCGAAATTTTTGATCTTATATGGTACCCTTTTCACCTTAGACTATGTCATGAAGAAGATACTCAATGTCTCTACTTTAGCATGTACCCTTGGATCATGGATGATGCGGTCTCGAGGGGCATGTCTAGGAAAGCGGTTGGGTCTAATTGGAATGACATGAGGGCTTTGGGAAGAAAGTTCAATATTACATCATGTTGTGTGATTCATAGTCCGGGCGACTTTGTCGATTTTCGTTTCGATATAAGTCATGAATACATAACATCAAAGAGGTTTAACACTGCTCACTATGAGGGATTTGAGAGTGTTTAATCTGGTGTAGTTGAACTATCTGGGGTACATACGAGATTTTTTTAGAGTGATGTATTGTGTTAGTTTGGTGATAACTTAAAATACCATACTCCTCAACTGGACATCCTTTCTCGTAGGTCGCACGTTCCATTTCCTGTATGAGGAGATGAGTGGACGAGAGATAAAGAGGGACTGTACAATTTATTTGCCCTGTCTGTGGGCGAGTGGGAACTGTTAATAAATTAGGTCAGTGGACCCATTATCCGCTCACTAACAGATAATGTTTATTTGTTAGTTTGGATAAATACAGTTATTTAGAGATATCCCAATAAATCACAAGTCAATAGTAATATCCCTCTCTCTCTATAGCACTCTCTCTAGAGTAATCATCAAGCTCTAGGATTTGGTTCGTGGACGAAGAACTCGACTCTAGTAGCCGTTTTCGTACCTGCGAAAAAAATCAAGCGTGTTGGAGGCTCGTAACAACAAGGATCCTACGTCGGTATATTCAGAAACTTCATACGGTATGTTTCCGAACCCACTACGTGTTACGTGGTAGCGCAATAATTATTGTAATCGTTTCAACATGTACGAATCAAGTGAAGGCTGGCTCTGAGAGAAAACCCAACACCTATAGCACCATTACCTTCAACAAACTGAATGAACAAAAACCACCACAGAAAAACCCCGCCAGTTTTTCCTCAATCTGAAGTAAATTGCAGACACATTTATGAACCAATAGAGTTCTACAAAAACATTCAGGGGAGGCCATTGAGTTCATCTTCTGATTTAATAGGGAAGTTTCTTATTCTGGATTTGATTCTTAAGTGTCTCCAATTGAATTTACAGCAGAACAAGATTATAGGTTTCAATACGTGAACTTGTTTGATGGTGGTTAATGTCGATTTTGCCGGTGGTATGCAATGGTTTCAACAAAAGTAGCCGGGTTGAGTTGCCTGCCAAGATGTGCTCCCCCACCACATATACACACTCGCGCACACACACGGAGAGAAATTATTACTTGTATGATATATCATAGAACTTCGTAATTAAGATCAAAGCCTATTTTGGTTTCGATCTACTGGACATCATATCTACTAATCAAGTACAGGCTGCTTCTCCAGAAATTAAAACCTACCACCCATACCACCGTCACCTCCAATGACCACCGACTGAACCAACATAAACGACCACAGAAAAGCCCACCAGTTTTCTGCCAATCTGAAGTAGATTGCGGAACTGTTTATGAACCAATTGAGTTTTAGAAAAAAAACCTTCGGCAAAAGCCATTGCGGTCATCTTCTGATTTAATAGGCCAGTTTCTTATTCTGAATTTGATTCTTCAAGTGTCTCCAATTGATCTTACGGCAGATCAAGATTTGTAGGTGTCAATGACGTGGACTTGGTTGGTTTAATGTCTATTTTGCCAGGGGTATGTGAGGGTTTCAACTAAGGCAGTTGGGATGACTTGACTGTCTGGATGTGCTCCTGTGTATACATAGATAGACTTCACGTAAAACGGTGTATGGGAAGCCCCTTTTTCCCCACATCACCGAATGGAGCGTCCCGATCTTTATTTCCTTACAAAGATAAAGCCCAAAAGCTACTCTGTGTGGCAGTTTCTGTTTGTTCCTATTACAACTTTTTATAACCGAAGTTATGCCCAACCAAGAGTAGCATTTTGACAGAGACTTCACATTCTGCGAAATCCACTCAGCTAACTAATATCGTCCATTCTTCCAGTCCCTATTGCAGTTCTAGTTTCTACCATTATCATCTGCCTTTAACGAATTGTCAACCGTCGTAATGGAGAGTTTACAAACCATTAGAGTCAACAATAACTAACTACTCATTGGAATCTGCATTTGCCATCAATAACATTTACCACTCACATCTCCGAGGGAGTAAACTAATTACAGGAAAAGCAATGTGGAATTCAGATCCATCCCCACATCCTACTCTCCATATTAATGATTTAAGCTTTCCTAATTAGTATGTTTATGGAATATCTACCAAATCTAAGATATACAGAGAAGCATGATAAAAACATGAAAACCCCGCATGTGGATTTTGAAATCTTATAAGCTATGAACCACACATGGGTGTGCGTCCAGAATTTTTTATTCTTAATGTTAATAAATTGGGTCAATGGACCCATTATCCGCCAACTAACAGATAATGTGTATTTGTTAGTTTGGATAAATACAGTTCTTTAGAGAATATTTATCTCTTAAGTGTTTGAGATAAATACAATATTTATCTTCTAAGAGTTTGAGCTAAACTCAGTCTCTAATTGTATCTCTATATAAAGGTTAGAAATATCTCAATAAGTCAAAAGTCATAGCAATAACCCCCTCTCTATAGCACTCTCTCTAGAGCAATCACCAAGCTCTAGGATTTGGTTCTTAGACGAAGAACTCGACTCTAATAGCCGTTTTCGTACCTGCGAAAAAGATCAAACATGTTGGAGGCTCGTAACAACAAGGATCCTACGTTGGAATTTTCGGAGACTTCGTGCGGTATGTTTTCGAACCCATTACGTCTTACGTGGTAGCACATTAAATCATTTCAACACTAGTATCAGAGCATGATTACTTGTTGATTCGCCCTTAACATGCTAGAATAAATTATGTGTATGGTGCGATTTTTTTCAGATATATGAATGAGACCCATTATTAAAATTCGAAATTGTTTGAGCATGTTTTTCTGGAAAATAATTATATAGCTTTGTTCTCCTATGGTTGAGGATGAACTCCGTAAAATTTCATGATTTTTTAATGCATGGTTTGTGAGAAATCACAATTTTATTTTTCAAGAAAACTGTGATTTTTTTGAGTTTTGGAACTCAAATTCGGAGCATGATATTCATTTTTATCATAATCAGTTTATACATAATTAATCTATGTTGAAAAAGCTTTCCAACGATATATTGCACGCATTATTTGGCTTAAAAACGAGAGAGATATGGCTTTCGAAAGTTGGCATCGCGCATGATGGCGGCTAAAAATTAGAGTTTTCTAATAAAGAAGAACATGCGCCGAGGACGCGCGCCACGCGCGAAGCCAGTTACCGACCGCCGCAAGCGTTCCCACGCGCCAAGACAGGAGCCAACGCGTGTTCACGCGCTCACACGTGCGGCAAGACTGCAGACACGCGCCACGCGCCACGCACTACTTGCCACGAGCGCGTGCGTTACACGCGCCAAGCAAAGAGAGCCAGAGGCTGCCCCATGCGCACGGCTACGCATGGAGGCGCGTGAGGCTGTTTCCGGCAGGTTCTGACCCCATCGCCGGCGCGTGGAGTCTTGTTTTAGCTTCTAAAGTTTTTATATGGTGTTAAATTTATCTTTATATCCCCTGTGTGAATTCTGTTTAATTTTTAAACGACTTTTTCTATTGAAATTAGCTTTAAAATTTTGTTTTACACACATAGAATTTTTTCTTTAATTACAGAGGGTATATTAGGGATAAATTTACTGTTTACCAATTTTAAGCATTTATCTCTCTTTTTGGGATATTTAGAAATATTTTTTTGTGGTACTTACGTGTTCTCAAAAAATACAAATAATGCGCAAATATTAATTTTTGCACTTTGTGAGCAGAAATAAATATTATGGAGAGTTATATGACATAGATGAATTATGTTTTATTTATTTGCCTTGATTAGTGTTATGGTTTAAATATATTATTTTTTTGTGCTTTTGGCAAGTCCACGCCTTTTTAAACCCAATTTCAAGACATTTACGCCCGTTTTCCTTGGAAGGAGAATGTGGCCTATTCATCCATTTAAATTACCCTTTAACTTGTTATTTGAGCATGCTGGTTTTAGGTTAAATGGATGGATACTAGATTGACATTTTAAAGAAACTTATGTTTATGTTTTTACTCTTGTTTTAAGAAAATTCTTTTAAGAATAATATGCTATGCGACATTTTCATTTATTTTATTGGAGTAGTTTGTAATAGGATTCTCAAAGATGTTGTATTCTACTATTTCCCTGTATATTTTTAGAAAGCCTTGTATGGGGATGTATTTCGCACGCACATTATTCAAGTCAGAATTTTCTTAGCATAAGTTATTAGAATGCCAAATGGGGCTCAATGGAATCCTTGCACACTTTATTGTATGGTACAATTTTTATATTGTTCTAAATCATCATGTGTATGATTTATTATATTGTGGCTTATATAATGATAAAATTTATTGCGAAAAATTACTTGAAAAATATTTTTCTCAACTCACATACATGGGAGATGATTACGAGCTTAGCAAATTTTCGATTTCATGATGTGAGGAAGGATTATGTTTTTCATTTGAATTTTTTGAAATAAATAGAAGAATGTATAATTAATGTTGTTTTCTTTACTCAATCTAATGTAGTGAATATAATGGCCACCAAGAATGTCATAGCTGATCTCGTTAAGGGTGAGAAACTTAACAGAGATAATTATGACGTTTGGCACAAAAAGATGAAATTCATGCTGAACGAACAAGAGCTCGAGGAGCACTTGACCAAGGAGATGGTCGCGCCGACTGAGGCGCAACCCCTAATAGACCACTTTGCCTACCAGAAATGGAATCAGAAAGATCGTAGTGCGCGCTACACCTTGTTGAGCAGCTTGTAAAATGATCTAATCGGGCAGTATGATGAACTTCCAACTTGCAAAGCTTTATGGGAGCAGTTCAAGTTCTCTTTTGGTGGGTGGAACCTCAACTACGCGGCTTCGTAGCCTTGTGATTAAATTTGAGGAGTACACAAAAGACCCTAAACATACCATGAGTGAACATCTAAGGATGATGTCCAATATGATTGGTAAGCTGAGGGATGCTGGCCATATGCTCACAGATGAGCAGCAAGTCAGAGCTATCATAAGGTCCCTTCCTATCTCATGGGCCAATATGAAACAGATATTGACCCACAGTGAAAACATCAAGAACTTTTCTGATGTTTCACAGTATGTCATCCTTGAGGACAAGACTCGAGATGCTGACAAGACCCTTGCTTATGTCGCCCAAGGGGGATTGCGCAATGCAAATGGCAAGCGTGGAAGACAAAAGTTAAATGCGCCAAAGGAAGGAAAAATGAATAAACGCAAAAGATGAAAACGTGGTGGGAAAAATGATCTGTCTAAAGTTAAATGCTTCAACTGTCAACAGAAAGGACACTTCGCTCGTGAATGCACTGAGCCGAAGAAGGTACTTTTAGAATCTCTCTCTCAGTTATATGTTTCCTCACATGTGATGGTTGCTCATTCCCAACCTGTGTGGTTTGTGGATACAGGTGCAACAAAACATGTAGCACGTGATCGAAAGGAGTTCGTAAATTATCACCGGATTCCAGCGAGTAACAAGCATATCTTCATAGGAAACAATAGCTCCGAAGAGATACTAGGGGTTGGTTCTTACCAGCTCAAGTTGCGCACTGGGCGCACATTGATTCTTGAGGATGTGCAATATGCACCCACTGTTCGGCATAATCTACTTTCAGTTATTGCTTTATTAGACAGTGGTTTTTCCTTTATTTTTAAGGCTAATAAGTTGGACATCTTTTTGGATGATGTTTTGTTCGGACATAGTTTTCGCATGGATAATCTTTTTCAATTGGATTTAAATGATTCTGAATCATCTTATTCTTATGTTATGATAATATTGTGAATGATTCTACCACCTAGCATGCAAGACTGAGCCACATAGGCCAAGATAGAATGACTCGTTTGGCAAGAGAAGGCCTTTTGGGCCCACTCTCAAGAGTCAATCTACAAACATGTGAGGCTTGTTTGGCCGGTAAAGCATGCAGGAATAAGATTCAGAGCACCAAGAAGTGCTCAATTCCCAGATAAGATGGAAATTGTTATAAGTGGAAATATTGAAAACAAGAACTGATGTTTAAAGATGAAAAGCGGGATACAGAAACAAATGAGAAGGCATCTAGACATGCCCTGAAATAGCATCTTCTCACCTGTAAACTGAGAGAAGTATGGCATTCTTGTCGAACTAAGAGTTGTTACATGCCTTGTAGAATTGTGACTGTATTTTCAGTTAGTCTCTTATGGAGGCTCTCATCTCCAAACCTGTTTGAAATAGATTCATGACTTGATATTTCTACATGAGCTAAAGGTTTTTCCTGACTAAGTGGGCTTAGTTTTGCTTTAAGGTGATTGTGGTGTGAAGAGAGTAGCATGTAGAAAGGGGTACTCGTAAGCCGGTGAGATGCTCCTCAAAAGCAACTTCAGCAACTTCAAACCACATTTTTGTTGTATCTAAAGGTCATCAAGTACTGCGATGACTTTGGTGATTGACGGGCGTGCTCTGTTAGCAATTATGGTGCACTCAATTCCCAGGTTTGTTATCTTTTCTGCAGTTTGGATATCGCAACCTGACTGGTTATTGCTTGTTCTAAGTAGGGATTGGTGTACGATATGGCTCTCTCTTGCCCCTTTGGCCTTCACTGATATATGTACTGTTACAAAACGCAGCAACTACGGAGCAATATATTGAAGAACAAAGAAACGAGAAATTTAAAAAACACGAATAAACCAAACGCACAACACAAGAATTACGAGGTTCACCAATATGGCTACGTCCTCGGAGTATGACCAGATTTCGATTTCACTATTCAGCAGTGTTACAACCAAAATCTTAACCCCCACTTTATGTTGTGGTTATCTCTCTTGCCCCAAAACAATACAAGACCATGTATATTTATTTAGAGCTAAGAGGTGATCTTTCTCTAAATAACCAATGTGGGACAAAACACTTATATACTTGGGCTAAGTTGTGACCTTCTCTCAATAACCAATGTGGGACACCCACACAAAACTAGTTTTAAGATCACTGCCACCATTGTAACAATGTCTCTGGATTGAAATCAGGCTCCACATACAACAATCTCCCACTTGGAGACTGATACAACTCCAATGCTGAAACTCCACACAAATGCTGGTCATACTCATCCAAGAAGCATCAACGAAGACTAATCAAAGTTGAGCATAGGCTCAACTTTTGCCTGTCAACCACTTTCATTAACATGTCCGCGGGATTCTTGTTGCCTTCGATCTTCTCCAAGTTCAGTTGTCCATCCTCTAACAGAGACCGTATAAAGTGATACCTCAGCTGAATATGCTTGGTCCTCGAATGAAATGCTGAGTTCTTGGCAAGATGTATTGCACTCTGACTATCAGTCCATAGCTTGCAATCTACTTGCCCATATCCCAACTCTGTCAACAACCTTTGAAGCCAAATTATTTCCTTGCTTGCTTCTGTCACAGCAACATATTCTGCTTCTGTTGTAGACAATGCAACAATCTTCTGTAACTTAGAGATCCAGCTTACTGCAGTCCCTCCTACAGAGAAAACATATCCCGTGGTGCTTCTTCCGTTGTCTCTATCACCTGCATGGTCTGCATCTACATAGCCTCGCACATCTATGTTGTCACCCTCAAAACATAAGCAGAACCTGGATGTTCCTCTCAAATACCTGAGAATCCACTTCACTGCTTGCCAATGTTCCTTTCCTGGGTTTGTCATGAATCTGCTCACAACTCCAACTGCATGTGCAATATCCGGCCTTGTACTGACCATGGCATACATGAGACTTCCCACAGCAGAGGTGTACGGTACCTGTGCCATGTATTCTTCATCCTCCCTGTTCTTGGGACTCAACTCCTTTGAAAGCTTGAAATGAGCTGCTAAAGGAGTCGTCACAGGTTTAGAGGCATGCAAGTTAAATCTCCTCAAAACCTTCTCAATGTACTCTTCCTGTGACAACCATAACTTTTTCTGTTTTCTGTCCCTGGTTATCCTCATGCCAAGAAGTTGTTTTGCCTCTCCCAAGTCCTTCATAGAGAAAGCACTTGCTAACTTCTTCTTGAGTTCATTAATCATTCTCATGCTTGAACCTGCTACAAGCATATCATCTACATACAGAGTTAAAATAATGAAGTCCTCACTATTAAACTTCTGAAAATAAACACAGTGATCGGAGTCACATCTAGTGAAGTTTGTCTGCTTCATGAAATTGTCAAACTTTAAATACCACTGTCTAGGAGCTTGCTTTAGGCCATACAAGCTCCTCTTCAACCTGCAAACCATTCCCTCCTTACCCTTGACTTCAAAACCCTCTGGCTGATGCATGTAGATTTCTTCCTCCAAATCCCCATGGAGAAATGCTGTCTTAACATCCAGCTGCTCCAGATGTAAGTCCTCTATAGCTACAATGCTCAATATCGTACGAATTGAAGTCATCTTTACAACAGGAGAGAAGATTTCTTGGAAATCAATACCTTTCCTCTGTCGATACCCTTTCACAACTAGTCTTGCCTTGTATCTCTTTGCTCCTCCAACTTCATTTTTAATTCTGTATACCCATTTATTGTACAGAATATTCTTACCTGCAGGGAGCTTTACCAAATCCCAAGTTTGGTTTTGCTCAAGTGAAGCCATCTCATCTTTCATGGCTTGCTCCCACTGTAACCTGGATTCATCCTGTATCGCTTCTTGATAACATTCTGGCTCCCCAGAATCAGTATACAAAATATAATCGAGTGGAAGACAAAGTCTGTCAGGAGCTTTCCTTACCCGACTACTTCTTCTGAGATTAAGAGTTTCAGGCATCTGTTGTTGATCACCAGCTCTAATTTCAGTATCAGTTGTCTCATCAAGGTCTGCTGGATTTTCTATCCTGGGTACCTGTCCATCTTCTGGCTCATCAAGTTCCATGTATTCCTTATTTTCTTTTTCAATTCCATGTTCTTGTAACCTGTGCTTATACAACCGTGATTCATCGAATATGACATCCCTACTCCTGATGATTTTGTTATGTTCGTAATCCCACAAACGATAACCATATTCATCACCTCCATATCCAATAAATACACACTTCTGAGATTTAGAGTCAAGTTTCTTCCTTTCCTCTTTATCAATATGAGCATAAGCAATACATCCAAAAACTTTCAGAAAAGAATAATTTACTGGTTTACCTAACCATTCTTCTTCAGGAATACCACCATGGAGAGCACTTGCTGGACTTCTGTTAATTAAATATACGGCAGTATCCACAGCTGCTGCCCAGAACTGTAGAGGTAAATCAGCATGTATCCTCATACACCTTGCTCGTTCCATGATGGTTCGATTCATCCTCTCTGCCAAGCCATTTTCTTGAGGTGTCCTCTTAACAGTTCTTATTAACCTGATACCGTTATTGGAACAATATTCTTGGAACCCTCCATTGCGATATTCACCCCCATTGTCAGATTTTAGGCATTTTACCTTGTTCCCTGTTTCATTCTCAACAAGAGCTTTCCACTTCTTAAAAGTGTGATAAACATCAGATTTCTGTTTGATGGCATATATCCAGGTCTTTCTACTAGCATCATCTATAAAAGAAACAAAGTAGAAATTACCTCCAAGAGATTTCACTGTAGTAGGTCCGCAAACATCTGTATGAACTAACTCCAGTCTTTCAATCTTCTTCTCTTTACCATCCCTCCGAAAACTGACCCGCTTTTGCTTTCCATAGACACAACCCTCGCAGAAATCTAATTGAATGTTCTTCATACCTGGCAATGCATTCTTTGAGTGCAGAATTTTCATACCACTCTCACTCAAATGTCCCAACCTGTGATGCCATAATGTGGTTTTCTGATTTTCTGTAAAAGCCAAAGAGATAGAGTGGTTATGGGTACCTGAAAGAGTATATAGGGTTCCTACTCTTTCACCTCTTGCTACCACCATCGACCCTTTGATCACCTTCCATTGTTTTTCACCAAATGCCACAAAATAGCCTTCACGGTCCAATCCACTGACGGATATAAGATTCTTCTGCAGTTCTGGAATATGTCTAACATCCTTCAAAACTAGGGTTCCTCCATTTGATAGTTTAATTTTCACTTTTCCCTTTCCGACAATGCTACACCGATATCCATTCCCGACAGTCACATGTCCATAATCACCATGAACATAATCACAGAAACAATCCCTATAAGGTGTACAATGAATCGAGGCTCCTGAGTCTACATACCACACTTTGGAATTATCATCCACTGTAGCAGAAAGACATAAATCGTCATATGTCCGTTCGTTTGAACTTACCATGTTTGCCCCTTCATCATCACTTTGTCTTCCCCCTGCTCCCTTTTTCTTCTTCGGTTCCGTACAATCATTCTTCATATGACCTTCCTTGTTACAATTCCAACACACTATGGTTTTCCTTTTGGACTTCGACTTGCCTCGTGATCTTGATCTTCCTCTTGTAGGACTTCTTCCCCTGTTATTCTGCTTGTTATTCTGTCTACCTCTGGATTCCACGGACAAAGCAGTACTAGATGATATACCATCACCAATTGTCTTTCTCCGCATTTCATCATTCATCACAGAACTCACAACATCATTAAGTGTTAGCGTACCAGAAATAGTAGAATTACTCACTGTCGTCACCAAGTTATTCCAACTATCAGGCAGTGAACACAGAAATAACAAAGCCCTAATTTCATCATCAAAATTTATGCCGACAGATTCCAATTGATTTGTAACCCCGTTAAAATCATTTAAATGATCAACAACAGAACCATTTTCAGACATTCTCATATTAAACAGTTTCTTCATGAGAAATACCTTATTCGAAGCAGAAGGTTTTTCATACAATTTCTCCAATGCTTTCATTACAGCAGCAGTAGTTTTTTCCTTGGAGATATTGAATGCTACCTGTGGGGTTAGGCTAAGTCTTACCGTAGCCAGCGCCTTTCTGTCCAAAATCGCCCACTCACTTGCATTCATCGCTTCAGGTTTCTCTCCCACCAGCGGTAGATACAGATCCTTCTGATACAAGTAGTCTTCAACTTGCATCCTCCACCACTGAAAATTCATACCATTAAACTTCTCGATCTTTCCTTTACCTTCTTCGGCCATTGCTCCCACTCAAACGTAGAACCTACGTGAGTAAAACTCGAACCCAAGCTCTGATACCAGTTGTTACAAAACGCAGCAACTACGGAGCAATATATTGAAGAACAAAGAAACGAGAAATTTAAAAAACACGAATAAACCAAACGCACAACACAAGAATTACGAGGTTCACCAATATGGCTACGTCCTCGGAGTATGACCAGATTTCGATTTCACTATTCAGCAGTGTTACAACCAAAATCTTAACCCCCACTTTATGTTGTGGTTATCTCTCTTGCCCCAAAACAATACAAGACCATGTATATTTATTTAGAGCTAAGAGGTGATCTTTCTCTAAATAACCAATGTGGGACAAAACACTTATATACTTGGGCTAAGTTGTGACCTTCTCTCAATAACCAATGTGGGACACCCACACAAAACTAGTTTTAAGATCACTGCCACCATTGTAACAATGTCTCTGGATTGAAATCAGGCTCCACATACAACATGTACTTCGTCTGTAGCAATTTTCTTTGTTGGTTTGCCTCTTCCGCCACCCTTTGTCCAAGTTAATGATTGCAACTGTGCCAGATATTGACTTTGATCTCTCGGTACCTTTCCAGGTGCTGTTTCTTTTATAATAAGCTGAAGAATGACAGTCCCAAGGCTGTAAATGTCAGACTCTAATGTTGCTCTACCTGTTTAAGTACATTAAACGGCAAAACTATGTTAGAGACAAAGTTAGTATGATTAGCACACATATCTATGTTAGAACTCAAACTGAGAAATTGATTTGCTTAGTGGGCTCTTGTATTAATATATTGAAATTGTGCGTCTGTTACATCCACAGGATTTAAGACAAGAATAAAAAATAAAAATCACAGCCGTAACCATTAACTTGTCCACTAATGCACGTGGACTACAATCGGCCACAAGTGACAAAGAATCACAAGATCACATTCTTAACCAAAGAAGTCTTCGGCTAAAGAAGGGAGATAGAGACTTTAGAACTGAAAGACATGAACCACAAAAAACTAGTAATTGCAGTTGATGCGGCTGAGATATTTGTTGTCAGAACGTCACAGCTATGTCGCTGTTGTGTTCGCCATCGTTGCAGTTTCTTTTGTTCTGTTTTTCATTTTTGGTTATCACAAAAAAAACTGTAACAGTTTTTGATCGCCTATCAACGACGCTACCTCAAGTGGCTGCTGCTGCTTCCTCTTCTCCCTCCTTTCAAAACCATTGTTAACTTGAACCTTAATACCCTTCTGGGTTTTTTAGGTTGTCTGTCATTTCTTTATGTATTAAAAATTGTGTTTTGACCCAATAAGTCTTTAGTGTTTAAATAAGACCCCAGTCAAGTGAATTTTAGAGCATATCCAAGCCTGGGCACCTAATGTTTTCAGAAATAATTTAAGTGTTGAAACGATTTTATGTGCTACCACGTAACACGTAATGAGTTAGGAAATATACCGTACGAAATTTCCGAAAATTCCGAGGTAGAATCCTTGTTGTTACGAGCCTCCAATACGCTTCATCTTTTTCGCAGATACGAAAACGGCTACTAGAGTCGAGTTCTTCGTCAACGAACCAAATCCTAGAGCTTGGTGATTGCTCTAGAGAGAGTACTATAGAGAGAGGGTTATTGCTATGACTTCTGACTTATTGGGATATCTCTAACCTTTATATAAAGATACAATTAGAGACTGACTTTATCTCAAACTTTTAGGAGATAAAGATTGTATTTATCTCAAACACTTAAAAGATAAATATTCTCTAAATAGTTGTATCTATCCAAACTAACAAATACACATTATCTGTTAGTGGGCGGATAATGGATCCATTGACCCAATTTAATAACAGCTCTCACTCGCCCACACACAGGGAAATCGTACAGTCCCTCTTTATCTCTTGTCCACTCATCTCCTCATATAGGAAATGGAACGTGCGACCTACGAGAAAGGATGTCCAGTTGAGGAGTATTGTATTAAGTTATCATCAAACTAACACAATACATCACTCCCAAAAAATCTTGTATGTACCCTAGATAGTTCAACTACACCAGATTAAACACTCTCAAATCCCTCATAGTGAGCAGTGTTAAACCTCTTATATGTTATGTATTCATGACTCATATCGAAACGAAAATCGACAAAGTCTCCCGGGCTATGAATCTCACAACATGATGTAATATTGAACTTTCTTCCCAAAGCCCTCATGTTATTTCAATTAGACCCAACCGCTTTCCTAATCATGACCCCTGAGACTGCATCATCCATGATCCAAGGGTACATGCTAAAGTAGCGACATTGAGTATCCTCTTCATGACATAGTCTAAGGTGAAAAGAGTACCATATAGGATCAAAATTTTCGATCCAAGTGGCTCGCAAGTGATGAAGCAAGGATTCATTCGTCACTCCCACTGTCGGTTTGCATTTAGCACATGTAGTATGATTTGCATGCTATGGCGTAACCCGCAAGGGCGTGTCACATAAATGTATAATAAAATACACCATACGAATCTAAATCTAGTCGCTGTACAAACGCCTAACCTGAGGAGTTTTTCAGCTCAGTCACTCTCATAATGCCTGCCTGAAATCTCACATTCGGCTGTAAGCAGGCTACATAGAGTTGTGGAGATACTCTATGATCGACTTGCATTTTTTTTAAGTTTCATCTTAGCTCTAACTAAGGCGACATGTTTGCTTTATAAGCTGTATCATCTTATTCGCCCACTTGACGCTTAAGACAATTATGTCTCATCTTACTCGCTATCTTAGTGCTAAGGTGAATTACCCGTGTGAGTGGGTCAATTCGAGCCTAGTGACACTCTCAATAAGGATGTATATGTAATCACAAAGATTATCCATTTATTCCATAATAAACTCAAATCAAGGAACGAAAATTTAATGTAATAAATAATGTCAAGTACATAAGATGCCATAAACATATCAAAACCTACGTAGTCCCATACTCCTAATGTGAGAAAGGAAAAACATCTCTAGCAATAAGCTTGGTCAAAGGATCAGCCACCATTCTGCCAGTAGGTATATGCTTTATGGTCACTTCTCCTTGCGCAACTAAAGTTCTAATGAAGTGATAACGAAGGGCATAATTTATACGGTATAAGTACATCATTTGTACTTATTTGTAGGGCATAATTTATTAACTTTGGGATGATCTCAAGTGTTAGAATAAGAGGGGGAAAATGATATATTACAACCAATAGCTGTAATACCGTCAATTTCTGAAACTTATAAACTCAATTAACCAGCTGTGAACCACTATGATGAAAAGGAACACGGGAATTCCTCACTAAAGTCAATATCGCGACCCTGATCATGCTGCCAAATTTTGGAGTCACAAACTCAAGCTGCTCGTAACCTGGTAAGCCAGCGACCGCAGCACACAACTCACTTAAATCTTCATCTTCTCCGGCTTCTCTCGTCTGTCCGCTGCTGCCATAGGTGGGCAAAGTGCACATGGGTTTTTTCCACTAGTTAATCGCACTTTTGAAAACCTTAATTTTAAGCTAGGCGCTGACCTGTTCTAGCAAACACCAACTCATAATTAGCAAGCTGGTAGATCCAAGTGGAGAATTTCTTTCACGCAGATAACAGTTTGAATTCTAGGTCATTTAGTACTAAAGCATGTGCATATCCCATACATCGGGTCTTTCTCAATGCCTCTTCACTCTTGACTCCACGCCTCCCTATTTTTATGTTTCCTTCGCTTCTCATATCTCCGACTTTTGGTGATTGAAATCGAAAAAGGAAACATACCAGATCTTCAACCTTACAACCATCACACATCAGACCTTAGCATTGCGACCCTGCGCCTGACCTATTCACCCACACCGCTGGACCTCGATTTCTCTCGATTTCTCTAACACCGTCATACCATTTGCATACACCACAACCATCATCAGTAGCCCTTTTGGCATAATTGCTGGCAGGGTCTTACCGAAGTATTTTCTTTACTTGTTCTTTTTAATCAACAAACCTCCCCTTCTGTCAACTTCAAACTTCTGTGTACACTTTCAAAACCCAGTAATTTGCTCCAAACACATATGAAGTAATGGAGGATTAAGGGCTTCTTCTAAACAAAACCTAGATTTTGCTAAACATCACATCTCCCACATCTTAGAGAATCCATTACATGATGCGGTCATGTTTGCCAATTCCTTGATTTTTGTTTATTATTTTGGATCAGAACAAGCTATTTGTTTAAACTCGAATTTTTCGAAACCATCTTTACCCTGACCAAGTATCAAGACCCAAACTAAATCCTCCCAAGTATTACAAGAAAGAGGCCGGGTGGCAAACAGAAAATCTTTTACACCTTATATTATTAAAAATTTTCTAGGATGGTTCTCCTCTTATGCGAAGATACTTTGCTAGTTCTTTTCAAGTGGAAAGCAAAAAGTTCATAAGGTTTCTATCAAAAGAGGTTTTTTTATGAATTTGCAGTTTATGGATTTTGGATAGTCATACCTGTTAGCGCTGATTTTGAGACCTTAGAGAACAAAGGGTCGATCTAATATCAAATGCGAACAAACATCCATCGTCGTTGAATTTTGCATCGATGTTTACTTTATGGTTGTGGGGATCCCATCTCCGATCAAATACCGTGAGATCGTTAATTATATCGTCGAACGAATCATCGACGAAAACCTCCGATTCTAAATAAACTGAATAAGAAAACCAACACAAACTGTAAAAGAGATGAACAAAACATTATTGAAGGTGGGAATTAACCCTTGAGTTACAAAGTTTTCAACCAACAGGTGGTTAGAACCCTATACCTGTAAGCCATAGTGCTTGAGGTTTTCTGTAGAGCTTATGTTCTCTCTTTTTTGTTTCTATCTCTCACTCTCTTTGAAACTTCTCTTTTTTCTCTACGTAGGATTTGCCTTTTATAGAGGCTTCCACAGGAATCTTTTCAAGCTTATCAGGTTGTTTCCCCATATAAGGTCTTCCTCCCTTTGGCTTATCTTTTCCGAAAGATAATTTAATCATTTGATGAATACCTTTCTTCTTGGTTTTGGGTTTCAGACTTTTAAGTAAAGTTGGAATGGTTCAAACTTAAAGGGTTCAAAACCTCATTGGCCCATCGATTTACAAAGTCCATCTTTAAGTCCATATGTGAGTTCAAACTTCAATGGGGTTCGAAACCTTGTCAGGCCCATAAAATCTTCAAATTTCAATCCACCAATCAGTAGTGAACCTTGTGCACCTTTAATCTTCAACCCAAATGGTGTGGATTCGAACTTTGATAAAGTTTGAAACCTATTTGTCTTGTTCGAACCGTCTAGTATGAATCCAAAATAACCTTTGGGTTGAAATTTAAGTGTCAACAATACCCATGTAAAATAACATAGTTGATAAGACTTCTTTGAGAGTAAACTGTGTTACATGATATTATAACTACCTTGGTAAGGGGTCGTGTCAAATCCTTTAAGTAGAACATGGACATACCACAAGATAAATGACTGAAAAAATATGAAACCAGAAGAAGAAGAGGCATAACCTGCTAAGGGGCATCACCCAAGTTATTGGTAGAACAAGATTAAGAGGTGCAGATTCATCCTTGAATATTGGTGACCACGTAAAAATATTGAACATTCTTGCAGATATAGTCTTTGACATGTTTTGCCAATCTTGCTGCTATTCTCTTTGTGGCTACATATTGTGCTATTCTCTATCTACAAAGTCTTCCAGAAGTATCTGCATCTCACAAAATTTTAATATCTCTTTGTCATTTACCCACACAACTATGATGTATTTCCAATCACAAGAACCTTTTGACATTAACCTCACCAACAACCATGTACTTACAAATAGACAACATACTTCATATAGTTACTTTATCGATACCCAACCAAATTTCACACAAAGCTATCTAAGCTCATAACTCGACACATTTTCTTGGTCTGGCATAGCACAAAACTTGCATTCTTGGTCTGGCATACCACAAAACTTGCATTACTATAGTACTAGTAGTAGTAGTAGTATTACGTGTGCTAGATATGAAAGACGTATCCCCGTACTCATGTTTAAGTTGGACCATTCTAAATGAATCTAACTCTTCGACCTCTCCAGTATGCGGTTGCCAAAACCAGTCAGCATAGTGAGAAATGTAAGATGCTTTGGTTGCAACCCGAAAGTGCCATCTTGCAATTGAGGTTGTCCCAGGCTCCCGGCATATGTAGCAAATGCCATGCTTCATTAAACTTGGTCAAAAAGATGGATTTAATCCTGTCATTTGCGAGATTAGACGTTTTCCTTCAAGTTCAGTAAGTAGATACTCTACCCACTACCACACCCATCATAAACCCATACAGTAAGTTACGCATGTTTCACAAAAACACGAGGGTCAGAAACAGGTAAAAGGTCCTTCGGACCATAATCAAGTTTTCCATAAACTTGGAAGATTCTCAATACGTATATTTTTAATCCATCAATGCTTGTTTAATTTTTCAAGTGCGCAAGGAACTTCCTGCTATCTACATATGACTTAAAGCCCCTTAGAATTCAGTAAAAAAAACCAGCTAAAATACAGGACCAAAGTACCAAAATAGCACTAAACTAACTAAAGACACCAAGACAAAAGTTACTAGAATTTTATATGAAATTAGTTAGACACAACAAAACCTACATATGCCTAAGATCACTTCAATATAAACAAAACTTATAAAACTATCCTAGCATTAAATTGAGAAATTACGGCCCACTATTGTTTAGAAAGATAATAGCTACAATCTAGTTAGCCTATTTGAACACAAAGAGACCTAAAAGTTACTCAATAGTCCATAAATTTACCAATGCTAAAAACCTTACAAATACATCCTAGCAATCAAACTAAACCAACACCACTAAAACCCACGTATCTTGACAGAATTTGATAGGAAGATTCAATGGCAAAAAGAGGGAGATTCATTAGCTCGTTATTTAGTACGAATCAGTGAAATGACATAATCCATAAAAATTATTCCCCAGGCTCTAGAAGGAAATCCAAGGGAGGCCTATGAGAATTTAGAAATCCGGCTCTGATAGATCAAAGCATCCCGAATGGACTGATTTTGACTATCGATTTATTAGTAAAAAACCCTCTCCTACTTTTGAGTTGTCAAAGCAAAAAACTTCATGTGAGAGTCGAAGCTCCAAAGGGAGAATTTGGGAATTCTTCTGATAGGGGATAAGAGTGTTTTTCCTTGGAGATGGAAAATTTTCCCACCGGGTTTTATAAATTTGCAAATTCTTCCTCAGTTAGTTAAAAGAATGAAATTGGATGATATTACCACAATACTAGGTAGCATAGATATTATTATGGGAGAAGTTGATTGTTAAAATGATAATCGATACAAAAGGAAGTACAAGCTATCAATTCTTTTTCTAGATTGGAATCCTTACGAGGGGTATCTGGGATAATATGGATGCTTGTCCCTATTTTTACTTCTGTATTAATTAGCACTCACAAAAGGTGTACTAGTAATTGTTTGATTAGAAAGAGAAAGATCTATAGCTATATAACAACGTATTGGACCTGAATACGCTGGTCCTTTGGGAATTCTTCAAGCTCTAGTAGATGGTAAAAATTTACTTTTCAAAAAGAATCTTCTTCCATCTTGAGGAGATGCTCGTTTATTCAGTATCGGGCAGTCATATCAATTCTACTAAATTATTTAGTAATTCCTTTTGGCTATCGCCTTGTTCTAGCCAATCTCGGTATCCGTGTTTTTTTTATGGATTACCATTTCAAGTATTGCTCCCATTGGACTTCTTATGTCCGGATATGGATCAAATAATAAATATTCCTTTTTAGGTGATCTACGAGCTGCCGCTCAATCAATTAGTTATGAAATATCATTAACTCTATGTGTGTTATCAATATCTCTACGTGTGATTCGTTAAGATAATCATAATATTTCCCCCTATTTCTTTTATTTAGAGGCAGAAAGTTCCATGAGTTGAATATATATTTTCATTTCTATGTCATCATTCGCGTTGATGAACTAAACCAGATAGTTATATGAGTGAAAGGAACGGCTTATAAATTTGGAAAGGTTGAGTCTCATTTCCTATGTACAAGAGTTAAGTGAAAGTGCCCATTAGAGACCCTTTACCCCAAGACTGGTTTATTAAGCATCATAGCTTGAAGCGGGTTCAAAAGATCGTCTCTTTGTCTTCTTGAACTTCATTACAGGTTGCAAAGTGATACCAAGGAAGAAAGGGGATAAATAGACCCATTAACCCCATTAGAGGTCAGAGAAGCACTTTAACAATGGGGTTTTAACTGAAGCTCTATAGTTTATTGTGCTAGCCATTCAGGCCCTGACCACAATACCCCAATCGTGGACATAAGTTTAGGCAATAATTACATGCCCTCCTGTTTCCCAATTCACCAATATGACCCACTTTGTTTGAATTTCAAGCGCCAATACATGAGTAAAAGTTTAATTGGTAAGTAAAGTGAAATTAAGGGTTTGATTGAAACAGCACAAGCCCCAGGTTTAAAGGAGTTGACTTGACTAAGCAACCCTAGACATTCATATGAATCCGAACCATATAATAGCCTAAAATAACAAGCTAATGTCCCAACGATTTGTGAAATATTGACTACGTAATGTATATCATGTGTTAGTACACTATTATTGCAGTGTGTGGCAAGAATTATTTGTAAGGTGGCGCAGTGTAATTAATACAACTAAATAAGAATGTTAGAGGATAGAAATCCTTCTAAGAGTAATTTGCTTATTCCGGCCTTAAACAACAAGTTCTTACCAAAGATGCAATAAAAAAAAGCATGGATTAATATTGAGTCATAAGCATAGATTTAGCTTCAACATATAAATGAGTACAAAAAAAAAGAACCGTACAGTAATGGGAGTCTCCTCGCCATCGTTCCTTTCCCTCAATGGATAACTTGAAATGAAAAGGAACTAACCTCGTCATACTTGCCCTCTATATGACCGGCGCCTCATCCTAGCTCTAAAAATTATGTTCGCTGAACTCAGCACCATGCACTACATTCCAAACAAAGCAAATTGCAATGTCAACAAGCTCCTGCCAGTAGATGCTTACACATAAAACACCAACTAACAATAACTTTCTCTAGAATCCTGGTCAATAGATTCAATAATGTGATGCCCTATCTGATTGATGGAGGCAAGCTGCCTTTGTCAAGGGCAGGAACATAGTGGGTAATGTCATGTTGATGCAAGGGTTGCTGCAGGGGATATGACACAGATGTGCCTTAAAAATGACATCCTTGTGCCTATGACACTTTTTCCTGGCATAATCTACTTGATATCTTAGACCTTCTTAATTTTCCAACAACACTAATTACTTGGATTCACCAATGCACAACAAACCCCCCCCCCCCCCCCCCAAAAAAAAAATAAAATAAAAAAAACCCACGCCAAAAAAAATATATCACCTTCTCTATAAGCTCTGTGGTTGTCTTAATGGCTACTTCAAGAATGCAAGAGGACTCAGATGGAGAAATCCCGTCCCCCTATCTCTTTATCATCATCATGGAGTCCTTTTAATAGATTTTGGACCATTAGACGAGCCAACCTGCTTTTTTTATGTTCCATACCAGATGCCAGGATCCCAAATTTAACCATGTCATATCCGCTGATGACTTGTTTATTTTTCCGAGAGCTGAATTGCCTTCGCTCAACTTGATGCAATATGCTTCGAAGGTGTTTGGAGACATGTCTGGCCTGCAGGAGAATTTCCATTGCTGCAGGGATAGATGAACACCCACAGCACCTCTAAGTTACCTATATGCATATGCAGTTGGTCACTCTACCTGTGAAGTACGTTGGGATACATCTGATCACTACTAGACAAACACATAACTTAATGTTGGACCTCCAAGCTACTTCCCCACTGCAGGAAGGTTAAATCCAATCTGTTTTTTCAGCACTCAAGTATATGGTAGTGAAGTATTCGTCAAGGTCCTGCATAAAGTTGAAAATATTCTAAAGCCCTATTGATGGTCTAGAAATGGAATAAGGAAATCAGAAGCAAAGGTAGGTTGGGAGGATGCTTGCACTCCTGAGTTTGATAGGGACTAGGCCTTTAGGGGTCTCTATCACCGGATTGAAAATGTCATTCAAGGCAAGCATGGAATTATTGCCAGGAAAAAGGATGTTGTGGATAACATGGTTCCACAGCTTTATGATAAAGACCAAATGTTTCTCAGAGATCCAAGTTAGACGGGCAATTTATTGGACTTGGAGGGGAAAAAAGAGGTCTTAGAGATATAACAAAACCAATGATAAAATATTTGGTAGGGTATGGCTCCAGTATCTTCCTCTGGAGTGATAATTGGCACCTTTTGGAACCCTTGGACCACTGTAAGATGCCTCTACTAGTCGTAAAACAAAACTAAACACCATTCATGAATAGAACCCACTAGTACAATTGTTGTGCGGATCCCTGACTATCTACGTCCTCAACCTGATGTACCTGATAGCCTTTGCTGTACTTTAACTCCACTAAATCATACTCCATTCAGTCTGCTTGGAATTTGATCAGACAACACAAAACAATTGTGCCTTGGACTATTTAGTGTGGTCTAGATCCTCCATTCTGGCTGGTTTGCACAAACCTACTGGTCCAACTCACAACTAAGGATAAACAGAAAATGTGGAGATTTTGGTTGATGATACCTGTGTACTCATTGAATCTAATCTCTCACTTGTTTTCTGCTTGTACCTATGGTGCTGTGTGGAAAATTCTCCAAGCTAGAAACCATAGCCACTGTAACCACAAACTGGGAAGAGGATGCTTCTAACACACTAACCATACTACTCCGGACTTGAAGCCTCTCTATTATCCGAGCATTTATCCAATTAGATAATTCTACATTTTAGTTGTTGATACCTGAGTACTCCGTGGATCTACTCTCGCCCTTGCTTTCTGCTTGTACCTACACTGTTGTGTGGAAACTGGAAGGAGGAGCTGCAGTTCTTTGATAAGGCTTTGACGATAAGGCTCCTACTACTGTAACCATTATCTAGACTTGGGAGTCTCTCCATCCATCGTGGGTTTTATGCAATTAAATTACTTGACCTTTTCATGGTCAAATATGATATGAGCTCATAGCATAAATACCCAGCGCATGACTTCCCAAATATTCCAAAACTCGTTCCCAACCTAAAATTAAAATTTGTGCCTCAGTATATCCCTAGTTTTTCAGGTTTCTTGTTACGATGACCCGCACCACAATCCCAGTTTTCAAAATGTTAAAAAGCTCCTCAATGTTAATTTCTTCTTCAAGCCTAAAATTGACTAAAGTACATGAGAGTCCATGCTGTGACTTTTTGACATAAACCTACGCATTACAAAAAATTAGTTTTTACATGCATTGGCAAGAAAGTTAAGTCTCCTACCCGTGTAGTCACAAAAGGTGAACTCCGGTCAATGACAACCTAAGGTCTTTCTCTTCCTCTCTAATAGCTCCAATCTTAGCTTGAAGTGAGCTCCCATAAAGCTCCTATTTGGTGGAGTCAAATTAAGAATGTTCAGAGAGATCCAAGGCCCTAAGACAACTTGTATAAGCTCAGAGCTGAGTATAAGTTCCAAAGGAAGCTTCTAATCTACTTTTAAATCACAAGGAGTATTTGTCACACACTTTTCAGTCTCAATAGAACATCGGCACACACTTTTCAGTCTCAATTGAAAATTCGATTCTCCCACAGATAACACCATAAATAAGAATTACCAAAATAATCACACAGAAAGTGATTGGATTTGCTGACTAGTTCTACTCTAATTCATTATTTCCCTTTTTATTGGGGGAAGGGAAGGGGGTGATGCAAATGGCTCTTCCAAACCCAAGAAAATCATAGTTTAATTGTTAAGTGCATCCACAAAATAGTATCAAAGCGAGAACCTTGCTTCAAATTGTTGGTAAAAATTGCTTCTTTCACAATAAACTACACTTTAAGAAAGTACGAAATAATGGCATGCTAGTTGAAGAATAGCATTTAAGATTTTGACTTGATTTCTAAGATTTATTAGAACGAAGAACACATAAAAACCCATGAAAAGTCTCCTAAAATCAGGTCTGATGAACTCAAACGAGCCTAAATTTAATTTGGCCTCGAAGCACAATCCCTGCACCCTAATCCACCGATATAAATTGAATGATCATTGCCCCCCACGAATGTAATCTTGCAGCCTGTGAACTAGATATACACCAAGCTGGCTCAATCTTTCTCCCCAACTCAAAATACCTTTGTACTGTGCTTTTCTTCGCCCCAGATTTCTTTGCTTAGTCATTATAAGTTTATACAAGAAGTATCAACTTTTGCATAGATATCGGGGATATCACATGGGAGACATTTTGAGAAGCTTCACAGATCAAAGCTAATATACTCGGGGTCATGATATTTACAGGTCTAATTTCTAAATCTTTAGGTAATGCCTGGACCGTAACATAGTAACACTCAGCTTTTACACCCATGCACGAAGAAGATCGCAACCGAGTATGTGCAGAAAAAACTGATTACTGCTTAAACTGACTGACATTCCTCCATGTCAATCAGTGCAAAATTTCTTGGCGCTTGACAGACGGCTGGGCGTAAACTATAAAGAGTATTTTTCGGGAAAAGAGAGATGTAAACTACACTATCAGAGGCACTCTAACAATCTAATCTTAGTATTATCCTTTCAATTTGATAGTCATTTCAAAATTATTGGAAACCAGCTTCGTCTAAATCCAAGTCGTTACAAAACCCCATGAAATCGACTGTGTATTTGTAGTGATACGAGTATCTTGATGTCAGGTTAAGTGGCCTGAACTCAAACACGTATTAGGTAGAAAATTGCTCCTCGAGATATGTCAAAGACAAAATTATATGAAATTAGTGCAGAGAAGTCATCACCCTGGAATTAATTAGTGACAATGCTCAATTTAAGTACATACATCATAGATTTATTATTAAGCTCTTTGCATTTAGAAAACAATAACCATGGACACATTGTAGCTTAATTAATTTCGGTTTTGGAGACGAGAAAGACAAAGGCCATCTAACCACCACCCATAAATTCACCGATTTCAGAATTATTATGGAGACTCAAATTTAAACAAGCAAAAGATCCTCAGTTCAAGAACCCACTGAACATTCAAATCTAGTGAGAATGTTTTTTGTCATTGCCCAATCCTCATCATCAGGGCCTTTAGTATCGGCTTATGTCACCAAAAAGTGATTCTGGGTTTTCTGGAAAAAACAATGGGGTGGCTAATTTATCTCGGAATTTTGGCCTCTCAAATCCCTCCAAGACTTCCAGAAATTCCCTACTGCACATCCCAAAAAATAAATTCTACCCCAGTAGTTCTCAAATCCTCTCCCAATTGGGAAATCCTAATTGAATCCAAACACAAAATAGAAAACAACTCTAAAATGGCCACATTATAATGACTGGTAGACAGAAGTGGATGGAGAATTCTAGGTTGGATGCAAGTTGAATGAAAATATTCAGTCTTCCTGGACCATCGCACCGATGCAAATAGAACTGCTCAATCAGGTAAGCTTGATGGGAGGTAACACGGGACAAAAGCAAAAGGATATTTCATTTTATATCCGACATTCCCACGTGCGTAAATGCAACCATGCCTATTGATGACATCTTATGCATAAGAGATTCTCTATATAGATGTTCTAGAAGCATGGTCCCTTTGAAGAACCGGCAATAGAAGCTTAGTGTTAATAAAAAAATTGGGTCAGTGGACCTATTATTCGCCCACTAACAAATAATGTGTATTTGTTAGTCTGGATAATTACAGTTATTTAGAGGATATTTATCTCCTAAGTGTTTGAGATAAATATATCTTTATCTCCTAAGTGTTTGAGGTAAAGTCCGTCTCTAAATACTATCTCTATATAAAGATTAGAGATATCCCAATAAAATATAAGAGATAGACAATAAGTCACAAGACAATCCCTCTCTCTATAGCACCCTCTCTAGAGCAAAACTCGTGGACGATGAACTCGACTCTAGTAGCTGTTTTCGTACCAACGAAAAAGATCAAGCGAGTTGGAGGCTCGTAACAACAAGGATCCATTGTTAGAATATTTGGAGACTTCATACGGTATGTTTTCGAACCCACTACGTGTTACGTGGTAGCTCATTAATTGTTATTCAGCATTGGTATCAGAGCATGATTACTTGTTGATTCGCCTTTAACATGCTAGAGTAAATTATGTGCATGTTGCGATCTTTTCCAGATACATGAATGAGACTCATTATTAAAATTTAAAATTTTTTGAGCATGTTTTTCTGAAAAATAATTATATAGTTTGTTCTCCTATGGTTGAGGATGAACTACGTAAAATTTCACGATTTTTGGATGCATGGTTTGTGAGAAATCACGATTTTATTTTTTAAGAAAACTGTGATTTTTTTGAGTTTTGGGATTCAAATTCGGAGCATGACATTAAATTTTTATCATGATTGTTTTGGTATATAATTAATCTATGTCACATAAGCTTTCCAACGATATATGGCACGCATTATTTGGCCTAAAAACGAGAGAGATATGGCCTTTAAAAGTTGGCATCGCGACATGACGGCGGTTGCGAAAATTAGGATTTTAAAGAATATGATGAACGGTGTTACATGTGCCACGCGCTCAAATAGATCCACCACGCACTGACACACGCGCCAAGCCACGCCCCACGCGCCGCACTTGAGCCAAGTCCCACCCCTAGAGCCGCACACGCGCATCCACGCGCCAGCCAAAGCTGAAGCTACATGCGGGCCACGCCACCTCATCCCAGCAATCCACACGCACGCGGAGGCACGTGATGGCTGTTTCTTGCTGATTTTGACCCCACTGCCGATGAGTGGAGTGTTTTCTTGGCTTCTGAATTTTTTATGTGGTGTTGAATTACCTTTATACCCTCTGTGAGTGTTCTGTTTAATTTTAAAAATGACTTTTTTTAAAAGTAATTAGCTTTAAAATTTTGTTTTATATACACATAATTTTTTCTTTAATTCCATAGGGTATAGTAAGGTTAAATTCACTGTTTGTCAATTTTTTTAAAAATTTATCTCTCATTTTTGGGCTATTTGGGAGTATTTTTGTGGTACTTTTGTATTCTCAAAAATACGAGTAATGCGCAAATATTAATTTTTGCACTTCGTGAGTAGAAATAAATATTTTTTGAGAGCTATATGACATAGATAAATTATGTTTTATTATTTGCCTTGATTAGAGTTATGATTTAAATATGCTTTTGTTGAGGTATATTTGTTGGGCTTTGGTAAGCCCACCCATTTCAAACCCAAGTTCAAGGCCTTCATGCCCATTTTTCTTGGAAGGAGAATGTGACCTATTCATCCATTTAATTACCCTTTAACTTGTTATTTGAGCATGTTAGTTTTAACTAAATGGATGGATATTAGATTGACATTCTAAAGAAACTTATGTTTAATGTGTTTACTCTTCTTTTAAGAAATTTTTTTTGAGAATAATGTGTTGTGCGGCATCTCCATTTATTTTATTAGAGTAGTTTGTAGTAGGATTCTCAAAAATGTTATATTCTACTATTTTCTTGTATATTTCCAGAAAGCCTTGTACAGGGATGTAATTTCGCACGCACATTATTCAAGTTAGAATTTTCTTAGCATAAGTTATTAGAATGCCAATAAGGCTCAATGGAGTCCTTGCACACTTTATTGTATGGTGCAATTATATTGTTCTAAATTATCGTATGGATGATTTATTACATTGTGGCTTATATGATGATGAAATTTATTGCGAAAAATTACTTGGAAAGTATTTTCCCAACTCACATACATGGGAGATGATTACGAGCTTAGCAAATTTTTCGATTTCATGATGTGAGGAAGGATTATGTTTTTCATTTGAATTTTTTGAAATAAAAAAAGGATGTATAATTAATGTCTTTTTCTTTGTGCAAACTAATGTAGTGAATAGAATGGCCTCCAAGAATGTCATAGTTGATCTCGTTATGGGTGATAAAATTAAAGGAGATAATTATGACGTTTAGTAGAAAAAGATGAAATTCATGCTAAACGAACAAGAGCTCGAGGAACACTTGACCAAAGAGATGGTCGCGCCCACTGAGGGGCAACCCCTAAGTGACCACACTGCCTACCAGAAATGGAATCAGAAAGATCGTAGTGCGCGCTACACCTTGTTGAGCAGCTTGCAAAATGATCTAATCGGGTAGTATGATGAACTTCTAACTTGCAAAGCTTTATGGGATCAGCTCAAGTTCTCTTTTGATGGAACCTTAACTACGCAGCTTCGAATATGATTGGTAAGCTAAGGGATGTTGGCCATGCGCTCACAGATGAGCAGCAAGTCAGAGCTGTCATAAGGTCCCTTCCTACCTCATGGGCTAATATGAAACTAATATTGACCCACAGTGAAAACATCAAGAACTTTTCTGATGTTTCACAACATGTCATCCTTGAGGACGAGACTCGAGATGCTAACAAGATGCTTATTTATGTCGCCCAATGGGGATCGCGCAATGCAAATAACAAGTGCGGAAGACAAAGTAAGAAAGGTAAGGCTAGCACTTCTGCGCCGAAGGAAGGAAAAATGAAGAAACGCAAGAGAGGAAAATGTGGTGGGAAAAAGGATTTGTCTAAAGTCAAATGCTTTAACTGTCAATAGAAAGGACACTTCGCTCGTGATTGCACTGAGCCGAAGAAGGTACTTTCAGAATCTCTCTCTCAATTATATGTTTCCTCACATGCAATGGTTGCTCATTCCCAACCTGTGTGGTTTATGGATACAGTAACAAAACATGTAGCACGTGATCGAGAGGGGTTCGTAGATTATCACCAGATTCCAGCGGGAAGCAAACATATCTTCATGGGAAATAATAGCTCCGAAGAGGCGCTAGGGGTTAGTTCTTACCAGCTCAAGTTGTGCACTGGGCGCACATTGATTCTTGAGGATGTACGATATGCACCCGCTGTTCGGCTTAATCTACTTTCAGTTACTGCTTTATTAGACATTGGTTTTTTCTTTATTTTTAGGGGTAATAAGTTGGACATCTTTTTGGATGATGTTTATTTCGGACATGGTTTTCGCATGGATAGTCTTTTTCAATTGAATTTAATTGATTCTCAGTCCTCTTATTCTTGCGGTGAATGATAATATTGTGAATGATTCTACCACCTGACATGCAAGACTGGGCCATATAGGGAACAAGATAGAATGATTCATTTGGCTAGAGAAGGCCTTTTGGACCCACTCGCAAGAGTCAATCTATAAACATGTGAGGCTTGTTTAGCCGGTAAAGCATGCATGAAGCCTTTTGGAAAGGCTGTGAGAGAAACTCAGCCACTCGAGCTAGTTCACTCTGACATATGTGGACCTATGAGTGTAAAGACACACCATGGTGCTTCTTATTTCCTTACACTGATAGACGATTATACGCGATATGGTTACGTGTATCTGATATCTCACCGTTATGAAGCTTTGAATTGTTTCCAACGCTTTGTAGCAGAGGTTGAGAATCAGAAAGAGAAGAGTTTAAAAACTCTTCGCACTGACTGGGGAAGTGAATATTTGTCCGATCACTTCAAGAAGTTTTGTGAGGAAAAAGGAATACGCAGGAAACTTACTATTCCTAATACTCCATAACATATGGTGTTGCGGAAATAAGGAATAAAACATTGTTAAACATGATTAGGTCTATGATGGCGTAAGCAAACCTCCCAATATCTTTCTGGGGGGATGCTCTTTTGATTCCAGCCTATATACTTAATCGAGTGCCTTCACAATCAGTCAAATCCACCCTATATGAGCTTTGGAATGGCCAAAAGCCAAATTTGGATAACTTGCGCCCATGGGGCTTAGCAATTTATGTTCACAGTACTTCTCATAAGTATGAAAAACTAGGGCCTAGAGCTAAAAAGAGTATCTTCTTGAGATATTCTAAAAATTCTAAAGGCTATGTGATGTATGGTGAACATCTAAATGGTGGAAAGACTGAAATAGAGTCCCGTGATGTCAATTTCATAGAGAGTGATTTTCCTAGCATTGGAGACTCAAGTAAGAATCTTGACCTCTATGAGTTAGAGGAAGTTGAAGCCACTTTACCATCTCCAAGCGAAGGTGGGGAATTAGTTCCTCATCCTGTTGTCGCTGAAGATAGTATAAGTGACCTTCAACCTAGTGGGAGCATCCTAGACAGCGGGAGCACACCATCAGGACCATCAGGTCAACAAGATTCTCAACTGCGTAGAGGTGCATGAGGAAGAGTTCCATGTCTTCGTTTTGAGATTGACGGTGAAATTCTTTTGTGCACTCCAACTGATGAAGATGAGCCCACTTCTGTAGAATAAGCCTTATCTTCACCTGCTAGTAATGAGTGGATGGCTGCAATGAAAGATGAGTTGAGCTCCATGGAGAATCAGGTCTGGGAGTTGGTTGACCTTCTGCCCAAGCACAAGACTGTTGGAAACAAGTGAGTTTTAAAAGTCAAGCGCAAGGGAGATGGGTCAATTGACAAGTATAAGGCACGTCTTGTGGCAAAAGGCTATACCCAACAGCGCGGTGTGGACTATGAAGACACATTCTCCCCAGAGGTGAGATTTGCTTCAATTCGCTTAATCCTAGCTATTGTTGCCCAGCAGGATTTAGAACTTTTTCATATGGATGTTAAGACTGCGTTTTTCAATGGAGAATTAGACAAAGAGATTTATATGGCTCAACCTGAAGGTTTTGAAGTCAAGGTACATGAGCGCAAATTTTGCAAACGTTCTATTTATGTCTCAAACAATTGTCTAGGCAGTGGTACTTTAGGTTTCATCATGCCATTACCTCTATAGGTTTTGAAATGATTGAACAAGACCATTGCGTTTACGTTAAACGATCCAAGCAAAATATTCTGATCCTTTCTTTGTATGTGGATGACATTCTTTTAGCTGGGAATTTCGTGAGTTCCATTGTCACCACTAAGTAGTGGTTGTCCTTAACTTTTGAGATGAAGGACATGTGAGAAGCTAATTATGTGCTTGGGGTTAAAATCATACGTTATCGTCCAAAGAGACTTCTTGGTTTGTCTCAAGAGACATATATCAAGAAAGTCATTAAACGGTTCCGTATGCATAACTCAAAACCCATAAACACTCCAATGGACAAGGCGTGTACTTTAAGCACAGACCAATGCCCAAAGAATGTTGAGGAAAAGAATCGGATGTCCGAAGTGCCTTACGTGACTATAGTTGGGAGTCTGATGTACGCTATGTTGTGTACGTGTCCAGACATCTGCTTTACCATTGGAATAGTGACTCATTATCAGAGTAATCCTGGACCCGCTCATTGGAATGCGGTGAAAAGGATTCTTCGATACTTACGTGGAACCGCTGATCTCGTCCTATGTTATCATGGTGGAGACTTGAGATTGAGAGGATACAGCGATGCTGATTGGGGCGGTGATAGAGATGAGCGCAGATCCACTTCAGGTTATGCATTCATACTAGGAGGTGGAGCCATCTCTCGGTGTAGTAAGAAATAGACTTGCATCGCCCTATCCACGATGGAGTCAGAGTATGTTGCTTGTTCAGCAGCAGTCCAGGAAGCTATTTGGTTGAGGTCATTCTTACAGATTCTAGGGGTTACAGCTCATGCAGACGAGCCTGTCACTGTTCACTGTGACAATACAACTGCCCTAGATTTTGTAAAGCACCCCAATTATCATGGGAAGGCCAAACACATAGGCCTTCGTTATCACTTTATTAGAACTTTAGTTGCGCAAGGAGAGGTGACCATAAAGCATATACCTACTGGCAGAATGGTGGCTGATCCTTTGACCAAGCCTATTGCTAGAGATGTTTTCCTTTCTCACATTAGGAGTATGGGACTACGTAGGGTTTGATATGTTTATGGCATCCATGTACTTGACATTATTTATTACATTAAATTTTCATCCTTGATTTGAGTTTATTTTGGAATTAATGGATAATCTTTGTGATTACATATACATCCTTGTTGAGAGTGTCACCAGGCTTGAATTGACCCACTCACACGGGTAATTCACCTTGGCGCTAAGATAGCGAGCAAGATGAGACATAATTGTCTTAGGCGCCAAGAGGGCGAATAAGATGATACAGCTTATAAAGCAAACATGTCGCCTTAGTTGGAGCTAAGATGAGACCTATAAAGTTAGGTCGATCATAGAGTATCTCCACAACTCTATGTAGCCTGCTTACAGCCGAATGTGAGATTTCAGGCAGGCACTATGAGAGTGACTGGACTAAAAAACTCAGGTTAGGCGCTTGTACAGTGACTAGACCCAGATTCGTATGGCGTATTTTATTATACATTTATGTGACACGCCCTTACGGGTTACGCCATAGCATGCAAATCATACTGCATGTGCTAAATGCAGACCGACAGTGGGAGTGACGAATGAATCCCTGCTTCGTCACTGTGTGAGCCACTTGGATCGAAATATTTTTGATTCGATATGGTACCCTTTTCACCTTAGACTATGTCATGAAGAGGATACTCAATGTCGCTACTTTAGCATGTACCCTTGGATCATGGATGATGCGGTCTCGCAGGGCATGTCTAGGAAAGCGGTTGGGTCTAATTGGAATGACATGAGGGCTTTGGGAAGAAAGTTCAATATTACACCATGTTGTGTGATTCATAGCCCTGGCGACTTTGTCGATTTTTATTTCGATATGAGTCATGAATACATAACATATGAGAGGTTTAACACTGCTCACTATGAGGGATTTGAGAGTGTTTAATCTGGTGTAGTTGAACTATCTGGGGTACATACGAGATTTTTTAGAGTGATGTATTGTGATAACTTAATACAATACTCCTCAACTGGACATCCTTTCTCGTAGGTCGCACGTTCCATTTCCTGTATGAGGAGATGAGTGGACAAGAGATAAGGAGGGACTACACGATTTATTTGCCCTGTGTGTGGGCGAGTGGGAGCTGTTAATAAATTGGGTCAGTGGACCCATTATCCGCCCACTAACAGATAATGTGTATTTGTTAGTCTGGATAATTACAGTTATTTAGAGAATATTTATCTCCCAAGTGTTTGAGATAAATACAATATTTATCTCATAGGTGTTTGAGATAAATATATCTTTATCTCTTAAGTGTTTGAGGTAAAGTCTGTCTTTAAATACTATCTCTATATAAAGACTAGAGATATCTTAATAAAATATAAGTGATAGACAATAAGTCACATGACAATCCCTTTCTCTATAGCATTCTCTCTCGAGAAATCACCAAGCTCTAGGATTTGGTTCATGAACGAAGAACTCGACTCTAGTAGCCGTTTTCGTACCTACGAAAAAGATCAACCGAGTTAGAGGCTCGTAACAACAAGGATCCATCATCGGAATATTCGGAGACTTCATACAGTATGTTTCCGAACCCACTACTTGTTACATGGTAGCACATTAATTGTTATTCAAAACTTAGATTTTTCTTTATGCCTCCGACTTGTACTCTGATAATGGTAGGAAGTGTATTTACCGGTTTATGTAGTCCCAAGTTTGGGGCTTAACCCAGGTGCGAAGTAAGACAATGAAGATGGTGAAATGGCGCCAGGAAAGCTCGCCTTTGGAATGCCTAAGATATAAGGAGAGTACGACAGATTTCCTTTACTTCTCCGTATTAGGAGTAAGTGAAAAGGGGAATCCGCCCTTTGAGGGGCAACAACAACTACTCCTTTTATTAGTTAGTCGGTAAGGCAATAGTTACCAAAGCTACTTATAGAACAAAAAGCCAAAAGGAACTCTTTCTGGTTGTGGAGGATTCTTCTTGTTCCCAGCCCAGGGTAAAGGTGGAATTACTAAGGTAAAGGTCAGATGAAACTAGAAATCAAATAAAGATAATTTTTCTTTTTCAAACAGGTAGGTTTATCTGCACCCTTTGTAAACTCAAAGGCTTCCAACCCAGCGGTGAAGTTTTTAGCCTAACTAAAGGATGTGCAAAAGAGATTTTTTTTCTCCCCTATGCCACTGAGTCATTAGCTTAACTTCTCTATTTCCATTCCGTGCCCACAATAAATAAGCCAACCAAAGACCAACTGGCATCACGCTACCTTTCGCATGTGTTCTCTTTAAATTCCAACCTAGTTCCCATCCCAAAGTGGGAACAAATTGGTGCGACGTATTAAAGATGGACTTGCTAACAAGAAAGATCTTAAGAGAAGAAAGGATGGGATCAGGGGCTAATAAGAAGATTCAATGCATACTCCTCTACCTAAAAAACTTCATTAAAGGAACTGCCTGAAAAGGTTCGCGCATGCCCTCGGTTGAATTAAGCCAACCTTCACTACTAACCTTACTTTCCCTTCTTCTTTAATCCGTGGAGATTTTCACCAGGTCAACATGCATTTGTTAAAAAGCTGCAAAAGCCGTATATACATTTCTATGCGTGCATACATGGAAAAGAATTGGAAACCTCCCTTAGTACGTATCATGTTATGCCAGAACTAAAGATCCTACTGTAAGTTTGCACTACCACTGCGAGTATGGGTCAACTACGTCAAATGACCTTTCAAGTAAGATAAGTTTGTTATTTGACAAATTTATAACTATTACTAAAATTATATTGACATGAATGTGTCGCTACATCATTAGCGGTCATATATATTATGGCTCATATCTTACGATTTTAGTGGCGAAGCAGCCAAGCTTGGAAGAACATTCTCCAGTTGTATCTTCATCTTTTTCTTGTAATAAAATTAGTTTATGTGCAAATACAAATCATTATACTCATTAGAGAAGCATAAAAACTTTGGTTTGTTAACTTTTTGGAAACAACGGTAAAAAAAACTTACCGTCTTTTATACCAAATTGCACTTGATATATTATCGGTGCACGCCTCCATGGTAGCTTCAAAGTTGTGTTCTTTAGCAAGTAGGAGGATGTCTGATGAAATGAGGAGTTGTCCTAAGTCCGAATCATTGGAGTTATGTATTTATTGAAAGGACTATTTGATGTGAAATACCGAAAGCAAGATAAATCATGTGATGATTCGCAGAGCAGCAATTTGAACATTAAACATCTTGAGGATGATTAGGTTACTTCTTTTTCTTTTTTCGTGTTTTAGCTCCTTAAGAGATGTTTTTTTTCAAAATTTAGTTTACATTGTCCCCCTAGATACTCTTCAAACAAATCAAATTCATTCAAAACAAACATATAAATCGACCATATTACTTAGGTAACTTCACTTTGTTTGGTTAATTATCTTTTGGCATATAAAACAAATAGGTAACACGAGCTGTTTGTTTGCAACTAGCCGGTCCCAGGCCCAGGTTAAAGGAGGGCTCATCAGAAAGTTTATCATAAAATTAAGTTTATTGTAAAATTAAAAGAGGCACAAATAAGAAAATTAATTTAAAGTAATGGGCAGTTAGGGCCCGACCCTAAAATTTAGGCCGAAGGCTTGGACTAGGATTGGCCCTCATAATTATGTGTAAAGTTCGCCCTGCCTAACATGTGTCACACTCAGTCCATGCCTAACTCAGCCTACTACTGTGCAAAAGCTAGCCAGGCACGACTTATTTGATAAGTCTACTCGGCCGATTTGTGTAGAACATTTGAGCAAGCAAGGAAGCATGATTTAAAACTTGATTCTTGTAAATGCGCATTCGATGCAACTGTAGGGACATTTTTGAGTTTCCTTGTGCAATAGATGGGGATTAAGGTAGAACTCAATAAGACCAAGGCCAGTATTGCAGCCTCAATCCCTCGAACGAAGAAAGTAACTCTAACAACTCTTAGGAAAGATTAACTACGTTAGAATGTTTATCTTTAATTGAGCTAGAAAATATATTGAAGCTTAAGAAGGAAGAGGAGCTTAGGTTGGAAACCCAAGAGTAGGAAGCCTTTTGAGGAAATCAAGAGGTACTTCACCAATCCTCCAGTCCTAATGCCACCCATTAAGTACAAGCCTTTAAGGCTTTATATCTCTGTTGCACATAGCTCTTCTAGATGTTTACTAGCTCTGGACAATAAAACTGGCTTTGAGTAAGTCATCTATTATCTCAGTAGGGTTTTCTAACTCCAGTTGAACAAATGGTACACATCTATTGAGAAGTTATGCTTAGCTCTTTTCTTTTCACCCTAGAAGCTAAGAGCATATATGCTGCCTACTATTCTCAACATTGTTAGCCAAATCAACCTGATCAAATGCATGTTGTTTAGACCGATCATTCGTGGAAAAATTGGTCAATATCTTTTCTTTTTGCTATATACCACAATCGGCTATTAAGGACGAATCAATAGCTAACTTTATGGCCAATCACCTGAGCTTAGAGATTGACCCACACATTAACAAAGCCCTTAATATGCAATGTGTCCAATATCTTTTCCCTACTTAAGAACTTTATTTTAATTAGTCAAAAACCAATAAATTAATAACACTTGTGCTTGTCCTGGTTTTTCCCGTTCAGATAAAAACCTAGTTTTCATTCTAGTTAACATGCACAATAGTCAAACCAATTACACATCTTTGATCATTAGCCTAGAAGTACTGTTATAAATGATGGCTACAATGGTCCACATCTTTCGGGTTTATGCTCATATCTTCCCATTGCCTTCAACTTGGCTGATGAATTCGATGACTTTCTTCTACAATACATCCCAAGGGAAGACAATCACGAGGCAAATCACCTGGCCTAAGCACCAATAGGTCTAATCTTTCCAGCAAATTTCTATGAAAAAATTATTACTATTTGGAAAAAAAACTGACTATGATAGAGAACAGGGAAATCAGTCAAGAAATCTAGGAAGTTAACTTTGAGTGTGATGATTGGAGGTTCCCAATCATTGGTTTATGAAATATCCTAAAAATGGAACCAGCCTCAAACTAAGAGAAGAGCCCTGAGTATGATCTTCTGCTAAGATATGTAGGAAATTAAGAAGCTCCACTGATATTGGAAGAGACCCAGAAGTGAGTACGTGGGGACATCAAGCTCGGATCTAAATACAATGAGTGATCCGATGGCGGAGGTACCATTAGCCCACAATACCTAATGACTCCACATGTACTCCAAAGGGTTCCACGATCGTCAAATGCATGGGTTGGTACAGTATGTCCCATAGAGTTATAACTTGGGCGGGCTGGACGTACCCAAGGGTCAGATCAGCCTAACCCACTTTAAAAAACTCGTATATATGCCCAGCCCATGAAAGTTTTGGGTGGCACGGGCTGGACATGGGCTGCCAACTAGTTGTCCATAGATTAATATTAGTTTTTATTTAATGTACTCAATTTTAACACATATCAATTAACATCCAAGTCTAGTAATTAGTCATAAGTTTTTTACTATTTAACTTTTAAACATGTCATATACCATTGAAGTATACTATGGAGTAATTAGTCATGATAATAAAAAAGAGTATAGTGAAGTCTCAAAATGGATTTAATTAAAGCATGTAAATAAAGTTTCAGGAAAAAATAAAAGAAAAAGAGAAGGACTTTGAAACAATCTTACGAATTCTAGTCTTGTAATAAAAGACATGGGATAAAAAAAAAGAATTCTTTTAAGGTCTCTAAACGCATACGGTTATAGAATTTTAAAGACTAAAGGAAAAACAACGCATATCTTGTATACATAAAATTTATATATGTGATTCATATACGGGCAGAGTTTTCCACGGACTGGGTGGGCTTCTAAAATCCTTTACCCATTCCTAATCCATATTTTTTATGGGCTTAAAATTTTGTGTCCATGTCTACCGCAGTCACTATAATACTAGGTCCACGCCTATATTTTTACGAATTAGCATGGGTTGCCCAGCCTAAGTTACATTCCGAATGTCCTAGCCATCAACATGCATATAAGTGTCAAGTCATGACCATTCAAATCTGGACCATGTATATGATTAGAATCATCAAAATCACATAAGTTCATTATCCTGCCTTTGACCATTTCACAAAGTGGGTAGGCCTTCCCCATAAAATTTATATATGTGATTCATATACGAGTTGAATTTTTCACGGACTGGGTGGGCTTCTAAAAACCTTTACCCATACCCAATTCATATTTTTATGGGCTTAAACTTTTGTGCCCATGTCTACTGCAGTCACTATAATACTAAGCCCACGCCTATATTTTTACGAATTAGCATGGGTTGCCCAGCCCAAGTTGCACTCCTAATGTCATAGTCATCAACATGCATATAGGTGTCAAGTCATGACCATTCAAAGCTGGATCATGTATATGATTGGAATCATCAAAATCACATAATTCATTATCCTGCCTTTGACCATTTCACAAAGTGGGTAGGCCTTCCCCATGAAGTCGATCAGTGTGATTGATGTGATCAAATTAATCCAAGAACAAATTAAAAAAAGGTTTGGGATAGTTAGCACTGGCTCACAAATAAAGGTACCATGTTCTCTGAAGCAGAAGTCAAGACCTTAAGTGCTAAGTTTAGGATTCAATCACCACATTCCACCCCAGACTGGACAAGCCAAAACAACAAACAAGGTCATTAAAAGAATCATCAACAAAATGATTAGAAAAAAATCTAAGAGATTGGCACTCATTACTGATGAGGTCTTATCGACCTACTCAAACATCCAAAAGGACCAATTTAGGAACATCTACTTTCGCTCTTACATATGGATATGATGTTTGAAACCAATAAAACAACCCTAGAGGGGGGTGAATAGGATTTTTGAAAATAAACGGGAAAATAAAATTAAGCACTCTCACGAATCTCAATCAAACCAAGTAATACTTCAATGAAGATGCTAATTTAACAATCTCAAACAATTATAGAGCAATAAGTAAAGAGATTGAGTTAGAGATACTTGACAAGGAGATTTAAATGGTTCGGCTTGAACTACCCTCAAGCCTACATCCACCTCTTCAAGGAAGTCCCTTGCAAGAGCACTAGAATCCACTAGCAACAATCTTCTTCCGGGTCAAGATCAAAACCCTTACAACACTTGGTGATATCCCCACACCAAGCACAAGCACAAGCCTTGAATCCACAAAGCTCACCCAAGACTTGACAAACCCAAGCCTTGATCACAATCCTTTTACAAAGATCAATTGTGTACAAAGAAATTCTCTTGAAAGGAAATGAGTACAAATGAAGCTCTAGTACAATAGAGAGATGAGAGAATTGATGACTTGAAGAATGCTCACTCTCAATCAAAGAATTGCTCACAAAGATGCTCTCTTTAATGATGTAAAATCATGAAGATGAAGAGAGAAAAGTTTAATCTATGAGCCTTGATGTTTCTCTAATGAATGGAGGCTTAGAATGTGGTTTCCATGGTGTATGATGAAGCCCCAAATCATTTATATAGAGAAGAAATGAAATATAGCCGTTATGAACAAAAAGTGAGCAAAACTGCCATTGCAGTCGACTGTATTCCCAATGCAGTCGACTGGGTTCCCTCTAAAATAGCCGTTGGAGTTTTGTCCTCGAAAATAGCCGTTGGAGCTGAATTTTGACCAATGCAGTCGACTGTATTACCTTACTGCCTATCAGCTGTCGTACAGAACCTCCTTCCTATTTTGGGCATAACTTTCTCTAGAAAAATTGAATTGAGGTGCCTTTTTTGCATTGGAAAGCTAATGAAAATTTTTATCAAGATATGAAAAGATTAGCACCAAAAACATTTTTGAGAAAATCTGAGTGAGCTCCAAAGTTCACTCATTTTCAAGAACACTTGTGTGAAAGGTTATGAACTCACATGCAATGCACAAGGTGTCCTAAGGTCTTTTTAGGTCATAGTCATCAATCCAAGCATCAAACCAAGACTAGTTACATAATAGTAAAGATCAAATATAATTGATAGTAACTTAGCCAATGCATTCTTTGTTGCTCTTCGACATTGGACTTGATGAAGCTTCTATAGCATGTCCACTATAACTTTAAGCTCATTTGGCTTTAATCCAACTTCTCAAATGTGTCTTCATGAGTGTGCATGTATATACCTACTAAGAATACACTCAAAGCACACATTAGAACATAATCAATGTGTAGTTATCATCAAAACAAGATGTAAGCCTAGGTTATCCAACCTGGGGCTAACAATCTCCCCCTTTTTGATGATGACAAACATTGATTCTTTATAAGGTATGATGTATCATATGATAGACAATTAAGCACAACAATCTTATATAAAACATTCAATCATTTCTTGTATATTCAAGATATGTCAATTTATCTCATATAGCAATTAAACTTGTAGCTAGCTTCCCTAGCTAAAACAAGATATGCTCTTCCTTTAATGTTCTCTCAAAACACACAATCATATAACATATAGAATCAAGATTATTTCTCCCCCTTTGTCATCAACAAAGAGACAAGGGTATGTGTGTGTGAAGAGATAGTTATAAGCAAGATAATGGTGTGAAGTGCATGTAACTCTTGAACTCATATGGATGACATCAAGAGTCCCTTCATGATCCAAAGAACGATAAGCAAGGTAGCTCAATAAGCTCATTTACTTCATGCGTTTTTCAAGAGTAACAAGAGTATGTTCAAGCATGTAAGCTTCTCTGTCAAGTTATCATATGCATATTTCATCCTAATATATGCTCCCCCTCAATCAATGCCAACAATATCCAACAACACAACTAAATGTCTAACTGAGTCATGCTCTCCCTTTGGCATTACCAAAAGGTGTGTGTGTAGGAATGGCAATGTAAAGCATTAAGACGACATAATCTCAACATGGAATTTCTATATACCCAATAATAGTCATCAACAATCAATATTATCAATATAAGTGCAAGAGGACCATACATCGTCATCGAAATCCTATAGGTATCCAAGATTATAACATAGAGTAGTAAATAATCAAGGACTCACAATTTAGACCATAGTTCGCATGAATTCTCAACAAACAAGTTATTTTATAGATTTGGCAATTTAAGCATACTTGATAACATATAAGTTTAGCACATAGCACAATGTTGAGAAAATCATTAAGTTTTACCCTCTTGGTGAATTACCAAGGAATTGAGCTCATGAGTGATCATTCTTGAAGTTCGTTTTCTCTGACAAGATTTGAGGCTCTCCTCATTTGAAGTAGCATGTCCATTCTTGGAATGCTTACTCACCCTTAAGATTTAGCTTGTTGCTCCTTCTTCTCAAAATTTTCTTGGATTCTTCTCCTTGTTGCTATTTGCCTTTGCTTTGAACAACCTATAATCATAATTTAGGTCTAACTTTTGGTACCCATATTTTCTTGAGTCCATAAGTGTTAGTCTTAGCAACATTAAGAAACTCTTTAACAACCCACATTTTCTTTCTACCTCCAACATAAACTTTCTACAAGAACAATAATTAGTCGTATGCCCTTTCTTGTTGCACCAACCACAATGTGTAAATGGTGTGCAATAATTTTTTGGTTGTTTTGAATGAATATTCAACCTAGCTTGTTGTTGAAAGATTTTAGGAGACAAGGCCAAGGGATCTAATCCAAGACCACCTTTGTTTAGGTCAAATCTTTGGCGTCCAAGCATGACATCCAAATTGTTTTGACCATCAACAAATTTTTGAAGACATTTTTTCAAATCACAAATTTCAAGTTTTAAATCTTCATTTTATTTTTCTAAAGCCAAAGTTTTGCAAGTGATTTGTTTTGAGCTAGGAGTGTTAGCAATTAATTCAATCAAGTCATTATTCACATGTTTCACATATAAATAGTTAAAAAAGCAATCATTCTTGGCATGCAACTGATTATTTTCCATTCTCAACTTCTCAATTTTCTTATTAGCCTCAAGAATTTTTTTGATAAAATAATATTTTTCTTAAAAAATTTCTTATATCTCATATAGGCTATCATAAGCATCTTCGAAGCCTTCACTATCACTATCGGAAGAAGAGTTTACCTCATCATTTGCCATGGAGCACACATTTGCGTGGTCATTCTTCTCATCATCTTCATCACTTGAATCGAAGTCACTCCATGTTGGAGTATGTTCGGCATTCATTGCTTTTTCTTTCTCTTTGTTCGATTTCTTAGAGAGTTGTCTTCTTTTAACTCTTTTCCAAACATCTCTTCTTTCCTTCTTTTCCCTTTTGTACATTGGACAATCCCTTTTCATGTGGCCCAACTTGTGGCATTTGTAGCAAAGTTTCTCTTCATTGCTAGCATTTTGTTGTCTTCTCCCACCATTCCTTCTAAACCTTAAGAATTTTTTGAAATTCTTTGTAACCATTGCAACATCTTCTTCATCAAATTCTTCTTCATCGTCACTTGACTCAAGGTTTGAAGATGAAGCTTTAAAAGCAATTGATGTAGGCTTCTTCTTGACATCGTCTTGATCAAAGGTCCTGAGTTGCATTTTGTACGTCATACGTGAGCACATTAATTCATTAAGAGGAAAGATATTAAGATTCTTCGATTCTTAGATGACGGTGATTTTTGCATCCCAAGCTCTTGTAAGGACCTAATCACCTTTCTTACAAGATCACCATTAGTGAATTTCTTACTCAATAGCTTCAGAGGGTTTACAATGTTAGTGAAACGAGTATTCATATCCGTAACGGATTCATTTGGAAGCATATGGAATAACTCATAATCTCTAAACAATAAGTTCATCTTCGAATCTCTAAAAAAGGAAGTTCCTTCATGCGTAACTTGTAGAGTATCCCAAATACTCTTAGCGGAATTACACATAATGATTCTATTGAGTTCATTAGTGTCTAAAGCACAAACAAGAAAATTTTTCACTCTAGCATTCATACAAATCATCTTCTTATCATGATCACTCTTTGACATGGACTTGATGAAGCTTCTATAGCATGTCCATTATAACTTTAAGCTCATTTGGCTTTAATCCATCTATACAACTTCTCAAATGTGTCTTCACGAGTGTGTATGTATATACCTACTAAGAATACACTCAAAGCACACATTAGAACATAATCAATGTGTGGTTATCATCAAAATAAGATGTAAGTTTAAGTTATCCAATCCTAGGGCTAACAATGTTTTCTTACCTGTGGAGGTTAATGTAAGCTCAGGAAGGATAGCCTTTCAAATAGCCTAAAGCCAACTGACTATTACCACGCGATGTTGATTGAGCTCTAGAATTTGGATGAAGTTAGACTCATCGCTCTACATTGTTTGAAGGCATAAAAATTAAGGACAGCAAGAGCTTACGACTAAAAGGTTCTAATCTTGAAAAATGGTCCTGAAATAGGGTGGTCCATTCCAAGTGATGGAAGTGAAGAATGAAAGAACTTATAAATTAAGCAGCTTGGATGATATGCCCCATCAACGACTAATGAATAAAAAAACATTTTGTGAAATACTATCCAAGCCTTTGGGAGGCTGGTGTCGGCTGACAGTTTTAATCATTTTTCTTCTATTTTATTTGAAGTACATAATCGGCCATACTGGGCTAATGGATGACGGGAAATTGGAACTTCCAATTTAGTTTAAAATGCTATTTAGACTAAGCGAAGCTAAAAATTGGGAAAAAATCAATGAAAATAAGAAGCAACTCATGAAACTCGGCAAAAAGAAATAAGAAGAATGCTCAACAACACCTTTTACTCTAACTCAGCCCACTTCTGGGCCAATTGCCTAATAAAAGTCTTATTGGCCTCTAACTATTTTTCTGAAGCAGCAAAAGCTTTGGAAAGTTAGCATCACAAGCCTACATATCCTCGGTGAGTGAGTCCATCTTCTCTCGGGTCTAAGCTATAGCTTTCCTAGCTTTTCCCAGGGTGTTATTTAGCTTTTTGATCTAGCAATTTTTCTCAGAAAGCTAGACCTCCAGGGCAGTGAAGGTCTTATGGTTTAAAACTATTTTCCCTCAAACTTGGCACTTTTTTACATAATAATTATGTTGTGGCCGAAGAACCGCAATCAGCATGAGCCCGAATATAACCAATTCTAGTAAACTATAACTGGGCCCTCTTTTGATTCAAAAAGAGCCGATTGAAGTTTAACGTGCTTCTTATGCGCTCTATCATTGGCCATGCCTCAGTGGTGATGAAAAAGCCATTGGGACGAAGAAAGATCAACCTGATAGCCTAGCAACAGGTCTTCAAGTCGTCCTAAGAAGCCTTAGGCATAACAAATAGGTCTTCTTCGTTCTCTTCCTCAAAGCTCAAATTAATCACCAAAGAGACTTGCTCATAGTAACTTTAACAACCCCCCTAAGTTGGTCGATGCACTAGTAAAGCAGTCTACTGCGGGGGGGGGGGGGGGGGGGAGAGATTATGCTCAAACAATATCAGAAATGAGGAAAACACGCCTAATAAGGTAGTTTAAGAAAAATTAATAAGGTAAAAAGTGTACCTTAGATTAATCGACTAGTGAAGGAGTCTCAGGCTCCATACCTTATATCTTAGGTGCCTCCAAGGGTCTTGGGGAATGCCTTGTTCCATTGCATTATCCTAGCCCAAAGGGATCGATGCAATAACTTCAACCTCGGGAGACTACCGCCTTGAGGAAGTTCCTCTAAAGACTCACGCTCCTCTTGAATGATCTCTGAATGCTTAACCTATTTTTGGGGGGCAACAGGCTCATTTGAAGCTACATGTTCCTCAGAATCCGTGATTGGTCCTTTCTTAAAGGCACCTGACGAGACAAAAGCACCTCTACCACCACAGGTGATGGTTGCTCTATTTTATTAAGCATTCTCCTCCAATTTGAGCTGAAACTTCCTCAGGACTTCATCTAAACTCAGAACTACGGTACCTTTGGCCTTCTTCTGGGCCTGCTATTTCTTACACCCTAACTTTTGTGATTGATACTCGAACACTCTTTCCTCTAGAGGGTTAATCAACTTAAAGAACGTAGAATGGAAATATTAACTGAAAATATTCAAAAAGAACTTCGACAAACTGTGCAGATGGTCCGCTACAGGTGAATTTGGGACGCGTGGAAAACCTGCAACTGGGGCTACTTCAGGAGCAATGCTCTTCAAAGGGCTAGCTTCAGGGCATTGTGATGTACGAACCAAGGGGTGGACTCAACCTCCACGATGACCTCAGCATGAGGCTCAGTTTTAAGCCTGGGCTTTTCTGATTAATTAGAAGCCACACCCTCTGCAACCTCGTCCTCACAGTCTTGCCTTTGGAAGCTCCCAGTAGAATAGCTTTTGCCCTGGAGTGTATTAACTATTGCCTTAGCAAGAGGATTTTATCTAGCTCTTAGATTTGCATGGGCCCCTCAGATGTAGGACGTTTAACTAAGGTCTCATCATCTTCAGACTCTTGACTAGACCGGTCATCAGTCCTTCTTTTCCTAGGCTGACCTACTCGGCCAAGGGTTCTCCTGAAGTCTCCCTGGCAACCTTCTCTTTCCCCTGCCTTTTTTCTTTAGTCCTAACCGAGCTAGCTTTAGGTATATGTGCGCCAAAATTTAATCTAAGGAATTTATAAAGACCTTGACACGATAGGTTTCCCACCAGTCTGCAAAGTCTTGATAGGTGCTAGGATGAATGGCATAAGATCTAGGATTGTACTTACTCATTGCCTCCTCCCACCATTCTACGACCTCCCGATGCTTGTCTATAGAGGTATACTTCTCCCTCTAGGCGAAGTCAAAGTTCAGTGGATAGGATATGGGAAGTACTGGATCATACCAAACTATTATGCATAGCAATGGATAGAAACTATTCAAATCTAGGCTTGCTATTTTTACCTCCAGTTGGTAGGCAGAAGGGGTAGTCCCTAGCGTACAAATAACTTACCCAAATTAGTTTTTGCTCCGCTCGCTTCTCTTGAGAAGCACATGCATCTTTTTGTTGAAACCAAAAGGGGAGAAACATGGCCTCATTCATAAGGCTATGCTCAAAGTAAAAGAAGAAGCAGGCCTCGCCAAACAACCTCAACACGGGGGGTACTTTGGCCAGGCTAGAGCCATACGAACTATTATAGGCAAAAACATTAGGGGCCGCCCCAAGTTCTAAATAGTAAACCTTCAGCCGTAGTTGGACAATTCATAAAGCGCCACATGGTGCTTAAAACTTACTGGAAACAGTCTCCCCTGAGCTTATATTCAAGTGGGCCAGAACCAAAAGGTCATCTGTTATCTCTTCACATTTAGCAGAGAACAAGCTAGAGTAAAGTACACTTTGATAATCTTGCTTGCCCCTGGACATAACAAGAATATGGATATTCAGATGAAAGGAATGGAAACCACCTCCTCATCACTTATCAGCTCGGTGTCCTTTCTAGTAAACTATCATCACCCTCCCGTGCTCCCTTACCTTGACTACATTTCCTCCTTTCATGGCTCCCATAGTAAAAGAATGTTCAATTGTTCTGACCAGCTTGAGGCCAATAACCGCACTGTCACTCAATCACTCCTAAAAGGGGGTGGACTCTGCCTCGAATAGTAATTTACCATTAGTATTTGGAAGAATGCTAGAGCATGTGGGTAGGGGATGCCTGCCTAGTTTGAAGGCAGAGCCGGTGCAAGCTCAGGACTCTCCATTGGACTGTGACTCATCTTGTCGACATCATTTCCTAATTTACCAATAATACACCGCACTTCGTGTTAAGAGGGATTTATTCCTCTGCCCATTTGCTTATTGCGGTTATTAGTGACGTAAGGATGCTTAGCAGGGATAGGTTTCAAGACACTTTAGTCAAAAAAGCAAGGATTGAAGGCCAGGTCTAAACTCTTCAATTGTGGTTTTTCATACACGGTAAAAGTAAAGAAAGTTAAACAAAAAGGAGAAGAAAGTTGTCAAGGAGGAAATAAAAATTTTCAAAAGTCTTCAAGGGGTTGAGAAAATAAAAAGGAAAAAGAAGCCCGACAGTTTTGTCAAGTCAAGAGCCCAAAGCGGGAAAATGACCAATGGGGATCATCATGAGAGCAAGACTTCAAACGACACCCAACTATTAAAAAGCATTAATTTGAAATTTTAGGACAAGGAAGGGCCCCTAGAACGGCTAGATGTCTTTATGACCAGATTAATTCTTAGAATTAATGGAAAAAGATATGGAAATAATGCATTTAATAACTGATAAAATGGCATGATAATATCATTTCGATAAAAATGCAATATTTCGACCTGGCAAGGTTGGTTTGTATTAAGGCATTAGCATGCCACATCATCGAAGGATTTAAGGATCGGCCTAAGAGTAAATGTCCATTTGATGCCGATTCATTCTAAAACAAGTTGGTGACTTTATATCGAACTGTCAAACAAATAAAAATAATGGCTAAGTGACACATTGTCAGTTATGAGCCAAGGAAGGAAGGGTTGCTTGTTTACACAAAGCATGAAGTATAAATTATGCAATGTCTCATGATGGGAAGATTTTCTAAAAATGTGGCGGACTAGATGAGAACTTAGACAAGAAGGTGAAACAAGACCTTATCCGGTCTTAACACCTAATAAGAAAGGTAGGACAACACCGCTTTGACACGTGCCAGCTTTAGATTGGATCGACCAGTGGCTAACTGGTGACAAGACCAACTATCAAAGCCATTAATGTTGTATCAATTAATCCTCCTCAGCGTCACCAACAAACTAGCTCCTAGTTTACGTTAAAACAATCCTAGTTGATGTTAACACACATTTGTTTATGTTAGGTAAATAGGTTAATCTTAGGTACCTTAAGTCAATTGTTTTACTTGCTTAAATAGTTACCAAAGCGTAGATAATTCAACCCTTGAAAACTTTTGTTGAATAATTATCTGCTCTAACCAACCCACCGACAGATAATTTGTGCCGCTTACTCGATTTGTAAGGCTATGTGTTGACACTGGTTTTAACTTTGCTTTTGAATCTTAAATGTAGTTTTCTTCCAATCTAATTCTCTGTATATTATTAGAGTCATTATTAGTATCATTTTCAAATCTGAGAGCAAAGGAAACGATGTGAGGTATTCGTGGTTTGTAAAATGGTTGGTTAATGGTGCATCGAAGAATATTTGGTAGAATTGAAGATGAAGAAGAGACTCATGTCAAATCTGGGCTTCTAACAATTCTTTATTGCATAATTCGTATTTAGTCATAAAAACAAGACTTGCCCCAAGTTATCAAATGCGTGACTAGGCACCATGCACAAGGTTAGCACCTCGACTAACTTTAGGCCCAACCCCTTTGAAAAGGTGTGTACCTGGCGTGCTTTAGCACATGATACTAGACCCACTTTAGGTACTCTTGATATCTTTTATTTTATAACCATTTTACTATGGATGTATTTTTGCACAATGTTGATTGAAAGGGACCCAAATAATAAGAAAGGTAAACTATTTGGTGGGCAGGACTTAAATGCATCAACTTACTTTTATCAACTTTGATTTCTAAAATTGAAGTAACACGTAGAAGAATTGAGATTCCATTTTTAAGTGACTTGATAGGTTACTGAATTTGGATAGGTGAGTTACTAAAAAAATTATCTATAAGACGCTGAGTTTTACAAATATGATGCTTTGTATTGTTGATTTTGATGCTGTGGGGAGTCGCCCATTGAGAATAGCGCATGAACCAACATGCAATACAGTATTCATGAATAACAGGCGTACAATGCACGTGCCACGAGGCATGTGAAACATCATGCTCAATGAAGTTGGCACCTGAGTATGAAACTCGAGCAAATAAGAAGCAGATTGTAATTTAATTGGTCTTCTTACACTTGCATGGAGCCACTGAGGTCATCAGGAAAGTAATACATACTCAAGGACATTTAGGGTTTATAAAGAGCCCTCAAAGTTGAGATATGATTGATTCCTTGGGGCTTAATGAAAGGCAGGTTCTTATAACTACGTTCATTGTTTACCAAGTTAAAGAATTCCGAAGAAATTGGCCTCAAAGGAAGAGCTAGCCTCAGATGATTGTCGGCCTCGAAAATACTCGCCTTAGGTTTCCCAGCTCGAGTAAGGAAGAGTAGGCAATGTCAAGCTAGGAAAAGGCAATCTTGGATTACTTGGCCTTCATTAGCATATGCAGGTTCCATATTAAACACGTAAGCATTATCTACAAATGTCCCTTGTATCCTAACAATTATTCATTCGTGGTTTTCTAAAATCTCAGCATCTCATTGGTTTTCTAGTGCATTACTCTGTTATAATTCTTTCTTGATTTTATTGTAAGCCAAGCGTTTAATGCCCTAATACCATCTGTAACTTATTGTAATGCCCTAATACCATCTGTAACTTATTGTAATGCCCCTGTACGAAGAAAGTGGCCCTATCGCACCCAGGCATTACTAATTACCCACATTAGAAATTAGTTTGTATACCTCATTTACTGTGAATCTTCCTTTGATTAGGGAAGTTCTTATGCCTTACGCCTAAGCTCCATGAGATATTTACTTCTTGTTTATGCTTGCATTACTAATAACAATGCCCCTCTTACAGCTTAAACTGTTGGCCCCTGGTGTATGTGATGAAGTTTTCTGGCCATTCCTCTACCAGCACCCCTCCTTCATATCACAACTAATGGAAAATCTAATGAAAATAGCCTCTCCTCGAAAAACTTATGTTTTTCTTATGGCAGCTTGTGCATTAGCATTTACCTCTTCGGTCTGAATTACTTAAACGCAATTGTCCTCTAATGGATGCCTATCCTCTCTGCTCCTCTGAGCATGAAACACATAGGCATCTGTTCTTGGATTGTCATTGTGTACAAGCACTGTAGATGTTTCGAGTCAGAATGCCTACTTGCTCTACACTTTATATGTCACAATGAATGGTCCACTGGTTGACCTTGCGTTAATTGGATTTATGTGGTACTATATCTCATTTGGGAAGCTCAGAATGCTTTATTCTTTAGGACTTTGCCATTTTCTTTGGATAGAATGCATGCTTAGATTCATTCTACGTTTAACTTTGTGAGACTTATAAGGAAGTTTAAACAGAGAGTGGGGCGTATTTTCAAACAGCCGAGGTTGGATGATTTTCTCATACACATAGGGTTTAGTCATTTCTTCCCTCCCCTCTACCCAATCCATTTCTCAGCTACTTGTCTATGTTCTATTCCATCATTGCCTGTAGTTTGCACTATCTCTATGATTGAACTGAGCAATGATCTTACTTTTGGTATAGGCTTGCTTCTTTTTAAGCCTTATTGGACTTCTTTTGGTGCTCGTACTGAACTGCCTGTTGCAGCAAATCTCTTCAATGTGACTGCATCATGTTTGCATTTAGACATTGACTGGTTGCATTCTTTTGGTTACTTTCATGTTATTTCCAGCTCCCTCACCCTAATTTTCTCAAACAGATTGCTTGTCAGGTTCCGCGTGAAGTAAATAGTGCAGCTTCTATACATATAGTACTAACTAGTTGCAGTAGATTTCACTCTGTACATATTGCCTAAGGGAAGGATTGTATTATGACTTTGCCGTCTACACCGGCTCATTTTGTGGGTCACTCAGGTAAAGGTCTACAGCAACAATGTTTAGTCTGCTATAGGATGCTGTGGTGTTACCCTAAACTTGCTGTTGTCAGATTGGGTTCTCTCTGTAGTATTTTGATTGTAAGCCTACTTTGTTATAAATCTAGTTAGTCATATGTTTGTATAGTTGTTTGTTGCTATAGTCTAGGTTTTGAACTGGATGGGACTGTCCTCCAGCTTAGTATCTTATGTTGTAACATTCCCAAAATTTTTGGAACGTTAGACACTCGCTCAACCAGTTACACTAAGACAATAGAACTCTCAACCTCATCAAAATAATAGCACAAGCTGTCAGAGTACCTAAACCATCATTCAATGTATCACTCTCAGTGTACATACATAATTAGTAAACTGAATTGAAACCTGAGTAACAAGCTAGAGAAGGTTACCCACGTAAGGATTCTAACAATCAATAGTAAACTTGAATTCATATCGGCACTAATCCACACTCAGGCAACCAAATGCTAGTTACCACCTGCGAAAAGAAAGTCAAACGAGAGTGAGTTTTTGAGAGCCCAGTAAGATAGTTCAAGGATTAAAAATAAACGATTTGGACAATTTTACATTTAAGTCAAATAATAACTTTTAAAATGATTTTTAATTGAAATCACAGCAATTCGATATAGACTTAGGGACGAGTATCAATTCAATCTCTCAATCAATAGTCATTTTAAAATATTTTAGGTACAATAAAACAAAACATACAATACTAAACATGAGCAGTACACTATAGCAAAGCCACCCCGACAGTGTTCGATAAAATTTATATATGCATATGTATACTAACTAGTCCATTTAGGTACTAGTTTAACCTAACTAACAAACCATCCTTGTAATGCCAACAATACGCACCATCATTATAACTTCTCGGATTTACTAACTCATGTCAATATTGAGAAGAAATAAATATAATGCAAAATATTTTTACGATGATCGAATCAGTAAAACAGATGAGGATGAACAAAGATTTCCAAACGATCACTTTAAGGTTCAAGTCAGGGTTTCATGGGCAGTTCATAAGTATTTTTATATCAATCATATAATCAAAGTTCAATGTAGTTCGTAGAACTGTTATAGTAAAGCATTTGAAATTAAAGTAATGAAATAAGGTTTGGATAAAATTCCTTACATTTTCATATCGTAAAGTTGCCATAATAAAATATTTGAATTCAGAATGATGAGTAGGGTCGGGATCCTTACCTCGATCCAAGCTAAGCGATGTTGCACAACCTCAATCCAAGTTTTCTGAATCAACCTAGATTGGAAATTTATTTATTAGAAAGAAATCTACATTATTATGCTAGAAACCTAATATCAACTATCTCAATGTGCTCACTCTTCAACCCGGAATGACATAACTCAAAGCGAGTCTCGCAAACGACCAACCTAACCGAAAATCCTATACACTCTTTAATACGTAATAATATCCCAAAATTCATAATAAATTATAATAAAATACTTTTATAGCTTAAAATATTATAAAAAGTTAGAATATGAATTTTCTGAATTTTAAAATATTTTAGAATTAAAATAATTTCTTTAAATGCAAGAAAAACCCATAAATAGCCATAATTGTTTCTAGCTAAAAATAATGTTTCATAATTTTTTCAAGAACATTAAAAATATACAAAAATTATAGAAATTTAAATCCTAATTTAAAAGACATTAAAACTATTTTTAAGTTATTCATATTGCTAAAAATAATGTGATACCGTAAAGATACCAAATCAACTCTAAAAATTATCAAACTTAAACTCGGACTTATATATACTATGAATACATTATTCTATTTTTTTAGAATTAAAGTGGACTTTAAAGACCCTAAAAGAATTTTACAAATCTGAAGTTACTAAAAATATTAAAAATATATACGATTTCAGAAAATTATAAGATTTTGCCAATAATTCTAATATAACCTAAGGTGTTACACTTTAAAATTTCATATGCTAAGGATCACTATACACTATTTAATGCTCGCATTGCACTTAACGCTAACTCGTGGTACACCTGTGCTTGCACATGGTACCACCAGTTGCTCAACCCCACAAAATTCATTTCTTCTTCTTCTCTACTAGTATTGTGCAAACCCAGAACACAATCACTCCCTCACATAAACTACCACTACAGCCCTTCCCCATTTCCTTACACTCAATTACAACACACACATAAACATGCACTACCTTTACACACTCACATGCAGGGAGTACACTCCCTCGTCAAGCTTACACCCACACCTCCATAAACAAACATTCTTCACACACTAGACACACACGCGCACTCATACATACACATTCACAGCCGTTACATAACTCTTCCCTCTTCACACATAAACACCACGCATACCCACACATTACGCACAATTTCTCACACGCGCGCACGCGCATACATACTAGTACAGTTCTCAAAACACTCACACCTGAGCACACAACTCACATACACAACCCAAAACACACAGGACACACACCAGAGCACACAACACACGCACACACAACTGCCTTCTCGGCAGCCTCACCACACACATATACATGCACTGCACACACACATCACACTCAAACTCAAGCGTATACTGACAACGACAGGGTACAATCTCTCCCATTAGCTGTGATACACACACATTCCCAAAAAACACTCAACCGTAACGCATAATACATACAACATACTATGCGAAGCACTACCGCCCATGACTGTTGTAGCCACCACACCACTTGTACACTCATAAAAATTAACCCATCACACACATACACAACCACCCAACACTAACCCACGGCTGTCCTTACGGCAGCCATGGTTGCCCACAAGCCACGGCAGCGCTTCACTACCTACTATCAACACCAACCCCACAAAATACCTCACGACCATAATCAATTAAACCCATGTCCTTACTTAATCCTGTAATTATTAAATGAACAAGAGAAAAACTAAGAAAAAGCTTACCAGAAAAATACTTTCGATCACCCAAAAAACCTCCCGTTTTTCTTCCCCTTTACTCTCTCTCTATCTCCCTTCCTTTCTCAACTGTCTCTTAGAAAACATGGATGAAAAATATAAGGTCGGCTTTTCTATCTTAAAGAGTATTTATATTAAAACCCTAGTTGTAAAATTACCGAAACCCTCCTAAACTTTAGGAAATTTGCAAAGTTTACCCAAAACTTTTTATTATTACGAAAAAAACTCAAAATTTTTATTTACAATAGATTAATATACTAGAATAATTTAACGGGTTGTTATATAACCTCGCTTCACAAATCGTTACTAAGAGTTCCCAAATAAAAAATCAATGCTAAGTAAAAATTTCATCGCTTTTTTTTCTTAAAATATCGTTTACACTAACTATCACTAAGTACCTCAATCAATATCACTTATAATTGCTATCTTTAAATTATAAATTATGATTTAAAAAAAATAGTTAAAAGTTGCCGATAGATTTTAACTCATGGAAATCACCGCTAAATCTTGCGTATAAAATTTGTCACTTAAAAAATAAACTAACTGGCTAGGGAATATCAAGGTTCGGGGTGTTACATATTTCTTATACAATAACAATTCATCCTAGTATATATTTTTATCTTCAACCAAAAGAATTACAATACCCCCGACTACCCCTATTTATCATTGCTCCGATACCAAAGGCCAATGTAACAGGGGCAAAATCCCATGACGCTAATCCTACCCAAATGTATCCAAAGTGGAGGTTTGCACTAAGCACTCTAATTTCTTCAATTAATAGAGTTGGAGCAACTAAGGTTAGGTTCACATCACCGACATAAGAGATGAGGCAACACGTGCACACGCAAGGCAGATTGGCCTTGAAGGGTCATTTTGATAGGTCACATTACGTGATAGGGGAATGCTATTTTTTCATCATTTTTGGTAACGGTGTCCTAACGAGAAGAGCTTGGTGTAAAACAATAGCAAACCACAACACGAGAATTATCATTTCTAGTACATCATATAGCTCATGTAATTAGAGAAAAGGGATAATTAAAACAATGTCCCGGAACAGTCAAGGAAACTAAGTTTCAAAAGGTATCAGCCGCGACCTTTCGTTAAAAAATTGTACATTTTGATAATGTCATTCTATACCTATTTTTAAAATACCGATACTACCGTTAGTACAAATTTAAATCCTAATTTTTTGTCTTTCAAAAAAAAAAACCTATTTTTTTCAAAATCTCCTCTCTCTCTCTCTCTCTGTGTGTGTGTGTGCGTGCAACTCTCTCACCCCGCCGCCGCCCCCTCCCTTACCCCGTCGCCGCCCCTTCCCCCTCCCCCTCTCCCACCTTGTTGCTGCCCCATCTTTCCCTCACCCCCATTTGCCGCCCTTACCTTACCTCCTCTCACCCGTCGCGGCCCCCACCCTCCTCTCATAGCGTCGCCGCCCCACCCTCCCCTCACCCATCGCCGCCCCCTCCTCCCTTCATCATGCCGTTGCCCCACCTTCCAGCACTGCCATGCTACCCAACCGTGACATGACTGTAATTATTTCGGCTGTGACTACCGTCGCAAGTCTTGGAGATCTGAAGTGTTGATAGATTTTTTTTTAGATTTAATTTTTAAAAGGCTAAGAATTCATGTTGAGTTGGTATTAGCAGTTGGTTGTTGTGGATTTTGACTTTGATAGATCGTGGTGGTTGGTTGGCCGGTGGGTGGATTTTGGCTTCGGTGGGTGGATTTTGGCTTCGGTGGGTGGTGGTGACCGTGGCCATTGTGGGTTATGGGTTTGTTGGCTGTTGGTAATTGTTGTGGTAGTAGAGGTGATGGTGATGGGAAGGACTTGTGGCATATGGTTGGTGGTGCTGTGATGATGCAGAGGTGGTGCCGTGGTAGTAGTTGTGGCTGGAGTTGCATGGAAGAAATGGAGAAATTGAGGAAGAAATAATTGAATGGCATTTGAAAAATTAGGTTCCTAAATTATAGTCAATTTGGTCTTTTCAATCCAAAGTGTTATGTACTTGAGATTTTCGTTCGGTCGACGGATATAAATATCATTGTTCAAACTAATGAATAAGCGTGTAATTTCACCCTAACATCAAGGACGTTACTAATATTATCCCTAGAGAAAACCTCAATGATGTCGAATGTAATTAACTCGTTTAAGAAACGAGCTAAATTAAGCTTGGCTAAAAATTGGCTCGAACTCAATTTGATGCTTTTTCCTAATTTTGCCGAGGAAATTATGATTTTTTTAGCTCAAGCCATTGAAACATGCGTGATAACCATTTAAAAATTTCGAGAAACGTCACAATATTTGATCAAGACTTCATGTTGTTCTTTTTTTACCAATTAGATTCCAACCAGAATTGTGAAGCTTTGTCTAATGCCAGATCTGTACTGGCAATCGATAAGGTCGTTTGCGGTCATTTGAACAGTCCACGACTATACTGCTTTTGAGGATGTAAATTCCATAACATTCCGAGATGACGGACGAGGTGGAGATAGTGAAGTTCGAGAGGGATGGAGGTAGACGAAGAGGTGAGACAGTATGTTATAAAAATGAAGAGAAACCCCTCAAATTACCATTATATTCTTCACGTGTCCGAGCTCGGCTCATTTAAGGGACAAGCTTAAACGAGCCACAAAGCTAAGCTAGCGAACAGCTCAGACCATTTTCATCCATGAATGAAGGTGAAAACTTCCGAATACAGTTCCCGGTTGCAATGAGCCAAGTTTTATAGGTGGAACAGTCCATATGCACAGGATGAACCCCTAAAGCAAACTCCAGACTTGAGCAATGGAGCGTCGAATATGCACCAATTTGCATCCAAAGGCAAAACACAGAACAAAAGATAGGATGCTATATAACTCTGGTCACATGCAAGTGTGCATGTATGCATAGCCCTAAAATGACCTGCTGCTTACAAACAATGAACATGCATAAAATAACTTTTATCGAAGACTAGGAGACCTACTAACCCAGTGAGTCAACACTACGAGAGGATTGTAAATAGATTCTTAGCTCGTGGACCTTTTCTTAGCAACACGACCAAGAAGCGTCTCAGCATGTCTTTGGACAATTTGCAGCTTCATCAGATCCCTGACAACTTGCTTCATAGTTGGGCGATCCCTAGGATCACTTTCCAAACATTGTTTTGCCAGCTCAAAAATTCTAGACCCATCTAGTTCAGAGAACAATTGGTCCGCCTCCAAACTTCTGGAAGACAATGAGATAAAATATCTAATCATGAAATGACAACACAATGTACAGCGTATTATTCTGCTTCTCATAAATTTTCCTTCTGGTTCTTATTTATTGTTAATTGTTTTGGGTGTGCGTGTGGTTGGACAGGGGTGGGGTGGAGTCTTTTACTTTAGAAGAGGCTTTTCCACCGCCTAATATGCTATTCCACCCCCCATCAGTCATTAAAAAGTTTCACTGAAATGTGTTGTAGCGACAAAAGGGTCCGAAAGAAATATCATGGGGTGGAAATAGCATTGACCTTTTATTTTTAGAATATTTCCTCTTACTCATGGTTTTAGTACTCCATCATCTAATTACGGTCCCATATATGTAGGACTACAAATTAGATTTCTCTCTACGGGAAACAATTGAATTCAAAAGAGGAGAGAATGCTGCAGGGAAGAAAAGAAGTCTACTGCAAGGGTTTTGGAGAAAAGGCACCCAGGAAACTTAGCAGAATGGTTATAATCGCAAATGCAGGAGTACAATCAAATGAATAACTGATAAAGCAAAACCAAGCTAACAAAGTTAATCCTGTGCACGAGAAAGAGGATAAGAAGATGAACAAAAAGATACTTTCAAGGTAACTGGTAACTCAAGCCAAGCAAATAAAGTTCAACTACTTTCACCATTATAATACGTTAGCTCATGCACGGTAGGGTTTAAAGTGTTGGGAATTTTCCAATATTGTTACTTACCTTATTAAAGTTTGTACTATTTGTAAAAAGAATCAATCAAATTGATTGATTGGTTTCAGAAATATTAACTCTCAAATATGGGCATTTAATAAGATTGAAAATAATCATGATGTGAGTTCCCACATAACTTGGGAAAGTTAAGGGTATTTAAATGGCCATGTGACATACCATATTGTTCTAGAAACACATGGTATGCATGGCCATGCACTCGCACATGTGCGGTGCACCACGCTCGCTCGCCGGCGGGGGCGGGGGCATAAAGGCGCTATTCGCACGTGCGCATCATCGCTAGGAGCCCTCGCCCCGAGCCCAACTTAACTTTTTGCGACAAATTCAGCCTGTGAGTTGTAATTTGGACTGAAACAGTGTAACTGTTCACGAAATTAAACAGATTTCATATCTGTTTAAATTCGAAATGACACCTATTTAAGGTGCCTTTTAGTTCAAATATTGCAACTGTTCATTGTGTCTACAGATTGTGACTGTTAAGTGACATCTGTAGAGTCACTTAACTGCCACAACTATTTGCACCTGTTCTAGGCACCTTTTGGTGTCTATAAATAGGGCTAATGGTCAGATCATTTCCACATATTCGAATTCTCTCATGCTCTCTCTCTCAAATTTATGTCTGTTGATTGCAATCTGCTGTGATCAACAGATTTTCGCCTGTTTTATTTTGGGAGGCAGATTTGCTACTACCCTAAGCAGATTATAAGGGAGCAAATACTGTCTTAAGATTGTTGGATAAAATACAAGGTAGTATGGAGAAACTTGACTGGAAAAGCCCGAGTCGAAAGCAATAAAGCAGACTGCAATGAAGCAAAAGCAAAGGTGGGAGGAGGATGACACCTACTATAAGGGCTACATTTTGGGAGGGTTGTTCGACACTTTATACGACGTGTACGAGATCAAGTACGCAAACAGCACCGCAAAGGAACTATGGGATGATCTCGATAGCAAGCACAAGACGGAGGACGCTGGGAATAAAAAATTTCTAATCAGTAAGTTGTTTGACTTTCGCATGGTAGATAGCAAGTCTGTTATTACTCAGATTCATGAACTGCAAATGATTATGAATTTAATTATTTCAGAGGGCCACTCTCTTGACGAGTCTTTCCAAGTGTCTACTATAATTTCTAAACTGCCTTTAGCTTGGAAAGAATGTCGAAAGGAGTTGAAACAAAAGAAGGATGCCATGACCATGCAAGAGTTGGTCAAGTATATCCAAGTTTCGAGAATTCTCAAAACTTGGATAGGCTTGAGTTGGAAGACAACAAGTCTTCCAAGGCTCTTGTGATAGATCATGGCTCCTTAAGTGGCTCTAAGCGTAAGCTTGATGGTCAAGCTTCTGCTTCTACCAACCGGCAAGACAAGCCTAAAAAGGCTTGTTGGAAGTGTGGGAAAATTGGCCACTTTAAAAAGAATTGCCGAGTGGCTAAGAGGCAGAAAAAGGACCATGCCAATGTGGTTGACAACGAGGATTTCGTTGCAGTGGTTTCTGAAGCTAACATGATGGGGGAAGATGATGAGTGGTGGGAGGGCTCCGGTGCAACCAAGCACATTGCTAAGAACAGATATTTGTTCAAGGACCTCGAGCCAATTGTGGAGGGGCATCATCTCTGCATGGGAAATTCATCTACGGCCAAGGTCATGGGCAAAGGAACTGTGATGCTCTATCTCTCCTCCGAAAAGAAGGTTACCCTAAAGGATGTGCTTTTTGTTCCCGATGTTATGAAGAATCTTATATCTATTAGTATGCTTAATCAGTTTGGGTTTAAGATTCTGTTTGAGTCAGATAGTGTTATTCTGACGAAAGGAGGGAACTATGTAGGCAAGGGATATGTAACCAATGGATTGTACAAGCTTACTCTTGCTAATAAAGATTCTAAATTTGCTTATATTGTTGTTCCATTTAATTTATAAACACATGAGAAGTATGGTAATTATAAACACATGAGAAGTATGGTAAAATTGGGTTTAATACCTCAAAATACTTCACCTAGTTTAGAAAAATGTTCAGTTTGTATAAAGTCTAAAATTGCCAGAAAACCCTTTAAAGGGGTTGAGAGGAAAACACACTTATTAGAATTAGTACATTCGGATTTGTGTGAAATGGAAGGTCACCTAACAAGGGGTGGTAAAAGATATTTCATTACATTTATAGATGATTGTTCACGTTATACTTACACGTACCTGCTAAGGACTAAGGATGAAGCTTTGGATAAATTTAAAATTTACAAAGCAGAAGTAGAGAATCAATTAGATCGTAAGATTAAAATTTTACGGTCGGATAGGGGAGGTGAATATCTTTCCTTTGATGATCTATTTGAAACTTGGGGTATCATACACCAAGTTAGAGCTCCTTATAGTCCACAAAAAAATGGTGTAGCCGAGAGGAAAAATAGGACCTTGCAAGAAATGGTTAATACATTATTACTTACTTCTGATTTGCCTAAGAATTTGTGGGGGGAAGCACTCATGACCTCCACGTATATACTTAATCGTATACCCCACAAGGTATCTAATGTCACGCCCTACGAGTAATGGAAGAAGAGAAATCCTTCTTTTGGACACTTTAAAGTGTGGGGGTGTAGGGCATTAGTAAGGCTAACCGATCCCAAATGACCCAAATTGGGGGAAAAGGCAATTGAATGTGTCTTCATAGGCTATGCTCAACATAGCAAAGCGTATAGATTCTTAACCATGGAATCAACGGAATCCGTTAGCCAAAATATTATTTTGGAATCTAGAGATGCAGAATTTTCTTAAAATTCTTTCTCTAGAAATCGGAAAAGTGAAGACACAGTCGATAAGGATCAAGTTCACCCTACTCCGGAAATGGGGGAAGAAGGTGAACTAAGGAGAAGTAAGAGAGCAAGGATTGAAAAAACCTATGGTCCAGATTTCTACCAATTCTTAGTTGAGGGAAGTAGAAATGAAGGTGATTACTCTCATATGTATAACGTAGAACATGACCCTCTTACATATCGAGAAGCCATAAATTCTCGAGATTCTGACTTGTGGCAAGAAGCTATAAATGATGAAATGGAGTCGATAATGTCAAACCAAACTTGGGTATTGACTGATTTACCACCAGGGTTTAAACCAATAGGCTGCAAATGGATCTTTAAGCCAAAGCTTAAGCCAGACGGATCTGTAGATAAGTATAAAGTTAGACTTATAGCCAAGGGTTTTAAACAAAAGGAAGGAATTAACTATTTCGACACTTATGCTTCGGTAGCTAGACTTAGCATTATAAGATTATTGTTTGCTTTATCGTCCATTAACAAACTAGTTATACATCAAATGGACGTCAAGACTGCTTTTCTAAATGGTATTTTAGATGAGGAGGTGTATATAGAACAACCGGAAGGTTTTGTACTAAAGGGCCAAGAAACAAAGGTTTGTTAGCTTATCAAATCTTTGTATGGCTTAAAACAAGCTCCTAAGCAGTGGCATGAACGATTTGATCAAGTCGTTCTATCTCATGGATTTAGAATAAACGAATATGACAAATGCGTTTATTCTAAGTTTGATAAAGGATGTGGTGTGATAATATGTTTGTATGTGGATGATATGTTAATCTTTGGTACTGATTTAGATAGTGTTGGAAACAAAAATATTTATATCTTCATCGTTTGATATGAAGGATATGGGGGAAGCCAATGTTATATTGGGAATGAAATTAATTAGATCCTCGGATTCTATTTCTTTGTCACAGTCTCATTATATTGAGAAAATTTTAAAGAAATTTAATCACGAGAATTTTGCCCCTGTTACTACCCCATATGACCCTTCTATCAAGTTGAGGGCAAATGAAGGGAAATGTATCTCTCAGCTAGAGTATTCTAGTGTTATTGGCAGCTTAAAGTATATCATGCAATGTACTCGGCCATATATAGCCTTTGCAGTTGGTGTTTTGAGTAGGTTTACTCATAACCCCGGGCAAATCCATTGGAATACGGTGTTTAGAGTACTTAAGTATCTTAGGGGCACAATGGACTATGCATTAACGTATAAAGAATTTCCTGCCGCTTTGGAAGGGTACACAGATGCAAACTGGATCACGGACTCAGATGAAACAAAGTCCACAAGTGGTTGGATTTTTACCATAGGTGGAGGTGCTATTTCTTGGGCTTCCAAGAAACAAACTTTGATTTCACACTCGACCATGGAGTCCGAGTTTATTGCCTTGGCAATAACGGTTAAGGAGGCGGAATGGCTAAGAGACCTGTTGATAGAAATTCATCTATGGCCTAAGCCAATTCCTGTTATTTCTATATTCTGCGATAACGAGGCAGCGTTAACGCGGGCATATAGTAAGGTATACAATGGGAAGTCTAGACATATAAGTCTTAAACATAGCTATGTGAGAGAACAACTTAGCAAAGGAGCTGTTACTATTAGTTATGTGAAGTCCAAAGGAAATTTGGCAGATCCCTTTACAAAAGGCCTAGGCAGGGATATAATATGGTAGACTTCCAGGGAGATGGGTTTAAAGCTCATGAAATTAGAGAGGTAACATACACGTGAAAGCCAACTAGATACTAAAGTAATCTCTAGTCTTCTAGTTCAATGGAAAAACACGTTGTATTTATAACCAAAGATGCACTAAAAGATGAAGCTTTTGATCTTCATGCCATCTCAAGGTAGTGCATACTTGTATGGAGAACAAGAGGAGGGTGGGAGTTATTCCCTTAATCAATCTATGTCCTTAAAGGAGGGTGCAAGTCATACAAGTGCACCTTAGTAGATTTACCTATATAAGTGCGGGAAGTGGGGCCGTTTCTACGAGATTTGAGCTAATCTTTATGGCACTTATGAAAATCCTAAGATGTCGCACATGGCCGTAAATGTGCAGGTATTTGGAAATTTGGTTAGAAAGTTCTACACATTGTAGTGATGATCAATCACCAAGGATTCTTAGTTCAAGGCTAAGGCTATTTTGATTTCTGATTGACTTTATTGTTATATGGTAAAGGTTCAAGTGGAAAGACACCTTTATCTTAGTAGGACCTACCAAAGGATAGAGAGAGGTACATTTCTAAATTGGAAATGTGATAAAATCCAATTTTGGAAAATTGGGAATTTTCCAATATTGTTGGGAATTTTCCAATATTGTTACTTACCTTATTAAAGTTTGTACTACAAGGAATAATTTGTAAAAAGAATCAATCAAATTGATTGATTGGTTTGAGAGATATTAACTCTCAAATATGGGCATTTAATAAGGTTGAAAATAATCATGATGTGGGTTTCAACATAACTTGAGAAATGAAAAAGTTAAGGGTATTTTAATGGCCATGTGACATACCATATTGTTCTAGAAACACATGGTATGCATGGCCATGCACTCGCACATGTGCAGTGCACCGCACTGCACGCGCGTGCACGAGCGGGGGCGTAAAGGCGCTATTGGCACTTTTCGGCGCACTTTGCACTTCTCACGTGCGCATCGTCGCTAGGAGCCCTCGCCCCGAGCCCAGCTTAACTTTTTGCGACAAATTCAGCCTGTGAGCTATAATTTGGACTGAACAGTGTAACTGTTCACAAAATTAAATAGATTTCATATCTGTTTAAATTCGAAATGGCACATGTTTAAGGTGCCTTTTAGTTGTTATAGTTGTTCATTGTGTCTACAGATTGTGACTGTTAAGTGACATCTGCAGAGTCACTTAACTGCCACAACTGTTTGCACCTGTTCTAGGCACCTTTTGGTGTCTATAAATAGGGCTGATGGTCAGATCATTTCTACACATTCGAATTCTCTCCTGCTTTCTCTCTCAAATTTTTGTCTGTTGATTGCAATCTGTTGTGATCAATAGAGTTTCGCCTGTTTTATCTTGGGAGGCAGATTTGCTACTACCCTAAGCAGATTATAAGGGAGCAAATACTGTCCTAAGAGTGCAACGCATTCAACTCAGGCTTTTCCAGTCAAGTTTCTCCATACTACCTTATATTTTATCCAACATAAAGCTCAGGAAGCTATTGCAAGAACTACTGAAGAATATGTTTACATGCAAATATAAGGTAGAACTATTAAATGTGAATGAACGGACAATCTGATTATATACCGAGGCTAATACATAATATGGCCGCCATCTTCTGATGTAAATAGTGACAAGTTGGAGCCAAATGGAATTGATTACTGAGTAATGTTTCTGGAATAGTTAACCATTTGCTTCGTATTTTGCCCATTAAACAGAAAAAATAACTTTAAAGAATGCACATGCACATTAAAGTTTGAAAGTGGGGAAAGCTTCGGCGTTTCTAGTTAGATGGGGTGAACTAGAGCTGCTCTTCTTGTGAGTAGCAATTAAGTCTTGCATGGAGAATCTCACTTTTAAAAAGTAAGTGAAGAACATCATACAGATGATCCAATGTTACAATGAGAGAATGAGATAAAACTCCATCTCTATGCACGATTCACAAGGAAAGGATCATCTAAAAAGAGCATGCCTACAAAACTAAATATTCACGAATACAGATATCCACAAAATTGAGTTGGTCTGCGAAAAAAGAGAGACAAGAGGCTTAAGAGAGGATTCATCGGTTCAAATGTATACTTCATTAGAAAACTTAAATTGCAATTAATTAGTCGTGTTTATTCAGCTGGAATCTACTCTTTTGCTCTTTGGTAAAAGGCACTTTGCAAAATACTAACTCAAAGGGAACGGAAATCTAACAAAATACAGGGCTGAACTTGAGTTTTTCAAAGGAAAACTGATGAATTGAGACTCACCGTCACCGTTTTCCTACCCTCGTTGACTCAGATTTGATGGGATTTCATTTCAAATCCTCAAACTTTGTTGTTTGGAATATTAAAAAAGGAATTGGAATTGGATTTCATGAGATTTGACTGGATTTGTTTCTTTAGTGTGAAATCCGATGAAAAATTGGTCAGATTTCATGGGATTTGGATTTACTTGAATTAAAAGTAATTATTTACCTATCTTACCATTTTTTCAAGATCTCTCTAATAATGAACTCACCACTACCATCTTCATTGCCGCTACTGCCACATCACTACTACCACCACTACTGCCACCGCCACCACTATTGCCGCCGCCGCCGCCACTACCACTGTCGCTGCCACCACAACCACTGCTAACACTATCGCCGCCACCACCACCATCGCCGCCATCACTGTTGCCGCCACCGCCACCACTACTGCTACTTGCATCACTATTGGCGTCAGTTGATGACCACCAGCTATACCTCAATATCACCACTACCATCATTACCATCACTTAACCACCCCACTGCTACCACTGTCGATGTTGCTACCAAGTGCAGTGCTGCCGCCACCGCCACTGCCACCACCATGTGGTGACACTAGCACACTTGAAACTACTTACCGTAATTTATTTTTCATCGTAAGTCAAGAATATAATTCTTTAAAAATTTATTACCTTTCCATTTCCTATGTTCTCCAAACACAAAATTGGAATTCCTTAATTTGAATTCCCTTTCGTTCCAAACAAAAAAAAAAGTGAATTGAATTCCAAATCCAATTCCAAATCTGAAATCCAAATCCTAAAAAAATTTATTCCAAATGGACCGTTAGGGATCCTAATTTGATTACGAAAAGAGCTTGAATCAATTTAGAACTTTCTTTATATGATGTACATCGGTGAGCAAAATTTAATAATTTAGAACTTTCTAAACCTAATTTAATTATCGTTGCGCAATTTGAAATAAAAGTTATATCTGCCTAATTAATATTATATTCTTGATTCTCAAATATTATGTTCTTCAGTCTCAATTCATCAGTTTCAAAGGAAAACTGATAAATTGAGACTCATCGTCAATGTTTTCCTACCCTTGTCAACTCGGAGAAATCTTCCAGACGCAGTTTACAGGCAATAGGGCTTGTGAAAGTAAATATAAAGAGTTCTAAGGCAGGCCGTTTAGTTGCCAAATATATCCTCACGTAAAATATAAATACAGTTAGGGATCCTATATGTATTTGGAATTTTTTTTTTTGATAAACATGAGATTATCATTGATAATTAAGGGATTACGAATGTTTTCAGAGGTAGCCTTCAAGGCTTTACAGACAATATGACGTAGTCGTCATGTAAGCATACGAAATATAAAAAGCAAGTGACATCAATAAGATAAAGTTTTTTGCTATAGTACATAATAACCAAAAGATGGAGAGAGAGAGAGAGAGATCTCATTGCAGCAAAATGTGTTGTACCCAGTCCTGATAGACGGCTATTCGGGCATGACATGCAAAAGCTACTAGGGATCTGACCTCTGATAGTTACGAGACTGTAGCCCTATCAATGCTACAAAAGTGCATATCTGCAATGACATGACAGGTATCATATAAAATTGGTGCCACCTATTCTGAAATATCTTCAGTGTCCGTCATCTGAGATGGGATAAAATTTGAGTTAGTATGTAATTTGATATGCAGGAATTTTTGTTGTGCTGCCCATGAGCCTACAGTTAAAACTCCTTTTGCTAGAGCGGACATAAGATCGGAGGCAGTAGTAGAAATAGCAGCTGAGCCACACCGTTGGAGTAGATTATTACGAAAGGAGATGCCAACCCCAACTTTTAATAGCTTGGTGTTAAAACAAACTTCCATGAATAATCGAATAGGTTCCTTTGGATTGCATGTGCAAGATGGAATGCTAGTTTGCAAAATAAAAGGGCAAGGTTGTTTTGACCGTGGGGTTGTTTCCTTTAGGGCTAATTTACTGTTAGGTTTGGCAAAGGCGATTTGTATATTTTTGGTGAGTGTGCGAATATAGCAAAGACAAGGTTATTTCTGTGGATCTAGATACTCCAAATGGTTGAGATTATAGAAAAAGTGTGGTTTATATAAGAGCTTGTAAGTTTGGTTTCTTCAATCCATGCGATGAGCCATTCTCGGAACGGGCATGTGATAGCATCAGATTTTATTCCAGCAGGACCTCCAAACCAAATCAGTCTTACTTTGGGGCATGTTAAGAAGAGATAATCTAACGTTTTCGACCCGCTGAGGCAAAGAGGGCAATCTCTGAGGAAAAGATATTAAAACGCTGGAGTTTCAATTGCAGGGGGAGCCGGTCCCATAAGATTTGCCAGATTAAAATTTTCATTTTATGCGGAATTAGCAAAGACCATATATGCCTCCAGAATTTTTGTCCCGGTACAGGTAGGGACGAGAGCTGACCTCAACTTTGCAATTTTTTTATTTTTAGCTGGTAGATCACTGGATTTACAGATTTGACTGAGTAGACACCAGAGGGTGTGAATTTTCATAACTGTTGATCTGTAATGAGGTGGGGAGAGATGTCTATAGCGCAGATGCTTTTAGCAATATCAGGGGCGAACAGATGACTGATAAGGCTAGAGTTCCAAGTTCCATTAGATATTAGGCTATTCATAGTACTCGATGCTATTATTGAGTCAGTACCATCATATTTGGGCTTGATATCATAATTTGGGATCCAGTGATCCTGCTAGAGAGAGATTTGAGTGCCCATGCCTACTTGCCATCGAAGACCATAATGTAGAATCTGTTTGCCCGCTATAATACTACGCCAGCGGCCCATGCAAAATTGCCTTGGTTAGGGCTATAGAGAAAGGTGGATCTTGTACTTTTCCTAGCAAAATACGGGCAATTAAGCTATCAAGTTCTGTCCATATTTTCCAGCTTGTTTTGGCTAACAGTGCTAGATTGAAAGTTTTTTTGTCCTTGAATCCAAGACCCCCTATTATCTTTGGAGCATAGAGAGTATGCTAATTGAGCCAGTGAATACCCTTCTTATTCTCATCTCCGGACCACCAAAGTCTACCAAGAATTGAATTAATTTCTTTCCTTACATATTTTGGGAAGAAAAATACATGCATGTGATGTTGAAGTAGAGACGTAAGCACTGATGTGATGAGAGTGGCTCTTCCAACTTTGTTAAGTAAACAACCTTTCCAGCCATCACATCTATTTTGCACCTTGGTGATAAGATCCTGGAAGAATCTTTTTCGGTTGCTGACAATATCTAGTGAGCTACCAAGGTATTTTCCAAAGGTACTTGCCGTTGGAAGTCCCAGCCATTGTGCAACTAAAGATGTTTCTTCTGTACTGGCATTAGGACTCAACTTGATGGAAGATTGATGATGATTGATTTGTTGTCCAAAAGCCGTACAATAATTTTGAAGGATTAAGTTCAGATGTTGACAAGATGCCTGATTGATTTTGGTAAACAATCATTTTGAAGGATTTGAAATTCTTATCTTATTGTTTTGAATTTTTATAATTTTAAAACTCTAATCCTCTTTTCTTAAATTTTATAATTTTAAAATAGAGTTAAATATGTGTTGAATTTTGAATGGCCTCAAAATAACCTACAATCCTGCAATAAGAGGTCGTTTGAAATTAATTTTTAGAAGTAGATTTTGATTAAATCAGAATCAGTTTCTAAAATTAATTTGAATACATTTTAAGCATGTTAGATTTTAAGTTGCTAAGGTGTTTGGATAAATAGGAATTAAATCAAGTTTGGTGTGACAAAAAAACCATATAGTAGATTCAAATTGGAATGGGCCATTTAATGTTTGTTCATATGTAAGAATATTTTGATAGTTATCTTGGTCAAACGATTCTTTAAACTTGATTAAATCAAGATCCTCGTAATCCAAGAAAACGAGAATTCTCGCAATCTAAATTGAAAACAGATTTAATCAGTTTATCTTTTTCTACCAAACATTTCAAATCTAATTTAGGCAGGTTTGACCATTGTACGATCAATCTCAAACACCCTCTTAATGTTATTAAAAAATATTGCCTACTTTTCTTGAACCCATTAGAGTTAGGGAAAGTTAGGAAAAAGTGGGTTTTGGGGTAAAATTTTTGGGGATGGTGGGTTTGTTTTGAAAACTTGTGAAAAAGTGGGGTATATTTTGAAAATCTCTGAAAAAGGGGGTTAATTGGAAAAAAATGGGTTTTTTGAAACCATATCTTTTCCCATCCCCAAAATACCCCTCCCCTGTTTGTCCCACATCAGACTTTTTTATTGATATTCTCAGCATTTACTTTCTTCTCTTTCCAGTAAGACTCTCTGACTCCCTCTCTCTCCATTGCCATCTGCCGACGACTCCTCAACGCCGTCCACTTTTCGACGACAACACGGCGACGACGCGTCCACCTTCCGACGACGCGATCTACATCCCTCTCTCCAAACCAAGTGTCTCTATCTCTCTCTCTCTCTCTCTCTCTCTTTCCCCGATTCCATCTGCCGGCGGCGACGACACCTCCAACTTCCGACAACGACGATCCATGGGTTTCAAAATCGATCTATAGTCGTTGACGACGACACCCTTTCCCTCCATGGGTACTGAAATCGATCCATTGGCAACGTCGACTCCCTCTCTCTCCTCCAAACCAAACCTTTCGGCCACGACATAGCTGGACAGCACCTTACGGCTGCATCACCTCCACCTTGATCATGCAAGTTTGGATTGTGTTGTCTATTTGTGGATTGCTTGGGTAAGCTATATTGTATTACATATTACTGGAATTTTTTGCTTTGTATTGTCTGTGAAACTTCTATATTTGGTTCTTATGAATGAGCATTAAGATTAGTGCAATTCATTTATTGTTTTCTACCATGAGAATCCCTTGTTAGGTGAATAATTCATCTTTGTTGAGTTAATTATCTTATGCTCTGCACATTGATTTATGGAGACTCAAAATTTAAGTCATATATTGTAATTAACCTACTAAGAGCCATCCATAGCAAAATGTTGCCCTCCATTGGAGTGAGGCTAGCTGACTTCATTCCCATCAAGATGACGCCAACTTTTGAGGATTGATTTTTCTTCTCCGTAATGGGGTGGGTTTTAAGGGGGATAGGGGTGATAGGTAGAGGCTTGTGTGTGTGTCAAGTTAGGGGGTTCAATTCAATGTTTGAGATGGGTTATTGAGGAACGACTGTGGGTATTTATATGTGGATACTTACTGAACTTTTGATGATAAGTCTTTGTGGAAAATGCATTGCAGTGGTCACAGCATTTCCAACTAAAAATGACTTGCTTGCCAAAATCAGTAGTATTAGGTTGATTGAGAGTACTTTGAGTGACTTTATTTTATGTTTTTTAAATTGTACAGTTTTTTTGACAAAATCATGCAGTTGGTGTACTTTGGCACTACAATTGGTTCGGTAAGAAACAAATAGGCACGCATGCAATGATAACTACACTTATGTTGAATTTCTTTGTTGTTTTCCTCGTGGTTTTTTCTTTATTTCATATGCAAATCTCTACTCTTTACAATATTTCATCACATACAACGAATACAAATCTTGTACTAGTACATCTATCTAATGTTGGGCACAGATTCCACATCTCACTTAACTGTCTATTTGTTGTATTATCCTTCAAAATTTTCCGGCTCAAGATGCAATTCTTCGTTAGATTCATAACATAAACCCTTTCTTTTTCGTAGATGAAAATCAACTGTGAAATTGACTGCACAATCTTCATTTTTCCCTAATGTTTACAAATCCTCAATTTTTCTCTTACACTTAGTTATCATGCAATTTGATTTTGAAAATAAATGGAAATTTCATGTTTGTTTGAATACCATTAATTCAGCTACTTTGCTACCTTTTATCTTCATTTTTAAGCCAAAATGAACAGGAAAAAGATTGTTAATATATTCTTAAGAGTTTTTGAATAGTGCCTTGCAAATTAAAAATAAGGTTTAGTGCTAAATAAACACAATATTCGCAAAGTGCAAAAGTTAGAATGATGAAAAGCTTATAGAAACAGCCTTGTGAAAATGCTAAATCGACACATTCTCTGAAAAACATTAACACCAGAGTGTGTGTGTGTGTTGTGTGTGGGGCGGTTTTTTTTTTTTGGGGGGGGGGGGGGAGATGATGTTGTTGCTTTGGATCATGATTGGCTTTACTCATCTTATTTTTGGTGAGAAGCTAGTGAATGATAACTGTAGAAGTCAAGTGGCAGACTAAAACGCAACAGTCTAATGATGCATAATATCTTTCTTTCAATTTCTAATGATATTTCTTTTGTTTTTGTTTAGGCGAATCTCTAACTTTTAATCAATATTTAGCTGCACACTTGTAATTCAACGTAAGGAAAGGAACTTGACTTCTTACATTGGTTTTGCTAATGCCATTTTCTCCTTTCGAATAAAGCAGGTCTGGTTCCTCTTTTAAGGTAATCCCTATTTCCACCTTTAAGGGATTAGTACTAGAATTTTATATATTTCATGCAAGTAAAAACTTTATTCGTATATGCTCCTGGACATTGTTTCTTTATGAATTTTTGTTGAAACCAAGGTTATAGCAGCATTGTTGCGATTGACCCAGTCTAAGACTTACATTATGCTTTGCGGCATGAGCACACACCCTTGTAAGCTCCTGTTTTCCACTTTGATTAGATAAATTGCGTAAGAACACTTCCATTATTGATTTAGTCTCAACCTTTTTGAATCCGTATTTAAGTTGGTTGGAGCACTTGAATTGTCCCCAAGCTGTGTCTTTGTGTTTTCATATCCTTTTGAAAATGGAAAGGGGGAAGCTATTTAACCAGGCAACACTCTGGCTCTGAGAAATAGGATGATGTACATGTGTTAATGCTTCCCATCCAGTAAAAAGTCAGCTTCAATTTTAAGGCTACGGAGCTTTGATTAGAGTCTCTTCATCAAGTCAAATTACATGCCTTAGGTAGTTATATACCCGCTCTAGTAATATTTTAGCAAATCGTTTAAAGGCAAGTGACCTAGCAATAACGTTACATACTTGTGATAGTGGTGTGAAACAAGCTCTAATTGAAACTGGTTTTGGATTATTTTATGAATCTTCAGCAAGATAAGGATATGAATTATGCAATCTTGGTAGCAAGCATGATGAACTTTCAACTAAGCGTTCTACTTTAGCTAGGAACATCCTTGCTAGTTCTCGACTGAGAAATGGATTGTAATGGCAAACCCAACACCACTTGGTTATCCTTTTTGCAGGGAAAGAAATGAACTTTTTTTCATTTCATTTGCTTTGGTATTTGGTTGGTTTTAATATCAGTCGTTGGTCTGTTTTAATATCAGCCTGTCACCCTTTTGCTTCAGTATTTTCTCGTTTGTAATGATTGATGTCCTGAGTTTAGAACATGTCTTGATAGGAACCATATCCACTGAGGGTTTGAAAGCTACAGCTGTCTTTGAAGGACTAGTGCAAAAGATATTACCCGCTTCTTAGAAGGTAGTATAATTCTTAATTCCCCCTTGACATAACCTTATTATTATAGATTAGTCTTACCAAAATTCGAAGGTGGTAAACGATGATAGTTTCTCAAAGGGGAGTGAATAATGTAGTCGTTAAGTACGCCTGTCACTTGCTAAGGTAAGACTTTTACCTTTAAAGTCGTAGATTATTATGCCTATGCTTTATTATTTGGAATTCTAATGGATACTTTATATGTGAGAATTTGTCCGTTTGATTAATTTTGCATTTTACTTGTAGTTTGATTGGATGGAACTCAATTCTTTAACAGTCATGTAAATGTTGGTGCAAAGTCAAGCAGAGAATCGGCCATCCTTTTGTTGCTTTGCAAGATTTGGGGTAAGCTTCATTCGTTGGATATCATAGCGTCCAACATATCTTTGGAACAACACTGTGTTACCCAAGTAGATCTTTGAACTTGTTCTCTTGTTTCGATGATAGATGACAAACTTTGTATCGTATGGGCTTATAAGTTGTTGATCTCACATATTTGGCATTGTACAAAGGAGATGATCGTAGGAGTTGTACATTTAACATCTTTCTTTGATACCACAATTTTAAGTTCTTGTGTTTGAAAATTAGTTTACTCCCAGCTTATTTGTTGAATATTGGAAGTTATAATAGAATAATATCAAATATATATATATATATATATATATATATATATATATATATATATATTTTCAAAAAAGGATTTATGTAAGGACGCTAAAAAGCGCCCTAAAAGACCTATAACATCGCTAAAAAGCGTCCCAATAGGTTATGATGTGGTGCTCTTTATGGGACGCTCATTTGCGCCTTATTAGATCTTACCCTTGTTGAGTCACTTGTGCGCGTCGTAATAACTTATTGTGACGGCCTCTAGTAGGGCGGCATTACGTCGCCTTTCAAAGCGCCCTTATGTCAAAAGCATCCTTTTATGATACTTGTAAGGACGCTAGGAGGCGTCCTTATAGTCAGATTTTGTTGTAGTGTCCCCTCTATCTGTGCAATGATCATTCCTGTACTACTATTTTGCTGAATAAAAAGCTTCAGGCAAAGTTTCTATTTGCATTGGTTGCAAGAATATAAGCGCCTTGATTTTCTACACAAAATGCTAATAAGGTGGAGAAGTACATTGACACAAGTCAGTTTCTGCAAGAATGCAAGTACATATGTGCGGAGATGCTTGTCATTCCTACTACTTTTCTAGTTATCATTTATGCATCGGTTGGAATAGGAGAAACGACTTGGAGATCTGCACAAACCCAAAACCACCCTCGCAATAAATGTACCTGCATTTCTTACGCGTTAAACGACTTGTATCACCGACAACCTCCACTCATGCAGAGTTTGCGTGTCTTGAAGCATGTCTTTGTTTGCAAAATAATTAATCCCCTTGTTCAGAGATTAGGCCTTTAGCGTGCGACTACTAGAATGGCGATCGCTAAATTAGGCAATTAGTGACTGCTTTTGTTACTGCTGTCATCACTGGTCGCTATACACGCCTGCTATCTCTTGCTATAATATCGAAGAGTGCGTTTACTCCTGGTTGACGCTTACTTAAATAATTCGTTCACCATTGCCTGTCTTGGACCAACTTAACTGTTACTGTACTATATTTTGAGTAATCTAGGTTAAACATGCATTTCATAGCGACTGCCATGTGCAGTTACTATTGACTTTAGACTTGTAGCAGCCTCTTGTGTTCGGATTTTCATATCTTGGTTAGGTAAAAGGTGGTTGAAAATCGCTTCAAGCTTAGTCATCACCTTCACTTTTTGTAATTTCGGTAATCCTCTGATAAATACTCAGAGCAAGTTCAAATGTCCTTCTATAGGCTGATACGTGGGGTCGCAGATTTATGTATGGATATTACCATAAATTAGAATTTTTGATAAACACACATTGGCTGTTTCAATAAGTTTGTTAATTAAATTTTTTTGCTCCATGCAGCGTGGACTTGAGCCTAAAGTTGATGACCGCGAGGGCAAGATGACGTAAGAGTGAGAAGGAAAGAAGGCTTATGAGGTGCAAGAGTGCCAAGACTTTTCGGCTTACTCCATCTTCTCCGTCTATACTCGCATGAACGAGAAACAGTGGTGATTGCATAGGAAAGAATCCCTTGGTGATTGGCGATGACGATTGTTACGAGTATCATGCAGACGAAACAACTTCATGAGGTCATACATCGAGTCAATGAAGAAAGCACGACAGATACAGCAACAAATAAATAAGTTTATGTAGTGTATTGTATTTTTAGTTCCTACTAGTAGTGAAGAGAGTGTTAGCCATCATTCTTTTGGTTGAATAAACTTACGAGACTTCTAGTGTATTTAATTGTATGTGCCGTCATGTGTAGGAAATTTGGTGTTGCCATTGCAATAACTGCTTTTCGTTTGATCCGACGAGTTCAGGTTGACAGTGTAATGATTTTGTTTACTAATTTTACCGAATCAAATGCAGAATTCAGGACTCTAAAAAAACGAAAGGATTATTGCCTGCAAAAATTAAATGCTAACAAAAAATCAGTGACCTCTTCTGTAGTCGTTTATTTGGTCAACACGATCTCTAATTCAAAAATAATTAATTGTCAAAAGAGATTTAGCGACGACTTTTTGGGACATACTCATGGTTTCTTGGTGTGGGCGAACTTCACAATCTATGTGGTATTGTGCCCCGCCATGTGCATACAAAAAGTAACCTTGGGGTGCTCGGACATAAGCACTTCACCAATCAAAAAATATTAGTATTTTCTTCTGCACAGAAACGACTTGGGCATCGGCACGTACCGACAAGCACCTTCGCGCAAAGTACATGCGTTTCTGCAGAAAACGACTTGTGTCAGCTAAACCGTGTACATTGCTTTTCTGCAAAAAATGACTTGTGTCACATAAACCGTGTACAACCTTGGCGCGCAAGCGCGAACAACATGACTATTCCGCAAGGTGCTCCACTTGTGCACGGTTTGATCATAGTTGAAGCTTGTCTTCATTCGCGCATAGGGAAAGCACGTCACTTTTTGGGATCCTTCGTGGTTTCTTGGCGTGGGCGGATTTCACAATCTATGTGGCATTGTGCCCCGCCACGTGCATACGAAAAGTAACCAATTTTTTTTTACAGGGGAAGGGCTTATGTCCGAGCACCTCAAGGTTTCTTTTCGTATGCACATGGTGGGGAACGATACCACATATATTGTGAAGTCCGTCGATGCCAAGAAACCATGAGTAAGTCCCAAAACCTGGCTTTGCCCGTTTTGCAAACGAAGACAAGTTTCAAGACAAATCAAACCATGCATAAGTGGAGCACCTTGCGCGATAGTCAGGTCGTTTGCGCTTGCGCGCCAAGGTTGTACATGAATTAGCTGACACGAGTCGTTTTCTGCAGAAACGCAAGTACTTTGCGCAAAGGTGCTTGTCAGTACGTGACGATGCCCAAGTCGTTTCTGTGTAGAAGAAAATACTAATATATATTTTTTTTTGATTGGGGAAGAGCTTATGTCCGAGCACCCCAAGGTTCCCTTTCGTATGCACATGGCAGGGCATAATACCACATAGCTTGTGAAATCCATCCACGCCAAGAAACATGAGGGATCCCAAAAAGTGACACGCGCTTTCCCTGTGCGCGAACGAGGGTCCGGACCGATAAAATGCGCCCTAGCGGAGAGGAAAAAGATATAAACCGAGTTCCCATCGAAGCGGGGTATACTGACAGCCCTCAATGATCCCAACTGTGTAAGAGCAATGTGTTTGCGTGGTTCCCGTAAGGTCATCCCACGTATGTAGTGGTCCCGCCAAGATCATTTTTCTTGCTGGGCAACGCCCCGTAAGTTCTGCATAAATTGACTTGCGCATTCGCACAATCTGACTAGCACATTTGCAGAAACCGACTGGTGTTTTTGCAGAAAACGACTGGTGTCACCACGCCCCGTTTGGTCTACACATCCGCTTCCTTAGAAAATTCACGCTACACACATCAACCACTCTGCAGCAGACTCCTCACAGCCTCAACAACCACGAGAGTCCTCATAGCTGATTCACGACGCATGGATATACCCGTTGTTCGGCAAAAGACAATCAACGTGCCTCGGAATACAGATATGGAGCTTGAATGGGCTCTACATCGCATACATGAAGAAAATAATAGAATGAGAGTTCGTCAAAGTAGGCAAAACTTGAGTCGTATGGCGCGTGAAAGCTATGCAGATGGCAACAACAATGAAGCACAAGTATACTGGAACATGGGCTCTGAAACTGGATTTATTTCTGATGCTCCAATGTCTAATGAAGATGAATGAAGGTGGTTACAGTATATGCGGAGAGTGTCTATACTATCGTTGCATGTGCGTGGAGTGATCTTAAGCTACTTATATAAAATTTACTTTTAAAATCTGAGATGGTGTAGACAAATTTTATGTTATGATGAATGTTATGTATAACACAATGATCAGTGGTCAACGCACGTGATTAGTACAACATGACCAATTACCAAGCGTGTATACGCATTATACCATTTACACGAGTTCAGACAACATGTTCTCCTCTTATCTCTGTAGACGGCGAATATTTTTACGTCATACAACCTTTGCCACCACAATGGCGCCGATATATAAACACTGTGCATTGCATGTCCATTTAATACATGACCAACCATATAATCCGTAATGTTACCGGTCGTTAAAAGTTCTGTACATGCCTCCTCAAATTGTGCTAGCAATACGATACTAATAGGCCGACGCAAAAGAATACGCCTTATTTACAGGATACACGATTTGTCTTGCGAACAGTCATGCATGCATTGGCGATGTAAGGACTAGAGGCAGTGACCACATAGCATGATGAGCGCCTTCGATACTAGCCCGGCCTCCACAACCAAGGTATCAGATTAGCATAACAACACAACTCGTCCCCTCATTGAGGACTTTTAGCGGCCGATTATCCTTCGCGGGAGAATGTACACGGTTAGTTTGTAGTATTGAGGAAAAGTCTGTCTCTATAAGCTATATTTATAGAGCCGAACCACGCAAGGGCAAGCAATACGTCACTTAAAACCTCTTCAAACTATATGTGGTAAAAAACTTTATTGACGGGCGTAATCCCGTCGCTAAATTCTGGTTGCTACTTTTATGTCCAAAATTAGCGACAAATAAAATTTTTACACCGGAGGTGTGTGTCAACAACCAAGTTTCTGCAAACACACATCAAATGTCTGCACGGAGGTGCTTGTCGATACGTCCCGATGCATGTAGATTTTCCTAAATCTACAAGCTTCTTTGTAGATGCTCCACTACCTTTTCCGATGGAAACAACAAACGTGGGAGCACCACATAAAAGAGCCGTTATGCCAAAACCTATGGGTGACCCAAGTCGTTTTCTGTAGAAACACTAGTCTCTTTATGCAAAAGTGCTTGTCATATTCTGCCGATGCTCAAGTCGTCTTTTGCAAAAGTACACATGGGGGCCACAAGCTAACGTTTGCTTCGGTGGGACTCATAAAAATTGGGCTCCTTGCGGGAAGTAAGTACGATTTTGCTAAGGTGAAAAAGATCTTTGATGGATGCGGTTTTTCTAGATACTTGTTGGTTGAAAAGCATAGCGTTTTGTCACCTCTCCATTACACATGGTGGGGCACAATAACTCTCTACGTCGTGAAATCCATCCACGGTTTGTGCAAACTCTATCATTGTGTTTGACTTCGAGGGACACCTTGATGACGATGTGCTTCTGCCACGTACGCTCCAACTTGGAAGGTCGTACCATTCCCTACCTAGTTTCCAAAGGCTTATATTGTATATTTGCACACACTTTGAGAAGTGTATATTAGTTTTACATTTGGAGCAATAGACGTTATACATCTTTTGATAGAAATAACCATAAGGAGTCCTAAATACCTTGCGATGTGACCTTTAGGATGTTTTTTTGGTACGGTTGATCCAACCAAAATATGAAATGGTGAAGGATCCAAAGAAATGACCTGCTCTCATTGTGTGAGAACAAAGTGGTGCTTCAAGACACGCAAATATTGCATAAGGCTGAAATACATTGAGAGGTCAAATCGTTAGTGCAGCCACATGCTTCTAGGTGACACATGGGCAAGGCTCAGGTGATTTCAAGTACCTTTATGGGAAGTGCTCGTCTAGTTCACGTGCAAATAATGGGGTCCCATGAACAACAAGAAAGCGGATGTGTAGACGCAAACGGGGCGTGGTGACACCAGTCGTTTTCTGCGAAAACACCAGTCGCTTTCTGCAAATGTGCTCGTCGGATTGTGCGGACGCGCAAGTCAATTTATGCAGAACTTACGGGGCGGAGCCCCGCAAGAAATACGATCTCGGTGGGACCACTACATATGTGGGATGCCCTTGCGGGAACCACGCAAACACATTGCCCTTGCACCTCTCGTGTTCATTTAGGGCTATCAGTATCCCCCACTTCGATGGGAACTCGGTTTTATGAAATTATGTCACCTCTCCGCTAGGGTGCATCTTATCGCCCAGTTTCATCGTGGTTGTTTAGGCCATGAGGAGTCGGATGCGGAGTGGTTGATGTGTTTAGCGTGAATTTTCTAAGGAAGCGGAAGTGTAGACGCAAATGGGGTGTGGTGACACCAGTTGTTTTCTGCGAAAACACCAGTCGGTTTCTACAAATGTGCTCGTCAGATTGTGCGGATGCGCAAGTCAATTTATGCAAAACTTACGGGGCGGAGCCCAGCTCCATTTCTTCTGGGTGGGAGCACTACATACGTGGGATGACCGTGCGGAAACCACGGGCTGAGAGGAACATTGCCAAGGGGGTTGGGATTATTGATGGTTGTCAACATCCTATGTTTTGATGAGCATTCTTGCCAAGGGGGTTGGAAACATTTACTGTGCTCCCCATTTTCCAACTGGCGCCCACTCTCACCTAAACATGATGTGATCAATCTGTGTAACTATTTGTCTATGTAACCATGCTTGGAGTTTTTATACACCCGTTAAAAAATATTATTAGCGGGTTGCCAGTAAACACTCATATGTGTGTAAGACAGTTGCTGGAACAACGTTATTTACACGGCGTGATATTGATGACATCATTGTTGCGTTTACTAATACCGTAGGTCGTTTGCTAATGCATTTAATCAAGGTTGTACACGGTTTAGGAGACACAGAAAACCGAGGAGTTTGCGTTGGGCAACACACATCCATTTCTGCAGAAACACGCAAGTACTTTACGCAAAGGTGCCCGTCGATACGTGCCACTGCCCAAGTCGTTCATGTGCATAAGCAATACTAAATACATTTTTGATAGGGGATTAGCTTACGTCCGAGCACCCCAAGGTAATTTATCATATGCACATCATGGTTGGGCCTAGTACCACATAAGTTGCGAGATCCATCGACGCCAACAAATCATATGCTGGTCCGAAAAAGTGACGTTCGCGAAGCCCATTCGCGAACGAAAACAAGCTTCATGCTCCATCACACCGCGGTGAATCGCTTCAATTTACAAATAGATATCACAGGAGGAAACCGCGCGTCTTCTTAAAACACCGGGGTTTGTAACATTTTGTATTGTACCAACTTCTATAAAGGTTGGATAATAACACTTGATTTCCTAGTTCACATTTTCAATAGGACTCGTAACTGTTGAAGTAGTTTTCTATTTAGCACTAGTTGTTTTTGAAGTAGTTTTCTATTTAGCACCAGTTGTTTTTTACCACGACTTCAATAGAGGACATGGCCTGCAGAAGAATAATATCAATCAGGGAATATCTTTGTGTTTTCAATATAGATCGTTGTACTTGCAACCGTTTCTACTTACCGGTCACTAGTTACAGTCCACAATTTATCTTGGGATTAATTTCAGAGACAGAGTTCAAGTCGCGGTGCTCAAACGTGAGTTTGGGGACAAATCGCGTTTCCCTAAACGGAAAAATATATTACTACTAGATTCTTCAACTAATTGTGAAGAAGTACCTTTACAGGACTTTCAACAACAGATAATATTAGCGAGCAGCCCTTGGTCATGGCTAAGATGGCCATGCGCTGCAAAGGTTGAATATATCTGGGCCAAAATACTGGAAATTGTGATTGTCGAAAATAGGATTGGCACTTGAGATACAAGTGCCCATTATTGTTCGTAACAGACAACCTTAAACCAATTCAAAGTTGTAGTCAACTGGGAATAATGATATGTTTATCACTTTTAATCCAATTGGGTCCCACCCTCCGCCAACAATTTCAATATCTCAAATGCACGATTAACATTCTAAAATCATCGATTAACAGCCTAAAATCATCAATCAATAATCACAATTGTCAAATACACAATTAACAAGTTAAAATTATCAAACAAATAATCAATGTTCAAACTTTCCAAAAATTGTTCAAAATGCACATATCCGATGCGATTAATTTAATTTAGGAAGTAATTGGGGCTTAGAGTTCAACATTGGGGGAAAGTTTTTTCACAAGTGCTTTGATCAAACAACAGCACTTGAAAACGCACATACCCCATGTGTTCAAAGACAGCAAAGTCCCCAATATTGAGGTCATGTTGCTGCACGAATTTGTTCCAACTGGCTTCGAACCAATACACATCTTGGCCACGCTTCTTCTTGATTTTACCAGGCTATGAACCCTACTCCGCTGGTTAAAGTTGCTTCCTTTGATCTCACTGTGGTAAGCTGACTGCAAAAGGATACCGGTATTGCCTAACATATTCATAATACAATAAAACAAGTAAGTTATTGACCAACGATAATAGTGCGTACACAGGCGAAATCACAGAGAAAGAGGGATCGCATACAAGTTCTGTGTGAAAACCAGGCATCATGACCTTGAAGAAGTGCCTGCCTACTGAAGCGTCCTTCTTCACGAAGCAGAAGCCATTTAACCTACTTTAACATGAAACGCAATCGAGCATTATTCAATATCTGAGCAATAATTTCATAGCTTAATTAAATCTATTAAGTGTCACACCGTATAAGACGTGGAGGCCTTTAGTAACTAAATCCTAGCCACGAGGGCAAATATGACATTTCAATTCGGTGTCGGTGTCGATCGGCCTCACACTACAAGAAAACATACTTTTAGCGACCGCAGGGAGCGGTCGCTAAAGGTATAAAAGCGGTCGCTAAAGTGTTTTAGCGACCGCCGATATGCGGTCGCTATAGGCCAGGTCACTAAATTTTAGAGACCGCTTTTAAAAATCAGTCACTAAATTTAGCGACCGCGTTGGCTAGATTTAGCGACCGTCTTGAGCGGTCGCTAAATGTTTTTTTGAATTTAAATATTTAATTTTTTTAAATTTTTTATTCAAATATTATTATATTTTGCAACTGATTTAGCGACTGCCCTTCGCGGTCGCTAATTATTTTTAATATTATTTTATATATATATTTTTTGAAATATTAAATATTTTTTATTTTTTTTGAAATATTAAATTTAGCAATTGTCCTTTGCGGTTGCTAAATCCGTATGTAACTGCTGAAAAATGGTAAAATCCCATATCATTACACTATCAAATGAAACTAATGACACATAATTGATTCAAAACTCACAATAAAGTTATACACAACTTTTTATTTCATTAGCACCCATATCCAAAATGATAATCAACAACTTTCACTCTATCAGATCGACATTCATCGTCTAACACCAAAATAAATAAATGTTTTAAACACCTAAACTAGGACCAACCAAGAAGTTAACTACTCTTGAGACCGTACGAAATCATCAACGTAAGACTTCATCAACGTTCGCATCATGAGAAACATTTTTAGGCAAGAAAGTGCTAATGTTGTCATTTTCTTCATGGGTTGTTGAAGGCACGCAAGGTCCAACATCGTTTTCACCATCTTGAGAATCACCAACATTAGGCACAAGTCCACACTGCATGAAACTAAAGAATTTAATCAAGAAACTCAAAGAAACAGCGAATGTATTACTATTAGAAGTGTCATGTGATACAAGATAGAATGACTCTATTATAACAGAAATGACTGACTTCATTATCTCAATTTGTGCACAGATTAATGGTAACAAGTGCCACAACCTGTATCAAAAGTCCACTGATGATTCCCATCCAAAGTCCCTGCTTGTAACAATGACAAGAGCCCTAATCAAATAACAAAGACATAACGATTTGGATTTCTGGACTTGTCAAAACAATTTCGGATGAAGAATGGCTTCCATCAGTGAATAACTCACACATACAGCATATGTTAGCCCCAAAAATAAATACCTAGAAATGTTTTATAACTCCATACAGTAGCAAACAACAATTACAGATCTGAGTTCCTCTCCCTATAAATAGAAAATCACAATTTGGCTCTTAAAAAGGTAAAAACATGAGTAGAGATAAGAGCACTAAAAATGCCAAAGGAACATGCACATGTATAATGAACAAATATTAGCTACCCATCAAGCTAGAATTATAATCAGGTGGCTCACCCATGGCCTAAAAGGTAGAAAAAACATGTACTGTAAATACGAAGGTAAATGAAATGATGAACATACCTTGAAGCATCAAATGCAACTTCCATCTGGAAACTTGGAAGTTATAGATGTCTCTTTAATAAAGTAAAAAGTAAGGGTGTTATCCTTATGATTATTTAAACACTTAGAAGCAACTCATCTATGGCTAAGATAACATTGTCTTTCAGCTTCCTTAAGGATTTTATCAAACACAATCAAATAAAAGCAGGTCAACAATGAAAAAAGAAAGAGAAAGTTTAAAAAAGGAAAACATTTATCACCTGCCAATACCTTCTTCTGTGTTACTTACAAGGGCTTCTTTCCTATGCACGACCGCAACACCCTTTCACTCTTGCGTCCTCTTACTTCCGACTTCATCAATACTAGGTACAAGTCCACACTACATGAAACAAAAGAATTTAATCAACAAACTCAAGGAAATAGCCAATATATTTACCAAAAAAAAGGTAACTTCTAGCAATAACTATACATAAATCGGCAACCCCACTTATCAGCTATGTATTCAGTTCAAAGAACCATAATTGTACTAGTTCAATTATCAGCCAACAATTATACAAAGTTGCGCTTATGCCCTTTGTTATCACAAACGCATTTTTGCACATTCAAGCTTACAATTGAAGAGAAGCATATGAGCATCTTAATACAAGCAAAAAATCATGTATTATTACGTGCAAAATGTTTTTATGAAATAAAAAACAACTGCAAAACGAACAGCGTACCAGTTGCTATAAGATTCTCGCCAGGAGCTAGTACAGCTTCTTGGTGCAGTTGTTTGGAACTAAAGCAAAGCAAAACAAACAAGATTAATCAGGATGAAGTTTTCTACATGAAGTCTATCGATGATATGAAATCCCAGGTTAAATTTAAAACAAACGCAAAAGAATATTTGTGCTACATCAAGCAGCAGATTTCAATTCCATTAGATTATACAATCTGTTTTGTTTTTACAAAAACAGAAAGAAAGACTAGCTGTGAGCATTAAATTTTTTAAGAAAGCAATAAAACTTAGCAAGAAGCACCTAATTACCAACTCACCTTACCAATCAAGCACAAGTACGAAAAACATGCACAAATAAATCATAGTTGTTGATTATTCCTACAACAGCAACTCGGCAAGGGGAAGAAAAAAGGACCAACTTTAACTCACCTTTTCTGAAACCTTGAAAAAGCTCTTGGCTTTGGCTGAGAAAACCCCTTTCTTGTACACCAAACACTGCCATGTATACTTGTACACCTCCATGTGATACACTTTCCATTCCTGTAAACCCTTCTCTCTTCTATCCGCTGGATTATTTACCAAAATAAAAACAATCAAGTGTAAGGCTAGCGTACGAATATGCCAAAGGGAATTTAGACGTTAGATCTTTCAGCCTTTAAAGAAGATCGCTGTATCATTCTCAGCCAAGCAAATAAACGTCAAACTTTAGCAAATCATATATCCAACAATAGATCATATACTTTACTGCTACCATTTGTCATTGAATGGTAACAAATCACAAGTACAGATATGGATTTCTCTCTGTATAAACAACGAATCACAATTAGCTGGTAGACTATTCTACAGATTCTTCCTCGATCTAAGCATCAAACTAGAGTTATCAATGTAAAGCTAAAGGTTGCATTCTCTTTTATTTTATGTGCAACATGTTATCAAGCCTATTGCAGCACCTTTTGGTGAGAAGAACTGAAAGATATGTGGAGCTCATGTCCTCCCAACCCTTTCAAAAGAAGTGTCTTCTTTTCTTAGGCCTAGAAATCTGTAAAAAAGGTAGTGGCAAGTCTCCAATCAAAGAAAAAGGCAAGGAAGTGCAAGAACTCATCCCAGAGGAGGAAGTGACACTTAGAAAACCATTAAGAGAACGCAAAAAACCTGAAAGGTTTATTAATTGCTACTCCAATATCTCTGAATGTTTCTTTGCAGGTCCAATTGATGAGTGTGAGCCATCATCATGTCAAGGGGACCCAAGTTTAACAACTAAATGGTATAAATCAATAACAATTGTGTAAGAATCTAAGCATAGGTAAATGTCGGCAGATCTGGTTATAGCTTACCCAAGCAATCCACAAATAGACAGCACAATCCAAACTTACGTGATCAAGGTGGAGGTGATGAAGCCGTAAGGTGCTGTCCAGCTATGTCATGGCCAGAAGGTTCGGTTTGGAGGAAAGAGAGGGAGTCAACGTTGCCAATGGATCGATTTCAGCACCCATGGAGAGAAAGGGTGTCGTCGTCGACGACTATAGATCAATTTTGAAACCCATGGATCGTCGTTGTCAGAAGGTGGAGGTGTCGTCGTTGTCGGAAGGTGGAGGTGTCGTCGCCACCGGCAGATGGAATCGGGGAAAGAGAGAGAGAGAGAGAGAGATAGAGACACTTGGTTTGGAGAGAGGGATGTAGATCGCGTAGCCGGAAGGTAAACGGGCCATCACCGTGTTGTCGCCGAAAAGTGGACGGCGTTGAGGAGTCGTCGGCAGATGGAAATGGAGAGAGAGGGAGCTAGAGAGTCTTACTGGAAAGAGACAAAAGTAAATGCTGAGAATATCAATCAAAAAGTCTGATATGGGACAAACAGGGGAGGGGTATTTTGGGGATGGGAAAAGATATGATTTCAAAAAACCCATTTTTTTCCAATTAACCCCCTTTTTCAGAGATTTTCAAAATATACCCCACTTTCTCACAAGTTTTCAAAACAAATCCACCATCCCCAAAAATTTTACCCCAAAACCCACTTTTTCCTAATTTTCCCTTAGAGTTATGTCAAGAAAGGCTATTGTTGGAAACTTTTTAATTTATAGATAATTTCATCACAATTACCCAGATCGCCCCACAAAAATATCCAACAACCAATATTTTTACTCTATTTTTAATGCTCTTTTCCTCTAGATGAATATTCAATTTTTCATGGTAAACTCATTTGTAAGACCCCAAATTATCCGTCATTAATTATCTTACATTCAAGGTTATATTTGAAATTCTAATAATTTTTTAGCAAGTTTTTAATAAATGATAGTATAACTTATGTGTTATCTGTAAGGATCTGTTGAGTTATAAAGTCTAGAAAAATAAGGACCGGTCAGTTTGTGTTCTATTGATAAATGGAGTTGGTCTTAAAGGGAGAGAAACCTAAGAATTTTAACTTTCTACTCATAGTTGTAAGTAATCCTAAACCTAATTTGATTACGAGGAGCGCTTAAATCAATTTAGAACTTTCTTTATATAATATATATTGGTGAGTATATATGATTAAACTGCATAACTTTATGATAATTGTTGCATAATTTGAAATAAAAGTTTCATGTTCATATCTACCTAATTAATATTATGTTCTTGATTCTCCGCTCATAACTAGTAAATACCCTAGACCCAATCTGATCGCAGAAAGATTTGAATCAATTTAGAAGTATCTACCTGGAATTTCATTGGGCCCGGGATATTTTAATAAAACTGTTTTTCTTACTTTTTGGTTTTTATTTTTAAAGCTAATTATGCTAAAAGACACTCTCATTGCTCAAAGGTGTCAAACTGTCATCATAGCATATTACTAATACATCTATATATATCGTTCACTGCCGTCGATTTTTTACATTGTACCGAGAACGGGCGAAACAAAGGCTAAGGTTTTGATCCAGACCGGCGAGCTACGAATCTGTAATCGTTCATAGTCCAACGGTAAATCATCAGTCGGTTATGTTGTTCATCTTCATCATTTTTTTGTTGTCCGACATACCCTTTGTGTGTGTTTTTATGTGTGCAGCGTTTTGGAGCGGTGAAAATTTTTATGACATCAAAGAGAAAGGTGGTTAAAATTTGTCGAATGTTACATTATGATCTTTTTCTCGTGGGTTTTCAAGCAGCCCAATTTATGCTCGTTTACAACTTCGACATGTTTTGATCTCTTGAAAATTAATGAAGTATGCAGTTCCTGGTTCTTTTAGCTGTCTAATCACGTTGTTTTCCTGCATGCATGTATATGGAAGATTGATAATCTTGATGTGGTGATTGAAACTTAAGATTCACTTATGAATTATTGAGGCTTTTTGCCATTAATCCATGCTATTGTCATGGTGAGCACGTAACAAGGTTTTGCGATATTTTTGCAGTTGCTGGTTTGCTAGAATGATGGAACCTGGTCCCGTAAAAGAATTGTCCTACAAGGACTTAGAATTGTATACCGAAAATTTTAGCAGAGATAACTACATTGGGGATTTTCAATTTGGCAAAATTTGTCGTGGAAAAGTTCTTCAGGGTAAATGCGCTGAGCCGCGGCTTGTGACAGTAAAGATATGGGAAGTGAGTGAGCTATATAAACAGTATCCAGGAGAAAATGAACTGAGATTGTTGGTATGTCGTTTAATTTATGCTTTACTGTGGTTGATGGTTTATTCAGTTTTGAAGTCGGCGGGTTATATTATTGGTGGAATTTTTCAGGATGAACTCGTTTTGCTTCGGTATGAAAAACTGACCTGTCATCCAGTCATGGTGAGATTGTTCGGGTATTGCTATGAAGATGAACACTTTGGGGTTGTCTATGATTTTAAATCACTAAATATTGTCTACAACCTCGTCCCAAAAGGTATATACCTTATCCTTAGTTTTTTCCCTTCTTTCTCTTGCATGATTCGTATATGGAAATTCTTGGTTCGAAGACGCACCTGCTAAACAAAAAACAAAACCTACACTTATCGAGGAAAGGACTATCTTAATTAATGTGAATTGGCATGTACAAAATGCTAAAAAGAAAGAATCTCTTATATAATACTTGTTGGAGTAGCAAGCACTACTAGATTCCAACGCCGTGCGAGCTTGTTGAAACTTACCGACTTCTCTTGTCAATAAGTCTTGGTTGGCTTCTTATTTCGTTTGTTAGGGTTTTGCACTCACAAAGCTATGCCTGAACCAGTTATTTTTATTATCTGATTGTATTTTTGAAGATTTTATTTTTGTTGTTTAATTGCATCCGAGTTTCAGTGAGTAGATTTATTGTCATCTCATTGGACAACATGGACAAAAAAAATGGTTGGTTCTGAACCCCATAAGCTAGGTAATATTGGGGATGAAGCCCCTTTCCCTTCCATTTTGCACGTATTACGTATTGGGGTGTTTCCCATTCTTTACGGTTAAGCACCTGCACTTTTATACCTTTGACTTCCCCTTAGTTTTGGGTAGTTGATATCTTAAATTCTTGTACTTCATTAAGCTATCCTAAGATTTCATCTAACTGCTTATAAAGCTGGCAACCCAATAGTGTTCTCATCTTGCGATTGGTGTGATACCTTGTGAGGGCAATAATTGGCATCATTAGCAAAGAATTTTTTATTTTCAAAGCGTGTAGGTACCAAACTGCCCTATATCACCAAGTTTCTTTTCCTTAGTATTTGAAATTGTTATTTCAGGATACAATACACATCCAGTGTGCCCAATTGCTAGATCCTTTTAAAGCCCCACACCCCAAATATTTTTGGTGCGGGGACAATTATGTTGTACAACATGTGAACATGACATTTGGCATCATGAGAAAGACTGCATTATCACCGGAACTTGATCATGCATCTGTGGTTTCATTTATTGAAAAGAACAAGACTTTCTATCCAAATATAACTGTTTAAACATAACATGAAGTGTATGAGACGAAACTGATATTAGCAGTTCCAAAATCAAAGAAGCCTCTCCACCCACGCTCACATGTGTAGTGCAATGTGGATATCTGCTGCTGAATTTTATCTTATTTTTTCCTACTTTTGTAGGATACCCAAAACTTAAATGTGTTTTAAACTTTATTATTGGATTTCAATTTTAAGCCTAACATTGGAGGTTCTCTTAGCAAATATGAAACTATATGTCATTTAGTTTGTTTTTAACTACACGTAGGCAGGATGAATATGCTTCAACAAGACTAAAGGCCTCATTTGTTGGATTTTATGATGGAATAACTATTTGGCCGGCATTGTTTTAGCTTGTTGGGTTGCAGGATTACTAAGGACTAGACCTATATTAGTTAATAATGTACCAATGTGATAAGTCACCACAATAGTTGCTAATGAAATGTTTTCAATTTTTTATAGATAATTTTGATTGGCTACAAAGAATTAAGGTAATTGTTGGATTGGCTCATCTCCTCAAAATATTCCACGCTCGAAATCCGTCGTATGAACCTTTCCTGATTCGAAACATAGCTGCTTCTCATATAATACTTGACGAGGTTACTTCTGCCACCTTTGTTCTTGGTACAATGCCGATGCATTTTTTTGTTATCCTTTCCCTTTATTCTAACAAAATTTATGTTGGAAACTTCACTGTTTTAACTTTGTAGGACTACAACCCAAAATTATGTGACTTCAGTATGATTAGCAGTGGAATTTTCCCAGACAGGGCAGCTAATCGGTTTCAATATGTTTTTGGGTGCTATGGTTCAATCGAATCTTCTTTTCATTATTATGGTATGTTAAGTGTCCGCTTTAACACATTTTCTTACCTCATTTAAGTAGCTCTGAACACCACCGATCTTATTGCTTATGTTTCATCTGCTGATACTTTATCGCATAGAGAGTCATACACAAAGCGACTGCTTCAGAAGACTAGGATTTCTCATCTTATATGTGTTGTTATCTTAAATGTGTATATGCACATATACGTATATATGTACATGACAATGTTAGTCATTATTTTATCAACTTATAGTTAACAAATTTTGTTAACTTAAATGGTAGAGAAAATCTTGACCTAATAGTCTACCATTTTAATGCACTATGTTTCCGATGTCTAACCGAACAGAAAATGGCATGCAAGTAGAAGCGTAAGAAAGCTGCATGTTATTTAAATGTGATTGAAAGAGTAACCTTTAAATACAACATTTAAAACAGTAAAAACCCAGGTAAAGGGTTTGGCACCGGTTTAGGGTGTGTTGGAAGATGTTGGGGCATAGAAGAGTTCGATTTGCCTGACACACCGACCTAGGCGAAGTATTGCTGCCCAGAATTCTGTATTTTTGGTGAAAAGTTTTTCTTCGGAGTTTATTGTACTGTTTTCTGTTGGCGGAGTTTATTGTACTGTTTTCTGTTGGCGGGGAATAGCCAGGAAGCAGGATATGATATGGTTATTTAGGGTGACATTGGTGTCTGTTGCTTTGGGATGTTTAGAGGTCAGTTACAGATTCTCCAAGTAATGAGCTGTTTTCACCTTTAGTACCTATGTTTATACCTTTAGTACCTATGTTTACCTCTTCGTAGTTTGTTCTTAGTACCTGCTGAAAGCTACGCAAAGTGTGAAATCCTCCATTGCCAAGGGCTTAATCGTCATCCACATCAATCAAACTAGTATTTGAATTGATTGTGCGTCTTTTATTTAGGGGTACTCCTCCTGTTTTTCTACATCGCACAACCGTTTATTATCATGCTCTTTTACAGTTGAACAACATGGATTTTTGTAGTATTAATACTCTCAGACAAATTCTGAGTCACACTAGGTGCAAAAAAGTTGTAAATGCGCACTTGTGGTTCCATCTTGGAAAAAGAAGATAAGTCGGCCGCTTTGTACAGGAGAAATTGGGAGAGGCTAAGTTGAAGAGAGAGAGAGAGAGGGAAAAAAAGAAGGCATTAAAATTCTTAGTATCTGTATATACTTTCGCTTGTCATCATGTTTTCGTGAACTTGCATTACACAATATCTGCGGAATGTAGCGGCTGAATCTGCGAAGTTGACAAAAGGATATAGAAGTGCTCCTCTCCTGTTTGCAAATATCCTTTTGGGCCTTCTCAAAGTGGGTGAAGGAGAGTATCGCATAAATACTAATTGTTAAAGAAACAAAAGAAATGTCACCATAATAGGCTGTCATATGGCCTTCCAGAAGTATGCAATTCATGTTAATATGAAAAAATTGAGAGGGGAACGAAAGAGTAAGGGAAGCAGGCACCACAAGAAAATATGTATTTTGCGTCGGAGTTTTAGCGACGGAAGGTATTCCGTCGCTAAACATGTCTTTAAGCGACAGAATATACCGTCGTTAAAACTCCGTTGCAAAATACTATTACCGACGGAAGACACCGTCGGTAAAAGTATTTTGCAACGGAGTTTTAACGGCGGACTTTTAGCGACGGAATTACCGTCGCTAAATCTTTTTTATAAAATTAGTAATTTTGAGTTTTTTTTTAAAATTATTTAAACGACGGAATAAAACCGTCGCTAAAAATTCTGTCGCAAAAGTCTTTATAATAAGACATTCACCGACGGAGTTTTAGCGACGGTCTTATTCTGTCGCTAAAGATCCTCCATTTAAATTCAGATCTGGTTTCTTTCTCTCTCCCCGTTCTCTCTCTCCTCGTTCTCTCTCTGAAATTCTGCTCCCACCCACCCACCGCCGTTCTCACCTCCGGCGACCCTTCTCTACGGCGACCCAGCTCCGGCGACACTCCCGTCCCCCACCCGACGCCGCGCCACCAAGCCTTGCACTCCGGTCGTGCCACAAAGCCCTCCACTGTCGCCGCGCAAGGAAACCCACCACTGCCGCCGCACCACCAACGCCGGCGCCGTCGTACCCACCTCGAGATTTGTATGTCAATTGCCCTAAATTATCTGAATTTTTTGTTAATTTGTCTTCAATTTAGGTTACATGCCCTAAATTATCTGAATTATTTAGATTTGTATGTCGATTTAGGTTCAATTTTTTGTTAATTTGTCAATTGCCCTAAATTATCTGAATTATTTATGATGTCATTCACTTTGTTGTTCAGACGGATCTTGGCTTATTGAAGAACTTGAACTTGTTATCTCTAATTTTCTTAATTCTTGACGAGGTAGGGAAGAAAACCATATTCGGTAGTTAGTCTGTAACACCGAGATAGATCATGGTGACGCTGAAAGATCATAGATTATGGGCCATTGCATGACATCAGGATAAGAAAGCCTCTGTATTGTTTATTCAATTCAACCGACCACTAAATTGAAGTAATTGAACCATAATTGAACCCTAAGTAAATCCTAAATTGAATGCCCTAATTGAATCGAACCCTAAATTAAACTAATTGAACCCCTAATTAAACCCTAAATTGATTGCCCCAATCTAACCGAACCCTAATTGAACCCTAAATTGAATGCATCAAATCAATCAAACCCTAAATTGAATCAATAGAGCCCCCTAATTGAACCCTAAATTGAAGTAATTGAATCCTAAATTGAATGCCCTAATTGAATCGAACCCTAAATTAAACTAATTGAACCCCTAATTAAATCCTAAATTGATTGCCCCAATCTAACCGAACCCTAATTGAACCCTAAATTGAATGCCTCAAATCAACCGAACCCTAAATTGAATCAATAGAACCCCCTAATTGAACCCTAAATTGAAGTAATTGCACCCTAAATTGAATGCCCTAATTGAATCGAACCCTAATTTGAACTAATTGAACCCCTAATTAAATCCTAAATTGATTGCCCCAATCTAACCGAACCCTAATTGAACCCTAAATTGAATGCCCTAATCCAACCGAACCCTAAATTGAACTAATTGAACCCTAAATTGAATGCCTCAAATCAACTGAACCCTAAATTGAATCAATAGAACCCTCTAATTGAACCCTAAATTGAAGTAATTGAACCCTAAATTGAATGCCCTAATACAATCGAACCCTAAATTGAAATAATTCAAGCGCATCGGATATGTGAATTTTGAACATTTTTTTTCCATTTGAACATTGATCATTTGTTTGATAATTTTAGGTTGTTAATTGTGCGTTTTAGAATTGTGATTATTGATCGATGATTTTAGGTTATTAGCTGTGCATTTGAAGTAATTGCGATTATTAATTGATGATTTTAGATTGTTAATTGTGCATTGAGCATTTGAGATATTGAGATTATTGACGGAGGATGGGACCCAATTGGATTGAATGTGTGGTTTTTGTTAATTTTTATTGCATTGAGCATTTGAGAATTGAGAATTGAGGTTGTTGACGGAGGATGGGACCCAATTGGATTGAGATACCTGTTAGTTAGCGCAGACACGGACAACACGTCTGATCGACGGTGTCCGACATTTAAAAAACAAATTAACGTATGCCGATGTGTCTGGAGGTGCGTGTCGGTGGGCGTCGGACACGTGTCCGGAGGCTTCGGACACGTGTCCAAAGGCGTCGGACACGTGTCGGTATGTGTCGGACAGGTGTCCGGAGGTGTCAGACACGTATCGGACACCATATCGACACCCTATATGAGGTGTCGGAATTGAGATTGTTGACGGAGGATGGGACCCAATTGGATTGAGATACCTGTTAGTTAGCGCAGACACGGACAGCACGTCTGATCGACGGTGTCCGACATTTAAAAAACAAATTAACGTATGCCGATGTGTCTGGAGGTGCGTGTCGGTGGGCGTCGGACACGTGTCCGGAGGCTTCGGACACGTGTCCAAAGGCGTCGGACACGTGTCGGTATGTGTCGGACAGGTGTCCGGAGGTGTCAGACACGTATCGGACACCATATCGACACCCTATATGAGGTGTCGGAATTGAGATTGTTGACGGAGGATGGGACCCAATTGGATTGAGATACTTGTTAGTTAGCGCAGACACGGACAGCACGTCTGATCGACGGTGTCCGATATTTAAAAAACAAATTAACGTATGCCGATGTGTCTGGATGTGCGTGTCGGTGGGCGTCGGACACGTGTCCGGAGGCTTCGGACACGTGTCCAAAGGCGTCGGACACGTGTCGGTATGTGTCGGACACGTGTCCGGAGGTGTCAGACACGTATCGGACACCATATCGACACCCTATATGAGGTGTCGGAATTGAGGTTGTTGAATGTGCATTAAATTTAGGTTAGTTAGGTTAATGCGACATTTTTAGCATGCACCCCCTGGAATCTAATCGTGGCTCCAGCGCTGGCTATAATTACCCCTAATTAGTCCTGATTAACAATATTTTAGTAAATCAATTAACCCTAATTAGCTCCAACGAGCCTAATTAGTTTTAATTAACCCTAAGAACCTGATGAAATTCAAATTAGCTGTAATTAGCCCAAATGAACCCAATTATGCGCATATTGATTGTAGTTAGCCTAATTAGTCATAATGTGCACTAACATAACCCAATTACGCCTAATTAGCGCTAGTTAGGACTAATCAACACTACTCGGCACCATCAAAATCCTAATTAGGACTAAATAACCCTAATTAGTCCTAATCAACCCTAATTAGCTATAATTATCCGAAATTAGCCCTCATTAACATTAATTAGCCCTAACATAACCCAATTAAGCCTAATTAGCCCTAATTAGGACTAATCAGCACTACTCGGCACAATTAAATCCTAATTAGGACTACATAACTCTAATTAGCCATAATCAACCCTAGTCAGCTATAATTATCTGAAACTATCCCTCATTAACATTAATTAGCCCTAACATAACCCAATTAAGCCCAATTAGCCCTAATTAGGACTAATCATCACTACTCGGCACAATTAAACCCTAATTAGGACTAAATAACCCTAATTAGTCCTAATCAACCCTAATCAGCTATAATTAATAATCGTAATTAACCCTAATAACCCAGTTAGCCCTAATTAGCCCTTGTACATCCCATAATTACTCCATGTTGCCCAGAGATGGTTCAATTACTCGCTGTTTACAAACCCTGCCTTCTTTATATTAATTGTTGTTTTGAGAAGTCCATTGGCAACGAGATGGTTCAACTCGTTGCCAACGAGTTCTATTTAATGTGGAATTGGTAACATATGCAACGATCATTCTGTAGTTTTGATATTTCAGAAAGATTCTTGCATATCTTATCAATTTCTGAACACATGCATGCATAGAAACCCTTAGTTCCCGTTCAAAGGTACTCATTACAAGGTAATGCCTTGTAATGAGCCTTTGGATGTCCAGTTTGGAAAAGCTAATTGTTTATAAAACAGTATTTTGACTCATGCTTTATGTTCTATGTCGTGGATATTTGGTACACGTTCTCGTGTGTTTCTCTGGGTGCATACAGATCTGGTGTTCTAACATCCGTCAAACCTTCCTGAGCAAGGTTAGATGAATGTTAGAACACCTAATCGATGTGGTGTACTTGGAGAAATGCGGGGAGGTGCTGCCGAATTTTCCACAGACATCGGACTAAGCATGAGTTATTCACTGTTTTATAAACATGTGCTTTTCTGAATGGGATAGGACCACTACATGTGTCAAGAGTGGAGGGGAAATATGTAGACATGTTGTAACATTCATGCATTGATATTTACATCGGCAATGCCTAGCACGACTGCTCGTGCCGTGATAGGAGCGTCTTCACCCCCTGCTGCCCCTCCATAGACACCGGCTCCTGGACCTCAGTTGGACGACGAGGAGATCCAGCGCATTGCTACAGTGGTGTGCCGGATGATCAGGGAGCAGGGCACTGCTGGACAGGCCGCCCTGGCCCCGGATCAGCAGGATCCAGATCCGGGACTCGGGAACCCCTAATGAGCCCCTTCCCGTGCCCGTTCCTAGCTTCCCCCCCCCATGCCCGCCTTGTACTCTTCTCCCCTCTCCTAACCGGCTATATCTGGTTCCCGGCTTGTACATATATGAATTTTTTTATTATAAATTTTTTTTATAATTGATTATATATATTTCTTTCTGTATTGATTATTGCGCGTTGTTGTTGAGATTTGAAAATTGCATTACAGGTTTGGGTAATTGAAAAATAAAAAAAAATTCAAAAAAAAAATTGACTTTTGGCGACGGATTAATTCTGTCGCTAAAGTATTCCTACAATCAGTTATTTAGCGACGGAATATTCCGTCGCTAAATAAGTTTTTTAGCGACGGAATATTCTGTCTCAAAAATATAAATCCGTCACTAAAGAATATAATTCGCGACGGAATATCCGTCGCTAATTAAAATAAATCCGTCGGTAAAAATAACATATTTAGCGACGGATTTAAAAATTCCGTCGCTAAACTATTAGTGACGGGCTTTTATACGAGGGATATTTAGCGACAGTGAATCCGTCGCTAATTCTTTTAGAGACGGATTTTTGGCTTTTAGCGACGGATTACCCCGTCGCTAAAACCCTGTTTTCTTGTAGTGAGGGACCTTTGACCTTATAAAGTTAAATTCGTCCTTGCGCTTCTATCAGACTACGACGGATTATATCCATGGTTCCCTCAGAACTTGCTCCATTTGTGACGTGATTTGATGGATTTGCTATATCTGTTGAGATTTCTCTCTGATGTGCATGCTTCTCTTTATAGTCAACTGTAATTGCCTCTTATCTCACCTGATTGTTCAGAATGGGTCTTCAAATCGTAGCCATCTGAGTATTGTTGCCTCCCCACCCTCTCTCTCTCTCTCTATCTCTCTCTCTCTCTCACACGCGCACACACATGCGGCTTTAGCCACCATACAGAACTCCATTCCCAGTCGGATTGCAGCGTAGGATCCTTGTTCTCTGAGTATACACCCAGTAAGTAGTCTTCTTGTTCTAGCATGGAAAGATCTGCCAATGTGAGGTGTTCATAGTAGAATCCAACACCCCTGTCAAATAATCCCCCAAGGACAACAATACCAAAATCTTGGAGAAAGTCACTTGAGGTCAGATGAAAGTCCCTCTTTTTTGTGGAAGAACATTTTGGAGCTCATCAGCCCCTCTCAAGTGTGCTTCTTTTCTAGTGACGCTGCCTAAATCGCGTCTTAAATGGGGAGAATCTTTTAGGGAGGAGAAAAGTGAATGTTAATTTCGGCGAGAAGCACAATGTCTTTTCCTGCATGCTCGATTGACAGGAGTGTTTGCAATATGTTGCTCAACCTTTTGGGTAACGAGTTGAATGCCCTGTTCGGTCGTTGACTTGTTGAAGTAATATGTGCCTTTAAAAAAACAGGGGTTGGAAGCTTTGGGGGTTAATTCCTGTTAGTAGTTTGGCGTAAAGGAGGTAAGCTTTTGAGGGGCAGGAACTGCATTTAGCAAACCTAAAACTTCTTTTGTCTTCTTTTTAAGTAGTGTTGAAAACGATAATTTTCTTGTCCCATGACCTATGCCACATTGACTTGTCAAGAATTGGTGAAGTATCCGTGTTGGACACTTGACACTTGGACATGGGTATAGGTTATGTGTTTGACACATCTCATAGGATATGCTACTACGAACACTATTTTATAGTGTTTCTTTAATATCTTGGCTTTGAGATGAGACGAGTTCTCAGTTAAAACCATGTGTGTCACATAAAACATCATTTTACCTTATAAAGTTGCCATGCCCGGTCTTGTGTTCTAAAAGTTGAACGAAACCGACACTTGGACATGTATCCGAGCCAAACACTTGGAACGAGTCCATGTAACATAAACCATGATGCCTTGTTAGCTTTTCGTGACAGTTTCTAGCTGTGATTTCGTTTCGGCGTGTACATTCTTTAATCTATGCTGGTTTCACGCTTTTACTGGCGATTTGCCTTTGAATAAGATTTTGATTGAAAACAATGGCGGATGTAGAATAAGTATAGTTTTCACTGAACGCCTGAAAATTATTGCACCCACTTGACTTGCTCAGCTTAGGCCCCGTTTGACACTCTTTTTTTCCCTCTTTTTTTTTCAGTTTTAAAAACTGAAAAAAAAAGGAGCGTTTGGTAACCATTTTTTTTTCAATTTAAAAAACCAGTTTTTAAACTGCAGAGTAAAAAAAAAAACTCCAAAAACTGGTTTTTTTTTTCACTTTTGGTTTTTTTTTTTCGACCACCACCACCACCCTCCCACCGCCGGCAGCCACCTCAGGCGACCACCGCCGGAGACTGCCGACAACCACCTCCGGCCGCCGGCGACCACCGGCAGCCACCTCCGGCCGCCGGCAGCCACCGCCGGAGACTGTCGGCAGCCATCTCCGGCCGCCGGCGACCACCGCCGGAGACTGCCGGCAGCCACCTCCGGCCGCCGGCGACCACCGCCGGAGACTGCCGGCAGCTACCTCCGGCCGCCGGCCACCACCGCCGGTGACTGCCGGCAGCCACCTCCGGCCGTCGGCCACCACCACCGTCAACCACCGCTACGCCCCACCACCGCCACCGCAAACCACCAAAAAAAAAAGTCAAAATAAAAAGGGTTACCAAACACCAAAAAAAAAAACCTCAAAAAAAAAGGGGTTATCAAACACCCACTTGTTTTTATAAAAAAAAAAAATTAAGCTGCTCTTTAAAAACTGAAAACCAAAAAAAAAAATTTGTCAAACGAAGCCTTAGTTTTTTCTTTCCTTTGTCTAGAGAAAAAGCAGTGGGACCCACCCTTTACTCTCTCATGCCTCACATTACTACTGTTATTTTGTGTTGGCCTTCCTTCCCTCTATTCTGGTTTCTAACTTCCCATTTGGGTAACCCATTTACACCTCAAAATAAAGTGAACAAACAGACAAAATTCCAGGAACCAGTTTCTTATTTTGCAACACATTCAAGACTATATCCTCGTGAATACGTTCCTATGAATTCCCATCGCCTTGGTCGTCTAACTCATCGTTTCCCTATTGTGTGAGGTTTGGCCAAAAATTATTTTGATAAATATCAAACTCATGCCATTTATCTCAAATTAGCAGAAGAGGAGGAAAAAGTTCAAAATCAGTGATTGTACGTCTCAATGCCTAGTCGTATGCTTCACCATCCAACCACGCCTATTTATACGCATCAACGCCTATTCGAGTGCCTTGATGCATACTCTGTGATTCGCAATGGTGGAGCTGTTTTTTATTTCTCGTGTCAATTTGATTTTTGGAAGGTGGTGATTTGTTTGACTCGGTTGTGGTGGCCAATCTGGTAGATCAGAAGTCGCATGCATTGTCTGTGATGCGGGACGAGGAATGGGCTCTTGAATTCGGATATCTGTGATTTATCGGGACTTGCATGGGAGGTGGCGGTTAAAGGGTTAGCCAATGGTGGTAATTGGAGGGAGACAGGGAAGTATGGATCGGCATCATGGGATGCCGGTGATGGGCCTAATAGACAAGGGAGATGTGCGAGGACTATATCTTTTACCAGATATAAAAATAATGTAAGAAGGATGTGGCCCAATCAACCAAACACTAGGGGCAAATATGAAAGATTCTGAGACCTTTATATCTAAAGGTGGAAAGTGATCAACAATTTTGGCACAGCCAAAAAAGGGAACACTGTTAATAATTTTGGGAGGGAGGGAGTAATTTAAGTTCAATTGCCCTTTTATAAACATAATGCTGACCTGATCATATAGCATGAGGTTTGCCCTGCTCTGGGTAGTTTCTATAAGAATATAAACTCATACTTCAAAATTTTAAAACTCCATACACCAAATTACTGTGCTCATATTCGTGCCCATTGTTGGAATATTCCTAGCCAGTATCTGACCTTTGCAGAGCTGTTGTATTTGTTAGTGATTTGTTAAAGTATGCATTCTTGTCCATTGTTGGAACTTTCCTAGCCAATATCTGACCTTTGCCACTGTTTGCTAAATGAATGAGTTCGAATTCTTCTACAGGTAAATGGTCAACTAAGAGCGATATCTTTGCATTTGGTGTTTTACTTCTCAATCTGATTACAAAAAGAGTTGATAGACAGGAAGAGAGGGAAAGCGACAAACCTTTTGTTTACGAATGGGCACAGAAGGTATACGATGATAACACTAGCAAGTTGTCCCGGCGATCACTGGTGCATGGTAGTCTTGAGGCAGATCCATTGTACATCAAGACAGACGGTGCTAAAATCACTAAGTTGGCAATCCAATGTGTGGAAGATGATCCGCAAGATCGCCCCACAATAAAGCAAGTTGTCAGGAGTCTGATGAAGCTGCAAATTGTCTATCACCATGCTAGTTAGTATTCATGACATGGACCAGATATTCCGTGGTCATGATGCACACGAAAAGTCCCCAAAAGTAGGAAACTTTATCATGCATTGACTTGTTGAGGGTCGTTTGTTATCTTCACGGTAAGTTAGAAACTGCATCGTACTCGAAAGTTTTATGGATATCTATAAATTTATGAGCGGAAACATAACTAGTAGAAGAAAAGGAACATGATATATGATACACATGTGCCAACTATATGCAGAGATCAAGCAATAGTACAAGTTGCGTATTCAGTGTTCCATTTTGCTTTTGTTTTATATTCCTGTTTCAGGTGATCTCATCAAATTCACCGTCTGGTATGTTTCTTATAAGCCACTACATATTCAGCAATCCCATCGACCTTCACCTTGTTGATTTTAGCTCTATATTTTACCATATTAAGTATTTCCCACTATAAGGAACTACTGGCATAAGCAACGCGATAGTTCAAAAGCTAGCTGTCCCGCCGTAAAGAAGGCCTTCTCTCTTTCTCTCTTTCTCTCTCTGTGAAGAAGCAACCGCCGGTATGTGCTTGTGCATAGGGCGGCCCAAGTAGCTAGGAATCAGTTTTATCTTTCGGGCTCTACATTCTTAGATTCCTGGTGTCTCTCTTGTATTGCAGTGGTCTTGTAGATCTAGGTTTCAAGCAACCCTTTTGGTTGCAATTGGATCGGCTATGGTCAGCTACATCTTGCAACAGGCATCTCGATCATCATATATGGGTAAGGTAGCCACTAACCATTGCTCTCAGATTGGGCTATAAGCGTTGTGCAATTTTTCACCCTGCAATTCAAATTTAAGCACAAACCCTCCATAGTTAAGGAAATTGGGAACCTTAGTCGGATCTGCTATGAGTTGCGTGCAATGACATAAATATCCACATTTCTTTACCATATTTTAGCTGAGTGCCATTCTTCCACCCCGCCTCTACCTTGTCCGTCACCCCAACCTAGCCACCCACTTCCACTGCCAACCACCTACCACTATACAAGACATACACTCAGACCCACACTTGCAACCCCTCCCCCATCTCCATCCCCATTGTCCGTTGCCAACACATTGTGCACTCACAAAAACACCAACAAACTCGTACCAAACACATCTGCTATCATAAACACCCTACACCCCGACTGCATGCACACCCAAAACACACATAAACAAGGTTGCTCCCCCCATAAACATAAACCCACAGACTCACACTAAGACACACCACCGTAGGCACACACACAAACACACCCAACACACACATACACGCATGCACGCAACCACTACGATTCCCTCCCCCCCCCCCTCATTCACACACAAACTAAAATCCACAGAGTCACACATACCCACTCCACACGCGCTCGCGCACCCCCCAACATTTTGCTCATGTAGGTCTTTTTACGACCATCCTCTGTGCAACAGCTAAAAAGCCATATATTACATATGTGCCCTCTCAGAGAGAATGCTTTCATGCGCGCTCACATACACAGAAACACATATAGACACACATAGACACATGACAATGATAATATTGTTGGCTCAATGCCTTGTGCCTTCTCACTCAACGTCACATCACCCATCACCTCACAGACACTACATGATAGACAGCACCCACTGCACACACACCCAGTTTCATGTACGCACTGAAAACACACACACTCACACACACGCCACTGGCACTCACAAACACATACCTACACATACACGCCACTCGCACTCACAAACACAGACCTACACACATACCCTCACACACTGCACACACTCAGTGTGTGTGTGTGTGTGCATTTGTGGGCAGCAGTTATAAGTAGGTGTGGGTGGGGATGGGGGTAGGGATGGGGGTGGGGGTGGGGTGGGGGGTTCAACATGGGGAGCAAAGAAGAGGTGGAAGTGGTGAAGGGCAAAGTTGTCATTTTTATAAATAAAAAAAAGACCGTTAGTGTCCACGTGTGTTAACCATGTGCTATTAAAGTTGAAGCAATCTATCTAAGGTGCTCAATTTCTTTAAACAGGGGGGGGAGGGGGTTAGTGCTTAATATTGAAGTAGAGGGAGAAAAATCTCACAACACGTATAGTAGAGGGGGTCATTAGCTGATTTCCCCTTTTAGTAGAGGGTTTTTGTTCTTTTGATGCTTGTAAATCTGGTTCTCTTTGGGCGGTGGCCCAAAATTAAAGTGTTAGGTTTTTCGTACCCTTGTTTAGCTTTTAGTTTTATGGTTGTTTTCGATGAGAGAATGGATGGGTTTTGCTCTTTTGTGGGTCAGAGGAAGAGGAAGGGGGTGGAAGGGTTGTTAGGGCCAAGGTAGCAAGGTACTTGCTGGCTAAAGAAAGAAGTTTTATTTGGTAAAAAGGGCAGTTCAGCTATGGTGTTGGTTTGGGGTAGGGTAGGGGTGGGGGCAGTTGGGGGCAGAATGTGGGTTAATCTGCAAAAGGTGTCAGATTTATTTAGGTGTTAGGCGGGGGAAAGGGTCCTCTGTGTGTCCTGCTTGACTTGAATTTCCTTGTGTGGGTGTCTCTAGGTTAGTCTTTGTGCCTTGTTTATGCTATATCGCTCTTCGTTCTCCCCTTACTCTCTTGACAAAGGAACTAAAACCATAGCTTTGGGAGCTCTATTGTTTGAGGCCTTAGGTGTCGTGTTTGGTTATTTGAAGGGGAGATTATGTGCATCCCATAAAATTGTTCTTTGTTTCATGCTACCAGAGTTCGACTAGAAATTGCATCGACTTTGTTTGATTCACGAATGTTGCATTGGGTGTTTTGCTATCGCCTGGGTTAGGTAGTGCAAATTTGGGTGTTTTGCTATCACCAGGGTTAAGTAGTACAACTTAACAATCAGTTCTTTTCTTGCACAGATTGGTCTCGTATAGATCCCACAAATGCTAGAGAATAAGACTAGCCCTGTGAAAACATGTTCTCCCTGATATTGTTGTTGATTCTCCTATTTGTGTCACTTTTCTTATTTGATGCCATAAGAGATTAGCAGAGAGCTACTCATTGATTTACTATCTCTTGCTAGAAGAATTAAGGGGAAAACTTCGTAGATCAATACTACATTTGGTCTGGAGACAATGCACTCTAACGGGTAATACACAATCCTCGTGCTGGCATTCCCAAATAATTCCTGCCTTGATTTTGCTAAAGACAGCATCTATAAGCATTCAAACTAAGCAACCCCTCAAAGTGTTTTCTTTGACCGTGGATGTGGTTTTTTTAAAGTCACTGGTTGGTGGACTAGACAGGCACATGAAATTGAAAGGATGTTAGGGAAGTTACCTAAGGTTTCAATTTGGACATATAATGTAACACCCCAAAACTTTAGAGGTGCTCAAAATATTACTTGTGGTACCTATCATCGTCGTGTTTATGACGTGACAATAAAGTATTACGACACGTCGTGCTTTTAGCCTTGTCATGCTTGCTAGGTGGCACAACCTTGTCTCGCCACCTCGTGCTTAAAGCCTTGTCATGCTTTGCTTAGCTTTGTCGTGCTTGCTAGGTGGCACAATCTTGTATCGCCACCTCGTGCTTCAAGCCTTGTCGTGCTTTGGTTAGCATTGTCGTGCTTGCTAGATGGTGTAGCCTTGTCTCGCCACGTTGTGTTTCTTTCCATCTCGTGCTTCCTATAAATAGGCCTTTGGTTTTCAAATTATTTCAAGTTATCCTTGACTTTCTTCAGTAAATTAACAACTAAAGAGTGAGAAGACGATAAGCCGCGGTTATGAAAAAGGAATCACAGGGCCTGATTGGGAGCAATTGTATAAGTGGATTCTTCGTGATTTAGGTAAGGGAAAGTCCATATCACTATTCTTTATGCCACGTGGTTATTTATTTCTCAACGTTCGTTGTACTCCTAAACACTGTTGTTCTGAAATCTTGCTTAAATGCTTTGTTTTGAATATTGGTAAATATCTTGTTTTTGAAATATGTTTGCGGGACGTGGTTTAAGTACTTTTGATCGATGACAGTGCTCCAGTGATTTGTCTACGTGCATGATACGTTATGATTATCATACAGCTGAGCTTTGACAGTTCCCTTTGAGGATACTAGAGGCAAGATGCTGAATTGTTGTGGTTGATGTGCAAAATGGATATTGAATCGGTTTGCTAGTTGATCGGAGTACTAAGCCACAGTTGCGCTGACAGTTTGACTACTAAATATTTTGATTGATCCAGAATTGTTTAGCGTGTTTGATTCTGATCTTATGGTGCTATGACTATTCCGCTTACTGGGCTACTCGGCTCACCCCCTACCATTTACCTTTCCAGTGCAGATGATATTTTTTATGAGCACCTGCAAGCGGGGATGTGAGCGGGATTTGCATTTTTGGAGTTTTAGAAATATTCGTAGCTCGTTTATAGGACTTGTAATCTGATTGGAAGTTTGTGCTGCAATTATGTTGGAAATTATGGAATTTCATGATTACCAAATATGGGTTCGTCACATATAACACCCACCAACCCACCCACCCATACATGGTGGTGCTGCCCCCTCACATAACACCCTTCCCCTACCCACGATCCCCCTATTCAGGAACCAAGTACACACACACACACACACACACACAAAGCACATAGAGAGTCTACAAGCCTTGCCCACTCGCCAGCGTTATGTGCGTGTGTGTGGTGCATGATTAGGGGGAGCTTGGGGGGTGGCTATTTCTATCTGGGTATGACACATACCAAGGGGGAAAGGAGAAACCAACATAATTTCCCTCCAAATTTTGTTGGTTCATTACCAAAATTGCCCTCAAGGTGGATGATCATCCATCCCTTTTTGAATGGAAGAAACAATATTAGGTCCAATTGGAACCAATTATGTGGTATGTGTTTACAGAAGTCGATGTAAACCTCAAAATGTTCATTGTAATTTATCCTATGACATTCATACGGTAAATTACAAAAAGATCCTTTAAGTGTGAGGTCATGTCTTAAATGGTCATTCAAATACAAAATCTTTGTTGTTGATTCCTTAAAATCAATTTTATAATTTCAAAGTCTTTTTCCTCATAATGTGAAATTTTCTGAACTCTAGCCTTTGACTAAGGGGCATTATTGTGACTTCACTCCTAATGGTCCCATTAATTGACTCATGGCAGTTGACATGGAAAAAATTGGCCTGGATGCATTTTTGGTGACAAAATATTGTCATTATAGTTGGGGAACACATCTGTTGTAATTAAAAAAAAATGTCACCAACTGCATTTTAGTAGCAAAATATGGTTATATATATATATTAACAACATGGACAAAACTTGTAGTGGCAATTTTTGTCGCTAGTCTTTATTCCTGGAAATGTTCCATCACAAACTTTAAAGCAACTCATTTTATTTGAATACCACATAAAATTCTATTTAACCAAATTTTCCTATTAAATGACCTAACAAACTATAACCACTAGCATCCACAAATTCATTTTCACAAACACATGCACTTTGCGACATGCGCGCGCGTGCACACAGAGGTTCACCTTGTGAACACACACCTATCCACCAACTGAGATTCACCTCGTAACAAACACACACAGAATTCACTTTGCGGCTGAAGTGATGAGCAGAACAAGTAGGGGGTGGAAGAAGAAACGATGGCAGGTGTGATGAGCAGAAGAAGCAATAATGGCAGGTGTGGTATTCAGACGAGTGATTTGATATTGAAGCACCCATTTTAGAAGAAGGCACCATGTCAATTGCCATGTCGCAGCCACAGGACAATTAGTCGTGATATTACCAAAATGTCCCCTGTCAGAGGACTACAAGTTTAGAAATCACAATGTGATTAAAAGGACCTTTCAAATCACGAAAGTGATTTTGAAGGATAAACTACACAATTTTTTGTACTTAAAGGACCATTAGAACATGGCCTCATACTTAAAGGGCCAGTTTTGTGATTTAGCTGACATTTATATCTGAAGAGCCCAAATCCATGTGAGGCTTGTATTTCAATCTATGTGTATAGAGAGCAGAATTGCCGCGAACCCGAAGCTACCTTAATTAGTTTGGTTGCCTATGGACTTTACGCCATCAGACTTAGGTTGGGAAGCTAAAATGAAACAACTAGTCATGTAATAGTTCGACCCTAGTAATATAGAAGGAATGCACATAAACTTATTATAAGACAACATGATAAAATAAAACCCTCATGATTAAAATTTGTCCATGACATTTATCACTTAGGAAGGTAAATCATGGAGCCAAGCCATTGTAAATCAGTGAGCCATTGTAAACAATTATGTCCAAGCATTCTTAATAAAATCTAATTCACTACTAATCATCACAGTCAAAAGCATTTACTTATGCTCAGTGTGAAGGTAAGGTAATTTGAGCGTGACCATCTTAGATCTGATTGTCAAGTATCTCTAAAACTTACTCTATATTTCCTTGAGATTATTAGCATACTTGTCAAGATTATTACATGATCAGTTATTGCTTGTGAATGTGAGTAACTTTAAACTTTCCAACTATATTCACCCACTTCTAGGGCTGTTTATAAGTTTCCAGTATCGCATAGAGTCGATGAATATAATGGGTTCGTTAACAATTTGTTGTTAAGGCCAATATTTGCTATATTTAATAAACAATTCACTGTTAAGGCCAATATTTGCTACCTTTAAGACTGCTGATGTATATCGGTCGCAACCAGTTTGGCACCTAGGAGTTTCAGAGGTGTAAACTGAAGGCGCTAATGCTACATCACTCGACCGAGTTATATTTTACTTTACAAAACATTTTTCCACTTAGACTTCAGCTTTGATCATGTTTGACCCCAAGCTAGTGTAGAGATCTATCCTAGGATTGGTGTGAGCAAATTGGAGGTCATCCTCTGTGCGCTTCTTCAGCCACTCCTCGCCAATATTCCCATCAAGGTAGGCATGGATTACCTTGGTTACCGCCTCAGCTTCATTCCTCTTCACTTCTCATACTTCTTCACAAGCTTGCCAATTTTGGAAAAAATCTCCGTCTTTTTCGCCGTCCAGTCCTTGGCAAGCCTATTAGTTTCCTTAGCCTTAGCGAGGGCCTCTCTCTTCTCCAGTTCCGCTTGGGATCTATGTCCCGAGCCATGTGAGACTGAGCCAGCATCTGACTACTATATGCATAAGCCTAGAAAAGCAATTTGGTCAAATGAGGTATGAACAACAATGAAGAAAGGGAATCAATAAACACTTACCGTATATGCAACCTGAGCATAGTCAAAGGTGTATGAACCATGCATTTGGTTCTAAAGGACTTCTACGTTAATAGGAATGATGCCATGCAAGAGATAGGATCTTTTACAGAAGACAGGATCTTCCTCCAAATCGTCCATCTTCTATAGAAGATAGGATCTTCCTCAAACAATACACCCTTTATGATATGAGGAGGGGACCCATGAGGATTGACTCGGGCCTTTTTGGGAATTGGAGGCAAGCCCCTTTCTTACAGCTATCTCCTTCCCTTTCTTTTTGGAGGCTTTCAGCAAGACGTTGAGAAAACTTATCTTGGGTTCTATACCACTGCCACTTTCCATCTCTGCACTATTCAAATGATGAAGTCAGAATCAAGGAAATAGATATTCAAAGCTCGCACTAAGAGTAAAAAAGACACCGAAATCATACCCAAGTTGAAAACTCTAATGGGAGACACACTAGTCACTGATTCTGACGACTTATTCTCAGAAAGACTTATCATTAAGGGTTTACGGGGTATAATTCTCCCATACTACAGCTCCGCCTCTATTAGGGGATCAGCGATTAAAAGTTCACCCCTTAGCTTTATATGGTCCAAAAGCCTTATGGTAAAAGCATCAAGGTAGGCAAGTATTTCTTCTCAAGTTATTTACAGTAACCATTCCATCTTCGTGGGAACTCCCAGCACTCACCTGTGCGCTTACAAAGAAGTATCTAAAATGCTAACCTTTGCTTGACTTGGGCCAACCTTTGAAAACTTTGTGCTTATTGTGGCTATAATACTAGCCATGGCAATGTGCCACGTTCTTGACGAAGCACATCACATAATAAACTCTCAAAAAATCTTCAAACTCTGTCTTGAATCTTGAAGTCTCAACCAAGTATATCAAGTTGACCAGCTTCTTCTAACCGTTGGGCATAAGTTGGCAAGGTGCCATTTTGTAGTGATTGAAAACCGCAGCAGCAAAAGGATGCAGAGGAAACCTATATCCCGAGCTTACTTGTCCCCCATACATATAGGTTTAGTGTCGGTCCCATAATTTTTTCAAGCAGTGTACTCCCACTGAAAAGAAATTCCTCTAGAATTTCTTCCAATTCTCCCTTAGAGGCTTAGACATCTTGTTTTGTTTGTCCTAAGCTGTGTACCAAGGCTATCAGATTTCTTTATCATTTGCCTCATCTTCTGTCTCCTAAATCATTACTACGAGGCAAAGATTGTGAAGGTTGTGGATTAGAGGTTCCAATCCTACTTCTAGAAGTTAAGACTTCCCATTAGACAAGGAAGAATGGCTCTCAATAGCCTCCTTCTGTGAAGAACTACTTCTATCTGAAGACTCGGACATTCTACTACAGCTATAAACTGGAAAGCCACTAAGCAAAAGTACTTAACTGAAGGAAAGACTAGGAGATTGAACTGAAACTCACTTGATGAAGAGACAACCCTTACAGAAATGAAGAGCGTATTGAGAAAGAAGGGGATTCATCCTTTTTATTCTCTGAAACCTTTCTTAGCAGGACATCAACTGTTCATCTCCCCTAAGTTGCATCATCTTAGAGCTCGACAATTTGAATTTTTTGCCAAAATGAATTGCTTCTGGAAAAAATCTTAAGCTCTCAAGAGGCTAGACTTAGCATCTGCCAAGCACGATGCAATGCGAGCATGTTGCCCAAGAAGACACCCCTTCAAAATTCCATGTTGAGCTTAAAACATAGCGTCTCCCTGAGCATGATCAATCCAAGTAATTGCTTGAGCAGATACCTCTACAAAATTCCATTTTAAGCTCTCAAGAGCTTAAGACTTGGTGTCTGCCTGAGCACAATGCAATCCGAGCATGTTCCCCAAGTAGACAGCCCTATAAAATTATATTATAAGTTCTCAAGAAAATTCAATCTCCGGGCAGGGTGTCTGAGTACTCAATGCCCGAGCAAACAAACTTAGCCCCACATATCTGAGACTCCCTATACGGATCTCCCGAGCAGGGAAAGTCTCAGAGATCTCCAGCACCCGAGATCTCTAGCTCCCAAGCAGAGCTTCTGAGGAAGCCTTCCAAGCATTCCCCACTTTTTATGTTTTGACTTAACAAGCATCATCCAATACATTGGCTTCTTTTCTTTTCTTTAGTCTGCTTTGTAAGCATACCCAAATGTAGGATCATTATGATATATAGCTAAATTACGCTCCCAATCAACATAAGACACAGGCCACCTATGACTCACAGTCCGACTAGGTCAAGACACATGATGGATACTTATCTGGTTAGAGGAGTTCGGGTCCTGAAAGGATTCTAAGATGATCTACGAGGGATCAAATATAAGGCCTTACCATCAACTTGTAATTCTGTTGGGGTTCTCACACCCATGACTATATAAAGGGAACTGCCCGTGTACGTACAGGAACAGTGGTCACACATGCACATCTTGTTTTCTAGATTTCTACCCTGTAGTTGTGTTCTGACTTAAGTATCAGAGAGTTTCTCCATTAGAACCCCACCCAGCGGCAGACCTGGCAAAAAGTGACCCAGACCCGCGGGTTTACCCGTACTCGGTCAAAAAACACGGGTACGGGTACATAATTAAGAGACCTGCTAAAATTAGACCCGTACCCGAACCGACCCGTAAAATCAGGTTCAGTTTGGGTAGGTTATCGGGTACCCGGGTTTATCCGGTTATGTGAGTATATACATACCTTTTAGGGCTAACACCTCTCATTCTCTCCTTTTCTGACTTTCGCCGCCCCTGCCTCTCAACTCTCAAGTCTCTCTCACTCTCACAGGTCCTTTCTTTCAAGTCCCTCACTCTCTCACAGATCTAACAAATTCACGGCCACCCTACTCCACCCACAGTGCCACATCGTTCAGTCACTCCCAGATGTACTGCATCTCCACCGCCAAGTCGTCACTCCGTCACATCGTCGCCACCGATCTGTCACCCCTTTGCCACTGATCGGTCACCCCGTCTCGCTGTCACCACTCACCCTCGATCCGTCACCCCATTGCGCAGTCGCCAGAGATCCATCACTCCGTCGCCCAGTTGCACCGATCGGTCACTCCGTCGCCTTGTGGTTGTTGGTTCTGATTATTTTTTTCTATTAAAAGATTTTCAATTTTTTTTAATTGGAAGATGTTCAAATCTTTATTTTTTTGTTTTGATTGAAGGATGTTCAGATTGATGTGTAGATAGTTGTGTAATGGAAGATGTTCAGATCTTGATTTTTTTGTTTTGATTGAAGGATGTTCAGATTGATGTGTAGATTGTGGTGTAATGAATTGATGGAGAAAGAATGAATTATTCGATTGTTTAAGGTCAAAATATGTCTAGTTTGTAGGTTTTTAAAAAAAAAAATTATTCTAAAAAACAATTAATTAGAAAATGAGTGAGTTACCCGCGGATAGTACCCTATCAGCAAGGGTAGGGTACGGGTTCTCAAAATGCCTACCCGAAAAAATCAAGGTAAAATATGTCCGACCCGTCTTTACCCGGGCCCGGTTGAATTTTACCCGTATTCGACAGGTATACCCGTTTGTCAGGTCTACCCAGCTATCACTTTTTTTTTCTATTTTATGTTTTATAGGTTATCGTTCCAGGACCAGGACGTGGTTCCTGATCATACTTTAGGAGCAAAACAAGGGATCACATTCACTGCTTGAAGCGGCTTTATGGGAATCGAGAATTTCCAAATGAACAAGCACAAGCACGGCTTATTTGGACATGATATTGTCTTACCCATCAAGGTAAAACATAAGGTCTAAGTTGATAGCCTATCAAAACAGTCTACGGCCAGCAGGCTATGGTCAAGCTTTTTCAAGCTAGAAAGCTTGGACAAAGTTAGATTGGCTATCACTTGAGAGCTCAAAGTTGAGGATAACAAGGGCCTATCGCAAAAAGGTAAAAACCAAGTCCTTGGAATTGGGAATTGTTAATTTGGTTTGGAAAGTCATATTGCCGTTGGGGTGAAAAGCACTTCTCTTAGAATATGGTCCCCATATTGCTAGGGCCCATGCTAGATACTGGAAGTGAAAAATGTAGGAACTTATTGACTTAGCAACTTGGACCATATTCCCATCAACGTGACATATACAAAGTAGAGATGATGTAAAAAAGAATTCTCAATTTTTAGATCGCCTAACTCAGCCGACTGCCCAGCATAAGCCTTGTTTGCCTCAAACTTGTTCTTCAAAACGACACAAACTATGGAGAACTAGGGGAATTTAGCTTTGCAGACCTTGATCTTTATCAATAAGCAAGTCCATCTTTCGCGGTGCTTGAGCTCTCACCTTTTGAGTTCTATCAAGATGACCTCCAGTACCCTGATCTGACAATCATCGGTAGAAAGGATGGACTGAGGAGTAGTTATGGCCTCGTGATTGGACACCTCAGTCATGTGGGCGACGGTATGGAGCAAACCACCAACTTTCCAGGGAACCCCAAAATCGTCCTGAGGCACCTTAAGTATGGCAAACAGGTCGGTTTTCTTTGAAACTCAAATCGATCACGGAGGAGACTTGAACCAAGCAAATCTAAAAACGCCCAAAAAGCTGGACAAGGACTTAACAAGGCGAATTACTACTACTACAGAGTGCAACTTAGTAGCCACTAATAGTGAGCCTTGAAGTTACAAATATAATTCAAAAGTTTATGAACTTTCAGGCTTCTACTAAAGATGTGTGATGTGTTTGGAAAGACCGTTATTAGAACAGTGGTGAATGAAAAATTGTCCAAGAAGGGAGATGGCTTGCCTCCTCATTACTGAGATTTTAGTCCAAATAATCCGTAATAAGGAGAAAATTGTTTGACATCAAACAATAGACTTAAAAGTTGTGCCCAAAACCAATCCCTCGTTAAAACTAGAATTGTTGCTCGACGTTCACAATTTAAGACAAGTTCGTCCTTAAACGGTAGTTTGTCTTCAAGAGTAGGTGAATACGTGAGAGAGTAAGAGGCGGGCGCCTACCTAGTTTAAAGGTAGGCGGCAAGGAATGGACAGAATCCCTCATCGAAGTATGGATCTTCTTTGCGACATCATTACCGACATTCACCATCATTACCATGCGCCATCATCTGATGAACTTCATGTTGAGGAGGAATAACATCTCTGCCCTTTTTGCTTATAACAAGGGTTCACTACGAAAGGAGGATTAACGGAGATAGGTCGGAGGATGCTAGATTCTATATAGTGAGGGCAATGCAACATGTGCAAGAACTCCAAATTTGGGTCGTGAGAAGTGCCAAACATACACAAAGAACAAAAAGTTAAAAGGAAGAAGGAGAAGGCTGCCAAGGAAGGAGGCCAAGGGTTGCAAACAACACTGGGGATTCGAAAAAGTGAGATAGAGAGAAACATGACACTTCTTATACATCAAGAGTCCGGCCAAGGCAAAATTAAGAAACGACGGCTGGAAATCATGATCGGACTGGGACTCCAAAAGGCAGCCAACAGTCTGTTACAAAGCATTAAAATATGTCTAGATTCATATTGAAGGTTTCTCACAGAATGGCTGTCATTGAAAAGTAATTAAAAAATAGGGAGCGAAGATGTGGATTGAGATATTCCCTCATCTAATTTGCAAACAAACATTATTTTCAGATGAACCAATTCAAAGAAAGAATTTCAATGTTGTGTTTTTCTGTAGATTTAGCTTAATGGTCTGGTCTTTGGCACTTGACTAACGTATGAGTTCTCCGTTTGTCTGGCCAAACTGAAATAAGGGGAAAACAACACTTCATAATTTAGGGCAGTGAAATTAACAAAATCATTAGCCTTCTTCCATGCCACTGAGTTCCATGATACTTATTTTTGGCCCACATATCCGCTCAGAAATAAATAAGCCTAAATAATCTCCTACCCAGCCCATATTTCGTTGTCGGTATCACCTCCTATATGTTTGTTGGCAAAAAAAAATTGACCAAAAAAAATAATAATTGAGTTGACAAGCAAAGCAAGCCCAAAATTTTTGTTGGGTTAAAGGAAGCCCAAATATTCAGACTTTTTAAATGGGCCCATACGTTTAGAAGTCCACTAATATTGTAATTTTGTTAGAATATCATGGTGAAATAAAAGACTTTGGAGATATGCCAAGGGATAAATATTCTTGGGATGATATAAAGTTAAAGAATTATCACGTCTGATAATTATCAATGAAGTAGTGCATAAGTCTCACAACTCTAGGATTTCATTATAAAAAGAAGAGTCATTTGGAAGGAGGGAGATGGGGTCCTCTCGGAAGAAACAAAGGAGAAAAAGGGGGAGAAGTCAGAGAGAGAGAGAGAGAGAGAGAGAGAGAGCGAGGCTGCTTCTTCGGCAGAAAGGAAAAAGGAAGAGAAAGAGAGAAATATGAATGAAAGAAAGGGAAGAAATAAGTCCAAAAGAAATGGGGTCAAGGTGAATCACCCATTTCTTTTCATTTCTAATTCTTCTGTTACTTGGTGTAAATTTCAAGTTTATTTCATGATGTATTAAGATTTATGTAAAAATGAAAGTTTTCGTATATCTTGATTTGTTATTTGTGTTTTGTGTTTCTTGTGGTGGACCTAATTAATAATTGACAATTTAACCAATCTACTACAAAAAATAATAAATGTCGTTATATACATACGAGAAAATTTAGTGACAACTTTTTACTCAAATCAATAGCGCGAAAAGTGTATCATCAAATTTTGGCTTCCTCCTCCCATCTTTAGAAACACACACACGTGTGTGTGTGTGTGTGTATATATATATATATATATCTGCTTTTTTCGGGGGAAAAAAAAGGCAGTGAGTTTTTTTTTCTGCTTTGCTTATTGCTGTTCTTTTTCTGTCAACCCCAACCTGAGTTGGTTGATGTTTGCAACAGTAATGGTGGCTATAGGCTACAGCAGGGAGAAAAAAAAGGTCACATTTACGCCATCAAGGGGTGTTGATTCCAAGACATTTTTGGTGGATAATTACCGTGGGCCCAATACATCTCCCGTTCTATAAAAAGAAACAGAAAAATATATGGGCCAAAGTGCTGTGGGCTAAATCAAATATACTAAAAATTATTTACTCGATTGGCCAGTACATGGCTATAAAATATTTTTCGATCTTATTTTTTGCAATATATTTTTATTATTAAGATTAGCATTATTTAAAAATAAAAAAGTTTTTTCAAAAAATAAATAGATTAAATCGTGACTAGCCAAAAAAATGCAATATATTTATTTCTTTCTAACATTGACTTATATTTTTTAGTTTGGCAGGAATAAAATCACTGTCATAAGATCAAAATTCACGATTGTGATTCAAAAGAAAGAAGTAATGACATTCAAGGATGCATTACTATCATACAATATTGTAACCACTGACCCAAAGATCGCCAAGCCTACGGACTCATAGCCCTTAGGACAAAGGCCAAGGCCACAAGTCCCTAAAGGGTCAGCCTCTGTGGAACAAAGGTCAAGGCCACTAGTTCTTAGGGGTCTGCCATCTATGAAATAAGGGTCAAGACCACAAGTTGCTAGGGGCATGCCATCTACGGAACAAGGGTCAATGCCACTAGTTCTTAGAGGCATGCCATCTACGGAACAAGGGTCAATGCCACGAGTTCTTAGAGGCACGAGCCTGCAAAACATAGGCCACCTACAAACTTGTACCCCTTGGGGGACAGGCTACGGTAACACGTCCCCAAGGGGCCAACCTTAAGCAACAAAGGCCAAGGCTACAAGTTCCTAAGGGCTCTTCGCCTGTTGAACATGGGCTACGGCCACAGTTTTCCTGGGGGTCAGCTCTTTTACAACATAGGCTACGGTAGGAGTGAGCATTTAAATCGTTGAAATCGATCCAACCGTAAAAACCGAACCAGCCAATCCATATATTTTCAAATCGATCAAAAAATCAATCGGTTTGCTTTTTTTTTCTCAAACCGTACATTCGGTTCGGTCGGTTCTGTTTGAATTTTTTTGAAACTGCATAAACCGAACCAACCGTATATAGTATAACACATTTATATTTTTACTAATCGTAGATATTTTTTACGAACCGTAGTTATCTAACTACTCATATAAAATGGGATAAATCCTAAATCTCTTGACGTAACACACATTTTTAACTCGCCGCCTACATCTTACTAAGTGTTATTAATTATAAATAAAAAAATTAATTTTTTGGAGCTTAGCATGTATAAGTTATTAATTTTTGGGTCTAAACTTGCTCAAAGTTGAGTTTGGCCCAAACCGATTAAACCTTTCAAATCGATCCGTTTAATCCGCAGAAACCGAACCGTTCAACCACAATTCGGTTTTCTTCCCTAAACCGAGGTTGGTCGGTTCGGTTTAGTATATAGCCTCCAAACTGAACCAAACGAACCGTGCTTACCCCTAGGCTATAGCCATGAGTTCCTAGGGCTCGTCGCTTCTGGAAAATAGGCCTCAGCCTCAATTTTCCAAGGGGCTAAACCTTATGGAGTATAGGCTTCGGTCTCATGATCTTGAGAATTCGTATCTCACACAACACCAGGATGAGATACCCAAGATAGTAAAGCCACTGGGGCATAGGCTAAGGCCACATCCAGTTGGAACCCCTGGACCTTGTCGGGATAACCCACAAGTATATTTCCCGTCCGCTTAGGTACACCACCTGGAAGCGACGGATGGACTACTAAGTGGTGTGATATCAAAAAGTGTACTAGGCCTCCAAAAGGTCCATTGGAAAATGATTAAAATGGACAAAAACCACTAAAACGCAAGTAAATCAACCAAGAAAACGTTGGTGAAATGAAAGTCCTCTGCAAGACTAGGCTTTTGGAAGCCAGTGTCAAACAAAGCAGGCATGTGCCAGCTGAAAAGTTTAGGGGATATATCCCACTTGTCTGGCCATGCAAACATGCTAAAATTATTGAGTTTGTTTCTCCAATGGTAGTAGGATCAAAACTAGTAAGGCATAAGGATGGGTCTACTTCTCAAAACCAGTCATCCTAGGTTATAAGTGCTAGTCTAAATAAGACATTGAGCCTTAAAACAGGCAAAGTAAGGCTCACGGAGTCACCGGTATTTGGAAACGTATAAAGGAAATGACAAAATTGCCAGCCAAAACCTAAAAGAAATGTGAGGGAAGAAGTGTGTTTGGTTAATATTCAAAGTTCCACGGCTTCCAGCACAGACCTAAGGAAGAAGAACCCAAGGAGAGAGAGAGGAAAATAGTACCTCGGGAGGACTGCTCAGTTCGTGTTACCCGCTCTATGGCAGCCAAAAGGGTGCCTGTCGATGGGGCCATTGATTGGTTATTTAACGAAGTGCCTGATAAGTTGGCATCTCCTGAAAGTGCCTCAACAACTCCGACGTCTTCTCCTTCTTCAAGTGAGAATATCAAACAAGGTCAGCATTCAAGTCCAGATGATAAAAGTGAAAATAACTTCTCTTTTGATGACAAGCTTGATCACCTAGCAGCTCAGATGGTTGTAATGATGGCACAGATAGAGGGCTTAGTAGCTCAATTGTCAAAAGCTACTGGCAAGAAAAAAGTCATCATCCCGCGATTACAAATCAAGGCATCATGATCAAGTGAAAGCCTTTATGGCCATAAGACCAAATCGTATAAAAGGTGATGGTTATGTTAACCATAGCTCCTAACCTTTCGGCATAACATATGCAGAGGCCAAGACAAGTCAAACCTGCAATCCTAATGTTAAAGGGGGGCCTATACAGCACCACCTACCTAGCGAAAGTTTGGACCCAAACTTTTTATCCTACATTGACAGTGTACTCAAAAGGGAAGCGAGGAAAGCTGAAGATGGGACCACTCCCACTGCTTGGTAATAAAACCATACTCGTCCTGGGTAGACCAAGTCTCTTTTCCACCCACCTCACTCAACTAAACTTTTGAAGGTTTAACAGGAAGGAAATCCAAGGGACCATGTAGCTCCCATTAGGCAAAAATAAGCTTTTATGGCTGCAATTGTTTGTGCAATCTTTGGAAGGACCTGCTTTTATATGGTACCCCAATCTGCCAGAGGGATCGTTTTCTGATCGGGACGCCCTAATCAGCAATTTTATAACCAGTTCAATAATACAGAATGACGAGTGAGTATAGCAAAATTGATCAATATAAATGACAATGAGTCAGCATCCGACTTCACTGTAAAGGGGCAAACTCTCACCTTCAATTGTTCTCATAATCTCAACCAGGGTGAATGCTATAAATGTGCCTTTACAATTTTAGGCATGAGCTCTCCATACACCTTCTGTCCCAGACCTTTTGATGGGTTCAATGACTTATGCACTAGAGCCCATGATCTCGAAATGCACGCACCTTGGTCTAAAAAAGATAAACTTTGAAGCAACAGAAAAAAGTCGAGATGGCAGTTTAATGACCGAAAATTTGCTCGCCTATGACAACAAAAGTGATGATAAAAATAGATATAATAGGCCTTCCATAATAGAAAAAGTAGAGAGAAAATTTTCCTTCCCTGACGAAATCGTCAAAAGGACTCTTCGATGGGCTAGTGATTGAAGGCCTTATAACTTTGCCGAAGATTAAAAGGCCTGAGGAAGAAGGAAAGAGTGACGATCTTAACTATTGCCCCTATCATCGCATCATCAGTCACCAGTGTTCACCTTGAAGGAGAAAATCCAACGCTTAAGTGATGATGGGGATATAATCAGCCCAAAAGTTGAGAAATATTCGACAAATACAGTCACTTAGACGTTGTGCCTGGAATATAATTATAAAATATATCTCAACGTGATGAATGAAATTATCCAAAATCATATTGATAATAAGAATGAGGAAGAAATTCTTAACATAGAGTGTCAACGGGACTCGGAACAAGCATCCTATCTCGCCAAAAAAAAAGAGTAGGTGAGCCTTACAGATGCACTCCCAGCAGATATCATACAACATGTATATTAAAAACTTGGTGAAAAATCGATTCAATACTATTGTACTGATAGGATGTGTCGCAAAATGAAAGGACTATTAAAGGACCTAATAGTCATCTGCTGCCCGACTTTAGATGAGGTCCCCTGGCACAATCGATACACCGGTAGTCTTAGCGCAAGATACTTTCTACAAGTCTACGCTAACAAAGAAAATATGCATGCACTCTTCCATGGAGGTATTAGGGCCTATTTCATTCATGGTTACCCTAAAAATGGATGGGAGCTATTACAAATAGCAATATAGAAAAACCATTTGGGTGCCAAATATGCCTGAACCATCGAGTTATAAATGGGGGCTCGACACTATCATGACTATCTTGCGATGTCCTGAAATGAAAAGAAGACTCGTGCATTAAAGGAAAAGGTCAAAGAAACGTGTTGGTATGGCATCAACACATAATCGTTCCTTCCCCCTCATCCAGGAAGACTTTGTTATGATAATGGAAATGCACATTGGGACATTATCAAGCATATTTTGGACACACAAGAGATCGATTTTGCATGCGAAGAATGCACCTTATGCTGCCATTTGGTGATGCTATGTACTTTGACATGAGAAAGAAATTGTGGAGGGCGGAGAGAGAAAGAGGGAGAGAGAGAGAGAGAGAGGGAGAGAGAGAGAGAGAGAGAGAGAAGATATAGCCCACTAAGCTGAAAACCCGAAAAGGGTGGTCTAGGCAAACGTTTGGGTGCAAAGAAAAAAAAAGAAGAGCCCACTAGGCAGAAAACCTGAAAGCGGCAGTCTAAGCAAAAGTTAAAGCACAAAAAAAATATATGTACCCCACTAAGCTAAAAATCCGAAAAGGACGGTCTAGGCAAAAGTTAGGGCGCACATGAAAAAAAAATGCCCACTAGGCTGAAAACCTGAAAAGGCGGCCTAGGCAAAAGTTAGGGCACAAAAAAAATGTCTGCTAGGCTGAAAACCCTGGAAGGGACAGTTTAGGCAAAAGATAGGGTGCAAAAAAAATGTTGAACTACCTGATAACTTGATCCTTCGAATACGTAGACAGCTTGAGGTATATTCCTCATGTTCAATCACAATAATTAAAAGAAAATTTATTTCTCATAAAAATAAAAATAAAAATCTTGAATTACGCCATGACTTGATCATTTATGTACGTAGGCAGCTTGGGGCATATTCTCCATGTTCAGTCATAGCCCAAAAAAAATCTTTTGTATGAAACAAAAAGAAAAAAGAATATTGCTTCTTGCAGGGAAAAAAAATGGAATTGTGTGATGGCTTACTCTGTTGGGTACGTAGGCAGTTTGGGGTACATTACCAAGTACAACTCCAGGAAAAAAAGGAGTTCTCCTTCAAAGAAAAAATGAATCTTCATAACAGAATTTTTTTAAGTTGATCTACATGACTTCGTCCTTCGAGTACATAGACATCTCGTACCAAATATCAACGGTATCTTGAGACGTACTTCGAAGGAAACAAAGGAGGACCTTAGTGACTTTCTATAAAGTTTTGCAATAGCTCAAGCATCTTATGGAAGAAAGACCAAATAGATATACATGAGTTGGTCATAAGCACCATGAGAAAATGAATATTTATTGCATGGAAGCACAAAACTCGTCACCTACTTGAAGATGGTTTGGCTCTTGGGGCGTCTATACTGCAGGAGAAAACTGGAAAGGCTGAGCTCCCAAATTAGTCGTGATCTGATCTTTTAGCAAATACGAAAAGCCCAAATCACGAGGGGCATTTGTTGGCAGCAAAATTTTGACAGAAAGATATATTAAGTTGACAAGCAAGCCGAAATTTTTGTTGGGTTAAAGGACGCTCAAATATTTAGGCTTTTTAAGTGGTCCCATGTGCTTAGCAATCCACTAATATTCTAATTGGGTTAGAATATTTAGGGTCAATTGAAAGACTTAGGAGGTTGGCCCAAAAAATGAAAGAGATAAATACTCTTGGGATGTGATAAAGTTTAAGAATTATCATTATCACATGCGTTAACATGTGATAATTATTCACGAAGTAGTACACAAGTCTTAAAACTCGAGGTTTTCATTATAAAAAGAAGAGTCACTTGGAAGAATGGAGAAGGGGGCCTTTTGGAAGAAACAAAGAAGAAAGGAGGGAGAAGCCAAAACACGCGCGCGCGCACACACACACACACAGACTGCTTCTTTGGTAGAAATGAAAAAAGGAAGACAGAGAGAGAGAGAGAGAGAGAGAGAGAGAGAGAGAGAGAGAGAGAGAGAGAGAGAAGGAAAGAAAGAAAGGGAAGAAATCAGTCCAAAAAAATGGGGTCAAGATGAACAAGCCCATTTTTTTCATTTCTCATTTTTAGGGCAAATCTCAAAACTGTACCCTCAACTTTATTCCGAGTACAAATAAGTTTAAAAGTGCCCCAAAGAAATAACTTTAAAAAAACGTACCAAATCAGTACCTAGACTGATAGACATGAACTACCATTAAATTTTAGCAAGGGAAAATATGTCAATAACAGAAAAACACATCTATATGACACTTGGCTCTAATCACTACCATACAATTTGCTCTAAATATTAATTTTATTACTAAAAAACAAAAGCAAAATCTTTTTTCTATCTCCTGAGCTCCCACATTAGTCATGATCTGATCTTTTAGCAAATACGAAAAACTCAAATCACGAGGGGCATTTGTTGGCAGCAAAATTTTGACAAAAAGATATATTAAGTTGACAAGCAAGCCCAAAAATTGTGTCGGGTTAAAGGACGCTCAAATAGTTTAGCAATCCACTAATATTCTAACTGGGTTAGAATACTTGGGGTCAATTGAAAGACTTTGGAGGTTGGCCCAAAAAAATGAAAGAGATAAATACTCTTGGGATGTGATAAAGTTTAAGAATTATCATTATCACACGTGTTAACATGTGATAATTATTCACGGAGTAGTACACAAGTCTTAAAACTATAGGATTTCATTATAAAAAGAAGAGTCACTTGGAAGAAGGGAGAAAGGGTGCCGTTTGGGAAGAAACAAAGGAGAAAGGAGGGAGAAGCCAAAACACACACACATGGACGCGCGCGCGAGCACACACACACAGAGACTGCTTCTTTGGCAGATTGGAAAAAAGGAAGAGAAAGAGAAAAAATAAAGAGAAAGGGAAGAAATTAGTCCCAAAAAATGGGGTCAAGATGAACAAGCCCATTTTTTTTCATTTCTAATTTTTAGGGCAAATCTCAAAACTATACCCTCAACTTTATTCCGAGTACAAATAAGTTTTAAAGTGCCCCAAAGAAATAACTTTAAAAAACATACCAAATCAGTACCTAGACTGATAGACATGAACGGCCGTTAAATTTTAGCAAGGGCAAATTTGTCAATAACAGAAAAACACATCTATATGACACATGGCTCTAATCACTATCGTACAATTTGCTCTAAATATTAATTTTATTACTAAAAAACAAAAGCAAAATCTTTTTTCTATCTCCTCGTCCTCCTCCCCTCCCCCCTCTCTCTCTCACACTCTCTCTCACACACGCGCGCGCGATAATCATTGTCGGTCATGTAAGCTCGATTATCTAGTCACATAAGATTATCGCAAGACAAATCGAGGAGATTTGAGTTGGGTTCGAGCCTCATTCATGTGCCCCGCCTGAGCACTACCGGTTATGCTGTGGCTGTTGGGGGAGTTATAGATGCCCATATCAAACATCTCTGTCTAATGTCCCTTCTAAATCAAAATTAATAGGTTTCAGTTCTAACTGGAGAGAAGGTTCGGCGACCATTGTGGCGGTGTTGGGTGTACCGGCAACGATAGGTCTTGGGTCATGGAAGGGTGCGCGGGCAAGGGCGAGGAAATTGTATTTGGTGGTGATGATGCTAAGAGATCTAGGCAGTGTAGTGTGAGCGGCGGTGAATAGATGCCGCTGCTTAGTAGAGGTGTCAAATGGTCGGGCTTGGGCGGGCCCAGCCCAAGCCCATCGGGCCTCTAGTAAAACGGGCCTGGGCCGGGCCAAACGGGCCAGGGCCAGAATTTGAGAATATCTGGACCCAGTCCAAGCCTAGGCCCTAGGCCCAACATTTAGTAGAAAATGTGTATATACTTCTCTGTATGCTAGAATGTGTAAAAGCATATGATATGCAGTGTTCCACCTGTGGACCACATCTGTAACTGCTCTCCTGCGAGGCATATTATATTCAACACACAACGTTTTAAATTGTTGTGTTCTCAGACTCAAACTATTAACATACGCCGTCATACCCCTCATTTTGATAAGAATATCTCCTGCAACAGCTAAACCATCTTGAACAATTAAATTAATTATATGACAAACACAACGAACATGAAATAATTTACCAGAAAGTACATGTTTGAGGCTCTCCTGTAAAGCATCAACAACAGCTGTATTGTTAGAAGCATTATCAAAACTAATACTCATAATCTTATCCTTTAATTTAAACGTGGAACATGCTTTTAATATAATACTAGCAATGTTCATTCCATCATGCGAAAAAAGAAAGAGCTCGAAAGCGATGATTCTCTAGTGCATAATCCAATCGGCATCAATCCAATGGGCCGTCACACAAGCATAACTAACAAAAGTAAACAGAGATTGCCAAATATCAGAAGTAAGACTAACTTTACCGTCAAATTTATCGAAATAATCGATCAGGCATGCTTTAGCAGCATTATACTGTCGGAGTGCATCGGATCTAGTTGTGTTTCTATGAACCTTTTTGTACAAAGGTTGAACGTATGTATTCATATATCTAGAGTGCTTAGCATTATCGGCAAAAGAAAGGCTTGTTCATCGTGAATAACAAATTCAGCGAGACCGTCTCTTTGCTTTCGCTGATTATAAACAAATAACTTACCGTCAAAAGATAACTGCGTTTGGGTAGGTTCGACGTGGCCTTGTCAAGGTGCACACTGAGGGTAATGTATGTTAAGATGTCCATTACCACTACCAGACAAAAATAATTTAGCACAGTACTTACATCGAGCTTTTCGGATGCCGTCCACCATAACTTCATCAAAATGATTCCAACACTCGGCTTTGTTTTTTTTTTTCCTTTTGGACTTCTCTCTCATTACCGGAGGCATTGCTCAGCCCTTCTTCATCATGACCAGGCATAGGGTTAAGATTATGCCAAGAAGTAGTAGCTTCGCCAACCGAGCTGCGTCCTTGACTATAATGCGGGGGGTCTTGATCAGGCGTGTATTTAAAATCTGAAATGTTTTGATTGAACTCCCAATTGGCTTGGGTATCTATCATACAGTCTGTACTCATTCGTCCAGGAACGAATGGTTGTGGTGGTGCTTGGATTGGTGTTTGTGATGGCCGTGGTGCTGGCGCTCGTGCTGGTGGTGGTGTTTGTGATGATGATGATGATGTTTTTCGTGATGATGATCCACGCTTCAGTTTCTTCAATAATCCAGCCATATTTGACGCTGAACTTTTTTACTAGATTGGAAAATAAAATTAGTAAGAGTAACTAAATACACAAGTATAAGAGTAGTAATTATAAATAACAATTAAAAGAATTAAAGAGTAACAAATGAATCACTGAGGGTAATTCGAAATTGGAGAGAGTTAGTAATTAAAAAAAATTAGTAATAGTAATTGATAAATATAAAAATTTACTAATTACTAATTACTAGACAAAAGAATTAGATAGTAACAAATTAATAAAAGGAGTGCTTAGTAATTAGAATTTAGTAAGAGTGGTAATTAGTAAACAAGAGTAATAATTAGCAAAAGTACTAATTAGTAAATAAGAGTAGTAATTAGCAAGAGTAGTAATTAGCAAGAATAGCAAAGCTTATAGAAATGTAGAATGTTTATATAAGAGAGAGTAAGAATATTGGTGTGAAAAATTAGAGAGAAATGGTGTGAATTTCTAGATTTTTGAAACTTCACAAAAGACCAAAATACCCCTAAAAACTATCCGTTTATAGTTGTTGGGGAGGGTAAAAGTGTAGAAACCTTAAAAGAGTTGAAAAATTAACTTGGACCAAAATACCCCCAAACTAGCCGTTATTTTGCCGTTGGGATGGGTAAAAGTGGAATTTAGGGGGGAAAAGGGGAATAAAACTGTTGAGGGGAAAGGGGGAAAAGTTGAATTTGAAAAGTATAGAACCGGGCCAAACCCCGGGCCAATTTCGGGTCGGGCCAAACCCTGGCTTTTTCAGGCCGAGCCCGACTCGGGCTTTTTTCTAGGAAATTCTGGCCTGGTCCAAGCCCAGGCCCTAAGCCCTAAAAGTACGGGCCTTCACTGTTCATTAACGAGGCCTGGTCGGGCCAGCCCGCGAGCTGCCCGGCTCGTTTGACAACTCTACTGCTTAGGAGTTGCGATAGTGGTGATGTCAGGTTGTGGTGGTGCTGGGTTCACTAGTGATGACTGGTCTTGAGTCGTGGATGGGTGCACCGACGATAGCGAGGCCAGGTCGACGAGGACATATTGCATTTGGTGGTGGTGGTGGTGGTGGTGGTGGTGGTGGTGCGATTGGCTAGTGCTGGTGATGCTGATCTGTTATGGGTGCGGCAGCGGTGTTGGTGATTGTTGAGGGCGATTCAGGTGATGTCACTGGCTGTTTGGTGATAATTTGGTTGTGGTTGGTCTGTTCCAGCGTTGCAATGAGGCCGTCGGAGACTAGGCAGTGAAGCCTTGATTTTGCATCGGTAGCTTTTAGTGTGCATAAATGGTGAGTTTAGGGTGGTTGTTTAACGGCTGTGGTGGTTGTGTGTGTGAGAATGTGTGTGTGTGTGAGAGAGAGAGAGAGAGAGAGAGAGAGTCAAAAGAACGGCCACTTGAACAGGCTTTATGTTCTTTTTTTCAAAATGACAGTCCTACCCCTTTGACTTTTTAACTCCATCTGTTGTTCGCCGGTGTAGGTACTGATTTGGTACTTTTTTTCAATGTTAGGTACTTCTTTGGCGCACCTTCAAATATTCAGGCTTTTTAAGTAGTCCCATGTGTTTAGGAATCCACTAATATTGTAATTGGGTTAGAATATTTGGGGTCAATTGAAAGACTTTGGAGGTAGGCCCAAAAAAATGAAAGAGATAAATACTCTTGGGATGTGATAAAGTTTAAGAATTATCATTATCACATGTGTTAACATGTGATAATTATTTACGGAGTAGTACACAAATCTTAAAACTCTAGGATTTCATTATAAAAAGAAGAGTCACTTGGAAGAAGGGAGAAAGGGTGCCTTTTGGGAAGAAACAAGGGAGAAAGGAGGGAGAAGCCAAAACACACACACACACACACGAGCACGCGCGAGGGAGAAGCCAAAACACACACACATGGACGTGCGCGCGCGCGCACACACACACAGAGACTGCTTCTTTGGCAGATTGGAAAAAAGGAAGAGAAAGAGAAAAAATAAAGAGAAATGGAAGAAATTAGTCCCAAAAAATGGGGTCAAGATGAATAAGCCCATTTCTTTTCATTTCTAATTTTTAGGGCAAATCTCAAAACTGTACCCTCAACTTTATTCCGTGTACAAATAAGTTTGAAAGTGCCCCAAAGAAATAACTTTAAAAAAGCGTACAAAATCAGTACCTAGACTGATAGACATGAACTACAGTTAAATTTTAGTAAGGGCAAATATGTCAATAACAGAAAAACACATCTACATGACACGTGGCTCTAATCACTACCGTACAATTTGCTCTAAATATTAATTTTATTACTAAAAAACAAAAGCAAAATCTTTTTCCTATCTCCTCGTCCTCCTCCCCCCCCCCCCCCCTCACTCTCACACACGCACGCGCGTGCACACAATGATCACTGTTGGTCATGTAAGCTTGATTATCTAGTCACATAAGATTATTGCCAGCGACAGATCGAGGAGATTTGAGTGGGGTTAGACCCTAGTTCATGTGCGCCGCCTAGCACTACCGGTTATGCTATGGCTGTTGGGGGAGTTATGGATGCCCACATCAAACATCTCTGTCTAATGCCCCTTCTAAATCAAAATTAATGGGTTTCAGTTCTAACTGAAGAGAAGGTTCGGCAACCATTGTGGTGGTGTTGGGTGCACCGGCGACCACAAGTCTTGGGTCATGGAAGGGTGCACCGGCGAGGGCGAGGGCAAGGAAATTGCATTTTGTGGTGATAATGCAAAGAGATCTATGCAGTGTAGTGTGAGCGGCGGTGAAGATCCCGCTGCTTAGGAATTACAATAATGGTGATGTCAGGTTGTGGTGGTGCTGGGTGCACCAGCGACGGCTGGTCTTGAGTCGTGGATGGGTGCATCGGCGACAGCGAGGCTAGATCGACGAGGACATATTGCATTTGGTGGTGGTGATGCGATTGGCTAGTGCTGGTGATGCTGATCTGTTGTGGCTGCGACAACGGGGCGTTGGTGATTGTTGTGGGTGATTCGGGTGATGTCGTAGGCTGTTTTGTGATAGTTTGGTTGTGGTTGGCCATGTTCCAGTGTTGCAATGAGGCTGTCGGTGACAGGGCAGTGAAGCCTTGATTTTGCATCGGTAGTGAGTAGTGTGCTTAGATGGTGAGTTTAATGTGGTTGTTTAGCGGTTGTGGTGGTTGTGTGTGTGTGAGAGTGTGTGTGTCTGACAGGAGAGAGAGAGAGAGAGAAAGAAAGAGAGAATTAAGACTGTCAAAAGGATGGTCACGTGAACAGGCTTTATGTCCTTTTTTTCATAATGACAGTCATACCCCTTTGACTTTTTAACGCCATCTATCGTTCGTCAGCCTAGGTACTGGTTTGGGATGTTTTTGTCAAAGTTAGGTGCTTCTTTGGCGCACCTTCAAACTTGGGTACTAAAGCTGTACTCGAAGTACAATTGAGGGTACAGTTAAGGGATTTGCCCTTATTTTTATGTTACTTCATGTAAATTTCAAGTCTATTTCATGATAGAAATGAACACCATATTCGTTTCTGTTTTCATTTTTGTATTTTTAATTTCATAATTTTCGTATTCAGCTTGAAAATACACTCCTGTACTTTTATAATTTTCACCAAAAAATTTCAATTACTTTTTCTTACATTGTGTTAAGTTTAGGTGAAAAAAGCTGAAAACATCTCGGAGGTGTTTTCAGTTTTTTGTCACTATTTGAATAATTTTATCCAAAACAAAAATAGAAAATGATAAAAGTACACAAAAAAGAATATTTTTTTATCATCATTGCAAAAACAGAAAACGAATATGGTAAACATACAGGCCCGAAAGTTTTCATATATCTTGATTTGTTATTTGGTTTTTATTTTTCTTTAATTGAAGGTTGTCATGAGTGTAATTAACGACGATTAGCTCTTTAACTAACCGGAAATATAATTTACTTTATAAAATAATAAACCCCGTATATATATATATATATATATATATATATATATATATATATATATATATATATATATATATACAACGGAGTTTAGTGGCACAACTTTTTACGCTAATTAATAACATGAAAAATGCTTCATCAATGTCATTAAGATGGATGGAATTAAGATCATTAACATCTTATGTCACTAAGTAGAAGGTCAATATCTGTCACTATATCGTTATGACACTGACTCGCATCATTAAAAACAATTCTGTTACAATTTGTTTGCATATTTATAACGAAAGGAACAAATTCATATGTAGCTAGTTAGCTAGCTAAACTAGGAGCAAGAACCGGACATTTACGTACTCACGTTACACCCAAACAGTAAAACTCTTTAAATCTCAACATAAACACACTATCAACGTAACTCCACGTTATTCCCAACATGTATAATGTTCGTATAACACTGATCATCCTCCTGGTGATACTAGCTATGGACAAGGCCTCCTCATCATTGCCATCATATAGTAACTAATACTGGGGTTTCACCACCCACACATCGAGCATGTACATAGATGGAGACATTGAGGATGTAGAAATGAAGACGGAGTCCGGAACTGACCGAAGAGCGCTAATGGAAGACGGTGGATTCATCAGCCACGGGGCCTTGGAGAGGGACAACGTGCCGTGTAGCCGCCCCGGAAATTCTTATTACAACTGTGCCGCCGTTTCCGGTCAGGCTAATCCGTATCAGCGTGGTTGCAGCGTCATCACACAGTGCGCTCGGATCATACGTTAACCGAGAGTGATTATGAAGGTGATTTATAGCTTGTGCTGGGTTGGAGTTATAGGGTGCTTTTTTCTTTATTTTTTCCTGTTTGTCCTTAGATAACAGTTTTAGTATCTTTCTTGCTTTCTTTTTAGTCTATTTAAAGTCACTTGGTTACGTGCTTAGCCGTGCAAAAAAATGCCGGCTGAAAGTATTATCAGATGTTCAAGAGACTTTACAGGTTAAAGCAGGTGACTAATTCATCAACCTCCATTCTGGATTCTTCCGTAGATTTATTATTTTGTTTGTGTGATGATGATTAGGTTAAGCTACATTTGACACTGAAGTTGATTTTTAACTTTTTTTCCGGTTTCCTAGTAGACCTTTCAATGTTACTTTTTTATAAAGTACTATCAAGTATCACTGTTAGCTGTATTTTTACCATCAACTGAGCGAAAAGGACTTTTAGGGACAGTTTGAAACAACACTACATAGTAGTAATAGAACTAAAATCAAAAGTTTGTTTGCCACTGATAAAAAGAGAGAAGATTAGAACATACTTGTTACAGGTATCTTTAATTCTGCAATGAGAAGACAATTAAATCTCATAAACTAAGCCTGCTCATGAGTCATGACCTCTATAGTGCCCTTACCGTAAGAGCAAATTAGAAGCATATCTTGAGGAACACAAGCACAATTTCATTCGAGGCAATAGGCATAATATGTACCGACTTTAACGTGAGGTGATATTGAAGGCATTAATGTCAGTAGGGATTGTTAGAATCTAATTCTCAACTCCATTTTATCAGCAAAGAAAATGTCGTACGAGTCCAAAACAGATTTATTTTGAAAAGTATCTCCATTTTCCTACTTACACTACGTAAAGGTTCAAAACAGCCAAAGTTAACGTTTTTTTGTTTAGATTGGTTGGATTATTCGTAGTTCTTTTAGAAAGTGTCAATGTTGAAATGAAACTGAAGAGAAAGGGGATTGGTATTTACAACTCCAGGTCACCTGTGACATTTTATGTAACGTCAACCTAGCAATTAGAGAGAGTAGTCTTGTTGCCCATTTTCATTAACCACGATGACCTACCTCTCTCTTGTTGATCTTCTTCTTCGTGTTATAAATATTCTTTTCCATCCTTTTGTCTAACTACATCCTCCTAGACCGCTCGCTTTTTTTTCGAGTCAATGTTAACTGACTCAGTCTTTATTGCATTTTTTTATCTTTTCAAGTTAAACTAATTAGGTTTGATTAAATTGAAAGAATATTCCTCTTACTCCTCATACAGCGATAATTAATAATTTTTATGTATTTTTAGTGACTTTTATCTAGTGATGCTAAAATAAATGCTGCTAAAAATTGTCATTGATAATGATAGTAAAAAATCACTAAAAATATTTAGTGACTATTAATTGTCACTAAATACAGAGTTGGAGAAAGATTTCTACAGCTCGGTTAGTAGCCTTTCCTTGCAACTTTTCCATGAGTAGAAGTGGATTTCGCTTCTTGAACCCAATGTTGTATGGTGCACGCTACAAGGTCGGCCGGTGGTGATAAATTTATACGCCACCACTGGCCAATGATCCGATGTGGTTATTTACTACTCAGAAGAATTCATTCTAGATTTTCGGGCAATCACTAGACCATACAACTAACAACGAAAGAGGAAGAAAGAGAAAGTTCGGTAATTGGAAGACAGAAAGTTGATTGTTTATTATACTTGTTTAGCAACATAAAGAACACAAAGTAATTCGAAAGACACCTTTTGTTTTCATGCACCAACCCCTAACCCTAAAAGTTCACCGTTCCCTCATCAAACAAGCCCACCAAAGCCACCCAAAAGCATACTCATCCCTATGCCCAAACCCACCAGCAAACCAACTGAAGCATCAGAACCAGCCGCAGCACCCGAGGGAGCCGGCGCCGGTGCCTCAAAGACTGTAGCGCGCTCACCTGGCTCCGGTGCCCCATTTCCGGGAGAACCCGCTTCAGGAACTTCAGCCGCCTGAGGGGGAGGCGAAACAGCCGGAGAACTAGCGGCAGCCGTGGATGGAGACGGTGATGGCGGGGGCGTTACCACTGGGACCGGAGTTTTGGGTGCCTTGTGAGTGGTGTTTCTTGGAGCCATGACTAGGACGATGAGCTTTTGCCCCTTCTCGCAGTTATCGGCTTGACCACTTATGAAGAAGTGTAGACCGGACCTATCGAGCTTGAACTCCGATTCACCGTCGTTGAAAGACAAGAGTGGATTTGCCTTGTTGCATTTGTTGTATTCGTCTTTGTTCACAATCAGAACTGAATCCGAGCCAGCCTTGTACTTGAATACTGCAAATATGCCAAAAATCTTGAATCAGATCATGCAAATGCATTCACTTTCGTTGAGAAACACCATTCTTGCAATTTGTGGTTACTTACCAAGCGTATCATTGACTTGAAAGCGATTTCGTTCAGCCCAGTGGTTGTAGTCCTCAGAAGGCTTGAGGACCCAACCCTTTCTCCCACCAACATGGAATACATAAGCTTGAGATGAGAAGAGAAAACCCATCATCAAGACTCCCGAAACAAAGCTAACCAGTGACATATATTTGGACTCCATTCGTTTGTGCCAAACCCTAGGAGGTAAAAAAATTAGAATCTCAAAGATTTGTGGTGAAGTTCAGGATTAGAGAGGGATAGAGAGAAGGAGATGGGAAGTGAGGGTGGACTGGGCTCATGTATAAGTAGTGTATGAGGTTAATTACCGTTGTGAGATTGATGAAATCACCTAAAGGCTTGGCTGGAAAGTTGTGCTGGTGATGACTTGGTAGTGTAAATTCATATCTGGCGTTACCCAATTCTAGTTATTTCACAGGTAAGTTTTCCTACACTTGGCATGTATTAAGAGATCCAACGGTAATCAAAATTTCAAAATTGTCATCTCAAAATTAGAGCTGGCCTTATTTGCCTTAACTTCTTGCATAATGCTCGACTAGTACCATGTGAAATGTGTTCTCTTTCTCCCTTCTTCCATTGCTTGAAATTTTTACCCAACGGATAGACGCACATCATCTAATGAACAGCTAGGCGCACTCTGGAGAAAACAATCTTCAATGCAACTGACCTTCAATGTAACTGAGATAAAATTTGACGTGGTGTAACTAACGGATAAATGAGAGGATATTAAAATCTTAACCCCTAATTATTTAAAAATCTCTACATCACTTTTAAAAGATCTCACTGATCATCGTTATAACATATCATATCTATTATCGTTGCAATTTCTCCACTCTTGCTGATACTGTGACTATCTACTGCAGGCACTAATTAGAGTGTGTGTGTGTGTGTGTGTGTGTGTATTAATGATAACTTCTTTACGTGACATATTATCGCTTCTTTCTGCGGCTCATCACGACATTATGTTTTTAATGTGTAATAGAATTTATAAACATTATTTACTAAATATAATATTGTCGCTATAGGTCTTCAATATTATCTTGGATGGAATCCTTATTTCACAATTGCTTAATCTCTATATATATTAATAAGCATTATATAGTTTGAAACTAATTCTAAACATTCTGAAAAGTCTACCTACTCTATATACTAACTTATTATAAATTAATTAAAACCAAACAATTATATGAATAGAAAATTCATATATTTGAAAAACATAAATAACATATTAGTTCTGGAAGAAAAATGAAAATGAGGTTACAATTGGAATATAAAAACTTATGAGATTTAGAACGAAAAAATACTACAACCATTGATTTAAATTTGGATAGGTTCCTTATTTATAAATTTAATTACTTTCGCACAAATAATGGTGCTTGTATTCATAAGCCTTATATAGGAGTATAAAACTAAATCTAGTTAGGGCTAATTACATCTATGTCGCTGAGGTTTTGGGGTAATTACAGTCAAGGACACAAAGTTTCAAAATGTAACACTTATGTCCGTTGACAAACGGAATACAAAAATACTTAACGGTTTTGACAAAAAGACCTATTTGCCCCTGTATGCCCTGTTGAAATCCTGATTTGCCCCTGGGAGGCAGAAAGTGGGAAAGTCCACGATCGTGCGACAGTTCTTTATTATCCCTTTTCTCTCTCTCTCTCTCTCTCTCTCTTCGCTACCTGTCTGTTCATCTTGCTTCATCACCAAAAAAAACCCTAAAAACCGCTAGTTCGTGGAAGATTGCGGTCGTGGTTTACGTGAAAAGGCTGCACAAGAAACAGGTTAGCATTCACGAACCCATTTACAACCCAGTGTCGATCCTTTTCTTGAAATGTTAATACACTGTGTTTGGGTTTCTTTCCTGTAAAATGTTGGTTTTTTTACACTCATTTCCTCGTAGATCAACACATCGTAGATGATTGCATGTTTTGATATTCCACTACTCAGTTCGAATTGTAGGGTTTACAGTTTTCTGTGTTCGATTTAAATGTATGTCTGTGATAGCATGCAAATGTAAAGTGTCTAGGGTTTTTTTTTCTTGAGATATATCTTTAATTGAAAATGTAGTGCGTTGTATGTTATGTAGGTTAGTTGCTCGTCATGTATTTGCTGTATCTGTTTAGGTATAGTATCTTGCGAGAATGAAAATTTGGGGGTTTTCTTTAAAAAGCTTAATTAGTGACAAATGATGTTGTGTATTGTTGTTTATGCAGTCTTTTGCCTTTACATGTTAATCTATAGCCTTTACAGATGTATTTAAATGTAAGAGTTTTTTCTTTTTTTGATCTTATACCAGGTTCAGTTATGGCTTCTCTTAGCCATGATCCTAGGGTGCATTATGATAACAAGTTTGAGTTCACTATACCCAATGTTGATCTAGATAGGTACAGTATAGAGCTATTAGAGGACATATGTAGTCTGGGACTTCAGGATGTTTTGAGCAATGTTAGTGTAATGTTTGCCATGAGTGCTTTGGTTGGTGGGACTGAGATGTGTATTGACATTGTAGATGATAGGAGTTTGATGTAAATGTTTAGGTTAAACAAGAGAGTGTGAAAGTGATAGATGTTTATGTGTCTGCTGTGGAGGCAGTACCAGGAATGGTATATGAGACCCTACAAATTGAGGCTGCTCCTGAAGAAGAGTCTGGGGAAGTAGAAGATGATGTAGTTGTTATGCCCAGGGTGAGCAGTAATGAGGATAGGATGGAAACGGGGAACAGGGAGACCAGGGAGGAGGTTATAACTGAAACAGCTAACAGTGAACACAGGGAGGAGGATATAACTGAAACAAATAACAGAGATAAGGATACAACTGATACATCTAGCAGAAGAGATAAGGATACAACTGATACATCTAGCAGTATTGAGAATGAAATTGAAACAAGAGAAAGGGTGAGCAGTGAGGAGGAGGATAGTGATGAGGCAAGAGACAGGGAGGGCAGTGGTGAGGATTAAATGAAACAGTGAGGGCAGTAGTAAGCAGTGATGAGGAGAGTGATGAAACAGTGAGGACAGTGGTGAGCAGTGGTGAGGACAGTGAGGATGAGGATGTTAGCCTAGGGGAAATGATGATCTAGATTCAAGTAGTGATGATGGGGTGTGGATGCATGGGGATGATATGTCTGACTATGAAGGGAGTGATGACTGTGAACCACAACATGACAGTGACTCTAGTGTTGATGTTGGGAAGGATAAAATTGAAAATTTGAGAGGAAAGGTCTTTGAAAAGGCAACTGCTGGGCCTATTTTATTTGAGGTAGGCCTGCTATTTGAGGATGTACATTCATTTAGAAGTGCATTGAAGGACTATGTGATACAAGAGAGGTTTAAGTTGGTCAGAGATAAGAGTGATTTTGTAAGAGTCAGTAGGCATCGTGCAAGAGATAACTGCCCTTGGAAAATTCATGCATCTGTATGCCCTGATAAAACAACATTCAAGATTAAGTCTATTGGACCAGCCCATACTTGTGTTAGAGAAGGCAAAATCTCAGAAGCTACATCACCTTGGATTGCTAACAAGCTCAGAGATCTCATTAGATCAAATCCATATATTAAAATTGCAAGTATGATGGCAGAAATATAGAAGTATGGGGTGCAACCTAGTAGAATGCAGTTATATAGGGCCAAGAAAAGGGCATTAGATGAGATAGATGGAGGACATGCTGAGTCATATGCTAAGCTTCCAATGTATAAGGAGATGGTTAAGAGGACAAACCCTGAAGCAGTGTTGGAATTAGAATACAATAGGCCTGACCTCACAGTTCCACCTTCATTCAAAAGGATGTTTATCACCTTTCCTGCCATGATTGATGGATTCCTAAAGGGGTGTAGGCCATGGATAGGGTTTGATGGATGCCATCTAAAAGGAACATATGGGGGTGTACTGTTGGCTGCCATTTCCATTGATGGGAACAATGGCTTGTTTCCTATAGCATTTGGCATTGTTGAGAGTGAGAACAAGGACAGTTGGGAGTTTTTCTTTGGCCATCTGAAGAACCAAATTGGAGAGGGCAGGGATGAGTAGCCTTGGACATTTATGACTGATAGGCAGAAGGGGTTAGGGGAGGCAATCAACCATATCTTCCCCAATGTCTACAATAGGCACTATTGCAGGCATGTATATGCAAATTTCAAGGTCAAGCATCCTGGTTTATTGTTGAGAAATAGCTTTTGGATGGCTGCTAGGGCTTATAATGCAAAAACATTTAAGTATGCAATGGAAAAAATAAAGGACCAAAGTAGGGCAGCTTATGATTGGCTTACTAACCTGCCATTGTCATCATGGACAAGGTTTGGATTTGATCCAATGGCAAGGTGTGATAATATCACAAATAACATCACTGAGAGCTTCAACAGTTGGTTAGGGGACTTGAGGTATTTGCCTGTGTTGAGCTTGGTGGAGTAGCTAAGGAGTAAACTGATGGGCAGGTTTCACATGAGGTTGCAATTCGAATCAACTTGGGACACTGTTGTACCCCCAAGGATTTTGGCAAAGCTGAACAAGAATAGAGAGGCAGGTAGAAAATGTACACTTCTAGTAGCTGATGACAATGAATTTCAAGTAACTGAGTTTTGCATCAACTACATTGTTAATCTTGAGAGGATGAGTTGTGAATGTAAGGCATGGGATGTGAGTGGGATTCCTTGTAGGCATGCTGCTGCATGCATATCTTATAGAAGGGGTATGCTTGAAGATTTTTGTGATCCTTGCTTCCACAAGGACAAATTTTTTAAGGCCTATGAAGGTATGATTCATCCTGTACCAGACATGAAGTTGTGGCCTGATATGGAAGTAACTCCTCCAACAGTTTTACCCCCACCTCTGAGAAGGTTCCCAGGCAGGCCTAGGAAAAATAGAAAAAGGCAAGCAGATGAACCAACACCAAGTCAAACCAGGTCAAGCACACTTAGGTGTTCACTGTGCAAGGAGCTTGGACATAATAGAAGGACATGCCAAAGAGCTCCTGTAAGGGCAAGGGTATGACTCTAACACCTACCAGTAGTCTCTGTATTTTTTTTTAACTTCTTCTTTCTAATGGTTTTTTTACATCATACACAACAGGCCACCAGTTCTGCTGCTACTCCCTTAAGCTCCCAAGCTGCTGCTCCTTCAAGCTCCCAAGCTGCTACTGCTCCTTCAAACTCCCAAGCTACTGCTGCTTCAAGTTCCAAACCTTAGGGTTTCAGTTTAAATATGACTTTTGTAAATGTGCTTAAGGTGTAAACTTTTGTAATTAGCAGTCTTTTTGGACATGACTGTAATGACTGTAATTGCTTAGGGATGCTAATTGTGCTTAGGGATGTTAATTACATTTGCATTGTTGTTGAAAGATGTCAAGATGAATTTAGGGATGTTATTTTATATTGGATGAAAGATGTGTTTTGTACTTGACAGTCCTATGCTATGAGTTACATTGTTGTTGCAATGTTGGTTTGGGTATGACAATGAGAATGAGTTGTCATTTTGGAGTTAACTGTTACAGGTTTGGTAAGTTTTGGATATGGATGATACATGTTATTTTCAGTTCGGACATAAATGTTTCACGACTGTATTGATATTTGGACATAACTGTTACATAGATGTTGAAGTTTGGACATCTTTGCAATAATCACCATACAATATCTACTGTAAATACTTATGTGCACATTTGTTGCAAACAACAAGTTACTTCACTAAATAAAAGGTTTGACATACACAAATTACTTCACTAAAGAAACAAGAACAACCATTACATAATAGTCATCAAATACTACAGCCCTAAACTGTCCAAACCCTACTACTTCACTCCAATGGCAATGGCCAATAAACACATCAAGAAGCAGCCTATGAAAGCCATTTTCAACAGTTTCATGATCTCTTCCAAGCTGTCAACCCTCATAACTAGTGGCCTATCATGCTCCATTGAACCACCAAATTGACCCATGGCTTCAGGTACATTCTGGGTGCCAAGCTGGAGTGCAAGAAGGCCAAGATTGGTAGGATTGCACCATGCAAACATGTTGCACTCTCCGAATGGACATGTGTAGTACAGCTTATGTTTGTTATTGTTGGACCATGAAACCCTAATCAAAGCCTTGTGTCCACAATTACAATTTTTGTCCTCATAGTTCAGGTCACATGGTTGATTCGACCTCTTTCGTCCAATGCTTGAAGAAGACCTAGATATTGACATGAACAATCTGCAAATGAAAAGGATATAAATGCTTAGGTAACAAACATGAAAAATCTGAAAAACACACTAGGGACTTTTAACAAACATCTGGTGTGCATATATACCAGTAGATATAGATGCATATATAACAGTAGATGTTAGGGGATTAACGAAGACAGCAAAGCCTAAATTTTGGTTGGCAACCCTAATTTCGAAGTAAACCCAAATTTTGCCCTAAATTTGATAAACCCTAATTTCGTAACCCAAGGTTAGCTCAGTTTACCTTTAATCTGCTGCGGCTTTTGAATATCTTACTTTGCAATCACACCGAATCCAAGCTGTCCACCTTCGTGCTTAGTCCTCCAAGCAAATTTGCCTCAGTCGTTCATAGGGTTCATTGTTCTTCTTTTGCAATCGCACAGAATGTCCAAATTTCACCTTTCTGTCCATTTGTTTAATACCCACTTGAGTTAACAAGTACAGTTTGAAATTGGAAACGGGAAATGCCTGGCACGTGAGAATTTTTTTGCCTTATACTGTTTTATACAATATAAGGGTAAAGTCGGGATTTTCAAAATACGTATTGATGACATCATAAAAAAAGTACTGGAAGCGAGAAATGCCTGGCACGTGAGAATTTTTTTGCCTTATACTGTTTTATACAGTATAAGGGTAAAGTTGGGATTTTCAAAATACGTATTGATGACATCATAAAAAAAGTACACTTTTTTGGACGGAACCCTGACGGATGGACACGGGTGATACATTTGAAACACTTTTGGTCACGGAATGTTACATTTTGAAACTTGTGTCATTGACTGTAATTACCCCCTAACCTTAGGGACATAGGTGTAATTAGCGCATCTAATTATTATAAAACTCAACCTAATCAATACACTAACTTATTAGGACTTAACTTTTACTCCTAAAACCACTTTCTAGTTGTAATATCAAAACTCGTTTATCTGGAAAAAAAAAAACTAAAGTGGCCTATTAAAGTTAGAAGGAAAAAAATTATGGTATATTTGATGAGAAATGTATTCCGCGCGTGCACACACACACACACATATATATATATACATATATGCATATATATATATATATATATATATATATATATATATACATATATGCATATATATATGTCGTGATCCAAATCGCGTTAGCAAGTTGCTAGCGCGATTTGGTCGTCCGCAACATAATGTAGCGGACGATAATTTACCATCCGCTACATTATGTTGTGAACGGTGAAAATAATTACTGTTGTGGCGCGCAATCTAACTATCCATTCTCTCACGTGGACGGCCAGATGGCGCTAGCAACTTGGGTTAAGTTGCTAGCGCTAGTAATGGATCAGCTATATATATATATATATATATATATATATATATATATATATATATATATATATATATATATATATATATATCTGTAGAGGTGTTAAATGGGCCAGGCTTGGGCCGGCCCAGCCCAAGCCCATCGGGCCTCCAGCAAAACGGGCCGGGGCCGGCCAAGGGGGCTGCCAAATGGGCCTGGCCGGGCCAGATTCTGGGGATATCTGGGCCCAGTCCAAGCCCAGGTCCTAGGCCCAACATCTTGGGCCGGGCCCGGGCCCAAAAAAATTTTTTGTGTAATTTTCTTTCTTTTATTGGCTATAATTATCCCTCTTTACTCATAATGTTGTTTTATTAGAGATACCACTTCCTCGTGAATTTATCTTGAATTGGGAAAAAAGAATTGGTTACTACATGGGTATTTCCTTTTAAATATGTCTAGTAATTTTTATTTTGTAACTCTAAAACAATTCTTAAAAGAACGTATGCAAAACGATTATAATGCTAAAACAATTGTTAAAAGAATGTATGCAAAATCTTGATCTCAAAATATGTCTCAAGATTACGTTTCTTTGTACGAAAAGTCTACAGAAAAATGATTACTAATTATCCGATGTGCGAAGCAAAAATATTCTTATAGAGACGTTTCTCAATAATATCACCATGACTCTCAAAGTTTGGGGTGTTTTTATAAATACGTAAAGTTTAGGGACATTTGTGTAATTTTATAAAAAAATAATTCAAAAACCATGTTTTATTATCTTGCCACCTCCTCCTTGTTACAATGACTAAGCTAGTTAAATGTTAAAATATGGAATATGTGGATAATGGATGTCTTGGGTGGAAGATAATGAAGGAAAAAAAAAGGAAAAAGAAGAACCAAGAGGTCCAAAAAGAAAACAAGAAACAGAGAAGAGAAATGAAAAGCCAAATAGTTTGGCCCAAACATGGGGCCAAATTAGGGCCAGAAAGGGCCCAATTTCGAGCTTTTTCGGGTTTTTTTAGGGCCGGGCCGGGCCCGGACCATTTTTGGTGAAACCTTGGCCTGGTCCAAGCCCAAGTCCAAGGCCCTTTATCTGCGGGCCTACACTGTTCATTACAGGGCCGGGCCATCCTGGGCTTTGAGCAGGGCCGGGCCAGCCCGCGGGTTGCCCGGCCCATTTGACATCTCTAGGGAGCTGATCCGTTGATAGCGCTAGCAAAATAGGAGATTTTGCTAGCGCGATCTGGCCGTCCATCCCTTCGGGATGGACGGCTTTTTTTCCGAAAACTGTCAGTCGTCCGCTACATAGTGTAGCGGACAACCTTTTTTACCATATTGCCCATCCTCCCTCGTCCGCAATACAGTGTAGCGGACAAGATTTTTGGCCTGACACCGTCAGTCATAAAGTCGTCCGCTATACTGTGTTGCGGATGACTTTTTGACTGACAGTGGTCAAGTCATCCACAATCCCCCTGACAGTTGTCACACCAGTCCTGGGGCGACAGGACTGCTGCTTTGTCCTTATCCCACCGTCTGCGATTCTGTGTAGCGGACAACTTGATGGTTTTTTCCGTCCACTATACTATGTAGCGGACTAGACGTCTCTCACTTATACCGAAACTGTGTTTCCTTCTCTTTTCGAAACTCATTCATCTTTTTTCTCACAATTTTTTTAGCGGCGTTGGCAAGTAGATCTGCGCAATTTCTTTCAAAGAAATCCTTTAATCGTCTCATCAATCACGTAAGTTCACATTCCAATCCTTTATTCGTTCATAATCTAGAGTTTGTTATGAGTATTGCGGCTTATGCATGGTTTTGAATATGTATGCGGTGGATTGTGCTAGCGTTTGTCAATATATGTGTATTCCTTATTGTGTATTGCTTAAATGTTCATGTAATTTCACTTGCACATACACAACATGTCAACTTATGTGAGCACATGCTAGCGTTGTATGTTTGAAAATTTTTACGCTTCCAACCTTGCCGTTTTTTCATAATTTCAGTTGCAAAAAAATGGATTTTAACCCTGGACCAGAAGATCCCTCCGTATTATACGACCAAGCAAATCATGTCAGTACGCTCTTATGGGATGGTGGGGTAAGATCCTTATTTTATCAACTTTCCTATTCTTACGAACATTGTGTACCGTTTGTTTTGGTTAAATTGTATTTATTAATTCGTAGGAAAGAGCACTTCTCAACACAGTAGAAGTGTCCGATAATTTCAAAGCCTGAAAGTTGAACAAATACCAAAAATGGTTACTGCGTGGGATTGGGTTTGGGATTTTCACGCATGGGCAAATCTTTCAACACCTTGACCGGCACTTAATAGGTGCCCTTGTTGAAAGGTGGAGAAGTGAAACGAATACGTTTCACTTCCCTCTCGGAGAGATGACGATTACCCTAGAAGATGTAGGGTTCATCTTAGGGTTACCGGTGACGGGACGGCCGGTAATTACTCCTCCGTCGGAAGCAACGAATAAGAGAACCGCTAGGGACTTCTTTACTTCGATACCCCAGGATCAATTTAGCACTGGTGGTATCAAGTTGAAGTGGTTGGTAGATACCTACAAGGTTCTCCCGGAAAACTACACGGACGAGATGCTTGTGCTATACACACAAGCTTTCCTCTTGTGGGTGATGGGGGCAATTCTGTTCCCAACAACGTCGAAGAATACGGTCAGCGTCAAATATTTACCGTTGTTGGGTAACCTGCTGGAGGTTGGGGATTATGCCTGGGGTGCAGCAACTCTTGCGTACCTGTACCGAGCATTGCACAAGGCAACGAGGCCCGACTCCAAAGCTATATGTGCGTGTCTCTCGCTATTGCAGGTATATCATACAAATCTTCATTACGTGCTTGTTTTTTTTGTTGAATCGACATTTAATTTTGACGATACTTTATTTAATTTGTCTTTGCTCTCAGGTGTGGTCTTATGAACAAGAAACGAATAATGTGTGGCCTCGGTTGTGCGCCTGGGAGTACAGCCGGAAGGACAGCCACTACCCAAGGAGAGACGATCCCTATCATAACATTACGTACTATCGGGGGGAGCTCGACTCGCTATCTCCAGGCCAGATGCGATGGGCACCGTACAAACGTTTGGCGCGACGGGTGGGGGAGTCGTTCGTCTTCACGCTCTCCGGGTTGCAACGCACACCCCTGATCCACTTCGAGGTCGCAGAGTGGCAGCTACCAGATCGTGCTATGCGCCATTTTGAGTGCCTGCAGGGGTTGCCAGCCGATGCGCAGGATATGAGCGGTAACAGGAACCCACCGGGTGTCGGACGGTTTGGCAAGGCGAATGCGCACGACTTGTGCGCACGAGAACTTGAGGTTTGGGATTCCTGGCAGGACACGTTGGCGGCCATTGTGTCGGAGCCTGACCCCGTGATCAGCATCGAACAGTACAATGAGTGGTACTACCGCATCACCCGGAGGAGAGTAGCTCCAGTAAGGTTTGAACGCGGAGAGAAGTACCACCCTAGGGGTCAGATCGATGAGCAGATGGCATACAATCTGGTAAGTTGCCAACCAGTGCTTTTAATTGACCTTGATGATTCTAAGTGTGTATGAAGTTACTTATTTATTATCTCTTTGGATGTAGGTTAATGCCTCGTTCGCCTTCTTCCAGAAGTTGAGCGAGCGCAAGGATCTGGTGGATGCAATGGGCGAGGAGCTTCGCCAACAGGCCGAATCGTTGGCGTATGGCTGTGGGAATTTTTTGCGCCAAGCATCGGGCAGCCTTCGGGCGTCAACCCGAGAATGGGGGAACCCGGGTGGCAGCCCCCTTATGTGAGCTCGGGATACGGTGATCCCTCAGGACAGACTTCGAAGGTGAGCCAGGGATACGGTGGTCCCTCTGTACCGGGAATGGGTGGTGATTGGGGACCGCCAAGCACCATGGGCCAGGCTCAAGTACCGTGGGAAGAGTACAGTGTGCCCTCCTTCTCTTTGCTTCTGGACTCGGAACCCCAACCCCTCTCTCAGAGTCAAGTCACGCAGGACTGGGGTTTCGGAAACATCAGTCTGTCCGAGACACTGCCCATTGTCCCGTGGGCGGGACCATCTGTTGCAGAAGGAGGGCAATATCCCCCGGTCGACCCCCCCGAAGGAGTGCAATATCCTCCGATCGACCCCCTCAAAGGAGTACAATATCCCCCGGTCGACCCCCAAGGGGAGTATCGCAAAGGGCATCCACTGAAGCCCCTAAAGCCGCATAAATGCCAAATTATCAGAGAGCCCCCGGGACAAAGCGTTATATAGTGTGAATCACCCTGAGGGCATGGATTACTGTTGCACGTGGGGAGAAATGTCCTCCCTGGCTCCGGGGAGTTGGTTAGACAACGGTGTCATCTCTATCTACGTGGAGATTCTGAAGGAAAGGGCTGGGGGCGGTCGAATGAGTATCCGGCCGTATTTTTGTTGGATGCCTTTTTTCATAGCCTCCTAGTGGCTGAATGGCATGAGTGGGTCGAACGAAGGGGGAAGAAAAAGTTGAGTCAGTGGAGACCGTCGGATAACCTACGAGCGTATCTGAATAGGGATAGTCCAGTGAGCGCAATGGTTGCCCACGTGTTTCTAATCCCATTTCTAGGGGAAAGCCACTGGTACTTGGTTTGCTATGAACCAACGAAAAAAGTCGTATCGGTGATCGACAGTCTCCACGACGATACCCTCCACATGCCTGTGCTGCGGATGTATAAAGCCCAGCTGGACTCTATGGTAATCTTGAAGTTGATTGTTTAATGCTTATTGTAACTTGCCAATTATAAATGTTAACTCGTGTCTTACGCCGTTTTCTGTTTCTCGCAGAATATATTTTGTGCCATGGTCAATGCTATCCGTGGTGTACCTGTACCGGCGCGGCCAAAGCTCGATTTTCGATTGAAGAAGACGAGGCCCAAGCAACATAATACTTCGGACTGCGGCGTCTTCCTATGCATGTACATGGATTACATCTGTCGGTCTGAGAGCCTCAAGGCGGCCGCCTGGAGTTTAGAATGTGTAGAACCCTTTAGATATAGGATAGCTTGGCAAATTTTGAAAGGCCGGCCTAGAGAGATTAGGTTTATTGAAAATCCGTGGATGAACATCCGGCTTAACATGAGGACGCCTAGTTGACATTGTACCATTACAATAATTTTTTTTAATAAATCGTGATTATTTATTTAGAAAGCTGTCATTGGTGTGATTTTTTTGAGGTTGAGATCAGTTGATTTGTGTTGAATGATTGAGTGATTTAACTGATTTGTGTCCATATCAGTGGACATTTGATTTGATTAGAGTTAGTTTTTTTGCTCTCAGAGAATGATTGAATGGTGGGAAATAAAATTCATTGAGAATTCTTTAGCTGACGGAGTATCCGTCCGCTACACAGTGTAGCGAACGTCCAAATACTGAAAATTTTTCTAAGTGTTGAAGTTGGTTGTTTCTGCTTCTCCGTCCGCTACACAGTGTAGCGGACGTCCAAATACTGAAAATTTTTCTAAGTGTTAAAGTTGGCTGTTTCTGCTTCTCCGTCCATACACAGTATAGCGGACGTCCAAATATAGAAAATTTTCCAAGTGTTAAAGTTGGTTGTTTTTGTTTCTCCGTCCGCTACACAGTGTAGCGGACATCCAAATACTGAAAATTTTTCTAAGTGTTGAAGTTGGTTGTTTCTGCTTCTCCGTCCGCTACACAGTGTAGCGGACGTCTAAATACTGAAAAAATTTCCAAGTGTTGAAGTTGGCTGTTTCTGCTTCTCCGTCCGCTACACAGTGTAGTGGACGTCCAAATATAAAAAAATTTCCAAGTGTTGAAGTTGGCTGTTTTTGCTTCTCCGTCCGCTACACAGTGTAGCGGACGTCCAAATATTGAAAAAAATTTCAAGTGTTGAAGTTGATTGTTTCTGCTTCTCCGTCCGCTACACAGTGTAACGGACGTCCAAATACAGATTTTTTCTAAGTGTTGAAGTTGATTGTTTCTGTTTCTTCGTCCGCTACACAGTGTAGCGGACGTCCATATATAGAAAAATTTTCCAAGTGTTGAAGTTGATTGTTTCTGCTTCTCCGTCCGCTACACAGTGTAGCGGCGTCCAGATACTGAAAATTTTTCTAAGTGTTGAAGTTGATTGTTTCTGCTTCTCTGTCCGCTACTCAGTGTAGCGGGCGTCCAAATACTTTGTGTTGAAGTTCATTTTTTTAATAAATTGGCGACCTAAAAATCTCAATATCCACAGAATCAACAATCTCAATATCGATTAACAATAAGAAAAACGTACGATTAACAATCAACAATCTCAACATCGACGGAATCTCAAACGGCACAATTAAGAACCTAAAATTCGAAAAAAAAAATGAACATTAACATAAAATTGTTCATAACAGAATTTAGGGTTCAACATTGGGGGAAAGTTTTTTTACAAGTGCTCTGATCAAACATCGTCACTTGAAAATTACACTTTCCCGTGTGTTCAAACACTACAAAGTCCCCGAGTTGGAGGTCATGCTGCTGCACGAATTCGTTCCAACCCTCTGCGAACGAAATTTGACCTTGGTCAGGCTTTATCTTTATTCTTACATGCCATGACCCCTTGCGGCTGGTTAAAGTTGAATCGAAATAAATTTTGGTAAGCCAATCGGAAAAGGCTACCGGTATGTCCTAACATATTCATAATACAAAAAAAAGGTTAGTTTTTAACCAAAGATCAAACTTTAACACACATGAAACACAGAGAAAGAGGGATGGCCTACAAGTTCTGTATCAAAACCAGGCATCATGACCTTGAAGAAGTGTCTGCCTGCAAGGTGCATGTTTCCTACAAATTCGCTGCTGCTCGACGAATCAGAAGCCATCACGCCAGGAATGTCGCTGGAGGCACTGCGGCGTTGAGGGGAAGACAGGGTTGTCGCTGGGGGCGGCGCGGCGTCAGGGGAGGACGGTGGTGTCGCCAGAGATGTGGGTCGCAGTAAATGGGGTAACGGCTGGGTGAGATGTTTGAGACAAATAGAGAAACGGACGGAGTAATAAGATGATTGGCCGATCTGGGTTATATAGTACAGAGTCATCCACTACATTGTATAGCGGACCAAAAGGCCCAAAAGTTTTTTTTCTGCGATGTTGTTCGCTACATCGTGTGGCGAACATAAAGCAGATGCGTCCGCTACACTATGTAGCGGACGGGGATAAAGAATAATAATAATAATAATAATAATAACTTAAACTTAGATTTGATGGCTCTCATCAGAAAAAAAATTTTTCCAGTATTCGGTCAAAAAATTATTAGAAAAAAATTACAAATGTCAAACAGACTTGATGGCTTATACAAAAAATTAAAGGTCCACTGCAGCTTGTTCGTCTTCATCTTCGGCGTCATCTTCTTCCCCGTCTTGCAAACCCCTGGACTTATCCCCAGTGCCTTGTAATGGTTTCGCTTGTCGTGGTCGGTCATTTTGTTGCACAATGCACACCTTCTCAGCTTTTTAGGTTGAGTTGCCTGTTCAATAGAGCTCTTCATCCGCGTAGATCTCTTGCGGCCTTTCGTTTGCGATATAATTGGGTCCAAAGGCCGGATATCATTGTCGTCTTCCTCCCCCGGCTCGTCATCTTCTGATCCCGTAGTAGGCTCAGTGTCAACCGCATTGCTGACTGAAGCTGCTTCCAACTGGTCGACGATGGGCTCTTGCTGCTGAGCTACCTCGAGGAGATGTTTATATGCGGCCATTGTAGCAGCACCTTTTACGGACAAACGGGTGAACATCGTCACCAGATGATTATACCGCAACGTCTCTGATTCTTCAAAGTCAGTATACGGGTGCTCCGGAAAGGCAATGGTACCGTGCAACCTGTTTGCACCTTTCGTCCACCGTGGCAGGACATATTTATCGGGGATTGTCCTGATATTCTTCTGGGTGAAAAACTGCAGAATGTGTCTACACAGGATGCCATGGAACTCAAACTTCTTGCAAACACATGTCACCGAATCTGTCAATGTGTCATGGCTCACCGTATAAATTCTGCGCAGCTTCTCAGGGACGAGGTCATTCACGAGCGAATAAACCTTGTACTCACGCGTAGACATTTCTGCCACCTTGTTTATACTGTATCGTCCCGATTTTCGCAGCTCTACTTGGTATAGCAAGAAGATCTCCTTCGTATAGACTTTGGCACCGTTCAGCTCCAGCGGGGTCTCAAGCAACCTTCTCCTTTGTTTGTACGTTGTTGCAAAGTCTGCAGCCCTTTCTTTTACGAACAACGAAGCAACCGCTTTTTGTGCGGATGCAACGAAACTCTTCAAATTGGTAGTTGTACCCACATAACTATCGAACGTGGCATTCATAGATTCACTCCTGCCCGTCGTTTTCATGCCCGCTGAAAAATACCTCCTCGTGTAAACGCCAATCCATTGCTCTTTGAGCTCGTACAAGTGCTGGAGCCACTCGTTGTCTTGCAATGAGTAATCCCGAACAAGCTTTTTCCACCTCTCCTCGAATTCCTCAATCGTTAACGACTTGTTAACGCACTTGTCAAAATCCTGTTTAAAGTCTGGATACTTTGCGTACACGTGATGCAGACGTTCAGGGTATTTGTTGCTTATGTGCCAAGTGCACAAGTTGTGCCGGGTGTCTGGGAAGACGGTAGCAATAGCCTTCTTCATTGCCAAATCTTGATCGGTGATGATCACTTTGGGTGCTTTGAAGTTCATTGCTTCCAGCCACGTCCTAAACAACCATACAAAAGAACCCTCGCTCTCGTCCCTTAACAAGGCGAACCCGAACAGGATGGAGTGATAATGATGATTGACGCCCGTGAAAGGAGCGAACGACATCGAGTACTTGTTGGTACGGTATGTGGTGTCGAAAGTCACGACATCCCCAAAATGCTTATAAGCTAGCCTCGAACGACCGTCGACCCAAAAAATTGTACTAACTCGATGCTCGTCTCACAAAACAGAAAATAAATTAAAAATACGTAAAATATAATTAGCGACAGATATTCCGTCGCTAATTAGTAAATAACTCCGTCGCAAAACGTGCACTATTAGACGACGGTTTAAAAAATTCCGTCACCAAACTTTTAGTAACGGGCTTTTATACGAAGAACTTTTAGCGACGGATTTTCCCATCACTAAAGCCTTTTTTCTTGTAATGGTAGACCACCAACAGCCATCATAGACCACTAACCTTCCGTCACCACCGCCGTGAATAGCCATTCCTACAGAGAGAGAGAGACAGAGAGAGATAAAGAGAGAGAGAGACAGAGAGAGATATGAAGAGGAGCTACTGTTAACAAAATTCGACGAGCGTAGGGCAGTGAGAGTAAAGAGGTTGTGATGGCAGAGGGGAAGGGTGGTGGCGATGCAGTGCGAAGCACTGTTGTGCGTAGTGACTAGTGCAGTGATGTGTAGCGACAGGAAAAGATAGTTTATTGTGTGTGTTGGGCAAGGTGAAGAGCTACTGCTGTGAGGAAGTAGCTATAAGTGGTTTGTGTTTTTCTTCTTCTTTTTTTTTGGTGCTTATGTGTGTTATGAGTGTATGTATGTATAGTGTATATATGCGTGCGTGTGGATGGGTTTAGGAGTCAGTTGGTGTGGGGTGTGTTGTACATAAAGGGGCTTGAAATGTGAGTGTGCGTGTCTGTCTGTCTTGGACAAGAGCTAGAAGACCCATTGTCGTGAAGAAGTGGGTGTTGACGACAGTGGTGTGGAATTATTGTATGTATAAGTGTTTGGGTGTGAAATGTATGAGTGTGTGGTTGTACATTTGTGTAGTGTGTATATATGTGGGTGTGTATGGTGTGTGTAATGCATGTGTATAGGCGGTTATGTCATGACTGTAACGTGTGTGTTTGGGTGGGATAATTATGGGCCTGTAGGTGCAGAGAAAGAGAAGAAGATAAAGTGGGTTGTGAGTCTGTGCAGATTGTGTGGTACCATGTGCTTGCACAGGTGTACCATGGGTTCGTGTTATGTTCAGGCTGTTGCCGTGTTAAATTTTACAGTAGGATACCATAGGCTAAGTTAGAATTTCTAGCAAAATTTATAATTTTATGAAATGGTTTGTATTTCTTATATTTTCTGTACGTTTAGATTTATAAAATTCATTTTTAGCCTTTAAAATCATTAATAAATTATACAAAAATTAGTGTAATGTTTCCATGATATAGAAAAGTTTTAGTCTCAGTTTCAGAGTTTTTAGAGTTGATTTGGTATTAGATCCCTATCGTATTTGATTTAGCAAAATGAATGATTTAAAATTGATTTTGGTGCTTTCTAAATCCTAATTTTAGTTTCAGTATTTTTCCTACATAACATGAAGCTATCATAAAATTATCGGACTTTGATTTGAGCTAGAAGTATTAATTGATATTGTTGGGTTTTTCTAGTATTTAAAAAAATATTTTTGATTAAAAAATATTTAAAATTTTAGAAAATTCATTTTTTTAACTTGTTAAGATGTTTTAAGCAATATATGTATTTTTTTAGCAATTTATTATGAATTTTTGGGTATCTTAATGCCTTATAGAATATACGAGATTTTCGGTTAAGTTGGGTTGTTAGAGAGATCCGTTTCGATTAGGTTTTATGTAAGAATGTCAAAGCAAGTAATGTTTAAGAAAGTAGCATTGAATTTATAGTTTATGAGGCTAGATTGATAATTAAATTGTCAATTTAGGTTAACTCGAGGATTTTGAACAAGGTTGAATAGCAGCTTATAGTTTGGATTAAGGTAAGAGAATTTTATCCGAACCAATTCTTTATAATTGATTTTGTATTTCATTATAATTTGTTACTTTTTTCTTTGGACTCTGTTATGTTTAAGATAAGCATGTACTGTATCTTTAAACCATGCTTTGAGCTTTAGTGTTCATTGAAAAATCCTTATCGATGCTCATATTTTATTACTCATCAAGCATCAATTTACTAATTGAATTAGTGTATTGTACTTTGCATATTGACGTAAGTTAATGTATTGAGGTATTATAAGGATGGTCTGTACTGGGGGTGATATAAAGATGGTCTGTTATTGTAGGAGACACTAGTACCTTAATGGTCTAGCTAGTGTATATATGCATATATAAACACATTGTTATTGAGCACTACCTGTGTGACTTTGCTAAGTGTTACTCTGCACTGTCTGTGTGGCTTTGCAATCACTTATGTTAAATATAATTTGCATCGTTTACGGTGTAATTAAAATTGTTTCCATTAATATCTGATTTAAGGGACTGAGTTGAATCTCTTCCCATATTGCCATTGAAATAAATATGTTAATCGTTTGTATTCCTCTATTGAAATTTGAGCGACCTTACTGAGCTCTCAAAAGCTCACCCTTTTTCTCTTCCCTCCTGCAGGTAATAACCATCAGTAGATTCCTTGGATTGGTTAGAGCTTGGTTATAGAGTTGGTTTAGATTTTTATTATTTTATTTAGTTAAGCCCCTGTGAGGGAATCAGTGTGCAAACCTACTTTATTGAGCACGTTAATTTAGTCTTTCTTTTTTAAGAACAATCGATTGAGAGTTTGATTTATTGTAGAAGATCTGATATACGTTGGGGCTATTTGATCAAATTGAGGTGTTGAATGATTAAGTATCGAGATATAAGGATGGTCTGTTATTACGGGAGACGCTAGTACATTAATGGTCTAGTTAGTGTACATATGCATATGTAATCACATTATTATTGAGCATTGCTTGTGTGGCTTTGCTAAGTGTTACTTTACACTCTCTATGTGGCTTTGCAATCACTCATGTTCAATATCATGTACATCATTTACAGTGTAATTGAAATTGTTCCCATTGATATCTTATTTAAGGGACTGAGTTGAATCTCTTCCCATATTGCCATTGAAATAAATCTGTTAATCGTATGTATTCCTCTATTGAAAGTTGAACGACCTTACTGAGTTATCAAAAGCTCACTCCTTTTCTATTCCCTTCTGCCAGTAATAACTATTAGTAGATTCCTTGGATTGGTTAGAGCTTGGTTGTGGAGTTGGTTTAGATTTTTATTATATTGTTTACATAAGCCTTTGCGAAGGAATCAGTGTGTAAACTTAGTTAATTGAGCACATTAATTTATTATTTTCTTCTAAGAACAATTAATTGAGAGTTTGATTCATTATAGAAGCTCTATACATTGGGGCTATTTGATCAAATTAAAGGTATTGAATGATTATCGATTGATTGATTCGCTAACACTTTGAAAATTTCAGGGTGATACAATTGGTATCAAAGTTTAGGCTTATGATTATATAGACTTTAGAAGCATATATTAGGAAGCTTGCTTGATTAACGGGAATACTAAAACCTTAGTAAGTTTTAGTCAGATAATAAAGTAGCTCAGACGTATGAATTCGTAAAGACAAAGATATATTGATGATGTTTGCATTTTTGTTACTGTAGGAGATGGTGGGTACATAACTATGCACAGCTTGGTATTGGAGGATGGATAGAAGGTGACGAGTTCGAGGAAGAACCCTTCAAAAAGGATTGAGAAGAAGATGTGGAAGAAGACCCTGAGGAGGAAAGGGCAGGAAAAAGGCCCTATTGTGATTTAACTAGAAGGGCCTGTCGAGGATGACTTTGGGGTCGAGCACGTCGATGTGAGGACCCCAAACCTAGTAAATGAGAGCGAAAGTACTCCCAGATGGCTAGTGAGAGGGATGAGCTGATTCGTCAGATGGCTTCCCTAGAGGTGGATATTAGTTGAGCGATGGAGGAAAGGGAATCATTAAGTGTACAATTGAAGATTATGAAGAAAAGCTATGGTATCTCTTGGAGGCAAAGGATTATTACTTTCAAAAGAAGATCATAGAGTTAGAGAATCAGCTAGGGGATGCTAACTCAATGCAGTGGATCCGAGATGTGAGAATTACATTGATGAGGGAGGCGATTAAGGCAGAGAAAGTAAGAGTGAGTGTATAAAATAAAAATAAATAAATAAACTTATGTCATTGGAAATTTAATCCAACTCCAGAATATGGCAAGATGTCAAACTTCGAACACTATTGAAAGTTTTAAATCTAACGAGAAGTAGTTCATTCTAAGTGAACATGATAATGTCATCCTTATCATCGATGAGGACCAAGGCAACAATGCTTTTTTCAAAGGAATCATAGCCTCTTCCTTAACTTCATCTTCTTTATCTACAAGGTAAGCTAAAGGAGTAGATCTATTTGAAAGGAGCATCGACGAGGCATTGACACCATGAATAAAAGCAAGAGAATCGATTGGTTGGGAATTGGGGGTTTTAGCTTCCTTTTTTCTTTTCTTTCTTTCTTTCTTTTTTTGGTTTAGATTTCGATTTATGAGGTTATGGAGCAAAAGAATCAACGACAACGAACAGGTGAGATGAGGCCACGATGCAAAAATCAAAGACTTGATTTTTTGGGCTTTTTTTGTGCTTCCACCCTAGCTTTGTGCCTGCACCCGAACGCCTAGGCACACACTTTTTAAAGGGGCTATGCTTATCACTAGGCTAGGCGAAGTCCCTGCGCCTTGCGCCTAGGCATGCCTTTGATAACAGTGTCTTAGGTTGTGAGTGACTAAACTCTTAACCATTTTAAATTCTACCTTAACAATATGCCAACATATTATGTCGTTATTTTAACTTTCATACTCCTAAAGGCACTCTCTTATGTTGTAGTTAAGTTAGTCTCCAACTTAAATTCAAAGTGTTACTATATTTGATGGTAAATCTAACTTATTAATCATGTTGGTTATAGAATACCAATTTGCTTACGATGAGGATTTGAGCTATCCTATTTAGTCATGTTGGTTAAGTTTTTATAACCTTATATGATTGCATCGTGCATCAACGCGCAAATCTTGTATTATTTCTGCATAATTTTATTGGTCAATACTATATTAGTAGTGTTGGCTAAAAATTTTAAACTAAATATAGACCAAATTTTTCTTGACCAAAATTAAGCTAACATGTAGTTAAGTTATGGGCATGCCACATTGAACTGTACAAATTATTTGGGTTAATTACACCATGTCCATGAGTTCATGGTGAAATCACACGTGTGTCCATTAGTTTGGACAAACAGCACTGATGTCCTTTGACCAAACAGAATACTTAGTTATATGACAGTTTAAATGAAATGACCATATTATCCCTGACTTGAAATGTAAACTTTTTAAAATTCCATTACTTCTATCTCCCCTTTTTTGCCATTTTGATTATGACAACCTTTTTGGGATCAAAATCTTCAATACCAAGTTTGGTTCTAGTAAACCTATATAATAATCAGGTTAAAAGAACAATAAAAGACACGAATCAGACTCCATGTACTGATCAAACGGTACAATGAACTCAGCTTGGCTAGTCCTATAACAGATAACTATATGTTTATGAGGATAAAAAAACAGGGGTCAGTTGGGGGTTTAGGTTGGTTCGTGGTGACGATTATGATGGCGTTCACGATAGCCAGTGGTTGTGGTAAGTTTGGCAACTATGGTGGTGGGCTTGATTGATTATGGTGATTACAGCAGGTGGTGGGTTCTATACATGTGGTGGCTATGCTGGTGATTTTTTAGGTGGTTATTGGGGTGGTGGTAGGGTGTGGTGATGGTGTGGGGGCGGGGGAGGGATGTGGCAGAGGCGGGTTAGGGGAAGGAAAGGGCAACTACTAGTAAAAATATGAGAGGAGAGAGAGAGAGAGAGAGAGAGAGAGAGATAGATAGATAGATTAGGGTTCGAAACCCTAATCTGGAAATTTTAGATTTCAAATCTTAATTTTCTAAATTAGAGTTTTAAATCATTATAAAATACAAGGATACTATTGCCATTTTAGAATTATGTATTGATTACATCATAAAGAAAGTCTACTTTTTGGACGGATACCTGACGGATGAATACAAGTGCTACCTTTTTAAAGTTTTTGGTCACTGTTTGTTATATTTTGAAACTTAATTTTATCCTAACCTCATGAGTGTAATTAAGCCAATTATTTTTTACAGATAGTTATAAAAGCAAAATGACAAACGTCTCATGCAATAACAAATTGATTTTTACAGATGCTCCGCATATTTTATATCAGTATAGTCTACTTTTTTCTTTGTCATGTACTAAATGAAATTATAATTTTGTTCCTCTCTGTGGCTGCCAAATCAGAGTTAATTAGTAATATGCCCAAGGACATTGCTTATTGATATTTCACCACAATGGTTTATTTACTGAGGACGTTCACCCATTTAAAAATAAGTGTGACCATCTTTGATGAAATAACCATGAGAACATACATTGCACAATATGTTTTATATTATGCAGATTAAAACTTCTAAACTGGATGGTTGCTACTAAGATCGTCATGTGCAATGCACCTAGTAATAAAATATACTCTAGTAAAGCATTTTTAAGTTAGAAACCGTGATTGGTAAACCTATTGAACTTCATCTTAATATCGCCAAAACGTTCCTTTGAATGTCATATTTTAATGGCATGACAGATATCCTTTGACTTATCATTGAAGTGTTTTTCCTTTTCGGTTATTAATTAAATAAAAAGGATTAGATGTGCCATACCGTTTCTTTTCTTTTACTATATTAATTTTTTGTATGATGATCATCTCATTCCAAAATTGACTTAAATCGTTTCAAGATAAAAGGTATGATGGATGGATTCAGTTCAAAATTGTAGAAAGGAATATTAATAACCTCAATCGTCAGAATCTTTCTTGAAGTTAGTGTGGTTATCTCAGTCGGATTTGAAAGAAAACATTGTCAACTCTATCTGTTTGTATATTGTTACTTGTTATACATAAAAAAATAATATCTAGCAATCCAATAGAAAATTAATTGGAAAGAAAACAGAAGATGTCCATGAATTTCAACACAATATTAAATTGAGGTCCACATGGCTTTGTGATTTAAAGTTCTAGTTAAGATTTGGTGAATCTAATTCTGTATTTGGGGAATCAAAGTTTAGATGTAGAATATCTAGACTGCAAGTGTACTAAACCACCCAAAAATTTGAACGGATTGTTATTCCACTAAGTAAGCGTCACTTGTTCAATGAAAGGGAAATTACGAATATAGTAAATATCATTTTGGTTTTTAATTAAAGTTCCATGTTTGTCTTTCCCTACAAAAGCATTTAAGAAAGCCAAAATCTTATATGCTAATATGCAGTAGAAAATATTTTTATGGCACAACAGGAAAAGGATATCTATACACATACCAATCCCCAAAGTATTGAGTCATTAGGGTAAATATGTAATATCTAATTTACATTTCACTAATACCAAATTTTTACTTTTTCCCCAGCTGTCACCTCCACCTACAGCACACATTGGCACCGGCAACAGCCACAGGCACAGCAATGGCAACCCGAGCCGTAGGGCACGGGTGCACGACGATGACATCGAGGAAACTAGATCATTGGGAACACATTTCCCCCCACCTTCTATTGTCTTGAATCTAGCCGGAGGTTCTTTAGATCTCGCTAATGGTTTGTTGCTACATTTGTGGGGATTAAAATGGTCGGCGGTCGGCTATAGGGGATACCAACATGATACCACTGACGATAGGGAATGACGGTGGTAAGGAGGGGATGGATGGTGGTGACGACTAGGGTACCGGTATAGTTAATTATGGTGGCTAAGGGAGAAAGAGAAAGGAATTAGTGTTACATTAGGGTTGTAAACCTTAAAAGAAATGTTACCCTTGATGAATTAATACATGTGAACTTCAAAAAAAAGGCATAATAGTTCGTTTCATTAATTACCATAGAAAAGCTTTGGGTTAATTACATACGCACTCCTAAGATTTTCCTAAAACGACACTCAGCTCCTACTAACTATTTTTCTTATAATCATCTCCCTATGATTTGTAGTATCTTTACACAAAAGTCCACTTCTTTAAGGATCCATGAATAAAAAGTTAAGGGCACCAAACAATATTTTATATCCTACCAAAATTGTCCTTAAAATGTTTTCTCCTTCTTCAGCCACCGCCGCCAGTGCTAGCAAACCACCACCGGTGCCGATGTTATCTCACCCTCCAAACATCATCCCACCCCCAGACACCACTACCCATCTCACACACAAACTCACACCATCCAGTTCGACAATCACATGCACACAACACCGAGATTTGAACATCAAATTTTCATTCAAATTTGAGAGATGGGTACCCTTCAAGCTGCATCTATGCGGAGAAGAAGGGAAGCTTGGCTAGCAGGCAAAATTGTCGACCTTAGAAAGCATAAGCTAGGGCTACCTACCAACTTCGCTCCCTGCACCAAAAACATTTTCCAACGTTGAAAGTTATGGAGATCTTTCTTTCAAATCCCTTGCAACGCCTCCCCCCCCCCCCGGTGCATGGGAACATGCAGAGGCAACACCTTCTGCCCCCCCCCCCCCACACACACACGCAGAGGCCACCTTCTCTCTCTCACACACACTCTCTCACCTACCAGCGTACCACCACTGACGCCACTGTCATTTCCTGTTGACCTGAGGGTCTAGATTCTTTATTTTGATGATTCCAAGTTTGCTATTTAATGATTAATCTAACTGTGTTATTAAGTATGATTTCAAGAAATAACAAACTCAAATATGCGTAGACATTTTTTGTATGAAGACCTTAGACTTAAAGCAGGCTCTTTTTTTTTTTAATTTTCTAAGCTAAGTTTTCTTAAAGATCAACCAAAAAATAAAAAAGAACCTGAACCAAAAAAGCTTGGACTGCCAAAGATCTTTTCTTTTGAATGAACTCGTTTCCTTTGACCGATTTTGACAGACAGTGTGCCAAACCATCTTCCTTGCAATGATTTCTCAATTCATTTGATCGATTCTTTCAGCGGGTTTTGGTTCCATTCAAAAGATTTTTTTCTTTCGAAAGATTCTCAAATTCCTTCAACTGATTCCATCAAAATCTTCATTTTCGGATCTAATCTTTTTCATTCGAATATATCCATATTTCATTCAATCGATTATTTCATATACTCAAAGGTTACTTCCCTCTTCATTTCATCCTAATGAATTTGATATTCGTTCAACCGAATTCTTCAGAGGTAACTTAAAACTTTCTAGGATGAAATTCCTCCAAATGATTTCTGTTTAAAATATTTTTTTAAATGCTCTTCAATGGTCATATCCTTTTAAGCATAAAAGGGACCCATAGAGAGTTTATTACCAACTTTTCTAATATCTAAAATTCTCTCTAATCTCTCTCTCAAAAACTCTCTCAACATATTCATACATCTTTATATAATTCTTTGAGTGATAGTTTGCTATTTGAGATCTTGTCAAGCAAGCTTCTTGGTTAAGTTCTTTAAGATTCAGATCTTCCCACTTAAGAAAACTTAGCGCATTTAATTCACTGTAATATCTACTCTTTAAAGAGTGTAAATTATATTTCAGTTGTAATCTTCTTTTCACTTGTAATTATTGAAAAACATTGAAGAGGTTTTCGAAACTGTATTGAGGCATGAGCTAGCACCTGAAGCTAGCTATTTAGTGGAAGGCTCGAGTAAGTCTCCCTTGTATGGAGTGCTCGGGGACAGGACATAGGCAAGTGGGGTCTAACCAGTATAAATCTTTATGTCGATCTTTGATTGCAATTATCTTGTGAGTTAAAATTTTAAATCCTACTTAGATCTGTAAACACCTATTCACACCCCCCAACCCCAGTGAACACCATCCCACCCACCACCCCTAAACACCATTACCCACTGCTTATCTCATATGTAAACAAATCTGTAAGAAGAACAGTTTTGGGTTTAATTTCTGAGAGAGATTATGAAATGGTGCGATTTGTGCTTGTCTTTATGAATGGTATAGCGGTTGTGGTGTAGATAAGCAATGATGGGTTTGCTTATGGTGGAGGGGCAGTGGTGTGGTGGTTGTGGTGTAGATTGGCAGTTATGAGTTATTTTTTGTTGGTGATGGCAGGACAGTGGGGTATAGATCCGGGGATGGTGGATTTGTTTTTGATGGTGGTGGCGGGGTAGTGGTGGTTGGGGTGTATCCGGCGAGGACGGAGCAGTGGGGGTTTGTGTTGTAACACTATCGAGACACGGCGGGAAAAAGAAGTGCGTGATTCGGTCGATGTGGTCACGGTAAACTAGTGTGAGCAGTGGGTGGGTGAGGTAAATTTATTTTTTTATCAATGGTAATTTATTGTCTTTTGATTGGTTTTGAAATCTCTATGAACTGAAAAGAAAAGAAGTGTAACTTAGTATAATAAAACAGTTAGTAGACGCTGATTATAGTTTTAGGCAAGCCTCATAAATGTCTTATGTAATTTGCCTCAAAGCTTTCTATGGCATCACAAAACACACATCTTCCCCTTTAAGAAATTCCTTTTTCATTTTATTTTATTTTCTTTTTGTTTGTCCATTTCACCTCACCAGAACCAAAAAATTCAAAACGTAAGCATGATACAAAAGCAAATGAAAATGATGATTCGAAAGTTATTTTTAAATATGGTCATTTAGTTTTCTGCATGGTGTGTATAGGTTTAGTCACAATTTGTCGGTCATTATTTTATTTTATTTTTTTATGACTTGGTGACTTAAAATAATTTCGAAAAGGCACCAATTCAGTAGTTATTAGTTGTGGTTCTTTTAGCTAGTTATGTTTTTTCATGAAAGGGTGGTAGTTATAATCGATAAATAAAAGTTCTAAAAATTTAGAACAAATTTATCGGAAGCGATTTCTAAATCTCATTATTATCTTTTTCAGCTTAAATAAACAATTTCGAAAAGCAATTCTGAACGAATCTTCGTATTTGTTATCTGCAGATTGGTGGCTTTGAGTAATCTTGAAGGTGATTTGCCTTTAAGTCAGTAGCAAACTCAAAAAGGCCGGGAGTAAAATATAGTCTTAAATACACCTCAAATTACATAAATTTATTTTTCCTTCCATACGTGCACCCTTTTAAAGAAGTGCCATGAAAGGCAATAGAATCCACCATGTATCAGCATATGCCAAACTTAATCTAAATTTTCGTCTTCATTTTGTCCATATAAGAATTGCCTTGGAGGGAGGAGGTAGGCATAGAGAAGCTCTGAACATTCTTCTAAGGAAGTCATAATGACTCCGGTCTTGTTTCTTCCAAGTAAAAACCCTTGCAAGGCTTCCTTGTACTCCTTTTTTATTGGTGGTTTGGATGTCGTAGTGGTCGTCGTTATGGGGAGGCAGAGGCACGGCGGCTACAGTTTCTGCGGTCGTAGTTGTGTTTTCATGGCTTTAAGAGAGGCGCGCTGGCACCATGACTCGAGCAACGTTAGTGGTGTGTCATGGTTGATTGATTGGTGGTCATGGTAGTGCGACTGGTGTGGCCCTGGGTGTGTCGGCGAACCAGTGTGGAGGCAGTGGTCGTTATGTTCCTGAGGAGGTGGTGGCCAGTGGTGCTGGTTCGTCTTGACGACAGAGGAAAGTGGTGAAAATAGTGGATGGTGGCTGGTTTGTGCGCCACGAACTAGAGGCAAAAGCTGAGTCTTTGAAAGAATGTAATTTCTAGTTGTGAGTTTGACCGAAACTAGATTTTGAATATGATTTAAGGGTGGAAGAGAATCTGATGTATTTTTCCATGTGCATCTTCTATACAAAATTTTCGATATTTACAGGTGGTTTTGATGTGGTGGGTGGAGTGTGCATGGGGTGTGTGTGTGTGTGTGTGTGTGTGTGTGTAAAATGTATATACAATTAAATAATCTTCCAATATCTTCTTTAAGATGAGATAGTTCCAAGTGTTGCCTACGCAATTACCTAATCAATTATTATCAGTTCAATAAGGATAACTATGTGTGTGCTCGCGCGCGCTTCTGCGCTGCTCTATGTGTGTGTGATGATGATGATACGATGGCAGCAAATTGGTGGAGAGATGGGTGTTGGCGGTGATGGGTGAGAACGATGAGCGTCTTACATTTTGCTGGCAACAGAACTATCAGAATATTTAAGGATTTATTATGACATTATTTTTAATTCATATCTATTCATTTGTTACTTTTATTTTTTATCTATTGTCTCAAAGTACATTTTCATATAACAGAATCGCGCACGTATCGCGTATGCACAGCAGCTCGTACTATATATAAAGCGAACATAAATTTTGATGTAATACCCTTTAGTGTTATATTGATAGTGATTCTCACATCGACACGTGTCCATTTTTTAGGACAAAAAAAAGTAAAATATCACTATCTACCGTGCATAAACTATCGGTTACAAAAAGAGACACCGACTCTCCCCGTTTCAAGTAATTAACGCCTCATCCGATCTTCCTTCCCTTTTCCGTTCCTCCATCTCTACTGCAAATTGAAATTGGCAGCCTCAACCCATCCTACAACTCTTCTTTTCAACAACTACAATGTTGGCCACCTATCATCCTCCCTCTACTGAATTATTTTTCTTCTCTTCACTGCATTTTCTCCAATCTGCATGCTCCACTTGAGATACAGTGGGTGGCGGCCAGATTAATGCAAGGTGGGCGCGGCGGGGGGTGGACGCCTGATCGCCGGAAGTGAGGGACAATGGTAAATCGGCAGTGGTCATGCGATTGATGGCCATTCGTGGCCGTAGGTTTGCGATTGTCGAAGGCGGTAGTTGTGGGTGTGCAATTGATGGCAATTCGTTGCCAGTTGTAGACGACGTGGATGGGATCGTTACCAGTGACGCAATCGACAGTCCACTTTTGGGGGTTGTCGAATTTTGCAGCAGCGTTTTGGGGATCGGAGATGTGGGGGTTACAGGTGAGAAGGAAGTGACGGCAGCGGTGGCTGGTTAAGTGTATGACATTAAGGTCGTGGTGTTTGCAGATTGGATTTTCCCTTCTCTGCACCAACCAACCGAAGGAAACATCTTTGTCAATTTTCAAGGTCGTCCGGCGTGGTGGGGTAATCTTTGTCAATTTTCAAGATCGGCCGGCGTTGGTGGTGTGGGATTGGTGGGTTGCGGCGATGGGCGGTTGGTGGCTGTTGGCCGGCAGTGTGGTGGCTGTTGGTAGGCATTGGTGGCCGACGTGGGTTGAAGATCTGTTGTCGATGATGTCTGACAGCCAATCGAAGGTACCATTGGTTCACGGTGGTGTTGGATTGGGCTGGGGGTCGGTTGTCTTTTGGACGGCAGTGACCGTCGGTGCTGGCCGCGGTGAGAGGTCGTGGTGATGGGAAGAGTGGTGGTCCAGGTGATGGGTAGTGCGTGGTAGTCCAAATGGAAGACTCCGTTACATGTTACATATTGGTTATATAACATGCGTCATTAGTGTACATTATAGATACGTTACCTGTTGTATTATTTAAACTCTTCAATTTATTATTTAAAATTTATAGATGTTGTTTGTTATTTCCGGTATATATATAGTTTATGATTTACAAAAAAAAGTTAAAATATAAGTTATCATTTAAAGATCAATAGATATATAGTAGCCAAATAAAAAATGACCGTAACATATAATGGTAGTTTTTGTCTTCATCACGTTGTACTTTTCATGTAAAATAGGATTTATAAATTTATAAAATAAATATTAAAGTGTCGCTGCAGGGAAACTTATAAGATTTGATGCAATATTGCCTACACGCATCGCATATACATGGCTGCTCGTCTATATATACTTACGGTACATATAAGTCTTTATGTATGCCTTGACAATTTTGTTAAAATTAAATATTAACTTCGTGACACGTTACGCGAAATTTTCTTTCCAAGGCAGCCCGAGTGGGTGGCACATTTGGAGTCGGTCTTTGTATTCCTTCAATAGGCCTAATACAATTTTTAACACGTTTCTTCTGCAAAGTAACGTCTAGCTCCAAATCTCCAAATAGCTGATTTTAAAACATTGCCAACAACTGACAATATCCTTCTAGCTCAAGAACTCACCAACTTCATTAGAACAAAAACCAAGGGTTCTGTTGGTCTTGCAGGACTTAAACTCGATATGAGCAAGGCTTGTGACCGACTTAGATAGGACTTCATTCGAGAGGTTCTTATTAGACTTCGCTTCCCCAGCCGTTTTGTTCGTCCTCATCATGCAATGTATCTCTTCAGTCTCCTTCGCTATCCTCATCAATGGACCACCGTCTAAACGGATTCATCCCAAGTGCGGTATTAGACAAGGTGACCCCTATCTCCTTTCCACTTTGTTCTCTACTCAGAAGTCTTATCTACAGCTCTTTGCAAAGCAGAAAAGCTTCAAGGTTTATGCGGTCTCAAAGCAAGCCTAGCTGGCCCTTCCATCAGTCACCTTATGTTTGCCGATGATACACTCCTTTTTTTCAAGCTAACTACCTCAGTTGTGAAGTAATCAAGATCATTCTGGATAATTACTACAAGGAATCTAGCCAAGCTATCAACTTCAGCAAATCTTCTCTTTTCTGTAGCCCAAGCTCTCCTACAGTTATAATTGATTATGCTTTCAGCTGTCTAAACGTCAAATCTAAACAGAATTTTGGGCTGTACTTGGGCACTTCTCTGGATACTGTAACAAACAAGAAACTTCTCTTTCAGAACCTAATTGATCGAGTTTGATCAAGATGTGCAGGCTGGAAAGGTCACCTACTCAACAAAGCGGGCCGAGCTACACTCATCTCTTCAGTTCTTTCGGGCCTTCTAGTATATCACATGCAATCTTTCATCTTCCCAACATATGTTTGCAAGAGATAAATTCTATTTTCACAAGAAAGCTCTGCACCCTATCAGTTGGGACTTCCTTTGTGGCCCCAAGCATTGTGGCAGTATAGGTTTTAAAGATACCAAACTCTTCAACCTTGCGTTACTTGCAAAAACTAGTTGGAAAATCCTCCTCAGACCTGAATGCCTTCTTGCACAAGTCTTCATGGCTAAATACTGCAAGCGGAAAAAGTTCCTCCATTTCACTAAGCCTTCGACATCATCTTGGGCATGGAAAGGCATTCTTGCAGGCATCTCGATTCTAAATAAGGGCATCTTTTGGGAGATTGGAAATGGACTTAACTTCGACATCTGACGAGACTTCTAGATCCCGGACAATTCTCCTCTAATCTTGTCTTCTTTAGTACCCTTTGGATCTAGAACTGGTTTGGTCTCAGACTTAATTCTTTCGTCTATTTGGAATGAACAGAAAATAGATTCCATCTTCCCAAGCTCCATAGCTGTTCGAATCAAAGGTATTCATGTGTCGCTTCAGGGATTAGACGATCAGCCAATATGGACTCCAAAATCTTCTGGCAATTTCACAGTTGCATCCGCTTACAATCCGTTATACTCTGAACAAACAAATCAAAGAATTCATCGTACTAATAGCCTATCATCCTCTCTTGATCCAGTATGAAACATATTATGGAAACTTCACTTGCCAGCTAAAATCATCTTTTTCTTATGGAAATTACTTCTGAACTGTCTACCCTTGAGACTTTTTTTTTTATCCTATATAAGTATTTCACCACAAAACAATTGTGTTCTCTGCAATTCCTCTGAGGAATCCGCAGATCATCTTTTTCTCTCTTGCCAAAAAACCTCCCCTCTGTGGACTTCCATCAACCTCTCGGTACCTCGCAACTTAAACTTGGAAGCCTTTAAAGAATGGCTCATTGCCTGGATCTAAATTCCAAATTTCTCAAATATTCTCTATCTCAAACTCATAACCCTATGGCTTATTTGGTTCAACCGCAACAAGCTTTTATTCGATCAAGAAATCTGGAACATTCGGCATATTTCTACCCCCAAAGACTGATCCTCGGTAAAAATATTTGGCTATGTTACCGACCTAAGATCAATACAAGCCTTCCTCTTCAAGTGACTGGCAGTCCCAAAAATGATCCAAGCATAGCATTTGATTTTTTATGCTCTTGCAGTCAAGGAATCTCCTCCTTCTCCTCTTATATGACTTACACTTTCAGGAATGCTTCCTTTGATTTCATTTTAAAGCTCTATTTATTTGATTCTTTGAATACTCTTATTAATAATTTTGAAGGAATCTTTCCTTCAAATAATTGTTCAGAGGCAAACCGAAAGGGTCTACTCATATGCTTGAAATGGCTCGCGTGTCTCAAAATTACTCATTTACATCTCAAGTTTGACTATAAAGTTACTAATTTCTAAGTTACAACAGCCTAGCAAGAACAGGAAAGCCACATACATTGGTCTAATGGAGGATATTCATTTTGCTATCAAAGATTTCCACCATCTTCAGATCAGCCACTCCCAGCTGCCCAGATAAATGACACACAGAGGAGCATATTTTTCTTTTGTTTATTTGCTCCTCCTACTTTGTTCCTTAGGTTGATGTTTCTTACTATGTAAATATTTGCATGTTTTGAAACTACTTCGTAGTTCAATTTGGTTATATTTATATATTTTACGCCACTCACTCAACTTTTTTTTATGGATAGTAATCTGACTATTCCTATAACCGTGAAAATTATCCGGCTTCTAATATGAAAATTCCAAAAAACATTGGCGGTTATTTTCATTTTTAGTAATCTATCTATATATATAATAGGATTCGATTGATAGGTTCTATGCTTTCCAAAGTACCAATCTATTTTTTAAGAATTCTTAAAATTTTTTAATAAATATAATTTGGTGTAAAATTTCTATTGGCCAAAAGAGTAAGCCAAAAACGTTTTAAACTCCTAAGTTTTAGCCCCATGACCTCCTAAGTTTTAGCCCCATGACCTCCAAATTTGAATCTCATAGTTTTCTATTCCTTTTCAAAAACTGGCTCCACTCTCAATTGCTTTAACTTCTGTTCCATATCGGCAGAACTACACAAATTGCTCTCACCTCATCCATATCCTTATTCATAAATCCTATGACGAAAAGCTGAAAGGGTCACACATAGACAATAGATCAGGTACAATCCAAACTATAAATTCATTATTATTTAACCCACCAATCTTTTGATCCCCTTGATTCTTGATATCCTTCTCTGTTCTCGAAGTAGACTCAGGAGGGATTGGTCACCGTCAGATTGAAGAAGTACGCCATCTGTGATGGACCAGTAGTTCTTAATGCGCTGGTAGAAGCCTTTGAAGGCGTTAGGAGGAGATTTTGGGAGATGTAGGAGATGGTAGGTGGTCGGGTTGTAGGGAGGGGTGTGAGCAAGTTGTCGCCACTCATTGACGTCGATAGATCGATTGCCGTAGGACTTGGAGGACACCTGATTTTGGCGGTACGGTGGGGATGGGAGGCTGTGTTTGTCTGTTGTGTGTCTATTTGTGATTGTGGGAGGGGGTGAGTTTTTTCTCTTCTATCTTTCAGATCCGCAATTTTTTGGGGACGGGAAGCCGTGTTTGTCTGTTGTGTGTCTATGTCCATCACAATCATATGTGAGGAGAAGATCATAAGAAGCCCTAAAGGCGTTTTTTATTCTCTTTTGCAGATGGATGTTACGAAATTTGGAATTGTTTCTCTACATGCATGTGAAATGCCTTGCAGGTTAGGACAGTGAAGATGAATTGACGATGACATTGCAATTGGACAGAACCTCAAATCAAAGGAACGATCACATGTTGGGTATGTAATTCTCACCTGTATCTGCAAAGATTTTTAGTGGCTGGCATCATCACTATTTCCTAACTAAATCGACATTCTGGGAGATAAAAGAGTAGCCAAATCTTATGATGGTAATTACAGCCACCATCAAATAATCCCTCCGCAGTTACACTTCAAGGGAAAAAGCAAACTCATGCTATAAGACCCACTTCTATCTATTAAATTCGGCAGTCACCAGGAATAAACCATACAATAGCAACCTTCAATCACAGACTACGTCAATGTTTGAGATATATCTAAACGTGCGTTTAGTTATGGTGATTGTGCAATGGTTGGTGCTTACTTGCTAACGGTGGTCTTTGATTCGTTACGGTTTGTGTTTTACATATGTGCGACGGAGCCGGTGTAAATGTGGCGGAGTGTTCGATATAAAGCTCATTGGTGCAAAGAAGCCTCTATGGTGCTAACTACGGGTGGATTCTTGGTGGCGGCTATGGAGCTTTGTGATCCAGAATGATGTGGATTGTGGAAGACATTGGCAACACATAGAAATCATTAAACAAACACAAGATGTGCATACTTTGCTTCCCCTCGCTTCAAAATTCTTTTCTCTTCTTTTTTCGTTTACACAATTATCTATGTACCATTTCACTGTCTCCATTCTTACATGTCTAAATGGTGGTTGACGGTTTGGAAGCGAGGCTGGATGGGATTTTGGGGGATGTAGGGGATGGGCAGTGGGGAAACGAGGTGGGGGTTAGGAAAGTAGGACCGGTGATGGAAGGCAAGGTAGATGGGGGTAGGGATACAGTTTTTAGGAGAGATGCAGCGAGCCCTCCTTCCCGGGACATGGGGAGAAGGTGAACTAGACAAATTAGATTCATAAACATTGAAAAAAGCTTACACTTTTCTTTTTCTTTTCTCTCTTTTGCAAATGGATTATACAAAATTTGGGATTGCTTCTTAAAGCGCATGTGAAATGCCTTGATGACTGCGACGATGAAGATAAATTAACGAGGACACTGAAGAATATGAATAAATCATTTTGTGCAATGTCAAAGAAATTTCATACATATATCACTATGTGCTTGATGTATTCATCGTTCAATATATGAGATGTTAAAATTTTGTAGAATGATTAGCTATTTTTGTCTGTCCACGGCCATATTTCTTTTTAGTGTATTATTCTTGGTTGCCCAAAGTAAACTTCCTTCAAAATCAAAACATATGGGCAGTGAATCATTTATGTGTTTATTGTTCTTTGTAAGTAACGTATCCTATGGGCACTGAGTTATTGTTTAGCTCATTTTACATTACGAATAGCTTTTTTGGTATTAAAAAAAAAAGGAAAATGATCAGCAACTCTGTCACATATTTGGTGTATAAAGCTCTCTACAATTCTTGATTTTTGAAGAAAAAGTCATAACACATAAATAAGGAAAAGCAAAAGTAAAAAATGAAGAACGATAAAGATCCAACATCCTTGAAAACAAGAAAATAAAAAGTTTTAAACTCTATGGTTACTTTTAGTTGATCAACAATCATTACTTGAAAGGTTTATTTATTGTGCGATTGCAAGATTACTTACAAACGTAAAGTTACCTACCTCTTTCCTACTGTCCCAATATGGCCTGCCCTGGATTTTTAAAGGACTTGGTCAAATGCAAACTTCTTTAGGTGATTGATTGAGAAGGTTTGTGAGAGAGAGATAATGGGATGGTTCTTTTTCTAAATTGTAAAATCATAGGATTATATTTTTTAAAAGGTCATATGCCTTTTGTCCATATCTGATTATCCAAATAATGAAGTTGAAGTTGAGAAAATGTTATCATGTCATAGCCTACATGACCGTTTTGCCTCGTGGACCGAAACTAACAACTTTTGGGATATTGAGCCATTTTTTGTTAAATACTTACTCCTTAGTTTTTTTTATTTAGTTTGTATTTTCAAAATCGCTGAATATTTCTTGCATTCTCCATTCTTCCATTTCTAAATTAATATCATATCCGTACACAGCACGAGATATTAGCTAACACCCCTCCCGTGCAGTGCACGGGGTTTTAGCCAGTAATAATCAAATCAGATCAGATTGGCGGTTAGTCTCCAAGAACTCCCCCTGAAAGCACTCTCCCAAGTTTTTGGCCTCTCATGTCTCTGCACGACTTTAAAGAAACCCTGAAACCCTGTTCCAAGCTCTCCTCCGCCTCTTCTACCTACACACCGATTTCTTCTTATTCCCAATCTTCACTATTATCCCTCGAATTTGACTCATCAATTATCCCTAGAAGGCCCCCCAAATCATCTCTCTCATAGCAGCTTCTTCGCCTCGAAGGCACCCCCTCTTTGCCCCAAACAATTCCACAGAGTCAAAACAAACAGGCCGGTGTTGATGTTGCAAGTGAAGATGAAGATGACAATGAAGATCAAGAAAGGCAAGACCGGTTTGTGTTTGAAAAACCCAGATTGGATTTTGTTCAATTTGATCAAATGGGACCGTTTGAGCCGTTGGTTCTGTCTCTACCTGGAGAAAGTCCGGTGGTACAGGTCAATCTATCTCTCAACTTTAGTTCGTTTGGCAATTATCAAATTCTTTAATTAGGCGAGAAATTGGATGCTTTGTTGTGAATTTTCATCAGTTTCGTGTGCTAGGGAGTAGAAAGATACGTAATAACAGTTTTGCATCTCTAATACAGGTTGATTTGACCCACCCATTTTACAATTGCTTTATGTCTAAAGGGTAGGACTTTAATTGGTTTAGGCTCATTAAGGGATCTATAAGATGTTACCCACAAATGATTTGACCCCCATAATGTCTGTTTCCCATCTCCAAAATTGATTGATTTGACCATTTATAACCCTATATGCATAAAGGCTAGTACTTTAATTGGGTTGGGCTCATTTGGGTGGCATCTTGTAGAAATTTGAAATGTTCGGTTACATCATAAGTTGATGCTTTGAGAGGAAATGTGGTAAATCTTTTGCAGTAGAGTCGAATCGTGTTTTTCATTTTTACAATGTCAGTTAACCATCTTCAGAATTGATAAATTGACCCATTTGTGTGTTGATGGGTGTGTTTGTGATGTGATGTATTGTTAAGGAGTAATGCTGGAGTTACCACCAGTTGGCCCCTCAAGTTATCTCCCAACATGATGTCTAAGATGTATCTTAACTTCATCATTTTGAAATGGTAAATCTGGTAAATCATATAACATAATAGTCTAAATATAGAAACAGTACTAAAATAGAAACGTCTCAAAAAAGAAGTGCTGCCAAAATTCTGAAACTGAGGAAGTATTATCTAAAAATTGTGATTCAGTTCCTCTTAGGAGGAGGCCACTTTATAACACTATATACCAGCTAGAAGTGGAGCATGTTAAAAGATGTTATCTACATTCTATTGGTTACTAAAACCCACAAAAGTTGTTGAAACATCGGGCTAGAGTTCAAAATCTGCCATTAGATTAAAACTAAATCCATGATTCTTAGCTATGAGAAGCCATTTCGCAATGTATGGCCTTCATTTTGTTAAAAGATTCTCCCATTCCAGGTGCCTGCATCAATAAATTGTAGACTTCTTGAACATCAAAGAGTAGGACTGTAGGAGTGAAGTTTTTGTTCAACTTGTACAAGAAAAACCATGGAGGTGTTCTTGGAGATGACCTGTGAGTAGTTCTTTTCTTCATCTTTACATATTGTTTCACTGCTTTTTATTTTACACGGTGGCTCGTCGCTTTCGTGTTGTGAGCGAGAATATTGTACATAGTTGCTGAAGTTTCCTTTTCTTGCCATTCAAGTGCCAGATATTTTGTTGGGGAAGTTAAACTAGCTTAGTGGATTTCATTTTACCGCTTCAGGTGTATATAGCCTTGCATAATAAAATGTAAGTTCCTATAAGCAGAATAATGGCAATTGCATCATTCTCGCTCACTGAAAAGCTATCTTGATTTCTTGGACCACTTTAAAGGTAGTACATGGCAGCGAGTCGTATATCAGGGCAATTAATGTGTAAAGCTTTCCAGCTCTAGGTTTTTCAATGACGTCTTGTGTGGGATCCAGACTCATTATCGATCTCAACTTGTCAGAACAGAAGAAAATGAGTTTTGACCTTGTTTTGTTACATGACTGAACAGGCACAGATCGTTATTTTGGTTTGTTCATGCAAGATTTAGGTTGTTTGAACATTTGAATGAAAATTGCCAAGCAAAGGTTCAGAGGATAAGCACGAAATAACAATTCAAAAGGAAATCCTTCCTGACACTATCAGCAGTTTATGAATCAATTATTATATCTAGTAGCAGAATGAGATTTTTATTTGGTTAACATGTAAGGAGTTTGTTACCTTCACAAGATGGCATACAAAATTATAATAGGAGGGCATATGAAGATTCTTTAGTCTCTTGGTTTATATCACTTAGTGTAGAGGCCAGTCTAATACCTTAGATAGGTTAAGTTTGTTTTCTGCATTCATCTTGATCCTGCAAGTTAGCATGGTTCTCATGAGCTTTCCTTTTTGCTGACAAGTAACGTAGACCTTAAAAGCCTGAAGATATATGTCAGGATTCCATTTTCATAAAGTTCTGTTATAATAGCAACTAGTTTTGACCCCGTGCGTTGCACAAAGGAGCAACAATTACCAAAATTGAAGTACGGAGAAAGCTCACACTTGTATGCCTAATAGTAATAAGAAATTTAGCAGTAACGATAATAATGATTATAGAGATGCTATTTTCACCTTTCTATATTGGTTTTCTACTTTATTTGTCGTTAAAAATGAACTTTACCCCTAATTTATTAGCCTTTTAGCAACAAATGAAGAAGTGAAATAGCATATAAAATGGTAGAATGGTCTCTCCCAAGTAATAGTAATAATAATATGAATCGTAACCTGTGTTGAGGTTTGTATTAATAAAGACTGCCAAGAAGAGAATAGAAAGATATAGAACTTGATTGGAAACAATATGCATGAATTATATATGGGTTATACTGGAATAAAAGGAGGGAGATTAGGTTGGTTTGAAGATAATTGTGGAAGAATATGGGCTTGTATAAAAATAGGAAAGATTTTAAGATTAAAGGGAGAGGCATAAATTACAAATTCAGAGAGAGAGAGTTGGCAAAATCTTAGGAATTGGTAGAATTGCAAGCCTCTTAATTAGTGGAACATGTTGACATGGAAGAGAGAGAGAGAGAGAGAGAGAGAGAGAGAGAGAGAAAATAAAATCTATTTGATTGGTTGAATTCCAAATGATAGACATGTCAAGTGGGAAAGAGAACATCAACTTTTCTCTCAACTTCTGCTTTACTATGGACATAATTAGCTTAGAGCCAATGGCAGGGCCAGAGTTGCTCTGAGGTGAGCAATTGCCAACCATGATATTTGGGAAATTAAGGTATTAGTCTACTTGAAACAAAAAAAACAGAAAAATGGATATGATTAAGTTCAACTTGCCCACTTTAAGCTAAGATCCTATTTGGGATTGATTCTTGAAAGCAAATTTCATATTGAAGTTTAATCAACTTTTAAAATTAGCTATAAGCTTTTCTTAACAAAATCAGCTTCAAGGTATGGATGATGGATAAAAAGAACTGAAAGCAGTTTCAATGAGACAAAATGACCAAAAAAAAATTGTTTGAATTGAAGATGCTAAAGGTCTTTGTTATGTTTTGGTACTTGGTCAAATTTGATAATGAAAAAGTGATTGATTTATAATCCTTGCTTTATTGGATTATGATTTAATCAGTTTTTTAGCTTTTGAATGCAGATTAAATCAGTTCTATATCTTTGCGAGCACCTAGCAACCTAATTTTATTTAGATTAAATCAAGTTTGACCATCTCAGCATCAATCTCAAACAGGGTCTAACTAATACGAACAACATTGCCCACCTTATGTAACTTGATTATTATAAAACTTTATGGAGATGTTTTTTGAGACTTATACAATGGCTACATTAGTGCACCCCGTAGTTTTGTACTCCTTTATCGGACATTGTATAACAAGAGAATAGGGGTTTGTAACAGCGGTACGACCTCATCTATGAGCGTATTTTAGTCGAAGGATGTCAACGCCAAAAATTTCCAATTGAGGACCTAAACTCATCAAAATTGCGCTTATAAATACTTCTGTCTAAAATATACTAACTGAATCGTTATCTCTCAAGGGTGTTGTTGTCCTTCATAGCAATTTTACAGGGGTATGATTGTCTTTATGTTTTTTGTTTGTCCTTCTTTTCCTCCATCCCCAATTTCCACCATCAAGGAACAATTTGACAAATTAGGTTTAGTAATTTCTTGTCTAACACCCTAATCCGAACTAATGTTCCAAATTACTCTCAAGCCCACACCTGTCATCACCACTATCTCGATCTCCATTTGCACCACCATCATCGCCACTGTACCACCAGAATTAGCAACAACAACGTACTGCCACCATCAATGTTACTGTACCCACCAGTGTTAACAACCAGCCAACACCAATCAACACTTGTTTTCAAAAAGGCAATGACTCCTGAGATTATTGACACCATCAACAAGCTTAAGGGTCTTGCCCTGAGTTGAAAAATGCCCTTTATGTGTGTGCTGGGGTAGTTTTGATTGTTGATGTTTGTGAACTAGTTGAGGGCTTAAGTGTCAAAACCACCCTCAACCTTTGGCAAGATGGATAATTCCTGCTACGTCTTTTTTTTTTTTAACTAAAGTCTTCTCGGAAACAACCACTTTAGAGTTTCCGTTGTCTGAGGGGATACTTCTGCAACGCAAAGTATCTTAAGAGAGGGCAGTTCAAGTAGAACACTCAAGGTTTTTAAGATAGATTTTTATAATTCAGAAGAAACGAAAAGCAAAAAGAAAATAATTTTAATGGTTATCTTATCACCTAAACAGTTACATACATGAAAGTAGTTTTGGAAAGGAGAGTTGCCTAACACCTGTAATTTCAAGGAGACTTTTGGAAAAATAGAAAATGTAAGGGAGGATTTGTCAAAATAGCTATAGGGAGAGAGGGGGAAGTAGGGGGGGAAGGGGGGGGGGGGGTGTTTGCCTGCTGAAAATGGGATTACAATGCTGCCCTTGAGGCCCAATTATGTGAAGGTGAAATCAAGCCACCGCTGGGTAGTCCCCACGGCAGCCACTGCCTCCACTCCATGAGACCAACCTCCTCTACTGCCATACCCACCACCACTAACAACAACAGCCAACAACCGCCGACGGCCACCACCACCACCATGTGGACAACACGATCCAATTTCAGAACAAAACCCAACTTTCGTGATGGTGGTTGGACTATAATTTCAGATCGAGCTCCTGCGGAGATGGTTTGCTTACTGGTTGAGTTGTGGGAAGGAGAGAGGGTGGCACTGTCGTTGCTATGGTCTTAGGTTATGATGGTGGGTAGGTGGTGGTGGTGGGTGCCTGGATCAAGGTGGCTGTGAGCATACAACTGCAGAAGGAAGAATAGAAAATGAAGAACAAAAGATTGAAAACAGAAGCCATAAGTGAGAATAAGGAAACCCTACTAAAAATCCCAGATGTTTTTATTTTGGCAAAACTAGTTTTAAGGTTTTTCAACCCAACAGGCCCTTAAAGGTTACCTATCAGGCCCTGCATTTGTTTCTTTTCTTTTTTCACTTTTCTTCTTTAGGTGTTGAATCGTTAATAACCCTGGAAAATCATCTCTATTAGGAGAAAATTGTCAAATGCACTACACGCTTTTGGTTAGTTTAGGTCCTTGATGAAATTTTTTGAAGTTCAAGTCCTACTGAAGCTTACTGATAGGTGAGGTCCTACCGGTGTTAAGAACCCAAAGAATATTGCGATGCTAATCATGCTTTTTGCTTAATACAATTCATGATAAATTTTCACTGAAGGCATGTAGCACGATGTACTTTCAGTTTTTCTTTTCCTAATTAGCAGCGAGACGATTTCAACATTACCAGTTACCATCTAATAACTTGTACAATGGTGCAGAATTGGGTTTCAGTTTGGTCCCACCTTACAGAATATTTTATGTTACTGTATATACCATTATATTTAATGTCTAACTAATGAGAATATGACCTTTTTTTTTTGTCCACCTTTTGCCCACCTTGGAAAAATTTCTGCCCTTGCCATTTATTATAGTTGAACTTTGAACATTGCCGACTGGAAAGCATTTTTGTTTCTTTTCTGACTTTCAAGTTAAGAAGTTTAGTTTATGTAAGTTTGGCATGCTAACAGACTCAATCTTATTTGGATGATTTTGAGCATTTTTTTGTAAACTGTGATAAGGCAGCACAACATTACTATGTTGGCCTTAGGTTCTCGTCAGATATAATTTGGCGTTAAAGCCATTAACTTTTGGTGGACATCTTACCTTTTTTTCACTCATTGATAATCGACCCTTTTAATGTTGTATGGTTTCAATTCATTGTTTAGGGAAAGCCTGGAGACACAAGATTTGACTGATTAAAAATACGCCGAAATGCTTGACCTTGGTCCTGTCTGGTTTTTTTCGGTCTTGAGCCAAGGGCTAAGGCATGTCTACCACATAGCGAATGACATGCGTAATGTGCAGGTTCACTATTGCTGCTGAAAGTTGAAGAAAATGATTCTAGATGTAATTGTTGTCCACAAGTCATACAAACTTTTGCTTGTCATTGGTGAAAATAATGCTCGTCTCATACATAGTGTTCAGAATATGTCTGCTGAAAGTTTACATCATAATGATATTGTTATGCAAATTAAGAAGAGTTACTATAAACTGGGAGTTTTACTGTAATCGCTTTTTCTTAGGCAAGCATTTTGGAAACTTCATTTAAGCAATCATAACTGTTTGTATGTGACAAGATACTTGAGTGTTGCTTCGATGTGCACACGAAGTCAAGAAAGTGGGAGAATTTGGGTGTACAAAATGCTGAGAGTGACTTTTGGCCATGTTTGATTTTTCATGTTCTATCAAAATAATTTATATGGTAAAGGATCTCTCTTACTTTCTATATCATGGTGCACTAATTAGTTGATCCCCTCCCCCTCCCCTTCTTTCTCTCTTAAACAGGGGATTGGGGAAGACTATTCAAACAATAGCTTTCCTTGCTGCTGTCTATGAAAAGGATGGAGAATTGAGTGAAACAACAACAGAGAAACGGCAGGTAGAGAAGAAGGGTCCAGTTGTAATAGTTTGCCCTAGTTCTGTTATATACAACTGGGAGATCGAATTCTCAAAGTGGGCACCATTTAGCGTTGCTATTTATCATGGTGTGAACCGTGATCTCATTATGGACAAAGTAGAAGCACAGGCTATTGAGATACTTATAACCAGTTTTGACACGTATAGAATATGTGGTAGCATGTGTCAAAGGTTCAATGGGAAGTTGCAATCATTGACGAGGCACACAGGCTTAAGAAAGAAAAATCAAAACTTTATGCAGCTTGTCTCAAAATTAAAACCCCAAAACGTTACGGTCTTACAGGAACCATAATGCAGAACAAAATTATGGAACTGTTCAATCTTTTTGACTGGGTTGCACCTGGATGCTTGGGAACACGTGAACATTTTCGGAAATTTTATGATGAACCGCTAAAGCGTGGACAGAGATCAACTGCTCCTGATACATTTGTCCACGTTGCTGATGTGCGTAAACAGCACCTGGTGGAAGTTCTGGGCAAGTATTTTTTAAGAAGGACAAAGGAGGAAACTATCGGGAACCTTATGATGGGCAAGGAAGATAATGTTGTATTTTGTGCCACGAGTGAGGTGCAAAAACGGGTTTATCAGAGGATGTTGCAACTACCTGAAATCCAGTGCCTTATAAATAAGGACCTCCCATGTAGTTGTGGGAGCCCTCTTAAGAAAGCTGAATGTTGCAAAAGAACGATTCCAAATGGAATCATCTGGGATTACCTTCACAGGGACAGTCCAGATGGTTGTGACCACTGCCCCTTCTGTGTTGTTCTTCCTTGCCTCGTCAAGCCCCACCAGGTTACACTTTTTAACTGCCTCCTAATGAACTTTTTTCATTTATGCCATTCTCGATACAAGTAAACAACAAGATTTGAAATGTCTCATTAGCATATGATGTACTTCCAGTAAAGTATAATATATATCTCAGAGGAGATAGCATGAAGAAAACGATGACATAGCGCCATGCTTTGAGTGTATTCTACTAAAAGCAATGTAATTTTGTCCATTTTGGCATGGTCTACCCATAAGTAGCTACCAAAATAAATCGATGTGTTATTCCTTTTGTTCTATAGGTGGAATTGGGTGATACAGCTAGTTCTGGAAATAGGGAATGAAGCATGGAAGCTGAGGTGGCGGTATAAGCGAATCTAGGCTGACGTTCCACCCCTTAATTATCACTAAATGGATTGGCAAAATTTCCTCCAGTCCACCCAAAGCCCATCCCACCCTGCCACCCCATTCCATAAATAATTATTTAGTAAAGCGGCTTCTTAATCTCTCACACGTGGGATGAGAGGTGATTATCAGTTTACTTCCAGTTTTGATCTCTTTGCTTAATAGAATTGATCTTTTTCTGTTCAGAAGCAGTGTAAGGCTTGTAGAAAGGTTTAGAGATCCTAGCTGAATGGAAGTATTAACTGTCAACTTTGACCAGGAGTACCCTCACAATCCTTCACTTTTTTGCACTGGGTCCTTCACTTAAAAGTTTAACCGGAAATCGCAGCCGTGTCTGTAATTCTTGGATAACAAGTAAGATTGACTACCACTAGGTGGTGGAAGTATTTGCGTGCTCCACTAGGGGATTTCGCTCACTCTGAAGCAATATTATTTAGCAAGTGTAAATTACTCTTTTGAACCCATAAGTATGGGGGAAGTTTTTATATAGTCTTTTCCCTTTGATATGTTCCCTTTTTGTGCTTTGACTCAGCTTCCGTCATTCATTCGGTCCTTCCACCCGCAACAAGGTCATTAAGAGATCACATGGCAGCACGTGACCCATTTTGCAGGACAAAAGAGTCATTTACCTAGACAGCTTATTGATGGAGTCCACTTCTGGGTCAGTTATTGAGTCACATTGGTTCAACCATTCAAGACAAATATGAGTCAAATCGGTTTTCCCCTCTCACCTCCAACCCTATTACACCTGTGTCACTGTTGCGCACCACACACTACATCAACTTACTATGAAAGCACAAGTATCCTAGTGCCTTGAATAGATTTAAACAAAAGTTTTCCAATTAAATTGACCTATGACCAAGTGGATATTTCAAAGAAACTCACAAATCAATACCAAAAAACCGAAAAGCTCCTACTCTCCTACCAACCAATGTATAACGAAACAAAACCCATCAATAAATCAAGAACCGTTGAATAAGACTTCTAGTTCTTTTTGAGAAAGAAACCCCATTTTTCAAAATCCTATCAAGATCATGGAACTAAGAAAATCGACCTAATTAAAAAGAATAATAAGATGTATCTGGTGACTCGCTTAAGAAGAAGAAAGAGATTGAAAAGGTCCTCTGCATCATCCTCTCTTTTTTCAAACCCCAATGTTTTCTAAATTTTAGTTAGTGAACTTACCCAGGATGAAAGAGAGAATCTGACTGAAAACGGTTGGATGTCGATGTGGTGTGGGAAGCACGGCCTATGGCTTCTGGTGTTGGCCATCAGAACCTTGCCAGGTTGTTAATGGCAACCCAGCTGAAGACGATGAGGGTAACAGGAATTTCTAGTTGACATATTAACAGGAATTTACAGGTGCTCATTCACATGGTATTAGAGCCACAACTTCACAGGCTATTCCAGCTTCCCCCAACATGATATTAGTAGTAAGAGGAAGCTGGATATCAAATGAGGTATGCAAGGTGGAAAGCTAAGAAGAATTGAACTTTTAGGTCAAGCCAATTCCTAATGTAGCTGTAGACGGTGGCCATCAAGCCCATTGCGAACGTGTTTGTGGAGTGGCGGGCCCAAATACATCCTTTGGGGTCTGAGAATGTTGTATCCGTATATGATTCTTTTTCCATAGCCTTAATTATACTTTATCACAAGATTAAAAACAGATGGATAAAGTTTGCTAAAATCGAAGTTTCTTTAGAAGTTTGGACCCGAAAAAATGGAGTGGACTAGTTAAAAATAGAAGTGGGATTATCACATTCAGAGAATAGTCTTAGCAGAAATGGCTTCTTTTTTCTTCTATGGCTATATGACTGCATCAATTTGTAACCAAATTTTTTTTTTGTTAAGATACTTCGAAGTCGTTGAGCACAAGATATAAAGGATTAAGGAGGGGAATCTATAACACGAGGCGATGCATAAGTACCTAAAGTCTGAAGCAGGGCTAGAGCATTTATAAATCGATGGTGACCTCTGCAAATTTGTGGAAAATAATAACAGCTTATCACAACCACCTCCCCCCATCCCCGCCACTGCTTGTGGAGAAGGGTAGTGGAAGACGTGGAGTCTTAATCTATACTAGTTACTGGGGCAAACACAATGGGCTTGCACCGCAAAACACCATAATCTTGCAAATCAATTACAATTAAATGTTTTCAACATAACCAGCCACTTAATGGGATGAATGATGGTGCACAGTTAATGGTCTAAGGAAAGAGAGGGGAGGGAGGGTACAATAGATGTAAAGGATCAGGGGAGTTATGGATTAGTGATGGAAGTTATAATTAGAGATGGGTAGTGGGGCTAGAGAGTAGGAAAGTAATTAGATTCTAAATGTATTTGTAAATGACTTAAATGACCATGACTAAATTTTTGTGGGAATGGAAAAATGACTTTAAGAAACAGAAAAAAGGCTACAATAGGAAGTCCAAGAAGGCTTCATCATAAGGGTGCTCACCCTCAATAATAGCATAGATTTCTCATTTCTGGAATGCTTTGAGATTGCAGTGTGTAAGAAATAGTGTCAATACTTTAACTAGAGTTCTGCCGTTGTATTTATAAGAGTACAAGTCTTGGAGAGAAAGCCAAGCATACAAGAGTAAAAGTCATACAAAAACCCTTACTAAACTGTACATGTGGCGGCACACTGGTGAATAGTATCCGAGGTAGGAGATGAGGGGGGGGGGGGGGAGTAGGAGAGAGAATAGAAAAAGGAAATAATGATTCATTAAAGACAACATGGCGAGATATAAAGATCTTGCTGGTTGAGGGATTAATACATTTGTAGCCTTTATGATGGGCAGTATAGCCGAGAAAAACACATTGGCGAGTGCAGTTCTCAAGTTTATGCTTGTTGTAAGGCTGTAGATAGGGATAACATGCACAGGCAAATTCATGAAGAAAGTAAATCAGCTAAGCAACTGAAAAGGACCTCATATAGGGATTTACCATCAAGCACCCAGGAGGGAAGACGATTAATGAGATAAACACTTGTCTGGAAGGTTTTAACCCAATACAACTTAGGAAGACTGGCCTGAGCAAGAAGAGCAAGACCCATCTCAACAACATAACAGTGCTTACATTCAGCAACCCCCTTTTTTCAGGTGTATAGGACAAAAAAGACGATGAACAATGCCATGAACTTTAAGAAGATTTTGGAAAGGAATGCTATTATATTTACCGCCACCATCAGTCTGAAACTTTTTGATTTTGGAAGAGAGAGCACTTTCAACCATAGTTTTAAATGCAGAAAGCAAGAAAGAACATCATTCTTGCAATGAAGAGGATACAACCATGAAAAACGAGAGAGATCATAATGCAGTACAAAAGACCTTCAAAAGAAATTTCAGGAGGGTGACCCTATAAGTCCTATCCTAATGAACTAAATGTAAAAAGGACTTAGACCTTGACTGAGAAACAGAATGGAAGTTTTAGACATTTTTCCAGCCATACAACTGGGACAAATTGCTTTATGAGGCAGTTATTTATTGACGATAATAAACTTATGGGAAAATTAGAAAAAGGTGGGTTTTGGGATAAAACTTTTGGGGATGGTGGTTTTTTTTTTTAAAACTTGTAAAAAAGTGGAGCAACTTTTAAAAATCTCTGAACAAGGTAAAGAGTTAAGAAAAAATGGGTTTTCTCAACTCCTCATTTTTTACCTACCCAAAGTACCCCTCCCCCATTTTCTTCCTCCAATCATTTTCTGCCTCCATTTTCTCATTAACCCAAGCTCGGGTAAAGTGTCTGTGTGGTCAAGATGTGACTGTTGACTCCTGACCTTTTCATTCTTTCTTACCTCACCTCTTGCCTCATTAATTAATACCATCTCAGAATTTAATCCATCATTTGCCATTTTACAATGCTTTTTGGAAAGAAAAGTTTATCTATTTCACGCTCATGTACTTGATCGCTTCGTATTTCATATCGTATTTCATCGCCAGAATGAAATACGAAGTGAGCACTCTTTACTGAGAACATCCACATTTTATTTAACTTAAATATTACACGTAAATAAACTTTGAACTAGAATATTCTAAATATACATGATTCATCTTTTACGAAATATCGATAACTATGACCCCTTCTCTATTTTCGTAACGAAAAATTCATCAAGTGTTACGAAAGGTATCATTTTAAACGTTTGGAATGACAAAGATAAAGTGGAATGGATAAAAAGAAGGATATAATTATTGATTCCCTTCCTATATTATATCGAAGATAATCTAGTGCAAATTAACAACCCAAAAAGAATAGGGAAAATTAGTAAAACATGAGTTTTCTGCCTACCCCCACTCCACCCCTCCACCCTGCTGCTGTAACACCGGTAGCGGAGTATTGTGTAGAATTGTTTTGGGCTTGTGCATGTGAACTGTGTGCTCGTGTGTGTATATGCGTGAGGTTGTGGCTGTCCAAAGTGGGTATTACATGAATAAATCTGGGTTTATATGAAGTGGTGAGTTAATGGGTGTAGAGTGTGTATTGGATTCGGGTCTGCTGTGTATGAGGGAGCAAAGATATGTGAGCTGTGTATGTGCATTGTGTGTAGAATAAAAATAAAGAGGAAGGCAGTAGCTGTGTCCATTTCTTTGTGTAGATTGTTTGGTGAGAGTGGCGTGTCTGTGTAAACCCATTTTGAGTGTGAGATTTTGAGTGTAACCATGAGTGCATGAGTGTAGTGTAATGTGTGTATGTGAGTGCTATGTGTGGTGATGTGTGTGTGAACCTCTGTGTGTGTGTGTGTATGTATATATATATATATATATATATATATATATATATATATATATATATATATATATATATATATATATCCATGAAGTGGTGTTACAGAGGAATGAGATGAAAATGGGGAGCAAGGGAAGCTCCGTGAACAGTAACCACAAGCTGGTGGAGAGAAAGAAAAGAAAGGAAGAAGAAGAGAACAGAGCGGGTATTTGAGTTAGCGTTAAGTTTCGCAGGTGCATATGTTAACGCAGACTTATCATTAGCATGTGAAAATTCACAGTATAATACATTTGACCATATTAGAATTCTTGAGAAAGTTTTATAATTTTTTGAGATCGTATGAATTTTTAGTATTTTCTGTAATTTCAGATTTGGAAAATTTGTTTAGAGCCTTTAAACCCAGAAAATGTTCTGGGAAAAATTAGAGTAATGTTCTTATGGTATAAATAAGACTTAGTTTGAATTTGATAATTTTTGGAGTTGTTTTGCTATGATTTCCATATCGCATTGATTTTAGCAAAATGAAAAATCTAAAAATAATTTTTATGTCTTTTAAATTCTGATTTTTATTTCTATAATTTTTATATATACTTTAAAGTTCTTATAAAAATTATGGGACTTATTTTGCAGCTGAAAGTAATTATGGCTATTATTGGGTTTTCATTGTATTTAAAGAAATTATTTTAATTAAAAAATATTCTAAAATTCAGAAAATGCATATTTTGACTTTTAATAATATTTTAAGCTATAAAAGTGTTTTAGTGTAAATTATTATAAATTCTAGAGTGTCGGTACCCGTTAAGGAGTGTATATGATTTTTGGTCAGGTTGGCCGTGTGCGAGAACCGTTTTGAGTGTGCGATTTTGGAGAGAGTGGGTACGCAGTGGGTAGTTGCCCACTCCCAGTAGCGGAGGCAGCAGGGGGCACAGGGAGGCACGTGCCCACCTGCTGCTTCCTTCTTTCTCGCTTAGAGAATGAGGGGCATCATCTATTCACGGCTTCACAAATGGTTGTAGATGGTGATGTGTCCAGAAGTTGAAGGGGCTGCTGGTAGATGTTGATGTGTCTAGATGAAGGGGCTGGTTGTAGATGGTGATGTCTAGAGAGAGAGAGAGAGATGCACAAGCATTTGAAAAGTACTGATTGATAACAGCAGTTTATTTGTTTTTCTTCTCATTTGTTTTCGATAATGCCGAACAAGGAACGACATAAGGAAAACAAGGATTACAATGCAATTTTGGTGATCTATTTGTATCCTTGCTTGCAGCAAGAGGACTACAATGACAGAGATTAGTAAGAGGCAGGCTCTCGATGGAGGCGTGGAAGATTGAATCAACAACTTGCCAAGGAACTGTGTGTGTGTGTGTGTGTGTGTGAGAGAGAGAGAGAGAGAGAGAGAGAGAGAGAGAGAAATGTTGCGGCGATGGTTTTTAAGGGGTTTAGGTTAGAAGGTGGGTTTTAGGGAATAGATTTTATTGATTAAATTAACGGTTATGAATTTTAGAAAGAGTTTTATGTTTTGGTCAGCTATATATATATATATATATATATATATATATATATATATATATATATATATATATATATAAGCTGAAGCGGAGAGAAAGTTACTCTATGCTGACACTCTCTTAGCATACCATAAGGACTAAAATTTATTTGTTATGAAATCTATTTTTAATTTTTAAAGTTTGAATTCCATTTTCAATCCATTTCATTTATCTCTTGCTTTCCAAATCTGAAGTCCTATAATCTCTCTCATATCTCCTATTTTTTTTTAGACCTTTTCAATTAAACGATTTAAAGACTTTAAATAGTTTTTATAGTCATGTATTATCCTAAAATACCTCCATTAGTTTATTGATTCTATGTCTATTGTATGCTTAAATACCTGCACCCTCACCCTTCTAATGGCTTTTAATGCCATTAATTATCCCCTCAATTAACACAACATATTAACCTATTAGTTTTGAAAATCCACATCAATTTCAAACCCCTAACTTATAGCCCTCTCATCCCATGACTTTCTACCATATTTACTTAACTTTATTGAAAGTTTAATGTAATATTTCATTAATTATTGCCTAATCTGTTATCATCCCCTTAATTTTTGAAATAACTGAATTTTAAAACCATAAATACCTATTCTTCCTTATAGCCATTAGAAGGAATACCAACTACAAAAATGTTGTATGAAGTTTGACTACTGCGAACAACAAGTATGTCTTTGTAATTCGAAGTTTAATCTATTTCCCAAAAGCAGTTTTTGCTTGAGTTTTTAGGTTTCCCTTCCCTTCATTTTTATTTTGCCCAATTTTGCTTGATTAATAGTAATCCATTACTTTTATTAACGGTTTGTTCATAAATATATTTTTCCCATATGTTCCTCATTTGTAATTGAATATTTTTTATAACCTTCATTCTCTATGCTCTATAGTAGTTTAATATTGTACTCTTTGCTTTTTCAATATATGCACATGTTGATATGTTTATCCGTCTTTAATTTAATTGTCTTTTGTTTTTATTTACGTGTTAAACGTCTATAAGGTCTTCTTGAAAGCAACCATGAGCATATTGTAGGAATCCAACCCCCAAGCGTTTACCTTCTTTGTTGCATTATATGCATTACAAATTAAGTTTTTCCTTTTTTGCTCAAAAATGCATGCTTCAATCTCAGGTCCATTGCATTTTATACTAATACTAATTGCAATATTTATTGTAATTTAGAGTTAATAGTACATTATATATTCCCTTTGCAATTCCTTGATGTTACTTTTGTTATTTCCTTCATTTAGCAAATATGCATATATTTATATGTATCTACACGTAGTGTGTCCTTCATTTCAAGGACATATTCATCTGTTGCACTATTTGATTCGTCTATAAGTTGGTCAATATTTAGGTCATTGGTCATTAATAGTTGCTTTTTCGTTAAGATTTATACCTTAACGATTTTCTAATTAGACCTGTTTCACAAGAAGTATATCATGTTTTCTCCTCTATCTTTTGTTCAACTTGCTACTTTGGCCAGAACATTATTATTCTTACTAGATCTCTTTATTTCACTTATTAGAATTTTGCTTTCAGATATGTTCATGAGTTTTCTCTACTGCACATCTTCTTTTTTTTTTTGGGGGGGGGGGGGGGGGTTCCTTTTTTCCAACTTATAATGTCATTTTCTTACATGATATTTGCATTTGCATTTTACCCATATTGACTTAAAATAATTAATTCTTATATGTTGCTTTCATTTCAATTCTTATCATAATTTGGAGGTACTAGAGATCTAAAATGATTTTAATTAATTAAATGATCTTTTGTGCATATTTGGAGCTGTTTAACTGGCTTACACGTATTGAAACCTTGGTTGACGGCCATGATTGTTAATTAGAACATTTAGTTGTTCATTGGTTGATTTTAATTTATCCAAGCACAAATTGTAGCTCTTACCATCCGGTTTATTGTTATTTACAATGTTCGGTTAGCATAAAAGAATGGTTATCATGCTTTAACTATTAATTTTTCGTAAAAGGTATTTTAGAAATCGTGACTCAGTGCTCCATGTGCAACGCGCGAGATCAAAACTAGTGTAGATTATAACCCAATTCTTTACGTTTAGATGATTCACTACAAGAAAACAGGCTTTTAGCGACGGGAAAATCCGTCGCTAAAAGCTCAAAATCCATCGCTAAAAGAATTAGCGACAGATTCACCGTCGCTAAAAATTCCTTGTATAAAAGTCCGTCGCTAATAGTTTACCGACGGAATCCTATCAATCCGTCGCTAAATATGTCATTTTTTCCGACGGATTTATTTTTAATTAGCGACGGATATTCCGTCGCTAATTATATTTTTAAAATTTTCATTTATTTTCTTTTTTGTCAAATTAGCGACAGATAAAATATTTTAGCGACGGAATATTCCGTCGCTAAACAACTTATTTAGCGACGGAATATTCCGTCGCTAAATAACTGATTGTCGGACGATGTCGTGTGGCACTGACCCCCCCGTGTGCGTCGGATCTCTGTTCTGTCTGTTTTCGGCCCCGCTCTTACTCTTGGCGTCCAAGCCTGGATCCACAGCCCACCGATCTATCATCTGCCCCCATACACGGTCAATCCAATTGTGTCCCATCCTCCGTCAACAATCTCAATTCTCAATTCTCAAATGCTCAATGCAATAAAAATTAACAAAAATCACACATTCAATCCAATTGGGTCCCATCCTCCTTCAATAATCTCAATATCTCAAATGCTCAATGCACAATTAACAATCTAAAATCATCAATTAACAACCTAAAATCATCAATTAATAATTGCAATTACTTCAAATGCACAACTAATAACCTAAATTATCAATTAACAACATAAAATCACAGACCAATAATCACAATTCTCAAATGCACAATTAACAACCTAAAATTATCAATGTTCAAATGGGAAAAAAATTGTCCAAAATGCACATATCCGATGCGCTTGAATTATTTCAATTTTGGGTTCGATTGTATTAGATGAGATTCAATTTAGGGTTCAGTTACAGAAATTTAGGGTTCAATTAGGGAGTTCTATTGATTCAATTTAGGGTTCGGTTGATTTGCGGCATTCAATTTAGGGTTCAATTAGGGGGTTCAATTATTTCAATTTAGGATTCGGTTAGATCAGGGCATTCAATTAGTTTAGTGTAGGGTTCAATTTGATTAGGGCATTCAATTTAGGATTTAATTATGGTTCAATTACTTCAATTTAGGGTTCAATTAGGAGGTTCTATTAGTTCAATTTAGGGTTCGGTTGATTTGGGACATTCAATTTAGGGTTTAATTAGTTCAATTTAGGGTTCGGTTGGATTATAGCATTCAATTTAGGATTTAATTAGTTTAATTTAGGGTTCAATTCGATTAGGGCATTCAATTTAGGATTTAATTAGTGTTCAATTATATCAATTTAGGGTTCAATTAGGGGGTTCTATTGATTCAATTTAGGGTTCAGTTGATTTGGGGCATTCAATTAGGGGGTTCAATTATTTTAATTTAGGGTTCGGTTGGATCAGGGCATTCAATTAGGGGTTCAATTAGTTTAATTTAGGGTTCGATTCGATTAGGGCATTCAATTTAGGGTTTAATTACTTCAATTTTGGATTCAATTAGGAGGTTCTATTAGTTCAATTTAGGATTTGGTTGATTTAGGACATTCAATTTAGGGTGCCTGTTACAACCTCTCTCCCTCCACCCCATGTATCCTCACAGCCTGCCCACTCCTTTTACCCACTGCACACACTCAGCACTTTACACTGCACCACCTACATATATAAGTACACAACACACTATACGCACACACCGCACTCAGAAAATGCACTTGTAGTCACGGCTGCCATCACTGCGACTCCATAACCACCTCCTCACGCCCAGCCCAAAACACACCAACCTGCAGACCCCTCTGTCTCGGCAGGGCAGTATCAAATCAACACCTCAATTATTTTAATTTTTTTTAATATTCAACCATAGTTTTCGAGATAACCAGTCAAAACACCACATAATTAAACAAAGTAGCATGATCTAATCCCAAAAATTAAAACAGTGGGTGCTAAATATTGACATATGCACCATGCAAAACCAAAGAAAATCGACAGTGGGTGACTTACCTTCTAAGTGCGGCTGACGAGTAGTGGTTGTCGGCGGCAGTGGACGGCGGCTGTGTTGGTGGCGAGGCAGCAGTGGAGGGCGGCGCTGGCACGGCGGCAATGGAGGTATATATCGGTCTACCGGTGTCGAGGGGAGGATATCGTGTCGCCGGAGGTGGGGCACCGTGGAGGTGAGAACGGCGGTGAACCGTGGAGGTGAGAACGGCGGTGAACCGTGGAGGTGAAAGTCGCCGGCAGAAACGGGGGTGAAGCTGATTTTCGAATAGAGAAACGGGGAGAGAGAAGAAACAGATCTGGTTAATTTTAAGGATAGCTTTTAGCGACGGAATGACCCCGTCGCTAAAAGTCCGTCGGTGAACGTCGTACTTTACCGACAGAATTATTAGCGACGGGGACATTTCGTTGCTTAATTTTTTTTATTAAACCCTCCAAAAATTAAAAATATTTTAGCGACGGAAGTTCCGTCGCTAAAAGACCGCCGGAAAAAGCCCGTTGCAAAAAACCTTTTTCGACAGATTATTCTGTCTCTAATAATATTTAACGACGGAATTTTTCCGACCGATAATTCCATCGGTAAATTACAATTTAGCGACGGAATCCAGTCCGTCGGCAATATTCCATTGCAAAATACCTATTTTCTTGTAGTGATTGTAGCCCACATTTAGCATTTAAGTTGAACCAAACTAAAGGTCAAATATAAACGGAAGAACTAAACTAATAGGCCATACTGAATTAGCATTATACCAAATCAAATCAGTACCCTAGTATATACCAAAGTACTAATCAATGCCCTAATATGTACCAAAATATTAATCAAAGGTCCAAACTCCAAAGTGCACCCACATATAAACCTAAAGCCTACCCACATGTGAAATATTTTCAGAGAATAACCTAAACTAAATTTAAACCTAAAAGTCACGTCACCATAATAGTCAACAGACTACACAACTGCTGTCATTGCTCACCTTCTTCTTCCTCTTCACATTTCTTCAAGGCAGCACCATGCTGCCACCTTCTTCCTTCTCTTCTTACTCTGTAAGTCCAAATTAACTCCAAACATAGGAAGAAGAGAAGTAAGAAAAATCCATGAAAACTTTTGGCCCTTTCATAAATATTTTACCTTTAAATACATAGATTAGGCTTCAAATATTCAAGATCTTTTGTTGAAGGCGAATTTGAAGTATCGTTGCACGGATCGAGGGAGAAAGATTTGGAAGCAGCTGAAGTTTAATTTTCAAGTAGGTACCATAATGGCCAATACCAAACTGTACTGGTCGACGGCTCATTATAACGATATTTTGGACTATAATGGCTACTCACTAATACGAGGGTCAATTTCATTAGAACGGTATATCAACTTATAACTTTATTAAAGGTATCAATTCTCGTTAGTGAATCAGCTGTTACGAGTTTTTTAAAACCATGGTGTGTGCGCCTCAGTGTGTCTATGTGTGCAACTTTGTGTCTGTGTGTGATTGTGTGCCTACGTGCTCGTGCACGTTGTTTGTGTAAGGGTCCATGAGGGTTTGGGGGCAGCTTTGAGCAAATTACTAATCTTTGAGAAGAGATGGTTTTTCTATTTTTCGGGAACATCCCAAAAAAGAACAAGGGAAGAATCCAATGTAGCGGAAGGATAATTTTTTTTATCTAGTCAACTCTCCGTCTTACACAAACTTTAGCCAAAACCCTAGCCTCCGCCTAGGCAGGGCCTGTCTTTTACAGTCAAGACCATCATGCCCCTCTTTTTGATCTTTTTCTCTATTCTCTCCTCTACTAATATTTATGTGTGCGCGCGCGTGTGTGTATTTTTCCCTTTTTTGTTTGGTTTGTTCTTTGCTTTTTTGTTTTTATTTTGTTTCATCGGTCATGGAAACAAAGGTAATCTCTCATTATACAGTTTGTGGCCTTGCCGCTTGGTAACGTGATCATGTCTCTTGGCAAGGGAGTTGCTTTTCTCTCTTTTGGAGAGCATGATGACACAATATGTTGTTGTTCTTCAAATTTTGGTGTGCTTTCGCCCACTTATTTGGTACCTAATGAGCTTATTATAGCAAGGAGGTGCTTTTGTGACATGAATTTGACATAATCTTGTATTAGGAGAAAAGTAATTTGCTTGATCTCGGAGAGAAATCAAAATCATGTGATTGTCTTCCACAGTTGGGTTCTTATTTGTGATCTTTCAATAAACTATTTTTTTTCCCTCGTTAAAAAAAAAAAAAGAACTTCTAAAATCTAGCACAAATTTATAACTTGACGGATTCAATTACCCGATAAACAATAAAGTCATTAGTCCCTTAATTAGATGTTGAGATTATCTTATGTCATCCTAATATCGGTATTATGCCTATAAGAACATAAAATTACCACAAAACCATCATTGCCAAATTTTGATCCTCTGGAGTTGGTAAATAAAATTTAACTATGGAGTTTCTTTTAATCCTTTAGAGTGTGTAAGTTAATATGTATGGTTAACATATTAAACATATTCGTATTAGATGATAAGATATAGGATTTTTGTTTCCCTTGTTTATGCAAATAACAATAACTAAGTACAATTGACGAGCAATGTGTTCTTGCAATTCGGGGCCTCTTGCATCTGTTCATGGTGGTGCTTCAACAAGTTCTGAGAAAGCACAAATTTAGAATTATAGAGCTTACAAATATTTTGATAAAGCGTTACAATTATCGATTCCGACACATACAATGTCCACTGCCTCCCATGTACTACCAGTTGCAATTTAACCTAACATTATAGTGATTTTGAAAACAACAACTAATAAATGAAGGTTTAACATTAAGATAGTAGGTCAAAGAGTACTCAAAGCTAAAACCAGCTGAGCAAGATCCGAATAATGTTCTTAGTTCTTGAAGAAAATTTGCTAACAAAGGGAGAGTGTGTGTGTGTGTGTAAAAATTGCTTTGAAATATATTCAGCAACCTTTAACGGCTATCTATTGGCTGCAACCACCTGGTACACCACCGGTTGAGCCAGAAAATTTAAAACTGCACTAATTGTAGCTTATAGTTTCAGCAGACTTCAGTGACAATGCCAGTTGCAACCAATGGGATAATTGTTCCGACCGATATCTTTCCTCGATCTAAGTTACTATAATTGTTTCAAGTATATTTGGCTTTGAACTCTAGATATGAACTTGTGTTGTTTATGCATTCTTTTGAGTAAATCTTATTAATTTTTTAGGAAGTTCAAAACTAGTTACAAGAAGGTTTAGAATATGAAAAGTCTAGTCTTGATTCTGTCACTTGTGCATCTTAAAGGCGTGTTCCATCAGCTAACTATCAATTTCTTTCAATCCATGTCCAATAATGTGAGTATTTACAAAACAGGTTTAGGAATGCAAGGAATATGCATAACCATAACTTAATTTTATTCAATGCATTTTATCCAACCACCTCTCAAGAGGTCTAGAGTTTACAATCTCCTTTTTTTGTTAGATATGGATAAATGTCAAGGAGTACCTCTTATAAGTTGCAGTACGCATATGTAACATGCTAAGGCATAAGCCATTCATTTCATGTATCAAGCAAACACATACACTCGAATATGCAGGACAACATTTAAGGGTCACATTTGTTATAGCCCTATCTTGACCACAGAATATGAGTACCTTAATTTCACTACTGGACCCAAACTCCATGCAAAATGGATTCCTTGTTATTGAAGAAGGAGATCAATCATCTCCTTCAATAACACTCTATCAATGATGAGAGTTCTTAGCAGAACTTTAGGTTGTAAATAAGGTGTATTCAGTGACGTGCTTTGGCACATAACGCCTCCCCTCTCAAACCCACCATTTATTTTCTCCTAAAACCCAACTTGTTTTTGCTGTTGCCGCTAGTTTCCACTGGCGCGTGATGACGTGGTAATTCTTTTATGCTTTCTAGGCTTTTGTTCCTTGTTTTTTCACTTATTTGTCTTCCTCATTCGGTGGTGCAACGGTTGCGTTTTATATTCTTCTGGCTTTGAACAATGTGTATTAGTTGATGGCAAGTGTGGAGGCTATATATGCTCAAGCTAGGTGGGGCAAGGTTAGATGTGCTCTAGCTTGGTAGCTGTTGATGCTTTTAGGCGGTGGTGGTGATGGTTGTTGGTAGCATAAGCCCTTCTCCTTATGCTCAATCAGAGTGTGGTTTATGGGAGTGACGACAAAGACAGTGGGCGATTGGTGTATGGCGAGGCTCTATGGAGATGGTGTAGTTTCACGCTAGGATTTGTCCCATTCTTTTCCCCTTAACTTCGTGCCCCGTCTACTTTTGGTTTGTGTTGAGTGTGGTCGGTCAGTGAAGAGTGTGTAATTTCGGGTTAGTATTATTCCTCCCCTCTTCCTCCTCCTCATCCAGGTGCCCTCTTTTTTTTTTGGCTTTGTTTTATGCTTGGTGGTTTGTATTAGTGTAGTGCGGGTGGTTTGTGGTCTCGTATTGTGGTGTGGTTAGTTAGGGCGCCTCTAATTATTGATTATTTCCATCTTTTGATGATGAGGTCGGTGGTTACGTCGTATTACCGTAAAAATTAATGTGGTCGTGTGGTGGTATTGCTGTAATGCTTGTTTGGGCAAATTTAACAGGAGGATGGTAATGTGTGGTAGCCACATTGCGTTGTTTTTGTTGGTGGTGCTAGGGAATGCTTATCGAGTCATGCCATGAGTCTGGTTGAGAGTTGATTTTGTTTGTTTGTGCATGATTTTCATGTCCAATTGAGTTGTTGTGGTGTTTATTAAATCTGAGTTTTGCGCCAGTGCGAGAATTCAAGCTCGGGACCTTGAGGTTATTTTTCAAGGACTTTTGTCACTTCACCCACCCTTTGAAATTACTAAACTTTAGTCCTTGGAGTCACTGAGTTTTTTATCGTCAAGAACCTCTTTTAACAATACCACTTCTTAAGAAAACTCATAACAAATAGCTAAAACATAAATAAAAAAAAAATCAATAAGTTTCTTCTCTTTCTATCTGGGTGAATCTTGGTGAGTTCTTTGAACATCTTCTTCTTGTCCTTGGTTAGGTTTTTTCTTTTGTTGTTGGATTTATTGGACTGTTGGGGTTATAAGGGTTGGTGGCTAGGTTGGATAGAATGTCTCAATCTAGTATCGAATCTTCTAATTTAGAGGAAATTCCAATCTTGGAAAGGTGTTGTCATCTAGTGATTGTTGATCCAGAATTGCTACCTATCAAAAGGATCAAATGGGCTAATAGACTTGTTTGCAAAATCCTTGACTGTAAAACTTTTCCTTTGATGTTGGTTCAAAGAGTGGTCTCCCGATTGTAGAATTTGTTGGGAACGATAGAAGTGGAAATTATGGGAGACCTATTTGCTTTTCACTTCTTTGAGGCGCTTGACTTGGAGTGCCTGTTGGTAGGAGGGCCATGGAATATCCATGGTGGCCTTTTGGTGCTTGATAGATGGACTCCTTTTTTTTTGTGTTCCTCGGATTAGTTTCTCTACTGTAAACCTGTGGGTTCGCCTGAATGATATTTCGGCAGAATTTTACTTTTATGAATCTGTAGTTTGGAGTAATGGTTATTTTGGTGAGGTATGGCCATTGATTGGTCCGTTACATGGCAACATAGGAAGGACTACTTTCGGATTTTAGTTAAAGTCTATGTTGATGAACCCTTAGTTCTTGGTGTGCATGTACCGATGGTGGAAGATAATGGTGCTTGTATTTTGGCAGCTTATGAGAAGGTCTCTAGGGTTTGTTATTGCTGTGTTGTCATTGGGCATGTTAATAGCAAGTGGAAAGAGTTTTGTACTGTTACTCTTGGCCGGAAAATAAACGTTTTTTCTCTTAGGCTCACAGTCCTTTGTTCACTCGTGGATTGCGCGCTTTTTTGAATTCTAGTTGGTATCACACAAGTAGAATTCATATTGCACCTGCTTCGGAAGAGGTTGAAGAAATTATGTACAAAATTTCAGATTTTGAGTATAGTTTTGATTCCGACACGAGTGATCATTCCAATGATTCTTCTACTGAGTTCTGTTTTATGGATGAAGAATTCGGGCTGAATTTCATGCTGCTGCCAGAATCTTGCTCTTCTTCAGTGACTGCTGAAGCTTCATCGATCATTTTTGGAGTTACAATCTTCTGCCACATGTCGTTCAATATGCCACTTCACTTCCCCTTCTTGAGTGCGTGGCAATCATTTAGTGACATGGCATCCCGTGCCATGCACTTGGCTTTATCTACTAGTACTTTGAGCCTGTATAAGGGTAAGATTGGGGATGTAGGAAATATTTTGGCTTTTTTTTATTATTTTATTTTTGGGCAGTGTGGCCAAAGTTTTGGGCCAAGCTAATCTGGGCCAAGCTAAGATTGGCTAAGCTAATCTGGGCCATTCCTTTTCTCTTTCAATTTCTCCATAGGGCTTAAGGATAAGTAGAGAAAGGTAATGATGGAGGACACTGTTACAAAAGGCGCGACATAAGGCGCACTCCCTGCGCCTTGCCTAGGGCTAGGCGCAGCCCCTTCGAAAAGACACACGCCTTACGCGCCTAGGCGCCAAGGCATAAGGCCGCAGTGGAGGCGCAAAGAAAATCCCAAAAATCCTATTTTTTGATTTTTGCATCATGACATCATCTTAACTATTCATTATTGTTTATTCTTTAATCCATTACATAATAAATCATTATTTAAAACACAAAAAAAAAATTAACCCCAAATCCCTAATCAATCGATTGTTGTAATATTGTTCGTTGTGTTAGCGTCCAGTTTCCAATTGTTACTCTTTTTTAGGTAAATATACTCCTTCACTTCATCTTATAGACAAAGAAGATGAAATTGAAGAGGAATTTCTACCAGACTTAGAGCCTATGATTCCCCTTTGAAGAAAAACATTCTTGCTTTAGCCTTAACCAATAATAAGAATGACGACATCATATTTAGTTAGGATCAACTACTTCTCATTAGATCTGAAACTTTTTCTAATGTTCAAAGTTTGTTAAATTACCATGTTTCTGAATTTTTTATGCGATTTTATTGGTTTGATGCACGAATATCTATTTATTTTTATTTTGCGCCTTACTTTAAAAAGGGGCGCGCCTGCGCCTTGGGCCTAGGCTCCAGGGACCCTTTGCGTCTTAGGTGAGCCTGCGTCTTTAATAACTACGATGGAGATTGACTGTGAGGGGAAGTTTGAAGGTTCATTTGGGTTGCCCCATGAACTTGGACTCACCTATAGAAATTTTAAAACAAATATAGATCCAACTATTCCTTGTTTTGGTCTGGCACTAATGATCATGAAGCGGCCCTTCTAGAGTATCTTTTGTGCTATTTGAGACTTTAACAGCCCATTACTCAACAGAGACTCCTCCACAACTCGTTGCTTCGACGATAGATTTTCTAGTGACTACCTCGAACAGTGGATTCACTCCAATTCTTTGTGTTATGATGGACTTTGAATCAGAGGATATTAAGATGGATTCCTTTGAAAATGAATTACTGACGATGGGCGAGCGTGTGAGTTTGTCTCATACAGATTTCATGGAAGTAGTTGTTCAAGAGGTATTATCGTCATCATAAAATCAACATCCCTCCAATATTCACGTGTCAACTCCTTGTTGCTCTGTAGTTTTGGGTAAGGCTTCTTTGCTGGGTTGTGAGAAAGGTTCCTCATCTTCATCCTTTGCTGCCTTGTAGAAAAGCGATTGTATTGCTCTAGGCTTGGTAGCGGAGGATTTCATGGAGATTAAGAAATCCAAATCTTCACCTCCTTTGGTGATTGATTAGCCACCAGATTACAGATTGGAGTTCGTGCGTTGTTCATAATTCTGATTTTAGTTCAGTTTTATTAACCAGCTGCATGCATTTCATTCTGTACATATTGCTCGAGAAAATGAGTGCATTTTGAACCTCGCATCCACCCTAGCCTCTTTTGCATCTTGAGCAGGTGAAGGTTATCGGCATATCTGGACAGCATCTATATAGATTGCTTGATGACTACTTGGCTTAGGTTGATGTCGGCTAGAGACTTCCTCTGTGATATTTTGCTTCTGTAACTTTGGTTGAGTTAGTTAAGGATGGACTTGTCATCCAACTTTTATTTCTAGGAAATTGTTTTGTTAGTTACTTGTTATATCCTTTCACTTTGGTTGAATCGGTTGCTTTAATCAGGGTATATATTATTAATTTTTTTTAAAAAAAGAAAAAAACAATACCATCTTCTTTGTCCCCGAGTTAAGCCATCTTATTGGGTCGTGAATGTCGCATTCTTACGAGCGCGTCGCCGTACTACCTACTGAGCAAAGCACTTGGACTTTCTTCTCTGAACTTCATTTACCCCGGTTCATACAAAGAACACCAGCACACGCCACACCAACAAAGCCAAACAACAACTGCTCGACAGTAGAGAGAGAATCCTCCCTCCCCCCGTTCGTATATGTCTATGTAGTTGCATATACTTTATGAATTGATCCAAGGGTTTCAGGTTCAGAATTGACCAGTGAAGGTCCTGTTTGGTCGAAACAGTTTAACCGTTTCATTTTTTTCCTCAATCCGTCGGTCAGCTCTCGCTTTCTGTCTCTCCATCGGCACCGTCGTTGGGGGGTTGTTGCTTCAATTTTTTGACTCCACTTGAAGCAAGCTATCCTTTGTCATGGGCCCCGGCACCTGCTACTGGCGCCTTCAAGTTCACCCAACTAACGTTACTGAGAAGAATCGCAGCTGAATTGCGATGGAAAATTCGGTTCTTACGCGCTTGGAGGCTATGAGGGTTGGAGTTTTGATTCGGGTTGTGTTTGGTGTGTGGTTTGGTTTCGCCATTCTCCGTCCGGTGGCGGGGCTGAGGCCTCTAAGGGAGAGAGCGCGTTCGTGGGGCGATGAGGTTGGTTTGATCAATTAAATTTCTGTTTGTATTCTGAATTGAAGTATATATAATCTGATGTTTGACGATAGTTTAATATGCAAAATTGGGAAAACAACCTGGAATGTATACTCTAGATGTGCCATATATATGTGAATAAAAAACCGAACTTTGTGTTAATAACATTGTTGTGGGCACTAGTTTGGTGCTGGCTAAGTGTACCTGATATCCCTGGAAAAATTTGTTAGTTCTTTTATTTTTAACTAGCTAAACATTAGGGAAGTGACTTAAAAGTATAAAATGGATCAACTTATAAATGTCATTGGATTGACTAGTGAAGTAGGATTTGAGGATTGGGGGTTAGTTTGCTGGGGATAACGTTTCAACATTTGGGGTCGGGGTGTAGAATCTTGGTTTCAACTCGTTGATAAGATATTAAGTTGCATTTATATCAAACGGAACAGAATGCCACTTGAGATAGTGTGGACGGGAGGTGCTATACTCTGATTGATTGATGGAGGACTTTTACTAATTGTTTAGTTCATGGGATTTGGAGTGTTATCAAAAGTAGATTGTTTTTAGTATCCAATCACTAGTAGTAGACCACATGAAGATACATCGAAGTTCGCAAGGTTGTGGAAGCTGGGTGATGGTATTGGACTTTGTTTTTTGAAACTGCAATGGCATGGAAATAGAATGTCAGGAGACGCCAAAAATTTATATGCATAAATTTAGAGTTTTGAAATCTTTGTTGTTCTTAATTAGCTAGGCCATTGTGGACCAAAACCTAATGCTTTCAATTATGTGTCTAAAGTGCACTCTCATTGTTCACAAAGAGGTTGAAATATAGCTTGACATGTTACTGAAGATCTCTTATGGAACTTATTAGCTTTCTATGATGTTGTCATATCTATTCCTGAAGGGTTGCTTCATCTACTAAAAAATCTTAGGTGCTAGCACCTCAACACTTTGATTTTTTCTGTTGGCTTCAGAATTACAGAATTACGCAAACTTTTGAGTGATGATTGTAATCTCATTTAAGATGACCGATTTTTGAGAAAAGGAATCCCGGATTGGGGGAATAAGAATTAGTACTTAATGTATGAAGCCTTGTGGATATCGTGCTATCAAAGAAAATCTGTATCTGCTCTTTGAACAGTTCTTGGAAATTGTCAATATAATGGAATGCAGCTTGCAAGCTTGTTTTATACAAATATTGCCAGGGGATAGAGTTTTTTCTATGATCAGATCCGAATCATGCTGCTTGCAAGCTGCATGATTCGGATCTGATCATAGAAAAAACTCTATCCCCTGGCAATATTTGTATAAAACAAGGTTGGATTTTTCCCGAAACATAGCCTAGAATCATTGACTTGGCAGTTCCATCCTTATTGGACTGGGGATCGAACTCTCCATGAGATTCATAGTTGCATTACCAACAGGTTTTGACTTGGAACTCTAACAAGGTATCGGAGCAGGTTGAACTGGCACTTCAGATAATGTAGGAAATTTGTTTTTTTCTCCTCCACCCAGCTCAATTCATCGATGTGTTTGGCCCACATAAAAGAAATTGTGGTCACACTTAAGGGGCCGTGTTGAGAACATGAATCCACATCAGGAAAACAATAATTAGAAACTGATATGGGAATGTCTATTTGCACACCCACCTCATTGGTTGCTAAAAAGCTAAAAACTTTGTTTGTCTCTAATATGGAGTACATTTGTTTGTGACAAATGAAGTTTTGAAAAAGGATAATACGGTGCGGAAATAGATACTCCCATTCAGTTCATAAAGCCTTCCACTAATTTTCAATTGGTTTTGAGTTGTATCCTCTAACATGGATAACAATTTTAGATGCCAATTATATTGCTTTTCAATGCTATTTTTTTGGCCATAAAAAACCCAGGAATCACCTGTTTTGACCAATGAAATCAGGCCACATAACATATAACAAGGATGACATATCTGTGGCCCTGATGTCCTGCATCAACATGTTGAGTTAAGCTGGTCACTTTTCCAGCTATCTGGGCCACATGCGTATTCTTAAGGACTTGGGGGATCAACTACTACATCGATGTTTCATTTTCAAATTAGCTGCCCAATCCTATATGACATGTCTAATTGCATAGATGTGACAGGATTAATTTGATCCACTGGTAGCATATGATATTCATTTGATCTTCTACATGTGGCCACTTGTAAGCCCGCAGGGGACCTAATCTAAGGGTCGAACAACGACAATTATGAAGTATTTAATGCCATCATTTCGCTTTTGCCCTTAGCTATCATAGACTAACAGTCGATCTCGCTTTTTACTTGACAACCAACTCCATGTTTTAGTTACACCTCAGAGGTCCTCTTTATTTAATTTATAAAGAGATGCCATCTAGGAGCCAACTGTATATGTAATGAACATAGTCGTCTCTTTATTTCAAATTGGCATACAAATAGCTATAGCTACTAAACAAGCCAAGTAGGGTGCTATGATGAGCTGGCTGCTAGAGCGTCCTATACTCTAGGTGCTGATGCTGATCTATGTTTGGTAAAATTGCTACACAATCTCCTTAGTTTCGATGAACAGGTTAAGTTGTTACACATGTTCCAATTTTCTTTTGACAGCTTGTTCGTGTGAGACAATTATAAGCTTACCCTGATTAATGCTACCTGCTTCATCATTTATAAATGGTCTGCATATTTGCTTGTTCCAGAAACGATATTATGTCACCATGTTAGCCATTTCTGATGTCCCTTTAGAGGACTGCATTTGACCATCTTAAGCTAGAGAGAGTGGGTTCTACTAGGTGTATCATTAGTTAACACTCCCCTTGACGTGTGACTTTGCTTGCACGTGAACGTAATATTGTGCAAACTAACCGCAAAGGCAGTAAATGAAACCGGGACAAATGGAACTAGAGCTCTGATACCATGTTAATTAACAAATGCTTTAAAGCTGATAGAGGATGGGCCCAATGTATGACATCGTTTCAATACAGAAGGTATCTAATAATTTTGGGCACTCTCTGTATGCTTCGGAAAATCCATTTTCACATATCGTGTCTCTAAGAAGGCTTAATGTATTGATTCTTCCTATTTTATTCTCAACCACTTGGACAAACCCCTGTCTGAAGGACTGTGTTAATTGTCAAGTAACGTAGTTCACTTTTCAGCATCTGGTTTGAAACTTTATATTGCATCAGTAATTACAGAACACAATAGGTTAACATTTGACTATTGCAGATATTAGTATGTTAAATACTGCTGTACAAAATACAATCTCTGGATCGCTCCTAGTCTTTGTAAAGTCTGAGTTGATACTAACTTTATGGTGGCTTCTTGCAGTGGCTTTTCGTAAGGAAAGACGAGACTGAATTGGGTCCTTTTGATGCATGGAACATAACAGGGACCTACAGAGGTTTGTAATTTACCCAGCTGTGCATTAGTTGTGTACAAATATCCACCAGGTGGTAGCGACCACTCCTTAACCATTGTGAATTGCTTCATGCATTGCATTTATTCTGCTTATCAAATCTTTTAATCACCTTTTGGTACTAGAATTTTAGATTGGGTGACATTTCTTTCAGTTTCTAGTAACTAACGAAAAGTACTTTTTAAAGGATTGAAGGCAACTTTGAGAGTGCCTGTAGGGTTTTCTTGGATGCTGTACTTGATTGTACCTAAAGAAGTGTGTGTCACTGGGTCTAATTAGAAAGGACTACGACATGACTTTCATGTTCAGACATGGTAATTCAACAGGCAGGAAGGAGCAGGAGTCTCTGGTTTGACTGATACCGTTCATTCGGACTCTTGAGCGTATTGGAGTGATGGGTAGAGTTTATGGCATGCCGTCTGAGGTATTTGGCTCAAACTGGTCAGGAGAGAGAGAGGGAATTCAGACACCTGATGTACATGTTTGTAGAAAAGCTAGAACCATTGTCAGGTAAAGCACTATCCCACAGGATCTGTTAGGGCAAAGCATGCCAGCTGCACTACTTTGGAATGTTGGCATCATGTGAAAAAAAATAAAAATTTATGACTGCCTTTAGCGTATAAAAGGGAAGTCATGCCCTAGTACGGAGCCGACTCTGTTTCCTAATAGCTTTAGGCTTTGGTTGGTGTCTCTCCTCTTGGTACTGTACTTTTTTCGTGCTGCATTATAGTACTGGTTTGGTCCATTTGGAGCTTAGTTTTGTACCTGTCACCACAGATACGTGCATCTAAAGCACCCTCGGATATAATCATACCATTCCATTATATTGACAATTTCAAAAAACTGTCGATGCCTTGTAGAAGGTGATAGAAGTATGACTACTGTGCTTGATTCTACCACCTTCCTCTCCTCCATTTGCTTTATTCTCTTTGCTTTCAAACCCTCCACTCAAGGATTCATCATGTTCGATTTGAATACTTCATGAAGATCATCTTGGCCGGAGACTCTGATATAATTGGTCTTTGACAATTCTCACAGCATTCCTGTCATAACGTAATTTGTAAATCGCTAGTTGCACTGCGAGCAGGGAGTTCGTCTTATTGTTATGCTTGTGAGCATGTCATATTGGGAGACTGAACAACATAGCTTTCCCTTTCTTTGTGCACAATCACATCTCTTCTTATAATATACTGTAATTTTCATGTTCAAATTGGAAAGACATTGACTGATCGAAACCAATATACTGTAAATTTCCATGTTCAAATTGGAAAGACATTGACTGATCAAAACCAATATACTGTAAATTTTCATGTTCAAATTGGAAAGACATTGACTGATCAAACCAAGCGAACACTCACATATTAGGGCAGCTATCCCTAATTGCCAATTGATACAACCCTTTTGTTAGGTTCTAGCCTCTAGGTCTCATGTAGGAAATGCTCCTAGCCTTTCATTGTAATAATCTCGAGGTATAGATGAGGAGATGGTCCTATCAAGAGAGCAGAATGATCATGGTAGTGGGGCTATGGTTTGTGGGTTGACTGTCACCCCTGCCCCAATCTGAGTGTAAACATAATTTTCTTACTCTGTGCAACGAGGATTGATCGTAATATCTAGAGTAGTTTGTATGCCTGAGTGGCTGTAAGAACTGTTGTAGAATTGCTGAATGCATGCATATTTACCTTCCATTGTTGTTTGGATCTGGTTAACATAGTCTTTTTGGTCATTTGATACCCAGGGTCTTGGAGGTTCGTAGATGCCACAAATAGCTCTTCCAGGTTTCCAGATTTTAAAAAATCCAATGGCAAGTCTATATTTGAATTGGTTAGTTCACCAACAAAAATAACTGGAGTGCATTATGTACAGGTAAGATGATTGTTCCACTCTATGGTGGTGGGTTACATTAATGTATATGTTATGGGTCTCCGCATGCAATGAAGATTTCTATGTGTGGTTTGTTAATTGTTCTGCTTCTAGCATTTCAACTGCACTTTACTTTTTCTCGTGAATCCTTGCTGTATGTTAATGTAATGTATGAAATTATGAAACTCCTTGTTCTTTTGGTGTGTGTGTGTGTGTGTGGGTGGGCGGGGGGGTGGGCATGTTGATAATATTTTGTTTGTGGGTTGATTATTTACAGTAGGTGTCGAAATAATTGGTAGCGCCTCGGCCAAGAATGTGTTCTCTCTCTCTCTCTCTCTACTTTTACCTGCCAAGAAATGCTTTAATAACTGCCATCTATCTGGCATTGCTTCTCTAAAAGCCTATTGCAATTTTCCACAGTAGCTTTGCAAATGTTTGATGTACGTGATCAACATTCACAGTACTTACAGCATGGCATATATTCTTTCTTCTTACTTCACATTTAAATGCCTATTGTTTCTTAGCGTCAATTGTTCATGTTGTGATCATTTGTAACTTGTATAAAGCAAATATTTTTTTGTTTTGGATGCTGTGTACAACAGGGGGTAATAATTTTCCATGATGTGTTCGATAGTGAACGCGAGGTCGATGGTGCCCAGATCAGGGTAGAAGGTGTATATATATGGCCTTTCAGACAACTTCGGATGGTGGCCAACAGGTAGATCTCAGTTTGCTGGAAATTAGTTCTAGCAGCAGAATGTTGTTCTTTTGTCCTCTTTTTCTTTGCAAAATATTAGTTATACATATATGCAACATATATGAAATTTGGAGTACAAGGGTACCTTAGACAACTCATCGAAGGCGATACTCATCATGGAAATCATGTTTACAAACACCACACCCTGCGATTACATAATTTACAAGTCAACCACTGCCTCGTCCAAGTAGTGTTTCAGCTAGAGTACCTGCTATGACGCCTCGCACCGGGGTAGGTTGTCTGTCTGGTTCAAGAGCAGCAGCCCAAGCGCCACATTATAGCTACTATATGATACAAATTTTTTAAAAATCATACATATGCAATTTGGATTTGTATGATGAGTTTGTAAGTTTACTTTAAATACGTTGCATTAGGTGTCACCTCATCCTATTTATATGTGCATGTGCGTATATCTCTGTGTGTGTTTAAGTATACGTATTCACAAACCCACATATAATTATATTTGTTCCTTAGCTTTCTGATTCCCGTCTAAAATTGGTTTTCTCTGGTTTATATGACTGAGAGATCTGTCAGATATGTCATATGCTTGGAATGAGATTTATAACTCAACTGTTCACTGAAGTTTGTGCTAAAAAAAGAGGCAGCCAAACTGATTCTGCTAATTGTTCTGTTTTCCAATGCTTTTTATACATGGGAAGAAAGTACTACTCATTTTTGGTGATCTCGTGCTTGCATATGTACTCTGGTCTACCAATGTCCTGTCACATACTTAGCAACTGATTTAGAAGGCAGTTTGAGCCAATATTTACCATGACTGAAAGGGCTTTCAAGCCAGTGTAGTTCTGATTTTCTTTTACTCTTAAATTTGTAGTGGAAACAATGGAGAGTTTGGCCAAGAAGAAGATAGTATTTTATCCAATCCGTATCATATGGTAATCAATATCCTACATTAGTGCTTTTTGTTATGGTCTGTTTTGAGATAACTTTCTATTCCTATTAAATTCAATATATCTGGGTATTGTTTGGTTTTAACTATAATATATTCACTTTTATCTTATCATTTTTCCAGTCTGTGAACCTATGCCTATGTCGTGCTTTGATGTCATATCTATAGATGTAGCCACTTCCAGGCCAGTGTAAAGTACAGTCACATTGAATCAACACGAATCCGAAGAAATTAAGGCGTGACTAAAATGGCATTTCCTGTAAAAATGGTTGCACCTCCCTCCCGGTGCCTTGGAAAATGGGAAGGGGGTGTCGTGTTGCCGGTGTTGGCACAAGATGGGATGACAAGGGTTGGCGCACCACTCTTGACAAGTGCGGTTGAAGAAGCTAGTCCAGAACTATAGACTTAGTTAGAGAATAAGGTTTATCTAGCTAGTTGTACTTTACGTATTCTGACAGGAAAGAGTTAACATAGTGAAGTCTAGGGAAAATGAATACTTAGAGCATTTACAAGTTGATCAAATTGGAACCAGACAGGTATTTTTTCAAACTTGAAATTGATAGGGAGGAAGTTGATGTTATTTAGATTACTTTTCAATAACCACATAGGGAGCCAACTACAAAAGCTACAAAGGGTGTGCCATTGTGTTTTGGTAAAGTCTTGAGTTACAATCAGGGTAAACGTATGCACAACAATACTCTGAAGAGATATATATATCTATACATATATAAAAGCATGGATGGGGTTAACTGACTAATCCCCCCCCTCTTAAAAGACCCTTATTTAATCGAGCTCTTCAAAAAAGGTTAGGTGTAAATAGCGCTATTTTTGTCTTAAAACTTTCTTTTTCATAAAATACCCCTTTTAGATTCGAATGTTATTGAAAAATAAGGGTGTTTTTTACTTCTGATATAATATCAGGCCTCTTTCATTGAACTACCCTTATTGAAATATTTATTCTTATTAGAAATAAGGGTGGTTTTGACATTTGCTAAAAACTAAGGGTGTTTTTGACTTCTCATAGGATATCAAGCCTCTTTTCTTAAACGACTCTTATTAAAAAATATATTCTTATTAGAGTTAAGAGTTGTTTTGATATTACTAAACAAAAAAGAAAAAAATTCCTAAGAAAACCCTATGAAGTCACCCTTGAATTGCTCTTTAATTACCGAAAAAAATCCTATCAAAACCTACCGCCATTCAAATTAAAACTAAACTATCTACAAGAGCAACTACATCTTTTATATCAAATTCTATCAAAGAAAACAACTTGCAGATAACAGAGTTCTCAGTTACTTCTTAGGCGAAATGCAACATTTTACTTTAGACGGAATTGAATATTCTATTTAAAATTCAATCCTTTTTAATTCTATTTCATATTGGTATGTTGTTACAACGCTTTAGGCATGTATACCGACTTCAATATGGACATATTAGTATTTTTATTAGCTATTGAAAAACTGAAATTTAATTCTAGATTTGAAATAGGGACATGTTGGTGTAAGGCAGCTATTGTAAAACTGGAGCTTTTTTAGGATTTTTGAAATGTATAGACTTTTAATACTCGCTAGGTCATAGCATTCTGCTCCTAATTATAATTTGAGATCCTAAATAATAATAAGTTTGTATTAGATTTATTGGAAGACCCTTATGAGCATATTGGTATGTTCTTCAGATGTTTATTGTCTCTGTGTTCCACTAAAGTCTGCAATACCAAATACTATCATGATGATATCTTCTTCATATGGTTATAATTTTTGTATATTTCACTCTTGGGGTTGATAGGGTTAGGTGAAACCTAATTGGTGAATACTCCTATGTTTAAATGATTAATGATTAATGATTAATGATTTTATTTTCTTTTTCTTGTTGTTTAAAAACTCTCAAATTTTGATATGCAAAGGGTTAAATGATTAAACATTTTTTTTCTTCAGACACCCTATTTAAATTAGAAAGTTTCCAAAAATTAAGGGTTCTTATGAGTTTAAAAAAGGTGAGGCTAAATTAGAGCCTTTTTGGCTAATTCAAATATTTTGTCTCTAGAGAACTTAAAAGATCACTAGTGCATTTTTTTAGTGACAAGAGTATGATTTTAACCAAAATAGGTGTGGATCTAGCCCCCACGTATCACAACATTCCAAGGAGTTTAATGGCTAGACATATTTCCTTACAAATACGCTTTTTAAATTTATGAGGTTTACATACATTAAGTGTGTTATTGACTTTAAAAGCCTGAGGCTAAACTACAACATTTTTGACTAAATTTAAGCATTTTGTCGCCAAAAAGGTTAAAAATTCACTCATGTATCTTTGAGTAGCAAAAGAGTATGAATTTAATCAAAACAACTATGGATTTACCTTACTATATAAAAATCATCCCAATGAAGTAAATGACTAAACAATTTATTTTTTGAGAATACCATTTGTAAATTTATAGGGTTTAAAAGCATTAAAGGTGTTTTTGACTTTTATAAGGGTGAGACTAAATTAAAGTATCTTTTGCTAAATTTTAACATTTTGACGCTGATGACAAAATAGTATCAATTCAACCAAAATGGCGACGAATTTGGCCCCTTCGTATAATTTTTGGTCTTATTATATGCTCATATTTGAAAAAAACCTATCATAACCTAACATTGAAACTTGTCTATATCAAAGTTGCTAAAAAGAACACCTTAACTTCCTCTAATTTGTAAATAATTTGTTCTAAGTATAGGTGTTATTATGTTCCTTTTTTATATCTTTTTTAGGTGGATGGCTACTGCACTACACTAGCTCTTGCATATGGCTGCAAACTTAAATTTACCGACATAAGACCGATTCAGAATATCTACATGTTCGGCTAGGCCTTCTTTTTTCAACTTTTATAATGAATTTATATGTTGTTTATTCTTTGATAAAACAATTGGTTCTTATGATTTTCTTGACTCTCAAAACCTTGTGTCATTGATAATATTTTACTATTTTGGTTTATTTTGACGATACGGGTCTTATTTTCGGTGAATGATCTGGGGTAGGAAGTATTCTTGATAAACTTTTGTGGAGTTTGTACTTATATTATAAATGTAGCAAGTACGTATATACGGTGAAAAAGTTAGGTTTGTGATTGTTATTAAGATTACTTCGTTCATTAGCATTTTCTCACGTTAAATTGACACCAATCACTTCGTAATATACCTTTCAAAATGATGCATACACACAAACACATATTGACTATTTAGATAGGTAGTTATAATATTATCATAAATTCGTGCTAAAAAAATGTTCTTGTGACAAATATATGTTAAATTACTTGCAAAATTGTACCTATTATGTAGTAGTATTAATATGAACAAGGTCATGTTAGGTAAAAATAAAATAGAACTTTAGAGTACACTATTAAGAGAGCTTTAAAGTACACTATGGACTGTTTGCAGGAATAAAAAGAAGTTAGCACTAAGATTAAAGCGTAACTTTAGACAAATTGTACTTAAAATTTGAAACTCTAGCTAGAAAAGTTGAAAAAGGACTTGTTATATTCTTGAAGTTTCAGTAAGAGCTACATAAAAATTGTAATAAGAGTAGATCATTGCCAGCAGAAAATAAAATTGGGGGTGGGGGGGGGGGGGGTGTTTGGGCTATTTGACCCCCAATGATCTATCGGTACAATAAACGGCATCCTTTTACAAAAAGAAATAATATGGGTAAGTAATGATACCAAAAGTTCTAAATGATAATATTTTCAATTTTAGTAGAGATGCTTATAGGAAAATGGCGAAAACTTCAAAAGTGAACGATAAAAAATTAGGAAGATTCTTGATAGTTGTAGCTACTAGATTTGTTGCCCAACAAAGTGAGTTTTATACGTGCCTTAAATCTCTTGAATTGATTTGATTCTTGGTTTCAACGATGCACAATTAAGCACCTTATTCGTTCCATTTTATATAATTTGTTCTACATTTATTAATCATAATTCCTTCCCATCAGACATTTTACTTTCTACGACTCTCTTTGGGCATGAAAATTTGAACTTTTGTTGACATCACTTTGTTATATTTCAAATCTTTTCTCACTTTTATTTCAAATTTCTTCTCACTTTCACTTCTTAGACTTGTATACGTGCCACATAATTGTGTTATAAAAGATTAGACAACTCCCTTATATACACTTCACATTACATCTTATGTGCGTCAAATTGTTTTTAGAACTCTTTCTCTACTTTTGTTACTGGAATGCCATACTTGTAGTGTTTGTGAGAATCAAATATTTATGGAGGTGATTGAAACTGATTACAATACATCGTACCTTGGGTAACAAGGTATAACATGGAAGACTCAGAATTGTCTTTAAGAGTAACGGACAAAAGAAATAAGTATGATAAATAGTAACATATATTGGTGGTAATTGACATTAGCAATTCGCATTTGAATGTAAGACCTTGTTTTCCTCAATGAACTTTCCATACTTTGAGTCTTCCAGTAGCAATTGGTAATTAACTTACTTATTATAATGTCATTAAAATAATCGTACTAATTATGTTTAATTGTATCTTTTACTAAGGTCTATAACCTCTCTGTTTCGAACCACTACTTTGTGTGCCAAGCACGTGTTCTTACCAGTATACCATAATAAGGACATATACATGAACTGTAATGGTCACCATGAGACAAAGGACTGATAGTAAGTAAGCCTCAAGTTGGTCCAGAGATATTCCTCATGCCCAACTTTCTTACGACGGGATCTTTTGACTCCACAAATGGAATACCAAAGAGACTAGGCTTTAAGTTTTTATCTGATAAAATGTCTTATCAATATCAATGTGGTTTGTCCTGCCAAGCTAAACTGATAAGCAATGCTTGCTGTCAGCAAACTACAACCACCGAACCTCTCAAGAGAGTCTGTAGTCACATAAGCTGGCAAAAACCACATGCCATAGCCCATCACAAGCTTAATACTCCCCCTCGAGTTGGGGCAAAGAGATTAAAAAGAGCGTGCCACCTTTAAAGCTTTTGTTGATCTATTTCAGAATTCTGCTTTTAACGATTTGACAAAAAGTCCTTTTCCTGTAAACGTTTATGATGCTAACTTGTTGCGCGTTTCGACTCTTCGAACAGCTTGGAGTGTTCTCATCCCAGGTGTTCCAGGAGTCTCCACGTGACAAGATTTGGAAGAGAAAACATTGTAATTTCTCTTCTTCTCTATGAAGTTCATTGTAATTCATCTTAGTTTGAGTTGATGATTAGTGTATCTTATTGCAGCACCAATTTATGACATGGAGAAACATTGTAATATCGAAATTGCAGCCCAAGTTTCACGTGTTTCGTCCACCCAGAATGGTACTTGAATACTCTGAAGTTGCAGATTTATCTCTTTACTAACATTAGGCTCGCATGTCTCCTTGCCTCACTTTCTTAAATTTTCACAAATTATTTTACAAGCTACTTCTTGACGAGTCTTCATAATCTAGTTATAGTCTCTGTCTACTAGTTATGACGACTACTGTGTGGATCCATTTTGACAAAAAGTATGAGAAAAGAAGGTTCACTCTGTGCAACTGGAATTTCAGAAAGTACTAAACTAACAAAAGTTTGCAAATATAATTACTAAGAAAGTTAAGCAATCTCAGCATTGAAGTTGTTGTTGCCGCATTAGGCTATAAAGCATGTCGTAGCCAATTAAAAAGTCTGCGTTGTAAGTGACGTGATAACTCAGAATGGAATAGACATACAAATTCCAGAACTTCAGATGATTCATAGGACACAGTCACATTTGCAATTTAGGATTTAGAAGGCGAAATTAATAGATGTATGAAAAATAAAGCATTATTATAAAGTTAGACTAGTTGAAAGGGTGGTTGCTCACATTACTGGACACGGTTGGCTGCCGGTTAATATGTATCTGTAAAAAAAGGGAATAGGCCTAGAGATTCCAAATATTTATAACAAACTTTTGCCTGAAAGATGGCTTATTGTAGTCCCAGTTTACAATAACTAAGGCACAACTGTAAATGTGTCACACTGAGAAAAATTGTTTGATAAACTTATACATCTTAAGAAAATAAAATAGTATGTAATAATACAAACAAGAAGATCGCAAAAGACTAGTATAATATATCACATGTTTTGTGTATATTTTGGTGGGGGCACAGCCAGTGGCTATGGAAGCAATCACAACCTCGTATTTTAGACAGCAAAATAAATGAGGAGAAACTAGTTCCATGTCTTAAGTAAAATGAGCCAAACAAAGTATCAACCACTTGCTACTCGTACTTAAAGGCATGCCTCGCAGTATGTGTGAGGCAAACATTCAAACAGACAAAAATTAGCTAAATGGAAGAAGCAAACCATTGAGGGAGATTTAACGACACTATTTGCAGACGAAGCTAATAAAGGTGTTATACGGTTTATAATGGGTTAATGATGCACATTTTACATATAATCCGTTGGTCCAGAGGCTAGAAACTCTTAGAATTGGTCAAACAACAGGTATCAAGGTTTTAACAGTCTGGACTTAGTACCTTTCTAACGCCCTTTGCGAATTAAGTAAATAAGTCTTCTTTAACAAAACCCACTGGAGGCAAATTGTAAGCAGCTACGAAGTGTCACGTGTTAAAAGTTGTGATTGGATTTTGCTGCAAGGAGACTTTTACTCAGACCAGGATCAGACTGCATAAGTAGTACAGATAGCACGCAAAACATTATAATCTATAGAAAATACGAGCATATCAAATCTGAAAATGTTTATTGTAGAAATTGTATCGTTGTTCCTACTTCTTTATTAAAACTTAGAAGGGTAATGTAAACCATCCTGAACTAAACTCAAAGAGAGAGCGGAAGCAACTGCTCTTTAATTTCAGAATACAAGGGATTAAAGAAGTCAATGGGGGTAGTTGAAGGGGAATCTGAACTAGACTGATTACATCTCTTGACAATGCAAGGTGAGGCTAGTGAAGTCTTCTGATATTATCTGAATAGACCACGGGTAGTACCACTACCTTCACTTTAAACTAGCAACACTTTGGAAGGAAGATAATGACTCCAGATATATAGAAAGGCAGAAATTTTATTAAAATCATATACTTCCAGTTCTCTTGACATCCATTGACATGTTCTAGAGTATCCATATGTGTTTGAATTCCTAGGTATATTTTTATTTTGAGTGATGCAAATGAATTCTATCCAACATATCTTGCGCATGTAGTGCTTTCGGAGGAATTTGTGTTGTGCAGGTCTATAGTGATGCATTTTGGGACAGCTTGTGGTGTCAATTTTATTGCAGACATGCAACATTATTTGTTTGTCATACTGTTTCTAGGATAGTGTTCTGATTTTCTTATGAGTGACACCTGCGTCCAGATGGAGATCATGACCGCTATCATATAGAAGGCCTAATGGAAAGCCCTTCAGTGGACGATGACGGAGATTGCTTTTCACCTATGCTGTTGAATGCTAGTTTTGTAAACATCGAGGTTTACTACAACAAAGCAGTTAACTACACCTTGATGGTCACTTTTGTATCCTTGATCAATTGTTAGTCTTGTAACTGCAATGTGTTTTTAGCTGCTTTTTGGTGGATTCCTTAACCTTATGTTATCAGGTTTCTTTCCTTCAAGTTCTTCTGTTAATTCGCCAAATGGAGCATAGCAACACACAGTCTGTAAGATCCAAGATCCTGAACCCTGTATACGTATCGTAGATCTAGTGTGGTTTCTGTTGTTACTTGTACTGTGTTGCAATTTCGTCCAAGAAAAATTGATAATAAACTTAATATCATACTTCTAGGGGGCTGCCAAAGTCTCAATTTTGATGATTGGGCAACAGGCAATCATGGATGCTTATCTTTGTCTTTTACACCTGACTGCAGGGATACTAGTTGGTAAGATTCAGAACCAGATACTTATTCTTGTGGCATTTACTTGCATAAATTTTGGGACCTCACAGAAGTTCCGATGCTATTGTATGCCTTGTTCATGTCTCCTATCAGAATCGTAACTAGGGGCGCAGCATGGATGGTTTGGTTGTAACCATCACAGCCCAATCAAATTCAAGTAAATTTTCAGAATCCAACCCCACCCAACCCATGTATATATATTTCGAAAACTGGCCCTACTCAACCCAAGAAAATTTTGGATGGGTCAGGTCAAGGCCAGTGCAATCCTCGTGCTCTTTTCTACATTTGTATTGCATTTCTGTTACAATCTCATTTTTCAAAACCAGAATACAACATTAATCTAGTTATCCAAATATGCGTTAAGTTAATTGTTGGAATCAAATTCTTGGATATAAAGAAGAAAAGAAAAAGAAAAAACAGGAGAGATATTTGGTTAATACCCACCATTGCAGTCCTCACCATAACCCTTTTCTTTCTTAGAATTTGTTTTGTAGGCAGAGATATTTGGGAGGGTAAAGCAAAAGTGGATGGATAGGTAAAGTTTTCCTTGAATTGGTTTGCCGGGAGAAGAGGAAGGGATAGTAGGAGACGTGTACCTTCTTTTTGGACCCACACATTCATTCCTACAATAGTGGGAAGAAATGGGTGAAGGAGGAGTCTGACCCTCTCTTTTGACTAGCTTATTACTTTAATACGTATATTTGTTGCACTTAAAGTATAATGGTTAATTCATCAAACAAAGCTGGGGAAATATTTCAAGAGAATGATAGTTCTCCATCCACTAGAACCAATCATGGCCTCACTGGTTCTATTAGTGTCCATGCGTGTTGGACAATGTCCATGTTAAACGCAAGGGAAAATACCTTTGAAAGGTTGGCACTTCACCATCCAGTCTATCAAACATGGCCTAAAGGAAGTGCTTTTAATGAACTTCGACACAACCTATACTTCAATTAGTGTCCTGACGTGTCGGAGAATGTCCTTGTTTTTGTTTGACTTATCTTTAACAGAGTTGTAACCACTTCAAGAGGGTCTCGTATTTTCCTAAATTGTGCTGCTGTTCTCGTCCAGATATCTTGTTTCCTTGCCTGTATGATTACTGCCTCCTGTTAGCTGCTGTGAATTTCATTCATTTGTGAATCCTGGCTCATATTACAAACATTGATATGTTTTAATAGAGACTGTTATTGTTGTTTACAGAATCTCTATTTAATGCTTTTGCAACCGCTGCATTTTTTAAGTTCGTGGTCTTCTCGATCTTTGAGATGAGATATCTTCTTGCTATATGGAAGGCGAGCAGGCCTATGAGCAATGGGGAGGGTTGGGAAGCGATGAGGCGTGAACTTTCTGTTCTTTACAGTCGTTTCTGTGAGTACTTCTCCTGCTGAATTCTGAGTTCTGTATTAATAAAAGATAAAACGGTCACTAATAGGCTGTTGGTTATAGATGACATTCTTCCGTGTAGACTTGCTCCTTCAAAATTATCTACTTGGTGAAATATATGCACCTGGACCTGTGTGCATGACTATGATTAAACAAAACATATCATAGAATGGCATTCAAGTTGTGTCAGTATCATTGCACCACCTGAATTTTATGGAGCTTTGATGGTGTTGCCTTCTATATGCATGATGATAATAAGCTGTTGTTGATTTGTGGTACATAGCCTGGAAATGGCGTATCGTATGCCTTTCTGGCGCCGATTCTTGATTTCCTTGAATCTCTTTACTTATCTACCTGTCCAATCTATTCTGGTTGCCATAAAACGGGTCCCAAAGCATGAGCAGAAGCGTTCCTTCTCTTTCTCTTCCCGTGCTTGAATTTGGACCCCTGTTCTCAATTTCATTACCTTTCTCTCCAGTTCTAAGGAAGAGGCTTTGCGCGGCGGGGCCGCCTCGGCGAAGGTCAAGGCCTGCCTCTGATGTAACGATAGATGTTGTTAAGGAAAAAATCGTAAACCAACTCGAGCTTCTTTTGAAAGTCAATTGGGGATTAAAATAGTTTCCTCATTGTGACTAGTTACGTGACAAGTTTTAGCAGTGAGAGAATTGTCCCAAGAAGTTAGATCATTCACCAAAATTCCTTCTTAATGGGCTTACCAGAGTGCACATGGAGAGGCAAACCCCCTAGCACCAAGTGCCCAAACCTCAGAGTGCAAGCTGTGAAGTATCGGGGTAAAATTACTAGAGATGGACTTGATCCGCAGACCTCACGAAACGAGTTATTTGATATTGAGTTGATTGCTGCTCTAAATGCTCAAACAATGGGCCTAATAATGGAAATCATGCTTTAACATCTCAAAAACAGAAGTTGTATGAGAATAATACTTGGTAGAAAATATATTGTTTTTAGAATTCAGGGCCGGGGGGGGGGGGGGGGGGGGGTTGTGTAACCGCTTGTCAAAATTCTGTATCCGTAACCCGTCTGCTTGAATGGGGATGCTGACACCCTATCAGCAATTGTGCTGCCTTTTACCCACCCCCCCACACACAACAATTATATTTAATTATGTTTAACAAAGTGCTCTCACCATTAGGACATTGAAAGTTCCTACAAGCTTGTCCTTTTCTTTCCAAGAGTCTTAAACAAGAAAAAAACCATGGTTGCTCGCTGGTCATCCTTCCCTGGCAGGCTCTACTGTATCAGCTGCCGGCGACCCTTTTAAGCGAATAGGAATGGATAGATCTCGTCTATGATCACAGCGTCTCTTTTAGCTAAATGGATATCCTAGATCCCGTGGAACTAGCTGTGACTTTTTTTCTACTCAATCTTTGCTAAACAAGTAGTACTAGAGCTCAGATGAATCAGGTCTTGTATTTAAATATCTCAATGGAAGGTTCTAGTAGATCCAGCCATTACTATCAAAGCTATTGGACATCAATGGTTTTGGGATATAACCCTCGTCCATCTCTTGATTTAATTCACCGCGTTTGCTCTCATTCAGGAAGTCTCTGGTTATTGGTTCAAAGTGAAGTCCAGGTGGAAAAACAATTTTTGGTGACTCAAAGAGCTTTCTATTGGATTAGCCTGGAACTCTCGCAAGAGTTTTGGCTTGAATAGTGAAAGTAAGTTCAGGCTGGGGAGAGTTTGACCGTGGTTCGATTCCAGAAGATGAACGATTCTCTACCTTTCGAGAGAAATATGTGAGAACACTCACCGCAGTCCTACTCAGCTCGAATGCATGACTGCAAGCACGATAGAGTGAGCGCTGTGAGTTTTGCCGTGTGAAACTTCTCTGTATGCTTGTACGTCTCTAGTATTAGGACATTAGAAGTACCTTCTGGTTTGTTCTTTGAGCTGACTTACATTTTTACAGTCTCAGTAGTTTGTTGTTCGGGCCATAATATGAACATATGAATGCCGCTCTAAAAGATTGAAACATACTGCAACATCTTTTCTACTGCACAAAATTTTGACTGCCTCTAGAGAACATGCACCGCGTGATAAGAAAAAAGTGACACCACTGTTCGTCATTTAATTGATACCTTGTGCTTCTTTGTTGTTCATCTTCGGATTTCCTTTTCTAAATATGTGTTTGCTCATGCAGCATTCTATATGCATAATGTTGGGGAACAGAAAGACATTTATAGTAGAGCGAGAGTATTTAGTTTAGGAGCCAAATTTAATTACTTTTAGGATTATTATGGACCTTTAATTGTGTTGAGTTGATCTTACTGTTTTGTGTCTCCTACAAGTACATAAAGATACTTCAATATAGGAGCTTTATACTCCCTCTGTTCATAGTTTCTGTCCCCTGTTCCGTTTTGGATGTTGCAATATTTTCTTTCTGAAATCAAGCTAAGTATCATGATGCTTCATACATGGCCTTTCTTAAGATGAAAGAAACAAGGATCTTACTAAACATCTCTGCAGCCATGCCACCGGAATGCTGTACGACACACAAATCAAGGTAACCAACTGATTCTAGACAGAGAAAGTGTTCCTTAGAAGAGGAGAGAGAGAGAGAGAGAGAGAGAGAGAGAGAGAGAGAGAGAGACTATCTTTGATGTTTGGTTTCATTTGCCAGTAGATATATGTTGATATATCACTTGACATTTGATGATATATGTACATATCTCACCAAGTCCATCGTTGTCTGAAATCTGTTTAGAAAGCTGTAGAATGCTGTCATACTTTGCTGCGGATACTCAATCCCGGTGACGCTCCCCACCCAGAACCTTGTTCACAAACCTCGCACCTGTTCCCACTCCAACTCCCACCCCAAAACCCGCTATACCTGTGATGCTTCCTGCTCCCGCCCATGCTTCGTGCAATTCTGTTCATGCATTCTTGATCTGTTTTGTGTTCTAGAGTTACCTTGTTTGCTTTACATATATAGAAAGTTGCTGGGAACTGGGAAGTACACTGTGACTGATACTTTCATGGTAAGGTATAGTTGTGACTATTGAAACGATAGAAGGGTTTAAGTCGGAATGTTAACTCTATAAGAACCAAATATGTACATCCAAGTTCTATACTAATACTATTATCCAATCTCGTTCGGTTCCCATCACTCAGGTTAATATTTAGGCAATCTTCGATCTGGGTAAACAGTTAGCTACCACATGGAGTTAGTAGTCCTAGCTATGAATGATGCTTAAGATAGTAATCCCACACCTGAAAGATATTTTATTACTTTACTTCACAAGCCAATGTTCCTTTTTTTTTTCTTCTCATTTTGGTGGTACCACTCAACTTTACCGTGGTCCAATAGGTTCAATCAGTTATTAAGTTATAACCACTTTCAGCTGCGGAGAAGGAGCTTTGTTCTTTCGACAGGACATTTAGACTAAATGAAAAACCCCGTGTGCCCCAAATATATTCAAGGATTGAATCTGAGTTCATGTTTTTTCCTAGACCAACAAAGGTAGGATCGAGATTTTTTTTAATTCCTTTCAAATAGACTGGATATTCTCTTTTTCAAAGTGGGTACTCCCTTGTTATTCTTACTTATGGGTTGCTCCACCAATGTTGTGATTGTTTGGTATGTAGTCGAAAGTAACCAGAATAAACATGTCCAGCGTTAACCATTCTTTTTGCAATTTTATGTTTGGTGGGCTCTAGGCTTATTACTTTGGTAATAATAAGACAAGTCAGTGCCTTCAGCTTTAGTCTTGACTTGATCTTCAAATCTTTGCATAGATGTGCTGAAATTTTAAATTATTTTGCAGATGGAATTCTTTTAGGTGGCATTTTAGTCATGTATGAGTTTCAGAGATTTATGCGGCCTATTCTTCTCCTTGTGCATTCCTTTTGGATACCTCAGATCATCACTAACGTTATCCGTGATTCAAGAAAGCCATTGCATCCTCATTACATCTTGGGAATGACCGTAACTCGGCTAGCAATCCCGTTCTATGTGTTTGGCTGTCCTCATAACTTCATGCGGATTGAACCAGATAAGGGTTGGTGTATTTTCTTGGGTGTCTTCATGGGTTTCCAAGCCTCAATCCTTCTGCTACAACATTATCTTGGATCTCGGTGGTTCGTTCCCCATCAGGTCTAATGCGACTCTTGATTTTTTTTCCAGTAATCTTTTGTTTTCGTTTGCTTGTTTCCCTTAAGTTAATGTATACATATCCCGATCTACATCTGGCATGCCCGTTTCTTATTTCTCTGTTAAGAGGGTATAATACCAAATTAGTTGAGGTAACTTAGATGAACCTGAACCGTTCAAGTAGGTTTAAAACTTATAAATACAGTTCGAGAAAGGGGCCTAGGGTCTTATGAAAAATTATTTGCCGTTGTTCACTTTAACATCTCTGCGACACATGTAAACAGTGGCCCTGCATCGTGAGATACTTTTTGCGACATTGTTTTCCGATAATCTTGTTATGATATGTTTTGAACGTCCAATAAAAAGATTTGTAACTTGTGCAACGTACTACATGTAATTAGACTAGGTTGTTGCATATTTCCAGTGCAAATTCTCCCCCTCCTCTTTCGGCATATATGCACGTAAAATGGGCTATAATAAAAGTTAACTAGACTAGTTTATTAAACTCAAAATAGAAAGGCTGCTTCTGTATGACTTACTATTAGGTTCATGTCAACTTTAGTATTCACCTCCAACAGGTTTAGTATACGGCTGCAACTAGGAGCTGTGAATAAATTGACCTGTATATGAACAATCTAAGCTCTGCTTTCATGGTCTTTTTAGTCCAGAAACATGTTGAGTCAGCCTGTAGAGCTCGCTGGTTTAGCCAATTGAAGACATTTTTCAGGCTCAAATATACGGTTTACTGGGAATGTTTATATGGATTTCTGGTTACCCATCATCTTTCTGAGGAACACCTCTCCACTAATTTTCTGAAATAGATATTACATGTGGACATGTAGAAGGGGTTCGTTCCTGTGTTCTCTAGATATATTGGTTGTGACACTGTTATTAGTTGTCCACTGGCTTTTGGTCTTCTTATTTGGCTTTACAAGTCTGAAAAGCAAAATTTCTGCTGAAACAATTTGAAAATGACAACTAGGCTAAATTAACCCTCTGAACGTTACGTAGCCGATAATCAACTGCCACCTAAACTGTTGTTTAATTTTTTGAGCCCGGTACGGAAAGATGTAATAAGTTTAAGCCAACCACAAGCCGAAAAGTCCCATTACTGTCTTTCAATTGCTGCAATTTTTTCTGTTTGCACCAACTTTTCATCATTCGAAACCACATGTTTTGGTAAGCTGAAGGCCCTGTTTTAGAGTTGAAGCTTACAGTATTCCAGATACATGCTCGACTAGATATTGGCCTTCAACCTACTTATTTTGTTTTCTTTGGCTTAAGAGAGTTAAATCAGTTAGTGGATGTATAAAGCAACACGGTTACCTGGCTAATTACCTTATTTTAGGCTTTCCAGTGATCTCAAATAAGACAACTTTTTTATTGCACTACATCAATAGTGACACCCACAAGTTTTCTTACTGATGCAGTCTTCGAGTTTTGCTTTCTTTCCATCTAGAAGAAATTGTTATTCACTTAGCCGAGTTTATTAAGAGTCACTTTGATATGACGGTGCAGATTTTACCTGAGAAATATTGCTATTATAGAAGGTTTGATCAGGGTGCAATTCACGCGACCGACTGTGTCATCTGTATGACTGCCATTGATGGTACCCAACGTTCAAACGATTGCATGGTAAAGAGTTAGGCACTTCATTTTCTGTGCCATTGCTTAAACAGTTTTCTTTAACTGTCCATCTAACTGGAAATTGTTGTGTAGGTGACACCATGTGATCATTTCTTCCATTCGGGCTGCTTGCAGCGCTGGATGGATATAAAAATGGAGTGCCCAACTTGTCGCCGTCCGCTTCCACCAGCCTAAGATGCTTGATGTATATGATAACTATTAATCCACTGACACAGCTCAACCCGATTATCGTGGTAATATGGCTGCAGATCATCTTTTGACTATTTTGACCATTGCTTCCTTTTTCTCTTTTGCAACTTTTGGAAACGGACTCCTAATGTTGGCCAAAACTACAGACTTTGAAATATAGATGGGGGGAACTTCATACTGCACCATGCAAATTTTGGTGTGTTGTTTCTCTCTTTTTTGGTAGGGTTGGTGTGGGGGTATATGCAGTCCGTTTATCTCTCACTGACTAGTTAGATTCTTGATTAATACTTTTTTGGCTCAGTCCTGTTGTATGAGGGGGTGTAAACAAGATATTTCATGGAGTACTCATGATTGTAGTTATGAGCCTAAATATCTCGTTTCAGGTGCATAGAACCCAGATTCTGATGGATTACATTGCTGGAATTTGACAATCAACTTTACCGGTCAGAGATGCTCAAGAGTGGGCGGCATAGCTTATGTATTGTATATTATATCCTGTAATATAGAACTGAAAAGTGATAGTTCCTCTGAAGTTGATTTCTTTTTCTTTTTAAGTTCAATTTTCAATTGCATATACTTTTCCCCTTTCAATAGTAGGTGTACTTAACGGTGCATTCTTTTCACCAGAAACCTAAAGTGGGAAGTTAAAATGGTCAGTCGTCATCTTCACTCGTATCAGTTTTCCTCTCCCTACTACATAGAACGGAGCAGCAATGCCCACCACGACCACTACTGCCGGTACTCCCAGTATGCTGATTTTCTTCTATATGTAACTAGGTGTGTTGGTGATTTTCGTGCTGGTGATAATGTCGGCTGTGATTGGTTTGTTTAGGTTCGCACTTCCTTCTAGGGTCCCTTCCCGGTTTTCAGTTGTTTGCCCCTTCTCCATTTTTGGTGTTAGGTGTGTTTTTAGTGCCGACATCGTCCTCTGATCTTCTCTAGGTTGGATGTGGTCGGAATGTTGAGTTTGGGTTGTGATTTTTGGTGCTATTAGTGGACGTACAGTGATAACCGAGGGTTGTGTGTTGGTTTGACTGCTGTTGCCGAGGGTTGTCATCCTTATTTGGTCCTTTTGGGTCGGTTTATTTTTTCGCCTTTGGGCTTTTTCCAACCGATTGCATCGAGCTGGCCCTTCGTAAAACAACTTATTGTCTCCAACTCGGTATTTGCTGTATCGAAATGTTTGTCGTTGCTAGGGGGAGGAGGATGTTCATCTTATAGGACCATCTTTCCATTTCATGTTGAGATACCGCCGCTAAGGTGCACACTTCAGCGCGCGTGCAGTCGGTTGGCTCAACTTCGCTTTTGCAATTTTCGGTGTGTTGGGGACAACATGTAAAAAAATGAAGGGACGTGCCATGTTGAGCTTTCTTCGTTTCTTCCTTTCTTGCTACACCTTTCTGTTATGCGACCGCACAATAGTTATGCAAATAAGAGTTTAAGAAAGAATCATTTGCATCAACTAGATATGATGCACTAGCAATCGAATCGAGAACTGGTTGATGGACGAGTAGCATGGATTTGGTAGGACTGGTGGCTTTCTTTTTTGTTAATTAGGAGAATAATACTAATATGCGAACTAAGTTATAAGAGTAGCAAGTTACTATTTTGGTACGTCATAGGATAAATTGTCTTGTTAGGTGTACGAGTAGCGATGTTACTTTCTAAAATGCACCAACAACGAGCTCTCATAGACAGCATGACATGATAGTCATTACTGAAGATGGACCTTTTAGTCACTTAACATTAGTTTCTTTTTTTATTCTACTCTATCTTGTACGGTTTGCTAATCAATGATATGAGTTAGTAGGATTTTTACCTACAGTTAAAAAAAAAAAAAATAGTTTCTTCACCCATCTACCAAAACATTGGACAGTTTCACCACAAATTGCACCATGCATTTCACACAGTTTCACCAGCTCATTGTAGCAGCTTATTTTTGTCTCTAGCAGGCATACCTTATGCAGACAGAACCCATGCCCATGAAGCAAATAACTGAAACAACTTCAAACACATTTCGAATTTACTTGCTACTCCGAGGCCACAATCTTACCTGAAGCCAACCATTCTACCGAAATCTACATTTTGAGACGATAATTAATTTGTTTATTTTTGGTCTTTAAGGAAAATCAAGGTGCTGGCATAGCCACGGCCTCTTTTCCGAATTGGAAACTTTTAAGATCTTGCCGGTCACTACTCTTTGCCCCTAGACTTGGGTAATTCTTCTTTCTGAAATTCAATCATTTTTAATTTTGTATTTCATATGTCTATGTTGATGTGTATGCTACAAATTTTAATTATTTTGCATGTATATAGATTTCAATACAAACATATTAGTACATTGAAACTTTCGTAAACATGAAGTTTGATTTTAGATATTTAATATGGATATATTGATATAAGGAAGGTATCATAAAACTAGAGCTTTTTAGGATTTTCTAAGTGCATATGTAATCTTGACTGGGGTTAAATGACTAATTCTTTTATTTTTTTCCCTTAAGATATCCTTTTAAAACTGAAATCTTCACTTGAAACTTTTTTTTCCCATCAAAGACTCATTTTGAATTAGAGTGTTGTTAAAAAAAAAGAGTGTATTTGGATTCTCTTAGGACATCAAGCATCTTTCTTTAGAATATGCTTTAGTTAGAGTTAAGGATTCTTTTGTCTCTTAGAAAGGAAGGAAAAAACTTACAAAAACATATAAAACCATCCTTGAACTCCTACGTGTTTCTTGATTACTGAAAAAATTTCTATCAAAACTTATTGCTTCCATTCACGTTAAAGCTAAACTACCAAGCTACGACATCTTCTCCATCAATTTTGATTAATGAAAATAACTTGCAGAGAATAATGTTTTTTATAGCCTTAAAAAATATAAACAAAATCTACTTAAATGAGATTGAATATTTTATCAAAAACTTATTCCTTTTTTAAATTTTGTATTTCAGATTTCTATGTTGATGTGTATACCACAAATTTTAATTATTGTGCATGTATATATAAATCAATATAAACATTTTCGTACATTGAAACTATCATAAAACTGAAGTTTAATTCTAAATTTCAATTACAGACACATTGGTGTAAGAAAACTATAGTAAAACTGGATTTTCTTTAGAAAATTTTAAATGAATAAGAATTGAGTTTATCATACAAATACAATTTTGTTCCTAATTATAACTTGAGTTCATGATAAGTACATAATCTTATATTTGTATTAGAGTTATTAGAATAACCTTATTTCATGACAACACATATTTCATATGGTTATTGTCTTTCACTCTTTATATGATGCATTGTATCTCGGGGTATCATATATTGACATGATAACATGTTACATATGGCTATTGTCTTCACATATTTTACTCTTATAAAGTGATTGGATTAGATGAACTCCAATTAATAAAGATTCTAATTTATTTTGGCTCAAATAATTAATAACTTTTTTTTAACTTGAAAACTCTCAAGTTTTTATATGTAAGGGGATAAGGATCTCGCCCCAGCGTACAAAATAATCTCAAGCGATTAAAATAGTTACAGATTTTTTCATTAAAAATACCCTTTAAAAAATAAAAGGTTTACTAAACTTAAGTGTATTTTTACTTTTAAGAAAGTGAGCCTAAACTACAATATTTTTGGTTAATCATAAACAATTTACTGTTAAAGAGATTAAAAGTTCACTAATGCATCTGTAAGTGACAAAAATGTGGGAGTGGATCTAGACCAATTGTATAAATATGACACTAAGTCTCTGTTCACCTTTAAAGAAAATCTTATCAAAATATAACCTTAAAAATTATCACTATCAAAATTGATAAAATAAACACCTTAACTGTCCCTACTTATTAGAGAACCGTTCTTAAGTCCACATATCATTTTTTTTCTCTATAAATTAAGGTGCATCAGCTATTGCCTCCATTAACTTTTGCATATAATTATAAATTTAATGTTATTAACATATGACAATGCCAGAATATCTACAAGTTCGACCAAGCCTTCTTTTTTCAACTTTTATGATAAATTTATATGTTAATTTTTATTTGGTAAAATAGTGGATTCTTATAATTTTGGGACTCATGTCATCGAGGTTAGGATGAATTACAGTTAATGATATTAAATTTTAAAAGGTAAAGCCATATTGATCCTTTAAAATTATATATTTTTGCTTATGTCGATAAGTACTTTTTAAATGTTGATACTCCCTTCATTTTGTGTCTGTAAGGTATATAAAATATAAAATTTTACAAATTCTAATTTTTCAAATTATGATTTTAACCTAAATTCTCCCCTCATCCTTGTCACCGCACCTTCCTCGGCAAGCACTCAGCGTGAAGGTCGGCAAATTGGCTTAACCTCACTAGCCACATCATTCTAGCACCGGCAAATGCCGATGGTAGAAGGCTGCTCTGGTGGTAATTAATGGCGGCAACTGCCATGGTGTTGCATAATAGTTTGATACAAACAAAAAAATTTATACATCTTCTTCCAAATTTTAAACCCCATATTCAAATTTTCATTTCTGTTCATTTGGTTTGTTGAATTGTAATGGTTTTTGTTGCAAGTGAGTAGAATGAGAAAGTCGTGACAATTGATTGGGGTGAGAAGACTAAATAAAAAGTGGAAAAGCTAAAGAACACAATTATCATATTTTACGCACGTTTATTTAAGATATAAGTCTTATTTTATGAGTTTCTCATTCTATCCCAAAAGAGAGAGGGACAAGACGAAATTGATTCATTAGAGTACAATAGGTTGGTGAATGACTAAATGTGAAGAGATAAATAGTATAAAAAAATATCTACTAAGGGAAACATGTAAAAATAATAAAAAAAAATCTTTTTAAATATGAAAACTGATCAATTTTTTTAGGACAGTCCAAGAAAATAATCAATTTTTTTTCTTGAGATTGAGGGAGTTGTAGAATATATCATCACAAAAAGCAAATAAACTGCAGGGGATCTTTTGATTCCCAATAATCATCGCTATAAGAAATGGCCATAACTGGGTAGAAAGAAACATGATAGGTAATGGATGATACTGAAAATCATAAGTGATTATATTTTGAACTTTAGTAGTGATGCTTGCAGGAAAAAGTGTCAAAACTCTAAAAGTGAATGATAGAAAAACTTCAGAAAGATTATCGAAAGTTAGGGCTACTAAATTTGTTACTTAAGCAGTTCAATTTCTATACGTGTCGTGATAGATCTCTCGAGCTTAATTGATTCTTGATTTTAAAGATGCAACATTTAAGCCCATAATAACCCATTTCATCTTACAAACGTTGTTATACATTTATTAATAATAACTTCTTTGTGTTAGGTACTTTATTTTCGACAATCCTTTTTGAGTTGGTTATTAAACTTTCATAATACAACTTAATTATAATTCAAACTTTTTCTTAATTTCACTTGCTAGACATATATATGCCACTAAAATATAATACATGACAACATACAACTCCAATATAAATACTTGATATTAATTAGCTCTAAAAATTTTCTTCACTTTTATCGCTGTACAATCAAACTTGTAGTGTTTCGGGAGAGTTAGATATTCGTGGGAGATGTTTGAGACTAATTGCAATGTCAGTGTACCTTAAATAACAAGATATAATATGAAACAATAAGAATTCTATTTAGCAGCAACTTGATGTGACAAAAGAAATAAATATGATAAATAGTAAAAATTATTGGTGATAATTGGCTTGAAAAATTCGGATTTGAAAGTAAGACCATATTTTGGGTAATGAACTTTTCCATTTTGAGTATTTGACTAGTAGTTAACGACTGATTTGTTATTACCGTTTAATTATAATAGTCGTATTGATTAATTTTAATTATTTTTAACCAAAATTTAGAATATTCTTATTTCAAATCACTCTATCGTGCAAAACACGTGATCCTTACTAGTATATATATAGACACACACACACACACACACACACACACTTGAGTTTCTTTTATTTTAAAAAGTAATTTGAGTAAAGAAGGGTGTTGAGTGAAGCTTCTGCTTCATTCGATAGTGCAGAAAATGCGAATGAAGCTACAGTTATAAGCTGAGCTGTTGTATCCTGGAGGCGACGTGTCGAAACCTTGCTGCACCGTTAATTATCCGAAGGGGCTCGAATTGTCTTAAAGAGAGCGACCTAGTTCGTACCTCGTACTAGCTATTAACTTATTACTTATCATATGAGGTACTCCGAGATTAAGGATACTTCGTTTGGTAAGTTTGATGTTCTAAAAGGCAATTGAGTTAAATGAACAATTTCTTTCGTACAAGTTATACAAGGTAATTGTTTACTTGTATTGTCCTTATTCATTTCAAGTGCTTCCTTAACAAATTTTTTTTTTATTTTATTGGATTATTTCCAACAATTTTAAGACGATTCAAATTCTCTAATTTGCTTTCTCTCTTTGCCATTTTGCATGAGACTTAATTTAATTGGAACAACCAAACAACTGTGGAGTTGGAACAGCTTTTGTGGTAGCAGATTGCATGTATGCTAACATGAAACATATGCAAAATGAAGGCATACATATGAGGCGGCAGTCATTAAGAAAAAAGGACGAAAGCCTTGGGGGTAAAACAAGTAAGTAACCTATTTTTCATGGGTCCTCATAACGTAGTAGCGGAAATCCGAAGTGATGCAGCAGGTTAGTTCACAACCAGGCTTTCGTTATAAACTTGTTAAGTACTTAAGTACTGGATGCAAATAGTGGGGGCTTCTTATTTGGTATTGCACCTTGTCTTTCTGTTGGTGCATGTTTGGTCAAATAATTAAGTCATGTGGAGTCATGGTAAGGGCAAATGTCAAACTTAATAGGGAGCCCTATGGCTACATACAAAATGATAGCTGTTGGAGGACATGCATGGTCATTTTTCTTGCAATATTACTTGGGCATGAAAGTAGTTAATACTAGATTACATATGCATGCCAAATTTCGGTGGAAATCCACTGTGATTTACTTGAATTTGTTAACTTTTAAATTTATGCAATTAAGTCAATTAGAGGTTGTGTACTGGCCATTAGGTTGAATATGGGGTGATTCTCATGCGAATGCCTCATTGGGTAGCATTTGCTTAATATATATTAAATGCTGATATAGCAGTTTCATTTGATGAAATTAACCCTAAGCAAATATGGGATTGTTTGTAACTCATCAAGCTAAAATATGAATGTTTTCATAACGTGTAAGTGTAGGATATATATCCTTTACACCTGCAAGACGAGAGTTTTGAGGAAATCAGAGTTTTAAGGAAATATTTGCTTGTGTTTCAAGTTGGGCTTGATGGGAACTTTAGCAGCTTAAAAGTCTTTTGTCCAATGATGTATACTAATAGAGCTCTTAATTTCGCCAGATTCTAAGTGATTGAAGATAGAGCATTTTGAGAACTTTAATGGAGACTTGTTTTAATTCTGAACATGCAAAGCCTATAATGTTTTGACCGGCCGTAAGTCGGAACAACACTTGACAAGAATAATAGAACTTAACAAATGTCGAAGACTCAAATTTGCATGTTAAGGTGGTAAAACATGAAAATGTACTTTGTAGATTATAACTTTGAATATTCTGCTGAAGATGAAAGATGTCTAGGCATGAGAAGCAGTTATAACACTAGAACATATAAAACAAGTTTAGAGTTCTAGATATTTGGTGTGATCTTTGTTGCCGTGCTGTTTGGTCTCCGTGTATGATGATATAGCCCCGTCACAAATTTTTCAAAGAAAAAATGTTACTGAAATACAATTTGGCACTTTTGTGCTTATATGTGCTACTTTGGTGGCACATACTTTAGAAAGAAATAAAATGGAGTTAATCCGATCTTATCTGATTCACTCCTATAGTTTTTAGTAGTTACTATTACGATGAGTGAGTATTGAGATAAAAAGGGGCTTTGCTTCATGAGATACATGTAGATTCTCGCTTTAGAAACTACACCAAATATTGAATAATGAGATTACCTTGAGTACGTAACCCACGAAGCAAAAGTTATAGAAGCAGCAAAAATTATGAAAAAGTGTGAGAGTATTAGTTGCTTCTCTTGATCCCGTTATTGGATCATGATGATAAAATCACACACATATATCTATATGCAAGATGGGAAGGCCAAATTATCTTTTAATATATTGTCATTAGTTTCTAAGGGTTCAAGTTTCTTTTTTAAACAAAAAGAAGAGGACCTATAAAAGATTACACAAACACATCCCTTTTTGGGCTGCGGGTTGTGTCACGTGATTACTGCAATGTCATTGAAAATGTTATGCACAATCACATCACTAGTTTCAGTTATTGTTCCAAATCGTTGATGGCCAAGCTATCATGTCTACGTTGCTCCTATGATTGTTATCAAGCAAATTTTGATGCGTGTGTTAGGGTATATATTAGTTTGCTGTTTTTTGTGATTACTAGTTTGATAAGAATTATCTTAGCACATGTATTGTTGGCTTCATGTGCATGGTAAGTATGACTAGTTCTGTTGGTCTAACCGATAATATGTAATCTACTTGTCATTGATGATATGCACGCTTTTTATAAGCTTATGCCTAATGTGCATAAAGTATGAGATAGTCAGCTTGACATTATCTTTAATGAACTAGAGGTAATCATCAATGTTTGATGGACCATGAAGGAAAGCTTTTAAGCAGTGCATATAGCAAAATGCGTGTTTTCTAAGTGAATGAAGAAATCTAGACAATCGAGGCTATAGCGTAACTATTGGAAAATAAATCAAAATAAAAATAAAGAGCATTTTTGGACGAGTATAACCTTTGACACATGCATGATTTGGGGCAAAACTTTTAGACCACGGTATAAAGTACAAGACTAAAGATTAAGTACGCTGATCCAAGCGTATGATAAAGTAAGCTTATGTTTATAAGATTTTTAAGGATATTCTTAACGTGCTTTCCTCCTTAATAGTCATCATCTCATGATTGTCATGAAGTCATTTGACTGGATCCTTTAGTTATTACCAAAACAATAAGCTCTTCTAAGTTGGTGTATGTCTTGTGCTGATAAAGGAATTTGGAAATGGTTGGATTTCTTTTGGCAACATGATCTTTAATTATATGCTGGGTATGTGCAACATTCAATCCTATAGAAAGGTTTTTCAAGGTCCAAAAACATAGTAATTTAAAAGAAAAGAAAAACTCTGGTTGAGTTTCCTTAAAATCGATTCTTTCTTCCATGAGTTGCTACAAGGAGATGAGCCTTGCAAAGCTTCTAAGATCATGCATAGTAGCATATTGAAAGGATAGAAGGATAGAGATCATTAAAATTAGAATTTTTCAAGGCTGTGTGAAAGTATTTTGAGACCTGGTCATTCTTAGAGTTAATTTATAAAACCTAATTTTCTTTGAAATATTATGAGATTTTTGAAGGAAAATGTCAAGCATTGTGGTTTTACTCTTCACAAAAAAGGAGGAAACCAATCTGAGTGATTTGATTGCATGATCACCACCTTTAAGTAAGAATTTTTACAAGTTACAAATGTTGTAAGGTCTTGTGCAATCAAGAGATGGAGGCACCTCTGGTAAGTAATAGGCCAACGGCCACAAAAGGTAAAGTAGCTCCTAGTAGTAGGCTACTGGTCATATGTTTGGAATTCCTAGTAGCAAGACTACTGACTACTAGCATGATCTTTGGAAAAGATCATCCTTTTGGGAAGGAATTGATGAACCCTTGTCTTCTCACGAAGAAATACTTGTTGCCTCAAGATATGTCCCAAATTAAAAATGTCATGGTGTTACATGGGACGTACATAAAGTGTTGCCTCGAGAAACTTGGCTTTCTAACCAGATGGTATAATATGGTCGAGGCAAGGCAAGCGTTGCCGTGAGAATGGAAAAACAGGTTGGTTATTATTTATTGTGATTTTGAGAAAGTTCACGTCTACCACCTGTTAATCAGATCTTTGTTAAAAGAAAAATTATGTGAAAATTATGAAACTTTAGCTAGAGGCAAAGGTCTGATATACATCAGGGGGGATGAGACTTAAGCCCAAATATGTATAAGTCACCTATAAGGATACAACCTCCTAGGGACTGGAGATCCTAAGAACTAGGCAAGGAGACCAACGAACTATAGAGTGACTTCTGATTATACATGTAGTATTCTTGTCTCACGACATATTGCCCCTCCCTATAGTGTAAGTACATGTTCTCGTAACGATATTGGAGGTTGAGATTATTCATAATCTCTTAATGATTTCTATAGCCCATACAGGTGAGATGTATTAGTTACAAGAGCATCCTTGATAGACTCACCTATATGAGTGTGGAATTGAGGCAACTTCCTATGAGAATTGGGCTAATTCTCTAGAGCACTCATGAAAGCTGGGATCAAGCACATGGCCATAGTGTGCTGGCTTGAGAAGCTTGGTTTAGAACACCTGGAATGTCATGTGTGAGATACGATTCCACATGCCCTATTGTAGTCATTGTTTCGAGGCTGAGCCACGTTGACTCTAGTACGGGGATTGCTGAAACGCTAAATGAAGGTTTCAAGGCAGAGCCACTTTCCTGATGCATGATGTTCTATCTTTGCCCAAATAAGGTTATGTCTATTTTTATTAAAATAAGTGGGGATTGTTGGATTATTTTAATAAAAACAAAAATACTAATACCTATTTTGAAGTTTTTGTTTAGTTTTATGTCCTCTATAGGGCACTTGCTGGAATTTTCTTTTTCCTACCATCTTTTTGTTGGTCCATAATATTGGTTTAAGTGCCTCATTATAATATGTTATGATGAGCCATAACACCTCATTATGATGTCTTTAATAGTATGCTTTTTATTGCATTTTAGTGGCTTTAAATTAATCCTTATAACTTTTTGTAATTTACATTCTAATGAAAACTTAATGGTCATGAGTTACATTTTTAAAGCTACTATATATATATATATGTATAATGTATAGTGGATGGTTTTTTGATGAGTGACAATTGTACTTTTACCATACAAGTTTGTGTCATCACATTGTTCAAGTACCCTGCCTTTTTCTTTGGCTTTTTCCTTCATGGGCTATGAACAACACCTCTCTATAGCGGTATCGTCTTGATGACTAGCTTATCATCTTATGTGATGTGTTGAAAGGAGGTGTTTCATTGCCACTATATATATATATATATGGGTTGATCCATTTATAGCGCTAGCAAAATAGAAGTTGCTAGCGCAATCTGGCCGTCCACGCGCGATCTGTGGACGGTCCAGATCTTTTTTTTTGCGTTATTTTTAAGTACGTCCGCTACATTATGCAGCGGACGATATTTTTGACGAATATACCCCTCAATCACCAAGTGTCTTTTCTAAAATATCGTCCGCTACATAATGTAGCGGACCAAATTTTAGAAAAGACAGGCAGTCTGCCAGTCTGTTAACCCCACATCAATTCTCTCTCTCTTTAGAGAAAAAAAAACCCATCTCTTGTTCATCTCTCTCTCTCTCCCCTCTCTGAACTACATGTTCTTCTTCTTTGCCTCCCCAGCCCCCATATCCATCATCATCGCTAGCACCTTTAGAGAGAGAGTGACAAGGTTCACCACAACAACCTCGACATTGCAATCGTAGCCTCGGCATCGTTGCCGCTGTAGCCTCAGCATATTGGGCACCGCTCCGTCATTAATTTTTTCTCCAGATTTTGTTCTATTTTGATTGGACTTAGAGGTTCACGTATGGTCAAATTCATGATTTTTCTTGCATCGAGGTTTGGGGGTGGCAAAGGGTCACATAGTGGTTGGGGGATGCGGAGGTTCGGATGTTGGTGGTGATGGGTTTAGCGGCGGTGGCAGAGTGGTGGTGGTTGTGGGTGATGGAGTCACTGCCTAGGATGAATCATTGTTGATTTCTTGGTTGTGGTGGTTCTTCTGTTTCACGTCGCCACCACCAATCTTGATTCTTTCTATTAACGTAGCAGCTATGGCAATGACGGAGAAAAGTGTGGAAAGCAAGTGACATTGACGATGGAGAGGTGGTGAAGGCGGAGGTAGTGATGACGGAGAAGGCGGGTAGTGATGACGGAGAAGGCGGGTAATGGTGAGCATGGGAAGGTGGGCGGTGATGATGAGCACTCGGCGATGCTGCTGGTGAAGCTGCTCGTGGATGTGGTCTAAGGTCTTGAACACAGAGAGAGAGTCTGAAAAGAGAGAGAGAGAGAGAAAGAGTCAGAAAGAGAAGTATTGCCTCTGTCCGCTACATTGTGTAGCGGACGGAGCTGGAGGGTATTTTTGTCAAAAAATTATCCACTACATAATGTAACGAACGTACTTAAAAACAACACAAAAAAAGATCTGGACCGTCCACAAATCGCGAGTGGACGGCCAGATCGCGCTAACAACTTCTCTTATTTTGCTAGCGCTATCAATGGATCAGCTCCCATATATATATATATATATATATATATATATATATATATATATACACACACACACACACACACACACTTGAGTTTCTTTTATTTTGAAAAGTGATTTGGGCAAAGAAGGGTGTTGAGTGAAGCTTCTGCTTCATTCGATAGTGTAGAAAATGCGAATGAAGCTACAGTTATAAGCTGGGCTGTTGTATCCTGGAGGCGACGCGTCGAAACCTTGCTGCACCGGTAATTATCTGAAGGGGCGCGAATCGTCTTAAAGAGAGCGACCTAGTCCGCGTCTCATCCTAGCTATTAACTTATTACTTATGATCTGAGGTACTCCGAGATTAAGGATACTTCGTTTGGTAAGTTTCATGTTCTAAAAGGCAATTGAGTTAAATGGACAATTTCTTTCGTACAAGTTATACAAGGTAATTGTTTACTTGTATTGTCCTTATTCATTTCAAGTGCTTGCTTAACAAAAAAGATTTATTTTACTGGATTATTTCCAACAATTCCAATGTTCTTATTTTTTATGCCCTCCCGTACGAGGCAATATAGTACAGTTGCCCTCGCTGCGCAAGACCTTTTGTAAGTAGGGTACTGCGTGCATATTCATTACATGTGGATTTTCCTTATGTCTTGAATTCCTTTTGCCTTTATACTTGTACTCATAATCAATCTCCCTGGATTACGTCTCGCTCGATTTCATATAAATCGACTGTTGAATAGAAATCACAAATCTTACAAATCCGTTTGTCATCCTCAAGAGTTTTCGATTTGGGTTTGTTGGATTCCCTTGTCTCTTTTTTGCTAAAACCCTCAATTATCTCCTGTAGCTCTGGCTGACTTCGAGCTTATCTCCGATGCTTGATGCTGAATACTGAAAGACACCATTTTGAGGAGGACGAATTCTGGTTAGAGGGGGAGGAGAAACCCTCTTTTGGCCTTTACGTGGATCGAAAACTACTGCAAATTCACTGGTTCCTGCTAAAGTTTTGCAGAAGTCTTTGCCACTTTCGAGTTGACTGACGTAATATATATATATATATATATATATATATATATATATATATATATATATATATATATATATATATATAAAGTTGAAACATTCACTTAGAATTGCGGCACATAAGATTTTTGGAACGCTATCTTTGCGACAAGTATGATTTTTTAAGAACCTTCTCCTTTTGTCACATAAGCTTCAACTTTACATGTGATAGTCCCCTAATTTAAGTGGTCTCTTTATATTTAAAGTCCAACTCTTTTGAATTAGATATAAAAAATTCAAGAGGCCTATTTGTTTTGGTATTCTTTTTCTTTTCTACTCAATTTAACTCTTCACTATATTTTTTTATTAAAAAAATTCTTATGCAATATTTTTAAATAAAACTAAGAAACTAATTATACACCTTTTAAAAACTCTACCTAATCAATATACTTATACATTAGGCCTTGATTTTGATTATTAAAACCTCAAAAGTATTTTAAAATAACAATATAAAATCTCAAAATATAAGATACGAAAATCATACCCTACTTACCAATTCTTTAGTATGATCATTGGCCCAAGTTTTGTAAATCTTATAAACTTAAAAAATCAATTCTACTTCTTTTAAAGCTTTACATAATTCAAAAAGGCTTCGATTTGGACTACTAACCTCTTAAAAACACTTAAAAAAAATAAAATAAAATCTCGCAAATGTAAACAACAAAAATCAGGTATGAACTTAATGATTAATCGTTACAAATTAAAAGGTAAGCTTTTCTTAGCGTATATTTCTCTTTTTACCTCTTTTAGTTATGCAAGATATCATCCTATTTGTTTTAGTATTTTTTTTCCTTTTTGAAGAAATCTTATTTCTCCATAAGCTTTTTGTAACTTCGTATTTTGCACCAATCTTCTTAAAATCTAACATGTTACGCACAACATGAACAAAATATTCAGAACCAATTATATTGGAGCTCCAAGAAAAATTAAAATCTAATAAAGAATAATTTGTGATAAGCTGAGAATAAATTTGTAGAATAAAAGAGACGAAAAAATAAATTAGTTATGAGAATCATTTTCCCTTCATAGACAACTACAAAAAGGGAGAAGCTTGGGTGACCCCAGGGTGGTAATGGTATAACCAAAATATCGGTGTTAGATGTGAGAGTTTGAGGGTGATAATATATGCAATTATGCGAGTGATCAGCCACACTAATTACAAAAAAATGAAAAGCCTGGGTGACCCCAGGGTGGTAATGGTATAACCAAAATATCGGTGCTAGATGTGAGAGTGTAAGGGTAATAATATATGCAATTATGCGTGTGATCAGCCATGCTAATAACCAAAAAGGGAGAAGCCTGGGTGGCCCCAGGGTGGTAATGGTATAACCGAAATGTTAGTGTTAGATGTGAGAGTGTGAGGGTGGTAACATATGCAATTATGCGAGCGATCAATCGCGCTAATTACAATAGTGATAATTGTTGTGGTTGAATTGGAGTGTTGGTAGTGAGATTTGGCGTGTAGTATGCTAATGCGGTTTTGGCGTGTAGTATGCTGATGCTTGTGGTGGTGATAGTCATAACTAAATGAAGGTAGTACGTGCAAGAGGTGATGGTTGTTGTTAGATTTGTTATAATGGTAGCACTAAGGTGTTTCGAGATAATATTAATGTATACTACAGTACTGATTGATAAGCTATGATCTAAATATGGATTGAACAAATGATGAACCTAAAAAAGCTGATGATAGAAACATGAGCAAATGTTATGGCTATGGTGAAGGTAACTGCATTTGTAGTGGAAATGATAACGCTAAGGGATAATATCACCTATGTCCCTGAGGTTTGGGGGTAATTACAGGTAAGGACAATAGTTTGAACAGATTACACTTGTGTCCATTGACCAAACAGAACCCTAAAAATCCTAACGGTTTTAGCAAAATGACTTTATTGCCCTTATGTTAGAAAGTTATTTTTTAAATGTCATTGTCTCTTTTTAGAAAAGAAAATCCTAATTTTTTTTACTCTCTCTCTTCTCCCACCCAGTTCGCCGCCACCTTTACCCCTTCCTTTCATGGCCCCCTCGACCCTCCCTCCCCCCATCACCCCCCACCCACCCCATCTACCTCTGCCCTTCGCCCCACCGCAACACCCTCCCCATTCCCCGGCACCGCACCGCACCCCACCTGCCTCCCCTTTCCCGTCTGCCTCCCTCTTCCCCTGCGCAACCCGTCTTCCTCCCTTGTCACCGGCGCTGTATCCCATCTTCCTCCCTCGTCACCGATGTTCTCTCTTCTTCCCGACCTGAAACAACCACTATCTCTCTCCTTCCCATCTAGTCTTCCTCCCTCCCTCGCCAAGGGCTTGTCGGCGTGGTGGGGCAAGTCTGCCGGATGGTGGGGCAAGGGGGACTGCCGGCAGCTTGGGTTTGCCAAGGCGCTTGTCGGAGGCTTCTCGGCAGCTTGGGTTTGTCAAGGGGCTTGCCGGCGTGGTGGGGTGAATCTACTGGATGGTGGGGCGAGGGGGGCTGCTAGCGACGTGGGGCGGCGAAGGGGGGCAGCCGGCGGTGACTTCAGATCTAGGGTTTAAATTGTGGAGAGAGAAAATTAGGATATCAAACCCTAATTTTTAAAATTTTGGGTTTGATATCCTAATTTGAAAATTATAAAAATTATTCACGATATACTGTACAGGGGTAGTATTACCATTTTCAAAATACGTAATGACGAAAATTACAATTTTTGGAGGAAATCCTGACGGTTGGATAAAAGTGTTATTTTTTTTAACGTTTTTGGTCACGTATGTAACATTTTGAAACTTAGTATACTTGACTGTAATTACCTCCTAACATCAGGGATATAGGTGTAATTAGCCCTAACGCTAAAGTATTTGGAAGTAGTGTTAGTGTAGTATTCGTGGACGGGTTACTCCGAGAATCTTAAGCGGACAAGCGATGAACTTAAACAAAAATATAATAATTTTAGTTTAGTTCTACTAGCAACTTGAAGGTACATAAACCATATCCAGGCTAGAAGTACTAAATGTTTTTTTTTTCCTAAAATGATTTTTATCTTCCGATTTTGATTTGGGTCCTACATTTTGATTCTTTAAAGTTTTGTTAATTAGGCAAGACGATGTTTTTATGGTTAACCACTTTCTAGCCCCGGGCTATACTAATCTAATATTCCAATGGTATTTTCATTTAAGTTATGTTAGCAAAACTTTAATAAGTTATGTATAGATAGAAACACTTTCAATGCTATTTTTCATTTTCATTAAGCACGGGACAAAAAACACACAAAAAAGTTTCCCACGAAGAAAGAAGGTGAATGAATTTGACATTTATACTTATAGAAAGATTGTGGTTCATATACACTACCAGTAAGTAAGTTATAACATTCTTTAATAGATTAAACTCACAAAAAATTGAAAGTGAGGATAGAAATAACTGACTTTTCTTTTTAATCATATTGGTTCCGGATATATCATTAATACATGCTAGCGATTATATCTACAATGCTCCAAATATTAAAAGAAAAAGTATAAATTCAGTTAAATAGTAGTACAAAATTGTCACCATATGTCGTCCCAAAACGTTAATGAAAAGGTATCCTAAGTCTATAAGACGGTTTTCTTTTAATTATAATGTTCACATCTTATATGTGAGTAAAAATTGATCATATTAAATTATGCATTCTACATTTGTTGCTAAGGTATGCTTTTATAATGCTAATTTTTAAAAGTTCTATTTAAAAGCAATCTTCTATATAATAAATTTCTTGCCGGCAATTCAAACAATAATAGTTATAAATAATCTAACACGTTTTTAAAAAGTTAGGAAAATTAACAGTTGTAAAGTATCTATAGAAATAAATATTAGACAATATTTAAGAAATTAGAGAATGCCCCGTGCAATGCACGGGTCCCTTAGCTAGTATAGCTAATCGAGTAACGGATAAAGTCAGTGGGATGCTTGGATAGAAGACATCCTTTACCATTTTTAGAAAGCCAGAGATGCCTTGAGAGCAAGTTTAGTAGGGACATGAATGATATGAAACTACCAAGCCTAATTATATTGCAAGTCTATATGTATGTGATAGACTCCAAATTTTTGTTGCTATTAGATCCAAGATTTTGATAGGAAGATCCACAATCTGCAAGTTTGGAAAGCAAGCATAAGAGTACTCCAATGCATAATATTTCTCAAGGCCCCGTTGTCTATCAATGTTGTCTTGAATTCCTTGTCATTGATTGCTGACATAGATACATCAGTCGAATAAGGAACTGGCAATATTCCTCTGTTACTCCAGTAGCAAGATTTTTTACCGACCTTTTTAGATGGTATGACTAGTGGATGCATGGTTCTTGAATTCCTCAGCAACTTTATAATTTTGTAGTAGCAGTAACTTTGGCTGCAACCAATATTGCAATTTGAATAAACAGGGGTTTTCACTTGAATATTCATCTGCAAGCAAAATTTCTTACTCCAATTTATTGATTTCATCGTATCCAACTAGGACCACATTGAATTCCTCCTTCCCTCAGTAATATTGTAAGTGTGGAATCTCTTAGTTTGAGACTTTCATCCGTGGAAGATTCTTTTAAGGGTATAAGAGTTGAATGTACGATGGTTTATCATTTGATGGAGTAGTAATTATGATTTTTTTTTATCAGTTTTCTCTTCTTAAATAAGATGTAGCTATTACCATCCCTAGTTGGGAAAATTAGAATAAGATGGGTTTTTGACTAAAATATTTGTAGATGAGTGGTTTTTTTTTTTTCGGAAATTGTGAAAAAGGGGGGCCAAACTTTAAAATCTCTGAGAGTGGGGTAGGTTGGAAAAAAATGAGTTTTGTTTAGAACCCATATTTTCCCATCCCCAAATTACCCCTCCCCACATTGACCCACATCAGATCCCCTTCCTAGTTCTCCCCAATCCCTTCCCTTTTTGCCTACCCCACGCTACCCCCTACTCGCAGGATACCCACCCCACCTACCCCCCACCCTGCTGCGACCCCCACCCCCTTCTATTTTCCCTCCAATCGGCACTTCTCCCCAAACCGAGACACACTTCATCCACAAACACGCACACGCACATAGCTCTGTCTCCCGCTTCCATGCACGACTGTCTCCTCCCTGCACACAGCACCGGCACCACCCGCACGGTCCTCCATCCCCTTCGCCCAACCCCTCACCCCCCCAACCACCACTACGTGGTCAGACTTCCCCCAACTCTGTTGCCGTAACGACAAAATTACAGAGTGTTTCATGCATGTCGCTGTAGAGGCACTGAAGATCGCATTCCAAAACTCTAAGTTTGTGCGCGTCGGTACCCCCTTCTTACATTTTGCAATCAGTAGGTTGATCAAACTTAATATGAGCGACCTTGTTTGTTTTCTGTTTTTGTGATTGAGAGTTTTTTTGACAAAATCATGAAATTTTGTACTTTGGAATGCATGCAAATGGTTCGGTGAGAAACAAAACGGGCTCGCATGCAGTTGTAACTGCTGAAATTTTGAACATCTGTTTGTTGGTTTCTCTTGGCTTTTTGTCAAATTTTAGCCTTATGCAGTATTGCCTCGTGTCATTTAATGTTCTAACAACATATTAAGCAACAAAGATCTTGTTAGATGGTCTGGGATTAATGATTTTGGCCAATATAATTGTTTTATTTAGATTTCGATTTAATGAGATTTGTTACGATAAAGTGACGTTGTTTATATTTGGTACTGTATAAGGAAATTTGGTGAAAATCTTTGCTTTCGACCGCTCGCTGTTTTTAATGATTATGGTGGTTTACGATTTTGCTGGGTCATGCCTATCATGTGGATATAACATCTTGGTACGATATTAGCTTGTAAAGTATGTACGCGTATTTATGATTGCCATTTTTTTTCCAGCAATGAGCTCAAGCATGGAGCGAAGAGAGGCATCTCGTACAAGGAAGAGACCCATCAACACGTTCATGAGATTTTTGTAAGTTCTTGATAAAGTTTATAAGGTAGTGTAGATGCAAGACATGTAAGTATGTTGAGTGTTTGACCTTGGTCTGGATTAATATCTTCAGCGTCGAAATAAAGCAAGGATTGCAGCAGTCCCACGCTAGTCGATACATGACGATGAGAGAGGTAATTGAAAACTATTTCAGCATTTCCCAGCTCTCTTATTTGGTAACCGCTCTATAGACAAGCTAAAATCGATGTCTTTATTTTAGGTTTCATAGCTTGCCTCGCGAATGTGGAAAGACCTAAGTAAGGAAGAGAAATTACAGTATGTCCTCCAAGCCGAAAAAGACATGGATGAGTACAACGCAACTCCGAAGAAAGGCAAAGAGAAATGCAAAACAGATAAGGCAAGAATTTATTTCATACCATTTTATTGTTATGCATGAATAGTTTCATGGTAAAGACATCGAACTAGTAATCCCAAGGTTGGCTCTTAATATATAGGATATTTTTTTTTGGTTAAGTAGGCTTAGCCTGTGATTTAATGATAAACAAACTCAAAAAGTATGGGGGGGTTGGACATTTAGGCCATACCCCTGAGAAAAGAAAATCGCAACCTCAAAGGGGTTTGAAAAACATTAAAAAATATCAGCCAAAAAGTGTCTAAATTTTTCATGCATCATAATACTATGTAAAATCCTAGGGGTACTAGAAATCTCGTTGATACCATCAAGCAAAGTATTTGACCAATTGAATACCCCCTACTTCACAAAAGATTTTCCTGAAGCTGGACTGACAACAAATTCTGTATCACCCACAGGCAAGTCAGCTTTTCGCTTGTTAGAACCAATTGTCTTGGTTTGCCACCATGATCTACACCTAACAAAATCCATCAATGCTTTATAAACACAAAAGTCTACACTGCTGTTGTTCTAATTAAAAAAGAAACCAGAAATTGAAACTGAACATTAACTGAGGTATCCGTGTGGAATTTCTAGCCCCCTAGACTTAAAAAATTAGAGCCCTCACCGTCACATTGCCATGGCTCATGCGTAAATTCAGGTTATGCCTATAGTGGAAATTCAGAAACAAAATTGGTGTTGACCTAGACCACGATGGCATTCAATAAAAAAGGGGCCAGACTACTCTGGGCTTTCAATAACAAAATCAAACAGGACTCCATACTGCTAGAATATTCCCTCTTCTAGCATGTAATCAAACATTTGATGGGATACCGGAAGCAAGAATCTCTGTAACTTTAACATTATAAATTCATAGAATCTTATATCGAACTATTAAAGGAACATTTCAAACCTCCTCTCTGCTGGCAAGAAAGAACCGAAAGATGCTTGGATCTGCTTCATTCACGTAGTTCCCTCATTGATCTTGTCACCCTCAGTTTCCACAATTTCTTTGCACATCGCAGTGAGTTCTTCAACGGTTGTTCTGATCACTATAACAACTTGTTCAACTTTTATTTGCCTTGGGATAATTGTAAATAATGCTTTAATCTGCAAAAAAGGATCAGTATCTTCATTATCAAAGAAGCTACAGAAACTAAATAAGATTTATAACAAGGAAAAATGAATACAGAACCTGCCTTCCAATATGGTAGCAGGTCAGTTGAACGGGCCTCTACTTCTTTCAATGCAGTGTAAACTGCTTCAATAACATGACTATCAGTTTTAAGGGAATCAAAATTGTAGTTGAACACTACTAGACCAATAATGTCTAGAGTCAATTGAGAAAATTGTTCTTCCATATTAACAGCAGACCCATTGACTGCGTTACTTTTGAGCTTCTCCCCCAATCACTCAGCATATTAGCAGAACACCCGATCAACTATTACCGACAGGTACTTCTTGTGAAGAGATGGAACCACAGCCCTGCGCCTTGCCTATCACAAATTTTACCTTCTGCTAAGTTGTGGAATTTAAATTTATAAGCTTCAAATATTAACCGTCGCAGATTGGAAGCTTTTTAGACAAGACAAAGCCATGAGGCATTACAACGTGGTGTTGCAAAATACCAAACTAAACAGAAATTCACCAAAAGAATTCATAAGACATGTAAAACTAGGTCTTGAAATCGAAACACACTAGCATCAACAAGGCTATTTTTGTGCATAACAAGACTCATGACAGTCTAACTCCACAATGCTCGTTTTTTTTAACCGTTGTAAGTTCGTATTACCTTTAAGAAAAGACAGTACAAAGCACTAAATTCAGTACAGATCGAGTTTACAGGTTCCCTTACGCAGAATCCCCGAATTGCATGCAGTAACATTCATGCAGTCAACATTTATATGTTTCATGAATAAAATGTGACCAATTAACCAACCCATAAAACTACTTGTTACAAATAACATCTTGTTGTTGCATCGAAACATATAAATGTTGATTAATCTGGCTAACATTGAACTTGGTAAAATGAAATGGTTGAATAATTGAAAAATGAGATTATTCAGGAATACACATGGGAAATGCTAAAAATACGAGCAAATCTTCAACATCGTTGAATGGATACAAAATATAAAACGTGATACCCAATAGAATAATTTTGCAACACTTATCAGGCACCAAAATGCATTTATGTCTTCATATTTAATGTAGTTGAGGCTTCCTGCACTATAGTGATTCTGATTAGTCATAATCCAGTGGACTTGACAGTTAGAACTTAGAAGTGTATCACACAAATCCAAAGTTCTAACATGAGGGTAGTTTCGTGCCATCCAGTAGAACCTTCTATTTAAGTTCAACATGTAATTATTATGTCCACAATTCCATACAATTCTCGATTAGCGTTCTTTTGAACAAGAGAAGTCTTGTGTGGGAAACCCTAACACATTATCAATGCCATCAAAGACATATGACGCGAATCACCACCACGAATCGAGCATGCTACCCTTCAGTCCGTGCACAAATGGTGGGTGCATTGTCTGCACATGGACAGTTTTTTTTATTGGTTCTTACCACATCGATAAGGTGGCAATGACTCCCCATCTAAGAATCACTATAGAGTTGCTTGGGCAAAAAAAATAGTGCTTAAATTATAAAATGACATGGTACCGCGGTTCCCTAACATTGCTTGTGATTGCTTGAAAGGGATGCATATTTGGTTATTTTGCGTGTTAAGCTTACGTAAACAAATGAATGTTATATCTGAGCTTTACCTTTCACCATTTGAACGCCAGTTCCAAAACTACTTGTCTTAAAAGTATCACATATAGAAACTTTAATAAAAAATAGCGCTCAAATAAGAGAAATAATGTTTGAGCTACATTTTTCGCATATACCAACATCTCGTGGACCTCTAAGACTTCGACATATGCTGGATCAAAGACATAAATGAATAGGGTTAGTGTAAGATGGTGAGAGATGATAGAATCTGTCTCAAATTGGACTAACTCGGTCTCAGCTGACAATGTTTATTTGATACATAATGGGTTTTATGGTGTGTATTGGTTCCATTTGGAAGTGTAATAATTTAATTCATGTAATTCTACAGTCTCCTTGTATTTAACCGAGGCAACACATAAAATGTCATTAAAGTAGTACAGAGCTAGTATACCCTGCAGCACCAGGATAGATTTATCGACTAAATGTCATTCAATACCCTATGATTTATCATTTTTGGTTCTCTCAAGTATGCTTTGTAGTAGGGCTTGGCAAAACTTGGATAAAGTTGAGCCAAAAGATCCCGAGCTAGCAGTCAGCTTGGCTACAGCGAAGTGCTTGCTCTTGGTTAAGCTCCTCAATCTGATTTGGATTAGCTCCTAGATTTCAAATCGAGCACATTACGCGTTAGCCAAAGCGTAAATTACAATAACCAAACCCAAAATCTGTTAGCCGTTATAATTTGATGGATGAACGTGAATACAAGTCATTCACGTGTCTTTTCAAAGTGCATCTAAGTCAAATAGTTAAGATAAATGAACTTAATTTCAATTGACCTATGTAGCAAGAGGTTTGTATTTCTCACTCATTTCTCTCTCCTAGCCTCCTCGGTTCCCATCGCCATCATCACAGACATTAATGCTAAAGGAGATGTAAGGAGCGCCACGACCCACCTCCATCATCATTGGTGACCAGCACCACAACCAACTCTGACGCCTCCCATGGTCAACAATGCCTCCCCCATTATCATTGTTCTTTCAAGAAACAATGATAGCTCACATACATCTGCATTAAGGGATTAATTATTAAGAATGACAATTTATTATCTGTGATGCGAACTTAATTAAGTGATCTATCAATATTACGTAAGCAAATGATCCATTAAAGTTTACCTATAATAGGTCTTTCCATTGTCTAGCAAATGATCCATTATAGTTTACGTATAATAGGTTTATTCATTGTTTAGGGAGTAAGGGGCTATGATTTTTGGAGTAACATGTGTAGTTTGTCAATATAAATCTGTGAGTGTGAGGAATGAGGTTTTGCAATTAAACAACTAAGACAACGATGTTGAAACTCTATTGGCCAATGGTGACACAATGCCTCTGGTTTGCAAGTTTCATCTGTTGGCCATTCTTTCCTGTACATGTAAGGACAAGGAAAGAAAGAGAGTAGTACAATGAATGCATGAGGGATGTGTTTGTGAGAGTTTCTACATGTATTATTGGACTATCGAGAATGTGGGCTACGCTGCAGCCATGGTGCGAAGGAGGGGCTACTTTAGTCTTGGTGCAACATGTGGGTATGGTGTGTTTTGGTTGTGGAATTGTGTTTGTGTTGTGCGTGAAGTGAGGGCAGCCATGGTGGCTGCCCTAGTGTGCATATGTATGTACGTCTGAGAAAAAAAAAGAGGGCTATGGTTGCAAGGGCATCCATGGCTGCCGTGTTTACGCGAGACAGGTGTGTGCATGTGGTTGATAGTGTATAGGTGGGTGGGTGTATGATGGTGTTACGGGGCAGCGTAATGAATGTATTATGATGGGTTTCAGAGGTAAAAAAGGCATGAGGTGTTGTAGTGTTTTTGTGAGTATAGAAGTAGAATGAGCTAGGAATGGCGTCATCGATGACCTCTTCGCTGGTAAGTTCCTCGATAAAGACGGTGAGTGACATCGCAACATGCCTGATTGTATTTTGCCTTGATGCATGATTAGTCTCCTATGTACTTCATGAACTCCAGAACATCAGTACACTTGAATTAGCACATAATCTTGAACTTAGCACATGAATTAAAATATATTTTTCATTCTCACGGTTAAATGTCCTATGTACTTCATGAACTCCAGAACATTAGTACGCTGCTAAGCTGTACAGGCAGTCCACAAACAGTCAAAGAGAGAGTTGCATAGGCACAATGACTTCTCTATACATTTAGCAATCACACATTGGAACCTGCATTATCGTGAATTGTAATTGGACGGTGTTGTTTTACAAGATTTTATATGGAAATGTACTGCACATGCCCTTATTGACAGCAAGACAAACTTATTGCAGGCAATCTTCGAGAGCCGGTGCAGCCCAATGATGGTAGCTGCTTTGATGGAGGGGTTAAAAGAAAATTCCGCCAAATCCTCTGCAATTGAGGCAATGAGTTTTCTTTCTTTTTTCAACATGCACTGTTCAACATTGCTCAGGATTTTCCTACTTGGCCTTATTGACAGATTTGACCCGTACACTAGCAAGATGCGCATAGGCAAGATCGAAACTGTACGGATAAATGTCAGTAATGTGGACTCGTATTAGGCATTCCATACAAGGGAAAACAAGTTCCAACATCCATTGATGATGATGTCTTGCATCCCATTAGATATCGTTTTTTCTCGAATGAATTTAAAGGCCTTGGCCTCGTACCTCACGAGTGTACAAGTGGTCAACGAGGAATTTTGCTAGGCTTTCTTGATGTTTTTGTTAAGTACATTTCTTTGTCCTACAAGGGGCAAGCCATCCGTCGACTTGTTTCATGCCCTATCTGTCGCATCAACATCTGCACAGTACAATTGGTCACAGCTTGTCCTTCATAAGTTTCAAGCAAAAACTGGTATCGCCGGCTGCGTGGCGTTGTTGATGGTATGCAAAAACTGCTATCAATTCATTCTATTGTCGAGCTATGTTTATCATTGACCTGATCCTTGATGACATTTCCCATGCAGTTCTTTTACTTCAACAAAGCTCCACGCAGCGTCCTCGACATCGAAGAGGTTGAAAGTCCGTATATGGCATCTTAGACACCACGCCATATAACTAGCCACATTGAATTGGAGAATCATGGAGAAAATGACACGGATGTCTCCCCCGCCCCTGCTAGCACCTCCTTTACTACTTCGGTACGTAGCTTAGCAACTCATGGACCGAAGTTATTTGCTTTTGTTTGGGTTTCTTTTTTTCATCCTTAAATAAATATGTTTTTGTATCAACTACATTTGAGTCATTTTCAGTGGATACGCAAGCTTGCGGAGATTTTGTGCTTCACTTGCCAGAACTTGAGAAGTTCCTCCTTGCAAAGAAGACTGTTGCAGCTTTTACGGAGCCACCATCACCTAAATTTGGGCCGACACCTCGAGCTCGGTGACTATCATTACCATCACAGCATGCGATTCGGATTGCTTCAGGTCGTGCCACTACTGGAAAGAACAAGAACAAGAGGGGAAAAAGGCCGATCATTTTGAAGAATGATGGTGCCCAATACAAACCCGTATCTAAGCGCCTACAATCCTTCTCCTCCGTTCCTACAACCAAAATGTCTCCTGCAGCACTCCGAACGTGCCATCCCTTACTATTCCCCACCGACTCCGAATGGCGACAACATGGAGGATTTTCCTCCGGCCGCCGACCTTCTCATACCCTTATCAAAGTTGTCCTTTAAAACGAGGAGGACAAGTAGCTGTATTATTGCAGAAGGGGCTGCGGCCGATGCGTCAAACATCTGTCCCCGTCCAAAGAGGAGGTCTGCTCCAATTAGAAGGGTATCCATGAACAATTTATACTTTAACGTGAATACAATCTGAGCACACACATTTGAGTCCAAAAGTTTTAAGAAGCATGCCATACATAAAATCGTACATCTGAGCACCTCTATGTTTAACATGGTAATGGGGGCTGCAATTCAGTTCATTCCAAAATGCAGCAACGACTATATCACGATTGTAGCACTCCAAGCATAGATGTAGGTCTACTATCTAAGGTATTAGATATAATATTTATTTGGACATAAAATCTAAACCTAAATGAGGTATATATTACAGCTAACACAAGAATTCTAACGGAAGGAGTTCTCTGACGCTATTTCTTAGGTGCATTCCCAGTACCACGGAACACAATGTTTGTTAGATTGTCACTAATTTTCATATTCTCATCCTGAACAAAGATATGTAGGAAATCGTTAAGCATTTGAATAAAGACACAAAAAAAATATATCTTAATCTTATTTGGTAGCATCACACTAACAATAGTGCGTCTATTTGCCCATTGCACAACATTGTTGAAACAACCAACTAATTTAGTCTATATGTATAAAACAAATTCAGTCAATTTCATTTATGCTAAGATATTATATCCTAGCTATACGTGAAGCATAGCTCTCCATCAAATGTAAAATGGTGACAAGTTTGATACTTAGAGCCACGACAATAATAATGGGAAAGAAACAATATGGGAAATTCCAGACTTACTCACGATCAACGGACACTCATTTACAATTTTTGCAGTAACGTTGCCGCGAGTTGGTATGCCAAAATTAGTGCTGAATTCCTCCTGAAATTTAAAACATGATCACATATAAGAATCTTTGGCAAGGAGAATACAAACTTTTTTGTCCCAAAATGTTACACTATTTATATTTACATAATCGTGTTAAGCATTTGCTGGATATATAAATGATTCCTTCTTATAACTCCTTTTGGGAATTTTTTAAAACTGAGTCAAATTGATAACAATGGAACTCAAAGCTGTAGAGACCTTTTTAGCTCAAAAGTTGAGGCATCTTCATGCTTATTGTTTATGATTACACCAATGGAGAATAGTGTTAGACTTTTCAAAAATTATTGTTGATTTTTAGTTAGAATTCCCCTCTTTCCATTGAAGTAGGGAAAGCGGGGTGAAAGCTCTAAGCCCGCATATTTAGCTTCTTATGTTCAGGGCAGCGTATCCAATCCATTCGAAGGGGGAATGGAGTTGGATTACACCGAAAGCAATGCTCTTCGGAGCACATTGCTAGGGCTAAGCCAACGCTGCTGATCTCTTTTTCTTGTATTCTCTTCTTTGGTAAACACACATCCCATACCGCATCATTTACTGTCTCGCATCCATTGAGATAAGTGTTGCGTCTGTCTTATCTTCCCCTAAGGTATATTTTATTCAAAGGCCCTCTCTCGAATCCGAGCAACAAAATGAGGAAGTTGGTGAACCATATAGAGATTTAGTAATGAATACGATGTGAATCCGTTCCAAGGCCCCTCATTAAAAACCTCAAGGCGTTATTTTTTGTCAACATAAATCTGTCAATCGGAGGAGCGCAACCAAGTTTCAAACCTCAAAGCCCTTTCCTTCCTTGTTTGGTTTGCATTCCAGGTTGGTTCCAACGAAAAGGTTGGAAAATGGAATCAAACAATGGTCAGATAGGCCTACCGTACCATTTCCTCAGAGAAGATCCGTTGTGGTTCGGAGTCTCGTACTAGCCTCGCCCTATCTAAAAGATAGGTGGAAGACAGCCCGCCATTATAGCTTGCTTAGCTCTCGCTCCGCTTGCTCCCACATGTCTTCTCCCCACTGTAGTGAAAGATCTTTCATTCACCATAGCAGGGACCTCGCTAACCTTCTCGAAAAGTGAGTGACTCTCACTGCTGGGATCCCTTCCAGCTTTCCGATCCTTCTATCTATAGATAAGCACTTTGAAACTTGTCAATGATCAAACTCAAAGATATGAACTGAGTGCCATTTGATGAGTATTTGATGAGTAACTGAGGACAAGGGAGAGGGATATGGAAAGGATGAAGTAATGAAAGAGGAAGTCATTGCTAGTAGTAATGACTTGCCACGATCTAGGAACTCCCATAACGTTGGCGTGATTCGGTTTGAGCAATCGATCCTGACGTGATACATCTGAATATTAAAAAATGGAGTGGGAACATGAGTTGGCTGCGGCTTATAAATAGGAAGATGCGGAGATAATGGGCAAGGATATTCATGAGATTCTTAATTAGATTACCATTTCCAGTCTTTATCGTAGACTGGAAAGGGTTTGAGGATTTATTTGAATATGCTCAAGAAATCCAGTAAGATCGAAATCCTCTAAATCTAGACTCTTTAAAATACCTTTAGCAACGGTGTCCAAAACCTCCCGCATTTTGGGATTGTTGGGATCGGTGAGTTACCATTTGGGTTTCCTGCGGTTACAAAAATAGTGAAACTGCTCGTGTGTAACGCGTTCTACCTTTTTCCTAATCAATGCGGTTTTATCCGTCTCTGGAGTCCCTTCCATAGGATTGAATTAGATTCATCGCCAGGTTGAGGCGACCCTACCAGACAGCGTACAAGTGATCTACAATTCGAGGAGTTGAGATCGTTGATTTTTAGTCTTCTAACCTCATAGTTTTTTTATGCATTATTGTTTAACAGCGAATGTTTGCATGTTCAAATGATCGGTCGCACTTCTGAGTGTTTTTCCTTTTTTATATTGAAATGCAAAAGCCCGCTAATAGGAGTACTCTTCATGTGCTTTCTCACGTTGATTTTAATAGGCAAAGTACGGTATTAGTCTCAGTTGTTATTCTGTGTTCAAATCAAGGATTTCACACTAACAGGACCCGATAACGTGTCATTAAGAAATTTTTCGAACCATGATAGACAAGGGTTATGACTTTGATAAACCCCAAAGATGGGTAGTTGTAAAAAAAAATGTCGGGTTGAACCAATTATAAACACATTCAGACATAAAACCAACAAATAAAGGTATAAAATTGTGTCATTTTAATCAGTATCAAACAAAGACAGTTTGAAACTAAAGTATTGACGAGTGAACATTATATAGTAGCTCATATTGAAATTCAATTATAAGTGAACAAATAAGTACAATGGCGGTTCTAGTACAATGGCGGTTCTACGCACAAGGCTCCCCAGTCCCCACATTCTGGAGTATGCGTAGTTTTCAGCCAAGCTAGCCTATAAATTAGGAAAACTCGCACCATTTCTCTTTCCTATAAACTTGATTTCTTCTCTAAGTGATTTATGTACCAAATTGTATGTGTTAGCCACCTATCAACAATATCTAAATTTCCACCAAGTGAATCATTATGTGCCAATTGACGTCTCTGCAATGTGATGCACTGAGGTATATTATAGACAACTATGCATATTTCTCCCTCTTTTCCACTGTCTGGCATCATTGCTGGCTTTGAAGTTTGAAATAATGGTGAAAGAACTTAAGAAGAGCTTACATTCAATCAAACAGTAGCTAAAAATCACTCTTAGCATTCATGGCCAAAAAGCAAGCAAATCTATCCGCGGGTAAAAGTTATAACACATTTGTTTTTGGTTAGGGTACAATAAGGGCGAAGACACATTCTTGTTGAAGGTTTAAGAGAAAATTCATTTCATCCATAGTGTCCTGTCAAAACATACAATAGTAGGACATTTACCGGCTTTTGTTTCCGAGACATATTCTAAGGCTCCTACTTGGATCTTACTACATCAAGAAAAAAAAATAAGGCTATAATGCACAATGATCATCTCTCATCGGTTTCCAGTAAAAAGCCCTCACTTTTTGTCATACACCAAGTCGTTAATAATGTTTCAAACTCCTAGGATGTAGGAATTACACGACCTATTTAGAGAGATTGACCCCTGAGAGCTTAAAGGCAACACTTCGAGTTGTCTCATTTCAAATAGAGCGATTGACCCCTGAGAGCTTAAAAGCAAAGCTTTTGGGTTATTGTGCATCATACAAAAAACATACAACAGAGCTAAGTTCTACCATTTTACTACTACCACTACCACTCATACAGCCACCATTGTTGTCAAGACAACCATCATTAATACCACCAATACCATCATTGCTGTCACAATCACTACTTTATCAATATTACTGTAATTACGCCCACCACAACTGGCAAATTGCGTTCCTTGCCACCACTTATCACACTTATCATCACCCCACTATCAACCACCCTTATCACTGCCATATGCAGCGTCGCTGCACCAACCCCACGGCATTTTACATGTACCATAACCGTCTTGTTAGTTATTTTTATCAACACTAGTGCCACCACAACAATCCTAGTTTATACAGCATTTGTTACCACTATTACACTACTTATATGGACCAAGAGAAAAAAACAGCATAAGGGTTGTAGTTTGACAGAAAGCCAAGAGAAAAAAAACAAACGTATGTGCAAGATTTCAACAGTTTAAACTACATGCAAGCCTGTTTTGTTTCTTGCCGAACCAATTGCATGCATGCCAAAGTACGAAATAACATGATTTTGTCAAAAAAATCGATCACAAAAATAGAAAACAAACAAGGTCGCTCATATTAAGCTCGATCAACCTACTGATTGCAAAATGTAAGAACGGGGTTACCTTTACACTGGCGCGCATAAACGTTGAGCTTTGGAATGCGATCTTGAGTGCCTCTACAGTGACATGCATGAAACGCTCTGTAATTTTGTCGTTATAGCAATCGTTACGACAACGGGGTTGGGGGAAGTCTGACCACGTAGTGATGGTTGGGGGATGAGGGGTTGGGTGAAAGGGATGGAGGACCGTGCGGGTGAAGCCTGTGCTGCGTGCAGGGATGAGATAGCCGTGCGTGGAAGCGGGGAGACAGAGCTGTGTGCGTGTTCATGGAGGAAGTGTGTCTCAGTTTGGGGAGAAGTGCCGATTGGAGGGAAAATAGAAGGGGGGTGGGGGTCGCATCAGAGTGGGCGGTAAGTGGGGTGGGTATCCTGCGGGTGGGGGGTGGAGTGGGGGATGCAGAATTTCGAAGGGAAGGGATTGAGGGAGAACTGAGAAGGGGATCTGATGTGGGGAGGGGTAATTTGGGGATGGGAAAATATGGTTTTTAAACAAAACCCTTTTTTTTTTCAACTCACCCCACTTTTCAGAGATTTTGAAGTCCCCCCCCCCCCCCACCCCCCCCTCACAATTTTCCAAAAAAAAAAAAAAACCCACTCATCTATTGATATTTAAGTCCAAAACCCATCGTTCCCTAATTTTCCCTCCCTAGTTTACCCATTTCCCTTAATAGGATATGAGGTCTCAGGAGGATCTTCTTGTTTGAACTTTTATTTTTCTCCTGCCCGCCTTCTTTTCTAGGCCAAGTATTTAGCCTCTGCCAGAGAGACATTAGCTTTTTGTCAGTATTGTAATGCTTGTTCAGGTTGTTGATTATGGTTTTAATTTCGTTTTCTAGTATAGTGTGTTTATTGGCAGGGTCAAGTGCAAACATATACTCTTGGCTTGGAGCTTGGAAGAATGTGGGTTCAAGTAATTATACTAAAATATGAATTTTAAGTTAAAATATGAGTGGAAAGATGAAGTTTTGGTATCCTCCGAACTCTTAGGAATAATGGCCCTTATTCATCATTTTAAAAGTCTTTGAAAAACTTGTAAACAGAGTTCACTTTCACTTTTGCATCGTTTTATAGCAACAGAAAATTGCATGCTCGTGATTTAACAAGCATTTAAGTGGCATGATAATCATTAATTCCATGTGTAAGTAGATAGTTCTACCTAGGGATATTATAGTAATTCCTAATTAAGTCGTTTGTTACATCAATTATTGGATGGTCCCTAGTTATTGTGTTGTTATTAGCATACATATTCACAAGAACTTTTGTACTGTAGCAATTCTTTGAAAGTGAAGTTGTATTGAACCTTTCTTTGGGAATGTGTCATGTATCATTTATGTTTGGATATAAGGGGTATTTATATACGGAAGTTGCCTTTTTGATTTGCAACCTAAAAATAACCTGCTTTTACTTGCTAGTCTGAGGCCATCGCCTTACTCGAGACAACTGTTCTACCTCAGTCTTCATCTCCAAAATAGTTAATCTTTTCCATTAGATCTTCAAGGTAAATTACGGAGTTGTCATTGCCCCTTCCTCTCTTCTGAATTGTAATCTCTTAAGATCTTACAAGGCCGCGACAAGGCCACGAGTTTGCTGCCCCTCGACTCAGGCAATTCTTCTTTCTCAACTCTAAGAGTTTAGCATCTTTTCTTCTTTCTCTAACCCTGAGGGTTATTAGATACATATTTCCTTTTCCAACCCTTAGGGCCAGTATATATCCTCTTCTTTTCCAATCTTGAGGGTTGCCTTAGTATCACAGCTTTAGACAAATCGAAGCCGTCCGTGTCACCCATAGCATTTTCAAGCCCCTGCTAGAATGCTAAGTCAGCATACCCTTGGATAGGTAACAATAAGAGCTAAATAAAAAATAAAAAAAAGGACACGAGAGTTTGGGAGAATTCTTACGCTATTGCAAAGAGAGACAACATTGCTTGGATGCTTGGATCCTTTAGCCAAATGATGGTAACAGACTTGGTGATCTATTTGATCTTACGGTTTAGATTGAGTTTACTTAGAATTTCCCATAGGAATATCTTGATATTTACATGCTTTACAACTCTTTATTATATACAAGAACAAGTCTTAGAGAAGTCACGAAAATTCTGAAAACCCATCCTAGTAAGCTGCCATGTCATATCCCCGTAAGCGTCTGCATGACAATCTTCAGAATTAGTGTCCTTTTATGCGGTGTGGAACAGCCTTAGGCTCATATTACTTTTTTAAAGACTTCTGCAGTTCCATCCAAGACTAACATGGCTCAGTCAAAATACGGCTTAATCTTGTATGCAACTCAAATTGTTTTATTGGTCACAATTTATGTTCCAGTCAAGAGCAATAAGGGCACCAAAACTGTTTAATTTTTGTCCACCCTCGGTCTTGAAGACTCAAGGTGGTACCAATTGAATGTCTTTGTGCCCAGTTTTTCACACGTTGGTTTGAAAGATATTCATCAACCATATAAGTTCCAGAGCGAGAGTTCCAGAGCGAGAGTTCCGTCACATGCTTTCTAGATTAGGTAGTATACTACACCATTGCTAAGCTTCCATGAAGGAAAAAGGGAAAACATAATTTTTGACGAGTCACAAAAAAAGGATTTGTGTCACACACTTTATAATGTCAAACATGCTATATTCGTTCAATAAAAATCTTGAAAATGTTTAAGACTAAAATGATATCATTTGGGATGTACCACGACTGTTGTTGGCCATATCAATTAAGCACCTCGATAGATTGTATGAAATGTAAAACCAAAAGGTTCACTGTCAAAAAAGTGCAGACTATGGGCAAGGTACTTTATGAAGCTAACTAATGGTGAAGCCACACACATGGAGCAGTGGAAGATAAAAATATGATTCAAAATTGTAGATTGAGGGAGACAAAACCAAATTGTGACCTTTTTGGAGCATTTATTTCTGTGAGGAGTGCAATACTACGCATGAGTTAATTGATGGTTTTGCCGCATGACACTGTTTTTCATCTAGATCAATTTGGGATATAGCCATGATATTGCAAAATGTTAATAATGTGGCCAGAATGAAAGGATACTATGATACCATGAAGGGGCTCTCTCTCTCTCTCTCTCTCTCTCTCTCTCTATATATATATATATATATATATATATATATATATATATATATATATATATATATATATTTGCTAACCCCTTCCCTCTACAAACCAGCCTCTTTTTCTGTTCTCCATCACCACCGCTAGTTCCTTTTGGTGTGAGGTGGTATGGTAGTGTAGGTTTCGCTTTTGGTGTAACGCCCCGGGAATCCTGAGCTCTGTCGCAAAACATTAATCTACTGGATCACATCAAACTTGTTAGATCCTGTTCACTAACACATACTTCAAAACATTTAATTAACTCTGATTCTTCACATACAATAACACAAAACTGCTTAAACTTGAACTATTAAGACCTAGGTTTTTTACAAACTTGAGTCCTTATAGAACGAGTTGACAATACCGACCCACACCGAGGTCTCACTACACAGTAGTGGTGGGCTAACTGGAATCTCACATAGAATCTATCCCATTCCCAAACATGCTACAACTGATTACCACTTACAGAAAGGAGTCAAACGAAGGGTGAGCTTTTGAGAGCTCAGTAAGGTCGTACAATGACTAACAAAAGAATTACAAAATGGTTCCAAAAAATCTAACTGACGAAAATTTTCAGAATACTTCAGACGGTAAAAAATTCAATATTTTCAAAAAAGATCAAAATTCATCAGAAATAAATAGCAAAATAAACCATAATGATCATGATGGGTTTCAGAACGATCAATAAAACATCATCTTCAAGCCATCATTCTAAAATACAATGATGGTTTTTCAAAGGATTTCAAAACGTAAACAGATCATCTGAGATAATCCTTTTCAAAATACAATGAAGACTTGTCAAGAGATTTCAACCCAAGCACAAATCATTTCATATAATACGTTATAGTCATTTTCGTAACAATCATGGCATTATACAGAATAGAGAAAATAAAAAATCAACATTGATCCTGGGTGATCGCGATGCCATTCCGACAAAGCACAAATGTACACATGGACGATGTACCAGATATAATTACTAGTCCCATTAGGTAGCATGTGTTTCATGCAGGATTCAGACTAGTCTTATACCGCCTCCCTATAGAACAGATAACCAGGTCAACATAGAAAAATCAATAATATCAATAATCATTAACATAAGCTCAATTCACCAAAATCAGATCGAATTTCAATAACCATAATATACAGAAATCAGTCATCATTCAAAATTCCAGAAGAAAATCACAAAAAAAACAACAAAATGATTGAGAATAGTTATCGGATTTAGGCACAACAATTCAGAAGAATGGATACAAACAATTATCAAATTGCTCAGCATGCAATACAAGTGAGCATCACAAGATTTCTAAATAATCGATTCATGTTCAATATTGGAGTTTTCTAGGCAATAACATATTGATATCAGTACACAATTCAGAGTTCGGCATTAGCCATAAGTAGATCAAATGAGTACTGACGAGTACGAGTTATCAAAATAAGGGTTCGAATGAAAGTCCTTACCCAGGGTTCAGATAAAATCCCTTACCTGGATTCACATATAGATTATCCTAATCGAAAAGTCTTTAGCTTTACCCTAAATGAAATAATCGAATCATTAGAACACAGCCTATAGTACAATATTATAACTTAATACGGACTCACGTAGACTCTCAAAATGAACCTCTCTCACAGAGAATGTAAAATTACCAAAATGCCCTTAGGTGTAAAATTATCAAAATGCCCCTCTCAGACTTAAATCGTCAAAATGGTCTTCCCATAAGTAGAATCACCCAAATAGCTTTACTGTATATCAATTTATGCAAAAACACCTTTTATAGGTAAAATTAACAAAATACCCCCTAGGGGTGGAAAATTACCAAAATACCCCTGGGATTTTTGGCATCCGAAAATTTTCAAAAACATCTTTTAAATACTATTTTTAGCATCCTAAAGTAATTTTTTTTGGCTAAAAAATATTTTAAAAAATTTTCGTCCAAAAATTCTGAACAGGTGTCTGAAAAAAGCGCTTAAAAACTGGTTCGGTCAAAAATAGCTAATGACTTTGGAATGACCCGAACTTTTGGAAAATGGAACCTCCAGCATCCTAAGGTTCTCATAAAATTTTCCCGCAAAACCGCACTAGTTTGATATTTTAAATTCCATTATAAAGTTTTAAAATTCCCGCATCGGTTAGCCCCTTTCTCGACATCAGAAAAATCTAATTTTTTTCCATGATCTACGTCTCCTAAAAATAACTGGGATCTCTTCTTTGCACTTTGGCTAAATCTTACCCTAACTATTTTTAGAAATTCAAATTAGAACTTATTTATTAAAGTTTCATCTTTACCGACAATTACAAGTTACTATTCAGATTCGAACACACTATCACACCTTGAACACACACACAAGCTTTCTTCTTCATTGAACCAGCCGTGTACTTGGCTTGTTCTTCCCTTAATTTCGCATGAATTTCCCACTTTTCTATACTTAACTCACTTAATTGCATTACCTTCCACACTTTTATGCTCTAAACCTATTCGGTTTACACAATTACACTTAATTACACACCCACAACTCGAATTAAACCACCATGGATGAAGAACACACACTGAAACACACACCCACGCCCACTGAAATCATGCCGGATTCAAAACCCTAATTTATATTCTCTTTCTTTGTTGTTTTAGGGTCTTATATCCATGATTCCAACAAGAATTCGTTACAATTTATTTCATTCCCAATCATAGTCATACATAATCGATTGTATAGATATATATACATGACATATACTCAATGAAATTCAATCAATTTCCACACTTGTGGGTTCAAGATCATATCCCGTTAGGGTTCTATTAAGTAAGATCTACTTAACTTGGTGATTCAGTAACTGGAAATGAAAAATTGAAGAAATTCAGTAAGAAGAACCAAATCTCTTGGCCAGGAAGAAGAAGAGATACAGAGAGAAGATAAGAGAGAGAAAATGGATGTGTAAATTTCATAACCGAATTCCTTCTCAGTATATGATGACAACAATTTAAAGGAGGTTCTTGACGGTCTCCAATATTCTCGGACAACAGAAAATAACAAAATGACATAAATGAAATCCAACTATTAAAAGTGTAACCAACTGAGAGTAATTGCACTAAATCTTTAGACAACAAATCTTCCTTGGCCTGCGACAACCTCTTTAGTTTCCCATTAATGGAAAGAATCAACTCCATAATTATGCTCAGTCGCATGAATTCACTTGCTTAGATTATCTGAGATTGTTAAGTTTATGCGCCTGTAATTTTTTCTTTATTCTCCAGAACTTAGCTCAAGCTTTGCTATCTGACTTGAGCTTCCATCAGTCCTGTCTTGAATTTTATTTTCACCAGCTGCTGCTCTTACCAAGTCTTGTGGGTTTTTCCTCTTGATGCGCATCTTGACATGAATTCTTCTAATTGAATTCTTGACATTCCCTCCTTCTTCAAAATTCGCCTCCTCCTCTACTCTGAACTCAGGGAACCTTTTCTTCAATACATCCTAGTCTTCCCAAGTGGTGTTTCCCTCTATAGGTTGGTCCACCCAACCAACACCTGAGCTACAAAAGTATTTCCTCTCTTAATCATTCTATGATCCAAGATTTTGGTAGGTTTAATGGTGATTTGACCTGCATCATTGATGGGTGGAAGTGAAGGGCTTGCTTCAACATTTTTACCAAGGGCTATTTTTAGTAATGAAACATGGAAGACAGGGTAGATTTGTGCTTCAGGGGGGTAATTCCAACTTATATTCTACACTTCCAACTCTTGCCAGAACTTTGAAAGGACCATAGTACCTTGGTGATAATTTAAGATTCCTTTTTATAGCTCAGTGCTCTACCTATAAGGCTGTAACTTCAAGTAACCATATCTCCAACATCAAACTCTCTTTCAGTCATGTTCTTGTTTGCATAAAATGTCAGTCTCTCTTGGGCAGCCACCAAATTTTCTCTTAAAAGGTTCAAAACCTTAGCTTTGTCAGCTATATATGAGTCTATGGAAGCAATGTGAATTCCCCGGTTCCAAGGTTGAGAGGCTTAGGGCTATAACAATACAATGCTTGGAAGGGAGTCATTTTAATGGGATTATGGTATGAGTTATTGAACCAGTACTCAGCAAGTGTAAGCCATTTACTCCATGCTTTTGGTCTATCCCCACAAAAACACTTGAGGTAAGTTTCAAGGCATTATTAACCCTTTCTATTTGGCCATCACTTTGTGGGTGGTAAGCAGAACTCAGGTTCAACTTAGTATCTAGAAGCTGAAAGAATTTTTGCCAAAATTGGCTTATAAAGATGCTTCCTCTGTCTGAAATTATATTGTTTGGTAACCCATGTAACTTGAAAATATTGTCAAAGTATGCTTGTGCAACATCTGGAGCTGAAAGTGGATGATTGAGTGCAATGAAATGCACAAATTTACTTAGCCTGTTTGCTACCCCCATGATCACTTCCTTGTGATCAGAACTAGGGATTCTCTCAATAAAGTCCATTAATACACTGCTCCAAAATTGAGTTGGAATGGGTAAAGGCTGGAGTAGTCCAGGATAAGGAACATGTTTTGCCTTGTTCCTTTGGCACACTTCACATTGTTGTACCCATGCTTTGGTATCTTTCCTTAAAGAGGGCCAGTAGAAGAGGGCATCTATCATTTTAAAGGTAGTTGTGTTGCTAGAATGTCCCCCAATGCCGGATGCATGTAATGTCTGTAAGATTTGTGATCTTAGCTCTTATTACTTCCAACATAAGGTTTTCCCCTGAACCTTAGTGTGCCCTGCTCTAGCTGATATTCTAAAGTTGCAAAAGGTCCCAATATTAGAAGTTGCATATGATGTTGCACCTCACGATCCTCAATGTAACTGTCCTGTACTTCTGTGAGCCATAGATGAGTGACTTGAAAAATGGCATGACAACTTCCAATATGTTAATCTCGCTTAGGTAACCTGGATAAAGCATCAGCATCACTGTTTTCCAGACCAACTTTGTAATGAATCTCAAAAGTAAACCCCAATAACTTGGATAAGCATTTTTGCTGAAGCAAAGAGGTAACTCTTTGTCCCAACATGTACTTAAGGCTACAGTGGTCTGCCTTAACCACAAAGGGTTGGCTACTCAAGTAATTATGCCAATGTAGCACTGCTTGGACTAATGCCACTAGTTCTTTTTCATAAGTGGACATAACTAAGGCTCTTGATCCAAAAGCCTTGCTAAAGGAAGGCTATAGGCCTGCCATTTTGCATCAATACAGCTCCCATTCCCTGATCACTTGCATCCACTTCAACAATAAATGGAATTGAAAAGTCTGGCAATGCCAGAACTGTTGCACTAGTCATGGCTGCCTTAATGTTCAAAGGCTTCGATGGCTTCATCATTCCAGTGAAAATTATTCTTCTGTAGCAGTCTGGTAAGGGGCTTACTAATAATACCATAGTGTTGAATGAACTTCCTATCGTACCCAGATAGCCCCAAAAAAACCCCTAAGTTGTCTGAGGGTTTTGGGTAAAGGCTAAACTGTCATGGCTTCAATTTTATTGGGGTATGTTGAAACTCTTTTTTTGGAAATAATATGACCCAAGTAGTTAACTTCTTGTAATGCAAATGAAAACTTGGACTCTTTAACAAAGAGTTGATGTTGCCTCAATGTTTGTAACACCATAGCAACATGATGTAAATGCTCTTCATATGTCTTACTATACACCAGTATGTCATCAAAGAATACTAGGAAAAACTTCCTTAGAAATGGCTTAAAAACATCATTCATCACAGATTGGAAAGTGGCTCGAGCATTTGTCAACCCAAAGGGCATCACTTTGAATTCAAAGTGCCCAAAATGGGTAGTGAAAGCAGTTTTAGGAATGTCAGCTGGATTGACTCTCACTTGGTGGTAGCCACTTCTTAGATCTAACTTGGTGAAATATTGTACCCCATGCAACTCATCTAATAAGTCATCCACTATAGTAATTGGATACTTATTTTTCAGTCATCTTGTTTAACCCCCGTAGTCTATGCACATTCTCCAAGTCCCATATTTCTTCTTGACAAGTAGCACTGGAGAGTTAAAAGGAGATGAACTAGGCTGTATAATTCCAGAGTCCAGCATTTCATGCACTATTTTCTCAATTTCTGTCTTCAGTGCATATGGGACTCTGTAAGGCCTCATACTAACATGTTATGCATTGGGTATTAATGGTTTGTGGTGTTTTTATGGTCTTGTTGGTGGTAGGCCATGAGGCTTAGAAAACACATCAGAGAAACTCTGCAACAAAGCTGTAAGTTGGGGTTTATTACTAGTACTTGAATTTAATGTTGCAAGGGTAAACACTTGTCCATAGAGTGCAGCTGGGTTGCTGGTGAGATGTTTGAACATGCCTTGAGCTGATAATAGTTTGATTTCAGTTTGCCCATTTCCTCCATGTAGCACCATTGTTTTGCCTTCCTTGGAAATTGTCATTGTCATTTCTTGGAAGTCAAATTGCATTATGCCCAGGCTTTTCAACCACTGTAATCCCAGCACACATTCATATCCTCCCAAGGGAAGCACCATCATATTAAAGCTAAACTCCTTGTCTTGCAACTTCCAGGTGAAACTTTGACACATAGAGTCACTGGTTATCTTGTTACCATCAGCCACCATAATTATCATAGGTGTAATTAGAGTTAACACACAGCCCAATCTGCTAGCAGTCACATGATCAATGAAATTATATGTTGATCCTGTGTCAACTAGAATGGAAAAAACCTCGTTGTCATGCAAACCCCACAACTTGAAAGTGTTATGTGTAGAGCTGCCTGTTATTGTATTCACAATGATTTCCATCTTCTCAACCTCATCTTTTTCTCTATCCACCTCTCCTGGCACAATTTCCTCATCATATCTAGGAAGAGTCTCTTCTTCCAATTCCTCATCAACAACTAGCATAGACTTACTTATGCTTATAATTGTGGGCAGGAGTGAAGGTGTCATCACACCAATAACAAAGGTCTTTCCTCCTTCTCTCATCAAAGTACCCCCTGCTAAACTTCTGTGTGGGTGGAATGTTTGGTGTGGGCAGAATAGCTTTTTGCTGATTTTGAGGCACTGTCGAAGAGGGGTGTGAGGTAGTAGTGGATGACGAGGGTTTCAGTTTCCAGTTTGATGGGTTGACTTAGTTTTTAGTCATAGGGCTAGGAAATGAAGGTGGGCTGGTTTTTGAGACTGTCCTGGGACTATGCCAGGAATTGAGTAGGTTAGCTTTTTGTTTTTGAGCTAGATATATGGCCTTTGAGAGGTCATATAATTCAAAATTTTCCACCTCAAGTCTGATTTCATCTCTGAAACCCCCTACAAAACTTTGTATGTAATATTCCTCCTCAAACCTACTCCCTTCACTAACCATCATGGATCTCAGTGCCTCGAAATCATTGTAGTAATTTTCAATAGTGGTTGTCTGCCTCAACTTATGGAATTCTCCCACAATGCTCTCTCTAAAGAGACTAGCAAACCTGGAATTGAGATCTTTTACAAAGACATTCCATGTTACTCTTCCTTTACAAAGCTAGGTCCCAAACTAGAATTCAGCTTGTCCCTCAAAGTGAATGGATGCAAAGCTAACTTTTAAAGGCTCATCTACTGGGTTAAATTAAAAAAATCTTTCTGCCTTCTAACCCATCCATAAGAGTCCTCCCCATTAGATCGAGGGAAATCTAATTTAGGGATTTTAGGTGCAGGGTTACCAGTAGTAATGAGTATATTCCCTGTGACTGGCTTCAGGGACCTTGGTTTGCTTGATTTGTCTGAAACTAGATCCTTCTCCTTCCTTTAAATTCACCAATTACTGCATTAGGTTTTGCATTTTCAGTCAGAGACTGCCTGACAACAGGTAACTTTTCCCTCAGCTGCTCTACTGAATTCTTTAAATATAGAATCTCCGATATAGTCTCCCTCAAGCTCAGTAGTTAATCATCGATGGCTCCAAAATGGTTGGTGAACTGAGCCTCTATGAGGTTCACTTGTTCATCCAGTTGCTGTTGTTTCCCTTGCCTGGTGTTAAAGCCCATAATGATTTTCCAATTTTCTGGTTTTGTGTTTGAATTGTGAGGATTGAGAAGTCTCTGAATACCAAAATTTTAAGTAAGATCTACTTAACTTGGTGATTTAGTAATTGGAAATGGAAAATTGAAGAAATTTAGTAAGAAGAACCAAGTCTCTTGGCCAGGAAAAAGAAGAGATACAGAGAGAAGATGAGAGAGAAAAAATGGCTATGTAATTCATAACCAAATTCCTTCTCAATACATGATGACAACCATTTAAAGGAGGTTCCTAACGGCCTCCAATATTCTCGAACAATAGAAAATAACAAAATGACATAAATGAAATCCAACTATTAAAAGTGTAACCAACTGAGAGTAATTGCACTAAATCTTTAGACAGTAAATCTTCCTTGGACTGCGATAATCTCTTCAGCTTCCCATTAGTTGAAACAATCAACTCCATAATTATGCTCAGTCATGTGAATTTCACTTGCTTAGATTATCTGAGATTGTTAAGTTCACGCGCTTGTAGTTTCTTCTTTATTCTCCAGAATTTAGCTCAAGCTTTGCTATCTGACTTGAGCTTCCATCAGTCCTCTCCTGAATTTCATTTTCACTAGCTGCTGTTCTGGCCATCTCTTCACCTGCTGCTGCTCTTACCGAGTCTTGTGGGTTTTTCCTCTTAATGCGTATCTTGACAGGAATTCTTCTAGTTGAATTCCTGACAGGTTCGGATTCAACTTTTTTTCTTTCTTTCCTTTCCCTCCTTCTTCTTCCTCCTTTTTCCCCATTTTTCTTCTCTTTTTCCTTCCTTCCCGCGGTTGCTACTGTGGGTGTTCTTCAGTTGTTCTTCACTTTGTGTTATTTTAATTTTATACCCCAAAATTTCCTTTTTATATTTTCTTCTCATGAATCTGATCCCAAAATACTCTAAAATTTCCAACAATGACTCAGCTAAGGCAACCAGGAGGTGGCCATTGTGCATGGCCTGTGTTCATCAGGCTATGACACATTTTGCAAAGTTTCAAAATTTGCACTTTGGCCCGTAAAATTTCTAAAATTACATTTTGAACCCTCTAGTTTAGGAAAAAAATTACGTTTTGACCCCAAAACCATACTAACCCCCCATTTCACTTCCTAACACTTAAGTATCATTAATTGATGCTACTTAATAGCATATGCATCTCGTTCACCATATTTTTCTAAAATTACAAAATAACTCCAAAAATTTTAAAAATTACATGTTTGCCCTAAAATTGTTTCAAGCTCCCATACTATACTAATACCCGAGTATTGTTTAAAATTAGCGCCCATTTTTTTTTCAGGTCACATATAGCTATTTTAAAGGGCTTCCAAAGTTCAGGATAGTACATTTGGTGTGTTTGATTTCTCATCCATGCGTTCAATTTTATTTGGGCCTCCTTGTGGATGGGATCTTGAGACGCTCAATCTGTCAATGGGCGGATCCCTACAATGGACCTCAGATGACAGTTTGTGAGGTGTTATTGGTAGGTCGATTTGGGTTTAATGGGCTGAACAACTACTAAAAAGGGGTGGTGGGTTGTTGCTCTATCTTGATGTGTTGGCGTAGTGTTGCCACTAGTTGGAGAAAGAGAGTGAGTCTGTTAGAAAGAGTTTTTTTTTTAATTTATCTACTAGGGTTGCTTTCCCCCTCCTTCCAGTGGATTTCCCCTATGTTTGGTGGTGGTAGGCGTTGCTAAGTCGATCGAAGGCTTTTTTCAGGCTTTAATCGGTGAAAATACTAGGGGGGTATGTGGTGGTATTGGCTGTAGATAGATGTGGTGGTAGAGCCTTGAGGTTTTTGTGGTGGAGGTCTCAAAGGTTGGAGATGATTCTAGCTGCTGGTGGTGTTCAGCGGTGGTCGACAAATGATTGGTGGAATGATAGTAGTTGGAGCTTCCCGCTTTGCAATCGAGGGTGGTAACGTAAGCTGACACATGGGCGTGGGCCATGGTGGCCTTTGGTACGGGCCTTGGCAAGGACAAATGTCCTATTTCTAAGGAGGCGTTTCACTTTGTTGGTCTTACCTTTTTAGCTGGCTGAGAGGTAGTCGATTTTGGATTGATTTGATTCTAAAAATAATCATCATTTTGTTTTTGTTGTTTAGCGTTATATTAACAAGGGTTAAATACACTTTAGTACCTCAAAATTAACCGAAAATCTCATTTAAGGACCGAAATGTTGGATTTTTACAATTAAGGGTCTGGAGTTTAATTAGGCTATTAACAAGTACTTCCGTCCAAATTTCTAACTTTGGAGACCAAATCATCAGGGGCAAAATCATCCATTTAGGCTTGGACAGAGTACTTATTAATGTCTTAATTAAAAACTCCACACCTTTAATTGTAAAGATCGAACATTTGAGTCCTCGAATGAGGTATCCGTGTACTTTTGGGGTACTATAGTGTTTTTAACCCTTCTATTCTTTTTATGTTTTGCTTCTTCTTCAGGAAGCACACACTGAACACACACAATCACTTACCCACTTGCCCTCTCTGCCCACCACCCTATTGCCCATCACCCACCCCACCCAGCTTATTTCCCAAGCCCTGCCCATAGCGAAGCACACGTACAGACACAAGTGCGCGCACACACATACATAGACTCACACACACAAATGCACACACACACACACACACACAAGATACACACAGATGCGCACACACAGGACATGCGCGCGAGCGCGCACACACAGAGACATACTGTCACACAATTACACACTTGCCCAGCCACCCCTTACCCCTATTACCCCCTCCCCCAAGCACATACCTATACACAAAATACACACCACTACAAGAAAAATCATCTCTAGCGATAGAAGGCTATCCGTCACTAAAATCCAAGTTTAGCGACGGAATCTCTCGTCGCTAAAAGTCTGTTGCTAAATGATTTTCGCAATCAGTCACTAAAATCCAATTTTAGTAACGAAATCTACCGTCGTTAAATGATTTCAGCCATAGAATATATTTAGTGACGGTTTTTTAGTTACGGGAGAGCACCGATGGAAAATCCATCGCTAAAATAATTTACCAAAATTTTTAATTTTGGAAATAAAATTTGCGACGGACTATTAGCGACGGGTCTCAATTTGTCATTAAATGTTATGGTTAAATTTCATAGCTAAAAGTCTGTCCCTAAAAGTCATGAAAATAATGTTTTTAGTGACGGGTCTTTAGCGACAATAGAGTCTGTCGCTAAAGTCCAATAAAATTTGAAAAAGAATACTTTTAGAGATGGACCTTTAGTGGCGGCACAATCCGTCACTAAAAGTGCAAATTTTTTTTTTTAAAAAAAAGAACTTTTATCGACGAACTTTTAGTGATAGCAGAATCTGTTGCTAAAAAAGTCCAAAAATTTTGAAAAATAAAACTTCTAATGATGGCAAAGCCCGTCATTATAAGTTTTTCTTCCTCAAAATCTAATCTCCTTCTCTATTCTCCTTCTTTCTTTTCTTTCTTCTCTCTCTTTTCCCCGCCCCATTGCTCTATCCCCCGCCCCATTGCTCCATCACGGCACTGGCCACCTCCATATCCCTCGGCACTGGCCACCTCCATATCCCTCCGCCCTCACCACCATTCTCGCCATCCCCTCCGCCCTTCACCTCCATCACACCCCACTGCCCTACCTCCCACCGCCTGCAACCCCGTCGACTGGCCACCACAGCCCCGGCCGCCCACTGCTCCACTGCCAGCCTCCTACCGACCCCCACTTGTATGTATTAATCAAATGCTAGAATTTTTATTTTCAATGAGAGAAATTACATTTGTTACATGTTAACGTTATATGGTATGAATAATTACATGTTATAATTATTATAGTTGTTAACCATTGTATTAATCTCATATTAGAATTATATTTTGTTATATATTATAATTATATTGTATGAATAATTGCATGTTACAATTATATGTTGTAGTTGTTATAATGTATAATTATATTGCTAGTTAGAAAAAATTAACCCTAATCAACCCTTATTAACCATAATTAACCCTTATTAAACCTAATTAACCCTAATAAGTCCTAATTATACCCTAATACATCCCTAATTAAACCCTAATAAGTCCTAATTAATCCCTAATCAACCCCTAATTAACCCTAGTTGGCCCTAATTAAACCCTAATTAACTTTAGTTGACCAATTAAACCTAATTAAATCCTAATACATTCCTAATTACCCCTAATAAGTCCTAATTAAACCCTAATACATCCTTAAACCCCAGACCCTAAACCCTAATATTTAAATTAATCATACTGATTGTGCAACTGGATGCCTTGCAGGAGGGGTTCAACTTGAGTCGCCTAAATAACTGGCATTGGGGCTATAGTTTTGCATATATTGGCAAAAATTACGGGCAATGGCCACATGACGCACGGAGCCGACGAGAAAGATATTACCCGAGGGTGCCTTGATGGAAGAGTGGAAGGGGTATCCCTCTCATTGGATCTCACCATCTGTATAGGGGGCAGATGGTTGATCAGTGGATCACTGATCAGCATATGAGACGAAGAGTAAGAGTGGGAGGGAAGGAGAACAGAGAGGATCTGGATCCTACACAGGAGGGGGGTCAATGCCTCATGACATTGTCCGATACAGGAATACGGCTGAGCACCCGAACCTAGAGCCGGATGAGGTCGTTGCTCTGACGTACACTCTGATGTATGTGAAGAAGAAGGATAAGAATGATGCACATTACGATTATGTATTTTATGTACATTGCCTTAATGTCTTCAGTGTCAATCACTGTATTATAGGCCTTGTATGACTAGATCAGGGGATCTAGGCAGCAATCCGACAAGCCATCATCATGCACAAGTACGGGTACGGTACCAGGGTATTAAAACGGTGGCTGGATACACCGAGGGTTGTCAATAAGTAGAAAGGGAGTGTACACGGCCTGCCCAGTACGAATGCATGTCCCGTGATCGGAGCATTCCCACCCATACTGCCCCTCCACAGACACAGACACCACCCGCAGGGCGACTTTTACATCCGACTAATATTCACTGCTTTACGGAGGAGGTGTTCCGGATGATTAGCGCACGAGGGAATCAGCAGGGCCCTGCTGCTGGAAATCCCGAGCCAGATCAGATGATCAGTAGGATCCAGATCCCTATTTCGGCGAGCCCTAAGCTCTTCTCCTCTCATGCTTTCCTGAACTTGTGCTCCCCTCTCCTCCCCTATTTGTATCCCCCTCCTGCTCCCTGTTATATCATGTCCAGAATGAACAATATTGTATAAATTTTATGTTTAATTAGTATATATAGTTTTGATTATTGAATAAATATACTTTATTTTAGGGTTATATGATTGTTGATCTATCAGCAATCATTTACCCCTAACGTGGATTGAGAGAACTGGGATTGAATTTGAGTTACATGTTTGGGTATTAAAAAAAATTATACTTTTAGCGACGGATTTTATCCGGTTGCTAAAAGTTCGGTACATTAAATCTTTTAGTGACGGAATATACCATCGCTAAAGGTATTAGTGAAGGGACCTTTTAGCGATGGAATCCCCGTTGTTAAATATCAGTTAGGGCTTTTAGTGACGGGGATTCTGTCGTTAAAACCTTTAGTGACAGTATACTCTGTTGCTAAATATTTTTTAAAATTATTAAATTTACAAAAATAAACTAAAATACAGATATTATCTTTAACGACGGAATTTCCATCGCTAATGAATTTATTATCCCGCCGCTAAAGTTAGTCTTTTTGGCAATGGATTTTCAAATTCCATTGCCAAACTTTTAGTGACGGGCTTAATCGCAACGGACTTTTAACGACGGAGCATCCATCACTAAAAGTATTTTACAACAGGATATGGACTTTTAGTAGCGGAATTTTTCGTCGCTAAAAGTCAGTTTCTTCTAGTGCACATTCTCTACGTAAATGTGTGTTTTGGGTTTCTGTGAGTGTGTCGTTTTGTGTGTGCATTTTTATTTGATTCTTTGTATGCTTGTGTATGTGTGTATTCGTGCATGTATGTGTATTTTGTATTTCCTTAGGTGTTTGCATTTTCTGTGTTTGTGTGTTTCTGGGTGTGTGTTTAGTGCGTATTTCTAGATGAGATGTTTCACCAAATTTGGTGAGGGAGGTGTGTGGGCGACATCTTCTCAAAGCCATGGTGGGTGGGGCTTGAGGTGTGGTGGTGGGGGAGGTAGGTGGTTGAAGGACAAGAAGGCAAAAATAGAAAAACAGAGGAGAAAAAAAATCAAACATGGGGGATTATTTTGCTCTTGACGGTTTTGTCTCCAAAGTTAGGGATTTGGATTTAAGTACTTCCTAATGGCCTAATTGGAACTCTAGACCCTTAATTGTTAAAATCGAACATTTGAGGTCCTCAAATGATATTTTTGCCTATTTTCAGAGTACTAAAGTATATTTAACCTTAAAAAAAAGGGAAAAAAAGCTTGGATGGGCGACTTTGCCCTTAATAGTTTCGTTTCCAAAGTTATAGCAATTTGGATGAAAATACTTCTTAATGGCTTAATTGAAACTCCAGACCCTTAATTGAACTTCTCATTTTCTTGATTCCCATCCATATAATCAATTTTATAAACTGGGCTGTGGAATTCAGTGAGATTTCTGCATACTTTTGGGGTATTAAAGTGTATTTAACCCTTAATTTTGTGTTGTTAACTTGTTTATTTGCTTAATAAAAAGAAAAAGAAAATTCTGGTTTGCTGGTTATTTAGTTTTGGTATATTTTTGTGTTTGTTGGATAGCACCTATTAGGCGCTCTCTTTAAATCTGACCCAGCGAATATCTAACCCATTCTGACCCGTTAGGAGCTATTTTTTTTTTCTTCTTTGAGTGGGTTATGGGGTGGGTATAGTATTTATATTTGTAACCCGCTGCGGGTATGAGTCGGGTTTGGTATTCTCTCTAATCCGTCCCGATATCCAAATCGTACCCGCCCCGATTAATATAAATCCTAACCCTAAATGATATTCAATCCTAGCAATCCATTTGGTAGTATTACTATTTCAACTTTAGACAGAAACTCTATCCCTCTTTTCTTTTCTCTCTTGTCTGAAATCTTCAGCCGCTCTCTTCTTCTCTAGAACTCTTCAGCCGCGTTGCCCCTATTCTCTCCCCCATACCGTCACCCCCCACGGCCACAAACACCACCTCACCACCAATCACCGTCCTCACCGTCACCCCCAACGGCCACAAACCATCGTCACCCTCCACCATCCACCTCCCGAGCCGCCCGTCTTCTCTAATAATTGGACCATTACAATCGGAACAAAAACAATATAGTCTAATCTCCTTCGATCTGATGTTGCGGCTGGTTTTTGCCAAAAAGCCTTGTCCTTCTCTGTTCCTTTATAGCATCGTGTTGCTTGTACGAGTCATACAAAATGTGCAGTTTGATGTATTTGGTCGATTTATTTAGTTCCTATATTATTTGTTGTAATACAGACTATGTAATTAGGTTTATAACATGTGTTATAACCAGTGAGAATATAACCATTTAATTCATGTTTGGTGGTGTAATTCATTATGTCTCTTTTAGAATATTTGGACATTTACTTAATTTTCGTCCTATTTTAGTTGTCGTTGCAATACACATACAACTTTGAAAAATAGGGCAGTTTTGGGCTTTATGAAAGTTCGCTGGGTCGGGGATGGTATTCCCATCCGTTGAGTGGTGCATGAGGACAACCGGGGTAGGTACAGATTTTATAAGATCCGCATCCGACCCGCCCCATTGTCATTCCTAGCACCTAATGAGGCAGTTTGTTGGCATCCCTAGGCTGTCTGTCTGTACTTTTCTTTTCATGTTTTCTTAAGTTGGTGCTTATTGGATGTGATTTTAGTCCCTGTATGCGTGTGTCTATTTTCTTGCCCTTTATGGGCTTGTTGTAACTGAACTACCTACTATCTTTTCCTTAAGTAAACGAATATTCACCTATATCTACTAGTCATCAGATCGATGTATTATTATACCCAAAAGAAAAATAAAGATACTACCATCCAAAATGCTAATTAGGTTACTATCATGCTCTGAATCTTTGCTAATAGGAACAAAAAAAGTGGGGTATTGGAAATTGTTGGTTTTCCTTACGAAGAATGAGACTCCTGTTACATTTGCTCTGCAATAAAAGTAGGGAACTCTACTGCTACCCTTCTATTTGTACAAAAGTGGACATGATTTTAGTCTAGCTAAAGATTATGGTCACTGAACCTTTTTGGAGACTCAAAGCATTCTATCGGTTGTTGGCATGAAAATGTCACACGTACAAGTCTTATAGATTCTTCAGTGGGTCCAGCAATTAGCTGACCAAGGTCATGTTCTGTAGTCCCTTCAAGGGTCCAATTCTCAAGGCACACAACTTTTTTTTTTGGTACTCTCAAGGCACACAACTGGTCAAGCAAAGTAAGCACGCAAGGGTCCAGTTCTGGTATCCCTTACTGACTCGAACCCACTTGGAGTCCAGTATAATTAGCCTTAATCAGTGCCTTAGTGGAGCTACATCTCTTTGTGCATACACGCAACTTGTACCTTAAGCTTAAAGTTTCACATTGTTGTCATGGATACTCTAAAACTGGTGTTCCCGTGTTGCTAGCCCATCTTGGCTATGCACTTTTGGCAGCTTCCGAATCCCGCTCTCTCTCGACACGCCAACTATTATTCAACGGTCAATTCAAATACTACCAAGTCGGTCAACCTCAAGTGCATGCTCAAGTCATGTATCATACTCAGACTCTATCTAGGCCTGTCTAGTAGGCGACTCCTTCGAGACACTGCTTCGGCGTATTGGGTAGACGATTCCTTGTAGACACTACCTCGGCCCATATGGTACGCGATTGCTGCGGGACAATACTATGGTGTACTCCAAGTGCTCCGATGCAAGGACTCGTCATGGAGATAGGTAACTCTTCTAGGATACTAACTCCGCCAACGAGTCCAAGTGCTTTGGCATGAGGATTCCCTTCCCGCTAAATAGACGGCTCCTCCGGGACACTAGCACAGCATGTCGGGTAGGCAACTCCTTTGGGACACTACCTTGGTCTATCAGGTACATGACTCTTCCTTGACTCTTCCCTAGTGCCCACCGAGTGCTCTGGCACAAGGACTCGCCAACGGGATTGGCGACTCCTCCGGAACATTCTCTCCTCTAGGGTGTTTGGGTGATTAATTTACATGCTTCGGCACTAGAGGATCATCATCGACACCCCTATGGACTATAACCCCCGGTCACTCCAAGGCAGGAGTGGCTCTACAGAGTGCATCGTCCCTAGTCCATTTGGCAACTAGGCATCCAGGGGCGGGCCACCCCCATGACCTCGAAAAAGGGGGAAGAGGGGTGTGTGTGTGTTGGGGGGGGGGGGGGGGCATTGCACACCTAAACATTTTTGGAATTGTTTTTAATTTTTTAGAAAATGGATAAACATATTAAAATATTTACAACTATGCCATTATATTGTAACATTAATTTATTAGGTTTTGTTTTTATTTTATTTTTTTACTCATTGTGCCCTGTCATAATTTTTGTATGTTAATTTTTATGTGACTAATGTACACTCATACAATTGATAACCATATTAGTAAGATATCTATACAGTAAGACTTGAGTTTTTTTTTTTCATGCAAAATTAGTAGTTTATTGTTAACTAAACTTAGTAAGTTAAATAAATCACAATGCATAGTGAAAATATATTGTTAATAGTCAAATTGAGCAATCTATTTTGTATTTAACGCACTCAATATTGACGCTATTTATAATGTGTTTTTGATTATTCATGTTTTATGTGAACTTTAATTGAACCTTCTAAATTCTTTTGTGTTAGCCATTAAATCCTTTTTATGATTTTTTGACACCCTCGATCAGACATTCTGGGTTCGCCCCTGTAGGCATCGGGCCTTCCCACTGCTATCACGTCAGGCCTTCCCACTGCTATCAAGTCCTCTGCCTCATTCGACGCCTTTGTGGGACTCAACAAAGGCTTTGGACTAGTGGCTCAATGAAGGGGTTCTCTAGCCACAACAGCACTGTGTGAGCTAGTTTTCTGAGTAAACAGAGTGAAGTTACGCAGGACAGGCTGGGTAAATATGCCGTTCAACAGTTAGTGAAGCGCCAACAATTCTAGCCCCCTCGGTGAGATGTCACCCCTGAGAGTGCCATGTGTCACTTGATGACATCACCTTCTCAACCCTGTAAATAAGGGTATTGAGAATTCATTTTTAAGAGATTGGAACTCATTTTCACATTTCACTTTCTCACTCTACAATTCTAGAGCTTGAGAATTCTAGAGAGAGAAACACACATGACCCTGACGTTGGATCTTGACTCTGGACCTAAGCATTGGCTCTGACTGTAGTCGTGCATTTACGATGCACCTTCATTCTCGCAGCACTGCCACTCCTCAGGTCTGTTTGGGAAACTTATGTCTTTACCTCTGCTCCCTTCTTGCTCTGTCCCACATCAGCATACTTAATTTCTGACTCGAACTGCATTAATTGTGACACCTCCACGTATGTAGCTAATGCACTTCCTTAGCATCATCCTATTCATAGTGTTGATGTGTTACAGCTGCCAGGACCATTAACTTTGCTAGAACTCATAGGCGGATGCTAGTCGTAGGACACCAGTTCCAGAAAGATGAAACTTGAAGATGCTGGTAGGTGAAGTTTGAGCTGCTGTCTGCAGCTTGAGCAAACTCCGGTTTACATAAAGCATAAGAATGACCCTATCAGTGCCATCAATTCACTTGAAGAAGATGTATGGGTGGCACAGATAGCTTCAATAAAAGAGAGCTGTAAAAGGGCCAAAGTAATTAATCCATCTTCGGTGGGAATGAGGATGTCAAGAGGTTAGCATTTGTGATCTTTAGCAGTCTACAAAAGAGTTGAAATTATGAAACAAAAAGAGTGACTTGCCACTTGCCAATTATGCTGCTTCGAGCCTCACGGTTTAATTTTATTTTGACTATATGCCACGTTTTTTAAGTTTCACAGCTGTGTCAGAAGTCAGAACCACCGGGAATGCAGAGGGAACCTCCACATGAACTAAGAGAACGGTTTAGAGGCTGCCATGATGGAACTGTACATGGCTAAGAGTAAATGTGTTGATCTTCACTGGCAGTTTCATGCTACAGGCTACCTAATTTTGGTTGCTAAAGTAGATTTCCATGCCTCATTTACGGGGGTTGTAAGAAATTGGTTATGAAATTAAACGTTCATGAGGAGAGAGGTGTACGACTTTGCGACGCAAAAAATGTTGCAAGCTCGGCCATATGATAAGGATACATCAACCGCATTCGTCCCCTTCGCGGGGCATTTACTAGGTATCTTAGACATGACATATAGAAACATGACTTTATATTGGATTTAAATGGCAGTTGTGAACCATTTACATGAGGACAGGTTAGAGGTGAACAGGGAGCGTGCGGCGGTATTGTTTCTGCTGAAGTAGTTGTAAACATGTTTCGATGCATGCTAGAGAGGAACATCAATGCTATAGAAACTTCGGTTCAATGACATTTAACATGTGCAAAGTCTGTTAAAAAAGGCTTTATAATCTAGTTTGGGATTTTTATTTTCCTTAGCTAAGGTGGTGAATTTACATAAAGCTAGGAATGACTAAAAGGTCAAGAGAGGCGCTGCAGTACAGGTAGGATTGCCAGTTGCCACAAACCACTAGTATAAGTCACCACAATGATGCTCAAAGCAGTTAACAGGATGGTCAAGCACTGCATCGCACTCCTTCTTGCTTCTCTGAAGAGGCTTCTCAGGTAAACAGTTCCGACGATCATCAAACACAGTCCCCTTGGCAGTCAAGTTGCTGCAAATCCCCTCCTCCTCACAGAAGAAGTTATAAGAATATGTGAAGTTTGCCAAATTAGGCAAAACACATACTCCCACTGGCACATTTCCAGTCATCATATTATGGCCGAAATTTAGCTGCTCCAAATGAGCCAAACCTGCAATACTATAAGGTATTGGACCAACAAGTTTGTTAGAACTCACATCCAATACTCTTAACTTGTATAAATACCCCACCTCTGGTGGCAAACACCCTGATAAGTTAGTGTTGATCAATAGCAACTCCTCTAAGGTGTTTGCAAAGTTTGCTATACTCGGAGGGAGGCATCCCCCAAAGTTATTATTAGCAAATACCACTACAGAGGCTGTGCTTGTGCCTAAATTTGATGGAATTACTGAAGTGAAGCGGTTATTATTCACGAATATGGCATCAAGGTTTTTGTTGAAGAGTTGTGGAGGTAATGGCCCTTCAAATTCATTGTAGCGAAGGTCGAGGTATTGCATGCTAGAAAGGGAGAGCACAACGTAGGGAAAAGGTCCAACGAATCTGTTATTACTGAGATCAAGCTCAAAAAGGAGAGTGAGATTTGGTAAAGTTAATGGGAGTACGCCACAGAATCGGTTAGAATTTAAATGGAGGAGTGCGAGGTCAGACAGGAGGCCTAGTTCGTCAGGGAGGAATCCAGCTATGTCGGCACGATTGAGGTCAATCCCAGCTACAACTTGGATTTTTGGGTCGTTGATGAATGGCGCGCAATATACACCGGTATAGTTGCATACAGAGGGACCAACCCAATTGGAAGTGAAGTTGAATGGATCAGAGTAGATCACACGTTTCCATGCTTGGAGGGCAAGGTAAGCTTGGTGGAGTCTTGGGTTTGTTACAAGGGAGGAACGGCTGTGATGGCGGTGGTGATGGGTGCTGGTGTAACCGTGCTTGGCGGCGAGATTGTTGATTGAGAAGGAAAGGTGAAGTAGTAATAAGACTAATGCAGTGCTTACGAGAGAAGAAGACAGAGCCATTGCCTTCGTGAGTTTATGGCAGTGAAATTGTGTTAGCATGCTGGTTTTTGTAAGGAGTTCCATCCTTATCAACAGAAAATTTTGCCATCTATGTAATGATGTATTTCCATGACCAACTTGGTTTCTTTTAGAAATTACTACATCTACTACTTACAGAGACATCTAATACCTAATGGCACCTAGTACATCATGTTTGGTAATTCATGACTTAAGAGTACACTACGTGACGTGGTGATAAAGATGAAGGAGTAAGATTTACATTTATGCCTTCGAAAATTGAAGAACTCTTTTTTGAAATGATGAACAAGTTAAATAAACACAAGAATTTGGCTGGAGACAACTCTATGTATCCATGGTCCAGGTAGATGAGGTAGTTATTCAATTATTCCTGAGGCTCTTGTTTTGGGTGTCCTGTACAAGTTTTTCAACAGCTGCGTACATCTACTCCAGCCTCGTAAATTGGCTGCCCTTTTGGCTTGTTTTCCAGTTCTCGTCCTTTTGCGCTGCAGAAGACAATACCTCCATGGACAGCCTTTTGCCCACGAGGCTATCAACTGGCAAAACTTCCGATTTTACCTATAAGAAGCGAAGTTTTCAAGATACGCTAAAGAATAACATGTAACATGTTCCTAAGAATACTCCGATCGATGTTTTGAGAGGATGGCCTGAAAGCTCAGACGATATGACAGTTAATGTGCATGAAAAGGATATACCTCCTTCCATGTAGCTTTTGCAGTTGTTTGAAGTGGAGCTGGAGAAAGACAGCCTAAGACCCTTTGAATAAGAGGATGAGAAGAGATCCGATTTCTTGAATTTGAAGGGATGACCTAAGACATGGTCATAAGTTGATCAGATTAGTGGAACAGCTCTAGAGATGCTTGTAAAAATTCAGAAGTCATCTGAAACAAGAAGATTTCAAAGAGCATATGATGAGGTAATGGAAACTGGAAAGGGAATTTACAAGCGTACTAGGTTGAGACTCGTATATATGTATATTACCAGAAAGTCAAAACTGGCAACTGCACCCAGTTTTAACGAGACGCAAATATATTTTCAAGTCTTTCGATCATCAACGATGGTTTTACTTTAGAATTTGCAAGTTCATCTGCAGATAGTTGGCGTCTTGGGGATCCGTTGGTAGAGTTTAAAGCTGGTTCACGTGGCATCTTTAATCGTATCTATGTATCTGCTTATTTTCGCGGTTAGTTGGTTCTGTATTAAGAACAAAAATGGATAAAACCTAAGGCCACTTTCATGCCACCACTTGCTACATCATAATGAGACTTCACACTAAACTGGTTCTGAACACGAGGCCTATGGCCACTTTCTGCATCAGCTCAGTTAACTAGCTAGCTATGACCAACATACATCTCCAGTTTGCCACCTACATAAGCAGAAATTAGCTATAGCTACACTCAATTTGCAAAAATATTGCTTATTTTATCAGTAATTAAGCTCATCTGGTTATACACATCAAAGGAGATGCTGAAGATAATCACTAAGATTCATGCGGCATCGCCGTTTGTTTGAACCTGGCTTATCTTGGGCATAAAAGTTCTTTGCCCCTGATAGACATGAGCTTTATTCTTTATTCTTCACACATTACTGGCTTCCCTTGGATGGTGCAATTATCAGAAATAGTTCTGAATTGGTGCTGATCCACAAGAGATTGGTTCAAAATTGAATAAGCATCTATGAGAGTTGTGACAGAGGTGATGAGGTTCAGGATGAAGTTCCTAAGCGCCAAAAATGTAAAGCAATAAAGATAATGTATTACCAGAGAAAAGAAACAAGAAGTTCAAAATTGGAAAATGTAAGTATATAAAACAATTTGCACCTTCGCATTCAAAAGCCCAGGTATAGCGTAATTTGATATACGAATACAATATTCTTATTTTTTCCTCATAAGAAAGTAATAGAAACTAGTATTTATAGCTCACACACAACAATATCATACGGTAAAAGGCTGATTCAAAATAGATGATTCTAGCATGTATATTGATAAGTCATGGAGATGTCATGACTCGTATGCACTAGTCTATGTTTGTAACTTTTTATTTATGTCACTCTCTTATTAACCACAAAAAAAAATCCCTGATACTTAATCAAAAGCGCTGGAGAGAAGACCGCCTACAGATAATCTCACTACTATCATCTTCGTCGTCATCACAAGTACCATTAACCACCACCCCCGGATCCATATTTCTTGCCCAGCAGCAGCAGCTGCAACTTGTCGTAACCAGCAAGTGCACCAGCACCTGCAACAGCACGCAGGATGTTTGCTCCTGTGCCCTTGAAGAACGATCTAGCGCCTTCCCTCTTGATAATCTGCTGGAATGCATCCAAAGAGCTCTTGTATTTGACAGCTTCTCCAGAGGTCATCATCATTCTTCTACGCACTGTGTCAATAGGGTAAGAAGCCAATCCAGCACCAACGGTAATACCCCAACCCAGTAAGAAACTTGCCAGGAAATTATCCTGCAAACACCCAAATAAACCAGAAGTCCATAAGTAGTCTGCAATGAGACCTTGCAACAAGAAGTCATGCATTGTGTGGAAGTTTGATTACTGAATCCCCAACAGAAATAGGCCGAACCCATGTAGTTTGACAAGAAAACTTTAGCACCGAGTAGGTGAAACATGGCCCTTTAAACAATAATCAAAAGGGCATATCAGAGGTAATTCATGTGTGACAAGAAAACTCTAGCAGTCAATAGGTGAAGCATGGCCCTTTAAACAATATTCAAAAGGGCATATCACAGTTAAAAGTAATTAACACTCATATACTTCAGGAACAGCTTGGGTCATTCATCTGACACAAGTAATGTAAAGGACCAGACAATAATTCCAATGACCTGCATTAAATTTAACCAATTCAACATGCCAAAATCTCAAAGCACCAACACTAATGTGCCAAGTTTGACCTGCAAGGGGAAAAAAATGGACTCCTCAACTTTAGTAAGTAAATTTCCAATTAAAGCTTAAAAAAGCAGTCGAAAAGTTGCTACGAGGTTGCCCAGAATTCTACACCATGAGAACAAACAAAATATGAAGGCTCTACCAAAAAAATAAGAATATGCATAAAGCCCCAAATCCAAATGAACCAACACAAAAAAACTACTGCTAGTTTTCATAAACTCACCTGCAATTTACCAACAAGAAGCACGGGTTTCAGCGAATCATACATTCCAAAATAAAGCCCACGGTAAACTATAATTCCCACACATGAGATGTTGAATCCACGATAAAGCCCAACTATACCATCGGACTTGATAGTTTTTCTGTAAACGTCAAGTAAACCATTAAACTGCCTTTCACCACCCTTGTTTGCAGCCTTGGCATCATTAGCTAATCGAGTTCGTGCATAATCCAGGGAATAGACAAACGCAAGAGATGTAGCACCAGCAGTGCCACCAGATGCCAAGTTCCCCGCAAACCACTTCCAGTAGCCATCTCTTTCTTTCTTGAAGTTAAAAAGCCTCTTAAAGTAGTCTTTGAATGCAAAGTTCAAGGCCTGGAAAGTTATACAAGTTTCATGTCATGAAGATAGGATTGCACAAAATTATAAGGACAACGAAACAGAAATTTCTACAAGTTCAACTCCGTCTTGGTTTAAATGCCAAAGATCAGAACGGTGATTAGCTCAGACCATATCTACCAAATCAGCAGCATAAAATGAATATCAACAATTACCAGAAAACAAGCAATGGTCTTATCATTGAACTGAAGTGCCTTCTGTTGTGCATACATATATGCACTTTAAAACACATACCAAGTGATAACTGAACATATAAGCATGAATTGGTGTAAAAACAGGTAAGTATAACATTTCTTGGAAACTGCCTGAACTGTAGGATACAGATAGAATAGGCATTCAAGGAACAAGCAATCTCCTTTTTTATATCAACACCCTGAAGAAAGCAGAAATGTTATCATATTTCTAAGGCAAATTTGAAAATCTTCCCCAACTAGCTAAAACCCCATGCTATGCACAGGAAGGGAGGTAGTTGGATGGTTAGAGTACATGGGGTTGGAGGTTATTTTGTGCCCATTTAAAGTTTAACACCTATTTAGCTTTATTTTAGAATTGTAAGAATTCAAGAAGTAGGATTAGTTTTTTGGAAGGAATACAAGATATTAACCAAATGCAAATACATATAGGATAGATAACGACACCCGGAAACCTAAAACTGAAAGGAATGGAAGAAAGAGCGGAAGACTTCGTTACATTTTGTCTAAAATACCTCTTAAAAGTGGTCCAATCACCTTGTTGTTACCACAAAAACAAGGTTTCGCCAATGAGATAGAAAAATATGTAAGGAGGAGCACTTTTGTTTCGTGATGGAATTGTGTTAATCTACGTCAATTCCTACCTAAACCCAACTTACGTCAATTCCCCAAAAAAATCGATCCGTTAACATGCAATTCATTGTCTTTGCAATTCCTACCTAGTGCAAATATCAACTTGCGACATAAGTAATCAAACAGAAAGTCAACAATCTTGCAAAACATTATTCTATCTCAAATTATGTTTTGCGGGGAATTGAGAAAAGAAGGAAATTAGGAAGGCAAGAAAGAACAAGAAATAGTATTAACCTGGGTAGGAAAGTATCTCAAAACATTAGCGGTGTTGCCTCTCCAAAGAGAATAGACGCCCTCTTCTTTGACAGTTCTAGCAAAACAATCAGTAATCCCCTTGTATGGTTCTGACAGCCGACCAGCTTTGATCATCTCATCCTGATTCTGAATTAGGAGCTTAACTCGCTCGATTGGAGCAGCAGCTGTTTTAGATACAGCAGCAGAGACTCCACCCATGATGAAATCTACCATGAAACCGCCCCCGGTTTTTTCTGATGGAGCTTGTATCAAAATGGGAGAAAGCGGTGAGACAGGTTCCAAACCAATGCGCCGGCATGGCAGCAGGTACTGACCTTGCAGACCTCCATTCACATACGTACCGGTCAAACCCTGTAGAACAGTATTTCTAGAGGGCATATTATGGGGAATTCGAGAGAAGATGTAAGATTTCCGGTCCATTTTTTGAAATAGAGAAACGTGCGGTGATTGATCCGTCATATTTGCACATCAAGGGAATGACCTGCACGGGTGAATTGCCACTTATGAGAAATCTCCAAGGTTAAGCTGAATACAACACGAACAAAGGCAAGTAAACACGTAAATATTTTGATTCCAAAAGTAGGAATCACTTTCGAAGCCAGAAAAAGCTTCTCTCCCCAATAAATCAACTAACGTAAATATTTGCATAATCCTTAAAAGTAGTACTAAGAGACGTAGGATCCTCTAACAGACTAATCTGATCATGGTGTTGATTCCAGAAGTCTGCACACCGCCAAACTGAACTGCATTAGTTGAGGCAAAGAAACTAGCCAATTTCATGTATTTATTTGTCCTGTCATTACTGTATGTTGTCTAAGCAATCAAATGGAGATTATGCTCCCATCCACGGACTAGACAGAGTTCCCTTTTATTATAAAGCATAACATCCTTTGAGAAAAAATTGGTGCAACTTGTGCCAACCTAATGCTGATGACTGAGCAACTAATACAATGCCGCACATCGTCCATTATTTTGAAGCTGCATGTTGCAAATAATACTTATAACCAAGGGGATTTGTAAGTGCACCAAAGAAGTGTCTCAAGTTTCACGGACTCCAAGGACAAATTATGTCTGCTTCTGCAGTTAGAACCTGCCTAAAGAAGGGTAATACTCAAAGCGAAATCGGAAACTTGAAAAACCCAAAAAGCACCATTCCTTTAACTCAATGCTGTGCCTAATTGACCAAAACCCAAGGACTATAAAAGAGTCATTAACAATTCATTTTCTACCAATTTATGTCTCGTAAAAATTTACATGTAAAACTGCTGTCCCTCAAACTTGGAAGATATTCTCAGAGGCAAACAACTTAAGAAACTTTCAGCTTCTGCACCAGAAAATGACATGTTTGAAGTTGAGCACATAATCTTGAAAAAAAAAATACTCAAACAAGCTCTTAAACCATTTCCTTTCCCTTCGATTCTCACAAGTCATCATTCTGCTACAATCCCACACTGTCCTATACGGGTAGTTCCCCATCGCTTTTGAGAGGCTGAAAATTACTTCTGAAACGCAAAAGCAGCTGCTCGAAGCGTTTATCTACCAACTGCTTTTACGTTCCAGAATCAATTCTCTGCGTGCGTTCAAAGTAAAGCACCTGAGTACGTTCTTTTGCGCAAAAAGCATTCAACATCCGGAGTTATTATTTAAAGCAGTTTTCCGCTTTCGAGCATTTTTCAAAAGCAGAAGCAACCCTAAACTTTAGGACCCAACTAACCACATCCTGGCGTATGAAACCAATAAAATCACCATAAACAAGAACATGCAACAAAGAATTTCCTTGCCATCAAGAGCTTCAATAAGTAGACAGTCATATAAGGCATAAAACATATATAGGATGACTAAAAACTTTCTGTAGCTAAGTCAGGTGACCAAACACAGAAGATGACTACTTAATTAATTCCGTAGGAGAAAGATGGATAGCAGGTACCAGGGATGGAGATCGAGCGGAGGAGACGAAGAAACCTTGAGCTATTCGAAAAGTGGCCGAGAGAGAGAGAGAAGAGAAGAAGCTCCACCTGGTTTTTGCTGGTGAGGAGAGAGAGAAGGGGAAGAGGTGTCACTGCTCTTACAGAAACAGAGCCAGGAGGTGGCACAGTACTCGACGGCCTTAAACTTGGTCACACGAATTCTGTTGGAACCTTCTACAACTTGGTAGAGGCTTATGCACAAGCTGATCCGGATATCACATCATAAGGGCCGAAATTGTGGAATTAATCTATTTATATATACTAACTTAGTAACCTGAGCTAAGTTCGACTCTGTTTTTAAAATAAAATATAATAAAAGTTTTAAAAAATATATTTATGTGTATCATATAGATAAAAAAAATTAACAGTATAAAAATATATTATTTGATTACAAAGATTAATCTTAGTACCTAAATTAATCACGACTAACTTAAGTAAAATATGAAAAGATGAATTCACTTGCATTGCTCTTAACTTCCGATTATTAAATAGTATTTTTTTTATTAGACTACATGCAATAATTATAAGATATTCTTATGTATATGTGTATTTACATGTAATTTTATTATACTGTAAGTTGAAGGACAAATAATATATAGCGACACAATGGAGTCGCTGGTTACTTGTCTTCTTTGAGTTTTTGTTTGGGGTTGTTAAATAGTATTTCAAATGAATATTGGTTTAGCACTTAGAATAGTAGAATAATCAGGCTGGTACCATTTAAAGTTAAATAGCGAATACGATTGTAGTTTTAATTAAAATATGATGATGCTATCAAGTATCTCTTTTGAATTGTAAATGTTACATTGATTTAATTATTTAACTTCAGATGGTCATTAAGGTATTACATATATATGTTCCTGAGGTTTTATAACAATTAAGTAAAAATTTAAAATAAATAAATTTAACTGAACGACCACATAATATTCAATATTTTATGTATATATTTTTCTTTAATTCTTATAAAATGCTAGTAATAAGAATATTTAATTGATGAACATGCCGCGTCCTTATTTTAGAGTATTGAAATTATTTTTCACATCTTTTATGACTATTATGTGTCTCTAAATTATAGTTTCTATATCTATTAAATGCATCTAATGATATTTTTTTCATAAATTATACTTATTTTAGCACCATAATCTAACATTGATATAACAAATTATGTCAGGTTAGACCTATAATTATAATCAGCTTGTAAAGGATAACAAATATAATTATATTAGGCTAATATTATAAAGCGAGCGTTAATCAATTATTTGTTATTGAACTCGCACAATAGTCACCAGTCATACTTGTAATCAATTCCATCACAATCAGAATTAAATTTTAATACTTATAAGTTGTCTAAAATTTACTATTTATTATTTTTAATGAAATTTAATAAGTATTACTGAAAAAAACTATTTTATTGATGATAAGGGCTCTATATATAAACGAATTGGTAAATATTAGTTTTGTAGAATTAGATGCATATATTTTTGCATCATAAAGATTTTAAATGTTCCAAAAATAAAGTAAATAAGAATTATTTGATTATTTTTTTAATGTAAGTGATTTATTTTCAAAATTTCATAAATGTGATATAGCTACTTGTTGATCACGCGGTCATATAATTTTTTCTACTAAATCTCATATGTCATTTTTGTTTTCTAGATACATTATTTTTTATTTTTTGTATGAGAAGGTTAGTTTTAAGGACATGATTGTCAAAATTAAATCCTAATAAGTTAATACATTTAGAGCTTTAGAATTAATTTTTACATTATATAAGCTTTCCTAATATAGCCTTCATATAGTTTTTGTAAAAATAAAGAAGCTTAAAAATAATAAAATTTGCATGCATTTAGAGACACTAATCCTTTTCAACTATCAAATTTAGGAATAAGTTTTATCATTACTGTAATTTTAATTAACAATAATTGTAAAGTTATTTGTTGATAGTGTGCTCTCACCCATAAAATACAGTCAATTTTTTATTTTATGAAAACATTCTAAAAGCTATACATTATATTGGTAAATCTTTACATCCATTATGGTATGCATATAATAAAATAAAATGAATATGAATCAAGTGTTAAATTATTTTTCTTATCTCAATCTCAATTATAACATCATTTTTTTCTCTCTCTTAATGTTATTTATATTATTTAGATATATGAATTTTATATTCATAGCAGAGAGTGATTTTAAGGATACATACAGTAGTTAAAGTTAAGTCATAATATATTAGTTCATTAATTAGTGCTCAAAACTAATTTTTTAATTATATAAAACTTATTGATATGAAAATTAACTTATCAAGAAATAAAGACCACATTCAAGATAATATTTGAGACCTATAGAGACATTTATAATGTTTATAATTTTATTTCAGTTTGAAAACATAATTTTTTGATATATCATATTTTTACATCTTAAAGTTCTTAAATGTTTTCGACTATAGTAATTAAGAATAATTTGATTTGATTGCACCTTTTTCTTCTATTTTATATGTGATTTCTTTTTAAAATCTTGTTTATACTAATACAGCTACTTTGTTGATCATGCGATCTTATCAAATCAAAAATTATCCTATAATTTGATTAATGATTTTATGTATTGCATAGATAATTTGTTTACAATTATTATGTTATGTGTAAATACATATATATTTAGTAAAATATAATAAATTTAAATTAACTGTAACATAAAATTTTTGTTCTAAATATTCTATGTTGTTTTTATTTCTTAGATACATGATTTCTTATCTTCTTATGAGAGTGTTAGTTTTAAAAACATAAGAGTCAAAATTAAATTTTAAAAAATTAGCATATTTAAGTTTTAGAAGCAAAATTAAATAAACTTAATAATAAGGATCACATCCAAAATAATATTTACATACCTTTAGATACATTTACATGTTTAGTATATAGCTTTAAATCAATTTTATCTATCAAATTTATGAATATTCTTAGCCATTATTGGAATTTTAATTAATAATAATTGTACGGTCATTTGCTGGTTGTGTGATCTCACAAAAAAATTACGTCAAATTTTTTAATGTGCCAAAAGATTCCAAATGCTATATATTATATTGATAAATTTTTACATCGACCACAGTAAGCATATACTTTGGTCAGCATATATTAAAATATAACAAATATGAATCAATTATTAAACTATTTGTATTGTTTCAATCTCAATTGTAACATCATCTTCTTCTCTCTTCTAAGTTTAATATGTTATTTTCATTTTGTAGATATATGAATTTTTATGTTCATGTTAGAGAATGATTTCAAGGATAGAATGGTTAAAATGAAGTCATAATAAATTAGTTCATTAATTAGTTAAACTTTCAGAATGCTTAGAATTAGTTTTTCAAATATATAAAGCTTATTGATATAAAAGTTAACTTATCAAGAAATAAGGACCCGATTCAAGATAATAGATGAGGCCTTAAGAGACACTTATAATGTTATAATTTTATTTTACATTAAAAATATAATCTGATGACATTTCATATTTTTGCATCTTAAAGGTTTGAAATGTTGTCATTGAAATTAAGAATAATTTGATTTAATTTCAAACTCTTCTTTTCTTATACGTATGTGATTTCTTTTCAAAATCTCATTTATGCTTACATAGCCACTTTTTTTTATTTTTTATCTTGTTGTCTTATCAAAGCAAAAAACAATTATCCTATAATTTGATTATTAATTTTATATGTTATATAAATAACTATGTTATGTGTCAATACATATACATTTAATCAATTATAATAAATTTAAATTAACTATAACATAATTTTTTATTTTGAATCTCATATGTTATTTTTATTTTCTAAATACATGTTTGTTTATCTTCGTACTAGAAAGTTAGTTTTAAGAACATGATAATCAAATTCAAATCCTAAAAAATTAGTAAATTTAGAATTTTAGAAGCAAAATTAAATAAACTTAAAAATATAGGGATCACATCCAAAATATTATTTTCATACCTTTATATACACTAAAATGTTTGGTATATAAACTTAGATCATGTTCAACTATCATATTTACAAATAATTTTTACAATTATTGTGATTTTAATTAATAATTATTATACAGTCATTTGTTGGTCTTATTGTCTCAATTAAAAAAGTAATGTAAATTTTTTTTACTGTACCAAAAGGATTCTAAAGATGAATCGATTGCTACCACTACAAGAAAAAAGGCTTTTAGCGACGGAGAAATCCGTCGCTAAAAACCCAAAATACGTCGCTAAAAATTTTAGCGACGGAGAAATCCGTCGCTAAAAACCCAAAATACGTCGCTAAAAATTTTAGCGACGTATATACCGTTCATAAAAGTCCCTCGTATGAAAGTCCGTTACTAAAAGTTTGGCGACGGAATTTTCAAATCCGTCATCTAATATCGCACTTTTTTGTGACGATTTATTTATTAATTAGCGACGGAATATCCGTCGCTAATTATATTTTACGTATTTTAATTTATTTTCTGTTTTGTGAATTTAGCGACGGAATGTTCCATCGCTAAATAAGACTTTTGGCAACGGAATATTCCGTCGCCAAAAGTTAGTACAAGACAGACTTTTGGTGACAGAATTAATCCGTCGCCAAAAGTCAAAAAAAATTTTAATTTTATTTTATTTTTCTATTACCCAGACCTGTAATGAAAATTTCAATTCTCAACAATGCACAATAATCAATACACAATTCTCAACAATGCACAATAATCAATACACAAAGAAATTTATACAATTAATTATAAAAAAAATAGTCATGATGTACAAGCCGGGCGAGGGGAGGGGGGATAAGCTGCAACCGGGCGGGGGGAGGGGGGAGAAGCTGCGACTGGGCACGAGAAGGGGCTCATCAGGGGTTGCCGAGTCCTGGATCTGGATCCTGCTAATCCGGGGCCTGCTCAGTATGTCCAACAGCGGTACCCTGCTGATCCTGCTCCTTGATTAGCCTCAACACCACCGTAGCAATGCGTTGGATCTCCTCCTCATCCAACGGACGCCGAGGAGCCGGTGTCTGTGCAGGGGCAGCGGGGGGTGAGGACGCTCCAATCACGGCGCGAATGGTCGTGCTAGGCACGACGCGAGCGGTCGTGCTAGGTAGGCCGCGTATGCGACCTTTCGGCCGATTGACGACCTCCGGCATATCCAGCCATCGCTTTAACGCCCCAGTACTCACACCCGTACTAGTGGACGCTGATGGCTGTCCGGACTCCCTAAGCTGTTCATACGAGGCCTACAAAAATAGTGATTTATAGATATGTTAGGGCATTAATTAACGCAACAGACATTGAGGATAGTAAGAAAAAATTAACAACTTAATTAAACACATCGACTTACATCGATCCGTCAGGCAATATCCGAAACATAGTTGTCGGCCGGGCGCGCCTCGTCCTTGTCCTTCTTCCGCACGTATGTCTGGTTATACGTTAGAGCTACGACCTCATCCTCCTCCAGATCCGGGTTCTGGACCACATTCATGTGTCGAACGATGTCGTGTGGCACCGACCCCCCCGTGTGCGTCGGATCTCTGTTCTGTCTGTTCTTAGCCTCCTTTTTACTCTTGGCATCCCATCCTGGATCCGCAGCCCACTGATCTATCATATCCCCCCATACAGTTGGAGATATCCAATGTGGGGGATATGTCTTCATCTTCGACATCGGGGCACCATCGGGCAGCATCTTCTTCGCCCGGTCTTGTGCGTCGTGGAGCCATCGACGGTAATTCTTGGCGATGTAAGAAAAGAAGGCCTGCAGCCCCAGTGCCTGCTGATCAGCCGAGTCAAACGTGAACCCCTCCTACAAGGCATTCAATAACACAAATTAATTTTGAAAACAAACTCTAATTAAACAAATACTATCGCAGGAAAAAATACTTCAACGTACCAGCCACTCCTCCCATAGGGACTCCCTCGTAACGGCATCCCAGTCCTTCCAGTACAGGCGTGGCTCGGTGAATCGGCCCTTCACAAGAACGCCGATCTTCGTCCTCACCTGATTCTCCAGGATCCTGCCAAAGAAGTAAATAAATAAATTAATACATTTCAAATATAAATTAACATCCCAAATGTACAAAATAAGGCATGATGTGATTTTATTTTACTTACAGGCCTATCTGGGTGAGCGTAACTCTCTGTTTATGCTGGGGGTCAATGCGTACCCAGCGTGTCGGGCCACATCCTCGTCGAGATCCTACAAAACACAGACATTAATACAGTTCAAATATACTTCGAATATAAATTAGCAAAAATGTACTAAATACCATTATCAACTATACCGGTGGTAAAACCCACGGAAGAAGGAGAATCAACGCACGGGTGGGATGAATCTGCGTCAGGCTGGGGCTGTAAGTGATCACTATGTGCCTCGTCATCAGTGAGCAATGACGAGGTGGGACCCACCAGGGTGGAAGCAGCTCGGCGTCCAGCCCGGCCACGAATAGCTCGTATCCTATCCATATCTGACTTCGTATAGATAAATTGCAAAGACATTAACACATTAAAAACAATAATTTGGCAGAAATCATCATCGGCACTATATATATGAACGGAGGTACAAAAACACATCAATATGAACCAAGTTCTAGAATGTTACTACATTTTTTCCGTGATGTTACAACATTACAAGTCAGTCATTTTCAGTTTGGGAATCATCATCATCTTCCTCATTAGACTCGTCGTCCTTTTCTTCATTGGACTCATCGTCCTCTTCCTCTTCTAATTCATCCTCTTCATCAATAGACTCAGTCACATCGTCTCCAACACTTTCTACGTCTTCTGCATCATCATCTACGACTTCTTCTCCTACATGAAGTGTTGTTGGAAGAGGAAGATCATCCTCCTTATTGTTGACCTCAACAGGTAACGAGACAGGCAGTTGGTCGGCTTGAAAGGAGTCTACCTCACTGTCATATGTCATGGGCAATTTCTTAGACTTGATAACTGTATACCAATGAGATTTGGGATTGGCGATGTCCTCTGCGTAAAAGACTTGTGCAGCTTGACTAGCAAACACAAAGGGCTCGTCTGATGCAAGTCTTGACTTGACATCGACATCTACAATCCCTTGAGAGCTAACACGGATTCCTCTACTGCATGTGACATCGAACCACGTACACTTGAACATTACCTCAACTAGTAATTTCGAGCAGGAGGCCATTGGTCTATCCATTGATTGAACCTATTGTAGATGACGGTAAAAATTAAGGATAAATTAGTATACTAATTGGCCACATAACTGTATATAACACATAATATAATTTCGTTAAGGACTTACACGCCTTTTGAACCACTGTACAAATTGTGATTTTCGATGAGATTCGGATACAACGGGATCAGTGATTAAAGATTTTACATCGAACTCACTGCAAACCAATATAGTTGACTCGCTTATCACACACTTTCAATTATGTACATCAATGTAAGTGAATTAAGACATTAACTTACTCTACGAATGCCAAAACTTCATCGCAATTTAGAAAGGCATATATTGTTGCAGCACTGTACTCTTCATTCGTTAGCCATCGAGTATACGTTCGGCCGAACGGACTACCAGACTGCTTGAATATTGACAATTGCCCTTCTAAATTTGTGCTCGATTGGGGCTCATTTCGGCCTAGTTGATTTAACCTTGTATCAACATCAGGCCCGAAATATTGACTACAAAAGTTTACAAGTTCTTCCATTACATAAGCCTCCACAATTGAGCCCTCAACTCGAGCCTTATTACGGACTTTTTTCTTTAAATAAAACATGAACCTAGAAGTTTAGCGAATCGAGTTAGGTAGAATATCAATGATAACAAGTGTCGCATTAATGCAAATGAACAACTGTAACAATTTAAAGATTACCTCTCGAAGGGATACATCCACCGATATTGCACGGGTCCACCCATCTTAGCTTCATATGCCAAGTGAATAGGCAGATGCTCCATTGAATCAAAGAACGAAGGTGGGAAGATTTTCTCCAGCTTGCAAATCGTCACCACAATGTTCTTCTCAAGCACTTCCATGTTACTCACCCGGATTGTAGAAGAACATATATCTCGAAAGAAATGAGATAATTCAGTCAAAGTCTCACAAACAACCCGTGGCAACAGTCCCCAAAAGGCAATAGGAATGAATCTCTCCATGAATACGTGGCAGTCGTGACTCTTCATCCCTTGGAACTTGCATTCTGATACATTGCAACAACAAGATATGTTGACAGCAAACCCATCTGGAAGCTTCAAATTCTTAACCCACCGACAGACCTTTTCCACTTGTTTCTTGTCTAGACAGTAAGGTGCTTTCGGAAGTATCATCCTCCCGCTGACTGTCCGAGGATGCAATTCACGGCGTACACCCAACTGTTGTAGATCCCTTCTCGCTTTAAGGTGATCTTTCGATTTGCCTTTGACATTCATCACTGTGTTGAACACATTATCAAAATGTTCTTCTCAATATGCATCACATCCATGTTGTTTCGAATAACGAGCGTCCTCCAGTAGGCTAACTCCCAGAAGATACAAAATTTTCTCCAGTTGTGCTCTTTCCCATACCCTGAAATCTTCTGATCTGGCACACCCTTACCGTGTGGTATGTCAGTATCAAGTGCCTCCAGGTGTGAGAGCACTTCTTCACCAGATGGGTAGTCCAGTGTGACAACCTCACGCTCGATTGTCCTGTCAAATTTATCCTTCTGCCTACGAAACTGATGGCCCGGTGGCAAAAGCTTATGGTGACATCCGAACCACGAGGGCTTTCCACCGTGCTTTAACGTGTGACCGGGGTTCACGCCCATACAAGCAGGGCATGCTAGCTTCCCATGTGTGCTCCAGCCACACGTCATTCCCAATGCGGGAAAATCATGTATAGTCCACATCAAAGCAGCCCTCATTTGAAAATTCTGTTTAAGGGATGCATCATATGTTTCGACTCCATGATTCCATAACTGTTTTAACTCATCAATCAACGGCCTTAAATACACATCTATGTCCTTGCCGGGACTCTTCGGCCCCAGAATAAGCAACGACAAGAACATGTACGGCTTCTTCATGCACATGCCTGGTGGAAGGTTGTACGGGACAATAATAACTGGCCAACAAGAGTAAGGCGTGGTAGACTGACTGAAAGGGTTGAACCCATCGGTTGCCAGACCAAGTCTAACATTCCGAACTTCCTGAGCAAAGACTGGATGCCTGCGGTCAAACTCCTTACACGCCTCTCCATCAGCTGGGTGTGTCAGCACATCGGCATCGTTGCTACGAGTCTCACGGTGAGCCCTCATATGTTCAGCCGTATTGGAGGAGTAGTACATTCTCTGAAGCCGTGGTGTGACCGGGAAATATCGTAATATCTTCCATGCAATGTTTTTCTTCTTCCTTTTGTCCGGTTTGTACCTCGAATGATCACATACTGGACATTGTGACAAATCCTTATTCTCTTTCCAGAACAATACACAATCATTATTGCACGCATCTATCCGCTCATAGCTCAACCCAAGTTTCCTCATCATCTTCTTCGCGTCATAGTACGACTGCGGTAGCTTTTCACTTTCGGGCAGAATTTCTTTGATTAAGGTAACAAACTCGTTAAAACCTTTCTCACTCAGCCCGTGGTCTGATTTCAACTGTAATAACCTACTAACCGCAGACAGCCGTGTGTGTTTTGGAGCTCCATCCCACAACGGCTCTTCCGCAGCTCTCAACAACTCATAAAACTGATGAGCCCCCTCGTTCGGCGGTTGGGGACCGTCGTCAGCACCGTTGTTATCCCAGTCAACATTAGCATACCCAGCATCCATAATCATATCTCGGTAATCATACTGTGCCTCCTCCCTAACTTCAGTTTGACTAGCCGGGTTGGAGGACAATACTATCATTTTCCCGTGCTGCGTCCACCTTGTGTATCCACCCATAAAACCGTACCGACGAAGATGCCATTTTACTTCAATTCTTTTTCTCCAATGCAACAACTCACATCTACCGCACGGACACCTTATCTTATCAAGGTCAACATGTGCAGGATGCGCGTAAGCAAAGTCGAGAAATTCGTCAACGCGACACTCAAAATCATCAGCATTCTTCCTTTTCATCCAACTTTGATCGACCGACATGATGACTGAATTATCGTACTTTATACCACCTTCAATTGTGACCAGTCATTAGGCAGGTCGATGTAAATATGAATGCATGAATGTGACAACATGTCTATATATTTCTCCTTTATTCTCTAATAGGTAGTGGTCCTATCCCATTCAGAAAAGCACATGTTTATAAAACAGTGAAGAACTCATGCTTAGTCCTATGTCTGCGGAAAATTTGGCAGCAATTTCCCGCATTTCTCCAAGTACACGACATCGATTAGGTGTTCTAACATTCATCTAACCTTGCCTTGCAAGGTTTGACGAATGTTAGAACACTAGATCTGTATGCACCCGGAAAAACACATGAGAACGTGTACCAAATATCCACGACATAGAACACAGAGCATGAGTCGAAACACTGTTTTATAAACACATAGCTTTTCCAAATTGTCCAAACTGGACATCCAAAGGCTCATTACAAAGCATTACTTTGTAATGAGTACCTTTGAACGGGAACTAAGGGTTTTTATGCATGCATGCGTTCAGAAATTGATAACATATGCAAGAATCTTTTCAAAATATCAAAATTGCAAAAAGATCGTTGCATATGTTACCAATTCCACTTTAAATAGAATTCGTTGGCAACAAGTTGAACCATCTCGTTGCCAATGGACTTCTCAAAACAACAACTAATATAAAGAAGGCAGGGTTTGTAAACAACGAGTAATTGAACCATCTCTGGGCAATACGGAGTGATTATGGGATGTACAAGGGCTAATTAGGCCTAACTGGGTTATTAGGATTAATTACAAGTATCAAGGTTTAGGGTTTAGCGTTATGAGAAAAACTTAATCTAATTAGGATTTATTAAGATATGTTAGGGCTAATTAGTGATAATGAGGAGTACCTTGGGCTAATTATAGCTAATTAGAGTTGATTATGACTAATTAGGGTTATTTAGTTCTAATTAGGGTTTAATTGTGCCGAGTAGTACTGATTAGTCCTAATTAGCACCTCTATTAGACTTAATTGGGTTATGTTAGGGCTAATTATTGTTAATGAGGAGTAGTTTCGAATAATTATAGCTAATTAGGATTGATTAGGACTAATTATGGTTATTTAGTCCTAATTAGGGTTTAATTGTGCCGAGTAGTGCTGATTAGTCCTAATTAGGCTTAATTAGGTTATGTTAGGGCTAATTATTGTTAATGAGGAGTTGTTTCGGATAATTATAGCTAATTAGGGTTGATTAAGACTAATTAGGGTTATTTAGTCCTAATTAGGGTTTAATTGTGCCGAACAGTGCTGATTAGTCCTAATTAGGGCTAATTAGGCTTAATTGGGTTATGTTAGGGCTAATTATTGTTAATGAGGAGTTGTTTCGGATAATTATAGCTAATGAGGGTTAATTAGGACTAATTATGGTTATTTAGTCCTAATTAGGGTTTAATTGTGCCGAGTAGTGTTGATTAGTCCTAATTAGGACTAATTAGGCTTAATTGGGTTATGTTAGTGCTAATTATGACTAACTAGGCTAACTATAATCAATATGCGCGTAATTGGGTTCATTTGGGCTAATTTGGGGGTAATTAAAACTAATTTGATTTTCATTGCTTTCTTAGGGTTAATTAAAACTAAGTAGCCTCGTTAGAGCTAATTAGGGTTAATTGATTTATTAAAATATTATTAATCAGGACTAATTACAGCTAATTATAGTCAGTGCTGGAACCACGATGAGATTCTAGGGGGTGCATGCTAAAAACGTCGCGTTAACCTAATTAACCTAAATTGAATGCACAGTTAACAATCTCAATTCCGACACCTCATATAGGGTGTCCGATACGTGTCTGACACCTCCAAACACGTGTCCGACACCTACGGACACGTGTCCCAGTCCTCTGGACACGTGTCCGATGCCTCTGGACACGCACCTCCGGACACATCAACATGCGTTGATTTATTTTTTTTAAATGTCGGACACCGTCGATCAGACGTGGTGTCCGTGTCTGCGCTAACTAACAGGTATCTCAATCCAATTGGGTCTCATCCTCCGTCAACAATCTCAATTCTCAAATGCTCAATGCAATAAAAATTAGGAAAATCACACATTCAATCCAATTGGGTCCCATCCTCCGTCAACAATCTCAATATCTCAAATGCTCAATGCACGATTAATAATCTATAATCATAAATTAACAACCTAAAATCATCAATTATTAATCTCAATTACTTCAAATACACAGCTAAAAACCTAAAATCATCAATTAACAATCTAAAATCATCGATTAATAATCACAATTCTCAAATGCACAATTAACAACCTAAAATTATCAAACAAATGATCAATGTTCAAATGAAAAAAAATTTGTTCAAAATGCACATATCCGATGCGCTTGAATTATTTTAATTTGGGATTCGATTCGATTAGGGCAATTAATTTAGGGTTCAGTTACTTCAATTTAGGGTAGTCCTAGTTCAATTTAGGGTTCAGTTCAATTGGGGCATTCCATTTAGGGTTCAATTAGGGGGTTCAATTTAGGGTTCGATTTACGTTAGGGCATTCAATTTAGGATTCAATTAGGGGTTCAATTAGTTTATTTTAGGGTTCAATTCGATTAGGGCATTCAATTTAGTTTCAATTACTTCAATTTAGGGTTCAATTAGGAGTTCTATTAGTTCAATTTAGTGGTCGGTTGAATTGGGGCATTCAATTAGGGAGTTCAATAAGCTCAATTTAGGGTTTGGTTGGATTAGGGCATTCAATTTAGGGTTCAATTAGAGATTCAATTAGTTTAATTTATGATTCGATTAAGGCATTCAATTTAGGGTTCAATTACTTCAATTTAGGATTCGATTGGATTCTATTAGTTCAATTTAGGGTTTGGTTGAATTGGGGCATTCAATTTCGTATATCAATTAGGGGGTTCAATTAGTTCAATTTAGGGTTCAATTGGATTAGGGCATTCAATTCAGGGTTCAATTAGTTTAATTTAGGGTTCGATTCAAGAGGTGTCCACAAGTATAAAGCCAAAATGTGACATTTTTCGGTGTTGATGTAGATCGGACGCGGTGTCCGTGACCTACCAACACCTCGACACATCCAGACACGTGTCGGACACCTCCGAACACGTGTCCGACACCTACGGACACGTGTCCCAGTCCTCCAGACACGTGTCCGACACCTACCGACACGTGTCCGACACATACTGACACTTGTCCGATGCCTCCGGACACGAACCTCCGGACACATCAACATGCGTTGATTTATTTTTTTAAATGTCGGACACCGTCGATCAGACGTGGTGTCCGTGTCTGCGCTAACTCACACGTATCTCAATCCAATTGGGTCTCATCTTCCGTCAACAATCTCAATTCTCAAATGCTCAATGCAATAAAAATTAGGAAAATCACACATTCAATCCAATTGGGTCCCATCCTCCGTCAACAATCTCAATATCTCAAATGCTCAATGCACGATTAATAATCTATAATCATAAATTAACAACCTAAAATCATCAATTATAAATCTCAATTACTTCAAATGCACAGCTAAAAACCTAAAATCATCAATTAACAATCTAAAATCATCGATTAATAATCACAATTCTCAAATGCACAATTAACAACCTAAAATTATCAAACAAATAATCAATGTTCAAATGAAAAAAAATTTGTTCAAAATGCACATATCAGATGCGCTTGAATTATTTTAATTTGGGATTCGATTCGATTAGGGCAATTAATTTAGGGTTCAGTTACTTCAATTTAGGGTAGTCCTAGTTCAATTTAGGGTTCAGTTCAATTGGGGCATTCAATTTAGGGTTCAATTAGGGGGTTCAATTTAGGGTTCGATTTACGTTAGGGCATTCAATTTAGGATTCAATTAGGGGTTCAATTAGTTTATTTTAGGGTTCAATTCGATTAGGACATTCAATTTAGGTTCAATTACTTCAATTTAGGGTTCAATTAGGAGTTCTATTAGTTCAATTTAGTGGTCGGTTGAATTGGGGCGTTCAATTAGGGAGTTCAATAAGCTCAATTTAGGGTTCGGTTGGATTAGGGCATTCAATTTAGGGTTCAATTAGAGATTCAATTAGTTTAATTTATGATTCGATTCGATTAAGGCATTCAATTTAGGGTTCAATTACTTCAATTTAGGATTCGATTGGATTCTATTAGTTCAATTTAGGGTTTGGTTGAATTGGGGCATTCAATTTCGCATATCAATTAGGGGGTTCAATTAGTTCAATTTAGGGTTCGATTGGATTAGGGCATTCAATTTAGGGTTCAATTAGTTTAATTTAGGGTTCGATTCAAGAGGTGTCCACAAGTATAAAGCCAAAATGTGACATTTTTCGGTGTTGATGTAGATCGGACGCGGTGTCCGTGACCTACCAACACCTCGACACATCCAGACACGTGTCGGACACCTCCGAACACATGTCCGACACCTACGGACACGTGTCCCAGTCCTCCAGACACGTGTCCAACACCTACCGACACGTGTCCGACACATACTGACACTTGTCCGATGCCTCCGGACACGCACCTCCGGACACATCAACATGCCTTGATTTGTTTTTTTAAATGTCGGACACCGTCGATCAGACGTGGTGTCCGTGTCTGCGCTAACTCACAGGTATCTCAATCCAATTGGGTCTCATCTTCCGTCAACAATCTCAATTCTCAAATGCTCAATGCAATAAAAATTAGGAAAATCACACATTCAATCCAATTGGGTCCCATCCTCCGTCAACAATCTCAATATCTCAAATGCTCAATGCACGATTAATAATCTATAATCATAAATTAACAACCTAAAATCATCAATTATTAATCTCAATTACTTCAAATGCACAGCTAAAAACCTAAAATCATCAATTAACAATCTAAAATCATCGATTAATAATCACAATTCTCAAATGCACAATTAACAACCTAAAATTATCAAACAAATGATCAATGTTCAAATGAAAAAAAATTTGTTCAAAATGCACATATCCGATGCGCTTGAATTATTTTAATTTGGGATTCGATTCGATTAGGGCAATTAATTTAGGGTTCAGTTAGGGGGTTCAGTTACTTCAATTTAGGGTAGTCCTAGTTCAATTTAGGGTTCAGTTCAATTGGGGCATTCAATTTAGGGTTCAATTTAGGGTTCGATTTACGTTAGGGCATTCAATTTAGGATTCAATTAGGGGTTCAATTAGTTTATTTTAGGGTTCAATTCGATTAGGGCATTCAATTTAGGTTCAATTACTTCAATTTAGGGTTCAATTATGAGTTCTATTAGTTCAATTTAGTGGTCGGTTGAATTGGGGCATTCAATTAGGGAGTTCAATAAGCTCAATTTAGGGTTCGGTTGGATTAGGGCATTCAATTTAGGGTTCAATTAGAGATTCAATTAGTTTAATTTATGATTCGATTCGATTAAGGCATTCAATTTAGGGTTCAATTACTTCAATTTAGGATTCGATTGGATTCTATTAGTTCAATTTAGGGTTTGGTTGAATTGGGGCATTCAATTTCGCATATCAATTAGGGGGTTCAATTAGTTCAATTTAGGGTTCAATTGGATTAGGGCATTCAATTTAGGGTTCAATTAGTTTAATTTAGGGTTCTATTCAAGAGGTGTCCACAAGTATAAAGCCAAAATGTGACATTTTTCGGTGTTGATGTAGATCGAACGCGGTGTCCGTGACCTACCAACACCTCGACACATCCAGACACGTGTCGGACACCTCCGAACACGTGTCCGACACCTACGGACACTTGTGCCAGTCCTCCGGACACGTGTCCGACACCTACCGACTCGTGTCCGACACATACTGACACGTGTCCGATGCCTCCGGACACGCACCTCCGGACACATCAACATGCCTTGATTTATTTTTTTAAATGTCGGACACCGTCGATCAGACGTGGTGTCCGTGTCTGCGCTAACTCACAGGTATCTCAATCCAATTGGGTCTCATCTTCCGTCTACAATCTCAATTCTCAAATGCTCAATGCAATAAAAATTAGGAAAATCACACATTCAATCCAATTGGGTCCCATCCTCCGTCAACAATCTCAATATCTCAAATGCTCAATGCACGATTAATAATCTATAATCATAAATTAACAACCTAAAATCATCAATTATTAATCTCAATTACTTCAAATGCACAGCTAAAAACCTAAAATCATCAATTAACAATCTAAAATCATCGATTAATAATCACAATTCTCAAATGCACAATTAACAACCTAAAATTATCAAACAAATGATCAATGTTCAAATGAAAAAAAATTTGTTCAAAATGCACATATCCGATGCGCTTGAATTATTTTAATTTGGGATTCGATTCGATTAGGGCAATTAATTTAGGGTTCAGTTAGGGGGTTCAGTTACTTCAATTTAGGGTAGTCCTAGTTCAATTTAGGGTTCAGTTCAATTGGGGCATTCAATTTAGGGTTCAATTAGGGGGTTCAATTTAGGGTTCGATTTACGTTAGGGCATTCAATTTAGGATTCAATTAGGGGTTCAATTAGTTTATTTTAGGGTTCAATTCGATTAAGGCATTCAATTTAGGTTCAATTACTTCAATTTAGGGTTCAATTATGAGTTCTATTAGTTCAATTTAGTGGTCGGTTGAATTGGGGCATTCAATTAGGGAGTTCAATAAGCTCAATTTAGGGTTCGGTTGGATTAGGGCATTCAATTTAGGGTTCAATTAGAGATTCAATTAGTTTAATTTATGATTCGATTCGATTAAGGCATTCAATTTAGGGTTCAATTACTTCAATTTAGGATTCGATTGGATTCTATTAGTTTAATTTAGGGTTTGGTTGAATTGGGGCATTCAATTTCGCATATCAATTAGGGGGTTCAATTAGTTCAATTTAGGGTTCGATTGGATTAGGGCATTCAATTTAGGGTTCAATTAGTTTAATTTAGGGTTCGATTCAAGAGGTGTCTACAAGTATAAAGCCAAAATGTGACATTTTTCGGTGTTGATGTAGATCGGACGCGGTGTCCGTGACCTACCAACACCTCGACACATCCAGACACGTGTCGGACACCTTTCGAACATGTGTCCGACACCTACGGACACGTGTGCCAGTCCTCCGGACACGTGTCCGACACCTACCGACACGTGTCCGACACATACTGACACGTGTCCGATGCCTCCGGACACGCACCTCCGGACACATCAACATGCCTTGATTTGTTTTTTTAAATGTCGGACACCGTCGATCAGACGTGGTGTACGTGTCTGCGCTAACTCACATGTATCTCAATCCAATTGGGTCTCATCTTCCGTCTACAATCTCAATTCTCAAATGCTCAATGCAATAAAAATTAGGAAAATCACACATTCAATCCAATTGGGTCCCATCCTCCGTCAACAATCTCAATATCTCAAATGCTCAATGCACGATTAATAATCTATAATCATAAATTAACAACCTAAAATCATCAATTATTAATCTCAATTACTTCAAATGCACAGCTAAAAACCTAAAATCATCAATTAACAATCTAAAATCATCGATTAATAATCACAATTCTCAAATGCACAATTAACAACCTAAAATTATCAAACAAATGATCAATGTTCAAATGAAAAAAAATTTGTTCAAAATGCACATATCCGATGCGCTTGAATTATTTTAATTTGGGATTCGATTCGATTAGGGCAATTAATTTGGGGTTCAGTTACTTCAATTTAGGGTAGTCCTAGTTCAATTTAGGGTTCAGTTCAATTGGGGCATTCAATTTAGGGTTCAATTAGGGGGTTCAATTTAGGGTTCGATTTACGTTAGGGCATTCAATTTAGGATTCAATTAGGGGTTCAATTAGTTTATTTTAGGGTTCAATTCGATTAGGGCATTCAATTTAGGTTCAATTACTTCAATTTAGGGTTCAATTAGGAGTTCTATTAGTTCAATTTAGTGGTCGGTTGAATTGGGGCGTTTAATTAGGGCGTTCAATAAGTTCAATTTAGGGTTCGGTTGGATTAGGGCATTCAATTTAGGGTTCAATTAGAGATTCAATTAGTTTAATTTATGATTCGATTCGATTAAGGCATTTAATTTAGGGTTCAATTACTTCAATTTAGGATTCAATTGGATTCTATTAGTTCAATTTAGGGTTTGGTTGAATTAGGGTATTCAATTTCGCATATCAATTAGGGGGTTCAATTAGTTCAATTTAGGGTTCGATTGGATTAGGGCATTCAATTTAGGGTTCAATTAGTTTAATTTAGGGTTCGATTCAAGAGGTGTCCACAAGTATAAAGCCAAAATGTGACATTTTTCGGTGTTGATGTAGATCGGACGCGGTGTCCGTGACCTACCAACACCTCGACACATCCAGACACCTGTCGGACACCTCCGAACACGTGTCCGACACCTCTGGGCAACAATTCAATTGGGTCTCATCCTTCATCAATAATCTCAATTCTCAAATGCTCAGTGTAATAAAATTTAATAAAAATCACACATTCAATCCAATTGAGTCCCTCCTCCTTCAACATTCTTAATTCTCAAATGCTCCCTATCGTATCTAAAGTCCCAATTCTCCATATTTTGTAATATACAAATGTAGGCATCAATTCCATCAACAATTAAACAAACTAATCAATCAGTTACAAAATCAATTTCATCAATTCCATCAGCAATTAAAAATAATTGAAATTAAAAGAAACATATCGACATTCCAAAAACAAATTAGGGCAAATTAGGACATAAATTAGAGCATCTGAAAATTAGGGCAAATGGCGCTTAAACATGCATTAAAGCAATTTAGGGCAAATAGACATACCGAGAGGTGGTGCGGCGACGACGGCGTTGGTGGCGCGGCGGAAATGGAGGGCCTTGGTGGCGGGCAGTGGAGGGAATTGGTGGCGCTGAGTTGGTGGCACGCAGATATGGAGGGGCACGACATTGGGGGGTTATGTCGCCGGAGGTGGGTGGCCAGAGAGGGAGATCGCCTGTAAAAAAATCGCCGGTGAGTAGGTGAGAGCGAGAGAGAGAGAAATGGGGAGGGAGTGAGAGAAAGACGAACCTGTTATATGTAAGGACTTTTAGCGACGGAAAAATACCGTCGCTAAAAGTCCGTCGCAGAAAGTCCTATTTTAAAAACTTTCACTGACGGATATGTTAGCGACGGTGTTTTTCCGTCGCTAAATTATTAGATATTTTATAAAAAAAATTCGAGCGACGGTTACACCGTCGCTAATATTCTGTCGGTAAAAGTCCGTCAGCAAAAACTATTACCGACGGTATATTCCGTTGGTAAATTTTTTTGCTGACAGACTTTTACAGACGGTATTTTCCGTTGCTGAAAGGTCTTTTAGCGACGGATTATCCTCCGTCGCTAAAAGTCCGTCGTAAAAAATAGTTTTTCTTGTAGTGTACATCATTTTTATTGTGTCAATCTCAATATTGTAACATTATTTGTTTCTTTTCTAAATTTAATATTTTATTTTCTTGTTTTAGATATATGAATTTGTATAATAATATTAGAAAGTAGTTTTAAGGATACAATAATTAAAATAAGTCATAATAAGTTAGTTCATGAATTAGTTAGATGTTCAGGATGTTTAGAATTAGTTTTTCAACTATATAAGACTTACTAATATAAAAATTAACTATTCAATAAATAAGGACCTCATCCAAGATAATATTGTTTTCTTTTTAAAAATATATAAATTTTTATATTCATATTGGAGAGTAGTTTTGAGGATACAATGCTTAAAATTAATTCTTAATAAGTTAATTTATTAATTAATTAGAGTTTTAGAGCGTTTAGAATTACTTTTTCTTTCAATCATATAAGGCTTAGTAATATAGAAATTAACTTATGAAAAAATAAAGACCTCATCCAAGATATTATATCATACCTTTAGTGACACTTATAAAATAAGTTAGAGTTTCAGAATGTTTAGAATTGATTTTTCAACTATATAATGCTTATTGACTTGAAAATAAAGTTATCAAAAAATAAAGGACCACATTCAAGAGAATAATATTATTTTCATTTTTTAGATATATATGAATTTTTATATTCATGTCAGAGAGTAGTTTTGAATGATCACTTGTAAATTATGAAAAATTATGTAGGTATTTTCATATATTTACCCTTTTTATATTTTTTATTCTATTTCTCTCACCACATTTAATTCTCTACCAACTCATTTTCTCTCTCCTGACCCACCACTTTATAATTTTTTATTCTATTTCTCTCTCCACATTTAACACTCTACCAACCAATTTTCTCTCTCATGACCACTCTCTTTTCCCCTATCTCTAAAGGGTAAAATGAAAAAGATACACAATATATAATATAAATCCTTAATATACGTGCAAACTCAAATAGATCACTTTTTAAGGGACGGAGGGAGTAATAAGTAAGTCCAAAAATTAGGCAGAGTTTTAGAACGTTTTTAGAATTATTTTTTCAATTATATAAGACTTACTAATATAGAAATTAACTTATCAAGAAATAAAGACCCTATTCTTGATAGTATTTCAGACTTTTAGCAACTCTTATAATGGTTATAATTCTATTTCACGTTGAAAACATAAAGTGATAATGTGTCAAGTAAAGAAGTTATTTCTGTGACGACGTGTCCTATAAAGAAGATCTTGCTTCGCTTATTTAAAGGACCTCATTCAAGATAATAATATTATTTTCATTTTTTAGATATATAATTTTTTATACTCATGTTAGAGAGTGGTTTTGAGGATTCAATACACAATTCAGAACATTTAGAATTATTTTTCTTAATTATATAAGGTTTACTAATATAAAAATTAACTTATCAAGAAATAAGGACTCTATCCATGATAGTGTTTCAGACTTTTAGTAACTCTTATAATGGTTATAGTTCTATTTCACATTGAAAACATAAAGTGATGATGTGTCAAGTAATGAAGTTATTTCTACGATGATGTGTCGTGTAAAGAAGGTCTCACTTCGGTTATTATATATTATATAGATAAAAGAGTTGATTCATTTAGCGCATAGACAATTTAGGAACTCTTATAATGGTTATAATTCTATTTCACGTTGAAAACATAAAGTGATAATGTGTCAAGTAAAGAAGTTATTTCTGTGACGACGTGTCCTATAAAGAAGATCTTGCTTCGCTTATTTAAAGGACCTCATTCAAGATAATAATATTATTTTCATTTTTTAGATATATAATTTTTTATACTCATGTTAGAGAGTGGTTTTGAGGATTCAATACACAATTCAGAACATTTAGAATTATTTTTCTTAATTATATAAGGTTTACTAATATAAAAATTAACTTATCAAGAAATAAGGACTCTATCCATGATAGTGTTTCAGACTTTTAGTAACTCTTATAATGGTTATAGTTCTATTTCACATTGAAAACATAAAGTGATGATGTGTCAAGTAATGAAGTTATTTCTACGATGATGTGTCGTGTAAAGAAGGTCTCACTTCGGTTATTATATATTATATAGATAAAAGAGTTGATTCATTTAGCGCATAGACAATTTAGGCTAAGTTATCCGCGCGATCTTGCCGTTCATCCTCTAAAGATAAAGGTGGATTGCCCAGATCTTTTTTTTAAAAAAAAATGTCTGTCACATAGCAACACTATGTGGCAGACGATCCTTTTGACCAAAATGTTCCACCCTGCCCATCCGCTCCACAGTGTAGTGGACGACTTTTTTACACTGACACTTATCAGTCAAAAAGCCGTCCGCTACACAATGTGGCGAACAACTTTTGGCTGACAAGTGTCACATCTTGTCCTCTCACTCCGTCCACCACACAGTGTGGCGGACGGCGTGGCAGATATACCCAGAAGTGCCCCCTAATTCTCAGCTCTTTTTTCATGTTCAGCTCCTTGAACTCCACTTGCCTCCATTTTCAGCTCCCTCTAAATTTCAAGTTTTAAGTAACAAAGCTTAAAGCTTTAATCAAGTAAAGTAAATTTGGGAATCGTGAAATTTTATTTATGGATAGAATGGTGATTGTTTTAGATATTTATATATTTTTTTTGGGATTATGTTTGTTGTATTTATCAGTCTGTTCATTAAAGTAATTTTAATTTATAATGTTCAAGAAATTAATTTGTTGTGTTGAAGAAATTAATTATAGTTAAATTCACATTTTTCTTGAGATTATGTGTGTTGTATTTGGCATGCTAAAATTTTCTATTCATCATACTGATTTTAATTTGTTATGTTCAAGAAATTAATTATTGTTAAATTTTATTTTTTTTTGAGATTAAGTTTGTTGTATTTGTCATGCTAAAATCTTCTATTCATCAAAGTAATTTTGATTTGTTATGTTCAAGAAACGTCATTTTTTAAAATAATTTTTATGCCTAAAAATATAACAATTTGATAGTTAAATGTAATATATTTTTACATAGATTTTGTTTCACAAAGTCTAATTTGGTGTCAAGCTCGAAAACCCAGTAGATGCTAGTGATCTGTATCTAGGGCGAATGTTTCGAATATTAGAAGAAGCAGAAGAATGTTTTCGAACGTATTCGTTGAGGGTTGGTTATAGCAATAGAATCAAGACAACTAGAACAAGTAACAATATATATATATATATATATATATATATATATATATATATATATATATATATATGCTCTCGGTTACACCAGTGTCATAGGAGCAGGCACCCATTACAAAATGAGAAACACGTCGATAATGATGACGACATAGGATATGCATCCAGAAGACGGGACTTCTTTGCGCGCATGAATTGCAAGGTCAAGATATTCCTAAGTCATAAACCCAAAAAAGATCATTGGCTTATTACTAGCTTGGAGTTGGTACACAATCACCCATTAATAACCCCTTTGAAGGTGAGTCAGATGCATCAACACAAGAAGAAGGGTAATGTCGCAAGGAGCTTGATTCACACAATGAGTAATGCGCGGATATGACCTACCGACATTGTTAATGTTCTTGCTGAACAGGCTGGCGGAATTCAAAATCTGAACTTTAACACGATAGACGTTCATAACACGGTCCGAACCCAAAGACGAGCCGCATATGACCTCAATGATGTTCAATCCATAATGAGCCTATTGAAGCGGATGCAGATGGAGGACCCGCAATTTACTTACGAGTATAATCTTGACGATGACATTGAATTACCAATATTTTTTCGGTCGGCCGTCATTCGAGACTTGCTTATCAAAATTTTTGGGGACGTTGTGACTTTCGACACCACGTACCATACTAACAAGTACTCGATGTTGTTCGCTCCTTTCACAGGCGTTAATCATCATTATCATTCCATCGTGTTTGGGTTCACATTGTCAAGGGGTGAGAGCGAGAGTTTTTTTGTATGGTAGTTTAAGACGTGGTTGGAAGCGATGAAAGACAAAGTACCTAAAGTTATCATCATCGATCAAGATTTGGCAATGAAGAAGGCTATTACCACCGTCTTCCCAGATACTCGGCACAACTTGTGCACTTGGCACATAAGCAACAAATACCCTGAACGTCTACATCACGTGTATGCAAAGTATCCAAACTTTAAATAGGATTTGGACATGTGCGTTAACAAGTTACTAACAATTGAGAAATTTGAAGAGAGGTGGGGAAATATTTTTTAGGATTGCTCATTGTAAGACCATGAGTGGCTCCAACACTTGTATGAGCTTAAAGAGAAATGCATTGGCTTTTACACGAGGAGCTATTTTTCTGCGGGCATGAAAACGACAGGTAGGGGTGAGTCTATGAATACTCTGTTCGATAGCTAAGTACAGCTACGAATTTGAAGAGTTTCATCACATCCACCTAGAAAGTGGTTGCACAGATATTCGTGAAAGAAAGGGCATGACCTTTGCAAGCTCGTACAAACAAATGAGAAGGTTGCTTGAGACCCTGCTGGAGGTGAATGGTCTAAAAGTCAATACGAAGGAGATGTTCATGCAATACCAAGTAGAGCTCCAAAAATTGGGACGATACAATATAAATAAGGTGGCAGAAAAATCTATACGTGAGTATAAAGTTTATTCATTGATGAACGACCTTGCCCCTAAGAAGGTGCGTAGATTGTATACGGTGAGTCATCATATAGAGACGGATTCAGTGATATGTGTTTGCAAGAAGTTTGAGTTTCATGGCATGCTGTGTAGACACATTCTGCAATTCTTCACTCAAAAGAATATCAAGACAATCCCCGATAAATATGTCTTGCCGAGGTGGACTAAGGTTGCAAACATATTGCACGGTATCATTGTCTTTCTGAAGCATTCATGAAGAATCAGAGACGTTGCGGTATAATCATCTGGTGACAATGTTTGTATATTTTTTCCGTAAAGGGTGATGCTACAATGGCCTGATATAAACATCTCCGCGAGATAGCAGAGTAGCATCTGACCTTTGGATCCAATTATATCGCAAACGAAAGGCGCAAGAGATCTACTCGGATGAAGAGTTCTATTGGACAAGCAACTCAACCTAAAAAGCTTAGGAAGTGTGCGTGGTGCAACAAAATTACAAACCATGACAAGCGGAACCATACAAGGCACTGGAAATAAGTCCAGGGGGTTTGCAAGACGAGAAAGAAGATGAAGCCGAAGAAGATGCAGTGGACCTTTAGTCTAAAATTTGTAATAATCTTTTATGGGCCACCAAGTCTGTTGAATAGACTTTGTAATAATCCTAGATATTTATTCATACATAAATTTTATCGTACCATTGGATTATTCACAAATTGTGTTTCTTTACTATCAGAATTTTAATGTACTCTTGCAAAAACTTTGGCCTCCAATACTTAGAAAATTTTTAGGGGTTTATACCGTCTGCTACATACTTTGGCCTCAAACATTTACAGAATTTTTTTGAGGATTTATACCATCCACTACACTATGTAGCGTACGGCCAAGCAGAGACATTGGCCTCCAACCCTTAGAATTTTTTTGAGGGTTTATACCGTCTGCTACACTATGTAGCAAACGACCAAGCAAAGACATTGGCCTCCAACACTTAGAATTTTTCTGAGGATTTATACTATCCGCTACACTATGTAGGGGATGGCCATGCAAAAACATCAGCCTCCAACACGTGCAATTTTTTCGACGGTTTTATACCATCTGTTACACTATATGGCGGACGGCCAAGCAGAAACATTGGCCTCCAACATTTAAATTTTTTTAAGGATTTTGTACCGTCCACTACACTATATAGCGGATGACGCAGCAGAAATATTGACCTCCAACACTTAGAAATTTTTTTTAAGGGTTATATACCGTCTGCTACACTATGTAGTGGAGGGCCTAGCAGACTAATTTAAACTCCCTTTTTCTCATTTTTTTACCCACCATCAACCTGTCTCAATAAGTACTCAAAAACCACAACATCCAAAATTCTTAAAAGAAATACTCAACCACGACACGAAGCTGTTTGCATTGCCTTTCATAAACACGCAAAATAAATTTCATAAATACAAGCAAAACAAACGACAATGTGTTTACATAAGAATAAAAATTTACAATGTCATTCGATCTCGTCCTGAGCCGGATTTACAATATTCTTAAATAGTCTACGCCATCCGCTATAAATTTGCCAAGCTATTCTATATCTAAAGTTTTCTACATTTGCTTGGATCCAAAAGCCTGCCTTGAGGCTCTCACTCTGACAAATGTAGTCCATACATCAAGACGAAGACGCCGTAGTCCGACTGATTAGCTTGCATGGGCCTCCGTTTCTTTAATCGAACTATAAGTTTCGGCTTTGCTGGTACACTTTGTCCACGGAAAGAGTGAACCATGGCACAAAACAGATCATGTGGAGAAATAAAAACAGCGTAAGATACGAGATAACAATTACAATAAGAAAATTAAGAAATAGAAAAACTCTAACAACAATCAAAAGATTACCATAGTTGCCAATTGTTCTTTGAAAAGATCCTTCAGGGGCATCATTGCGGCATCGTTGTGGAGATTGTCAAGGATTGATACGACCATAGCCCGTGGTTCATAGCAAACCAAGTACTAGTGGGAGTGCTCCAAGAAAGGTACTAGGAAGACGTCCGCATCAGTGACACTCATCTAACTTGAACTATTCATAAACCATGCAGTGAGCACACTAGGCTGATGCCAATGGAGCAAGATTCTCTTCCCCTTCACAGTTTTCCATTGTTGCCATTCTCCATGGAGCATGCCATAAAAAAGTGCATCCATCATAACAACACAAGGATGCGCATTTGCCCTATCCCCCTTCCTGATGCATCAAAATTTTGGTGTATGCAGACATCACACTATCTTCAAACCAACGACCTGGTCTTAGGGTGGGCATTCCATCCCACGAGACATAGTAATCTTGATTATTGGGGCAGTTCACACCACTTTTCGATCGTAGCTGGGGGGGGCCTTGCTAAAGTAAAGTTGGTGAATTAGGGAACTTTTTGCCGGCTTTAAAGGCTTTAACGGATGCCCTTTGGGATAAGCAGGAATGACGGGGGTGGGGTGGTGTAACGCCCCGGAAATCTAGAGCTCTGCTGCCCCGAACTCCCGGGTCATTAACTTACCGGATCACATCAAACATGTCAAATCCTGTTCACTAACATATACTTCCAAAACAGTTAATCCGATATCAACCCAAACTCTTCACATTCAATATTACAAAACTGCTCAAACTAGAACTATTAAGATCTAGGTTCTTTACAAACTCAAGTTCTTATAGAAGGAGTTGACAAAACTGACCCACGCAGGGGTCTCCCTACACAGTAATGATGGGCTCATCGGGATCTCACACAGACTCTAACCCATTCCCAAACATGCTACATTTGATCATCACCTGCAGAAGGGAGCCAAAGGAAGGGTGAGCTTTTGAGAGCCCAGTAAGGTCGTACAAGGACTACAAAAGAGATTATAACACGACTCCAAAAATCCAACCGACGATGATTTTCAAAACACTTCGAACGATCAAAACTCAATGATTACCCAAAATGATCAAGGTTCATCAGAAATAGATGCCAAAATAAATATTAACAATCAGAACAAAACCCAAAACGATCAATAAAAGATCCTTTTCAAGTCATCATTTCCAAAATACAGCAGATTTTTTGAGGGATTCAACCCAAGCACAAATCATTTTAAATAGTACAATAAAGGCTTGTCAGGGGATTTCAACCTAAGTACAAATCCTTCTAACTAAATACGATGAATATTTGTCAAGGGTTTTCAACCCAAGCACAAATCATTCTAGCTAATAAAATCAAAAATCAATGTTGATCCTGGGCGATTGCAATGCCATTATGGCAAGCTCATATAGTGTACACATGCATGATGTACTAAAATAATTACTAGTCCACTTGGGTACTAGCCTGCGTTTCATGCAAGATTCAACCAGCCTTATACTGCCTCCCCACTAAACAGGTACCCAGGTCAACATAAAAATTCAATAATATAAATGAGCGTTAACATAAGCTCATATTTTCGAAATCAATTCGGGTTCTCATAGCAATAACATATTGATGTAAGTCATTATTCAGAATTCTAAAAGAAAATCATAAATAAATAGCAAAAAAAAATTGCGAAACATTATCGAATTTAGGTACAACAATTGAGAAGAACGGATACAAACAATTATCAAATTTGCTCAACTCGCAATACAGACAAGCATCACAAGATTTCCAATTAATTGATTCAGGTTTAACATTAGGGTTTTCTGGGTAAGAACATGCTGATATCAATACATAACTCAGAGTTCGGCATTAGCCATAAATATATCAAAGGAATACTTACGAGTACAAGTAATCAAATAAGGGTTCGGACAAAAGTCCTTACCCAAGATTTAGATAGAATCCCTTACCTGGATCTGCAGCTAAATTATCCTAACCGGAAGTCTTTAGCTTTAACCTAAACGGAATAATTGAATCATTAGAACACAACATACAATACAATATTATAACTTAATACGGACACACACATACTCCCAAAATGAACCCCTATCACCGGGATGTAAAATTACCGAAACGCCCCTGAGGTGTAAAATGACCAAAAAGCCCCTCTCGGACTTAAATCACCCAAACGGTCTTCCCATAAGTAGAATTACTAAAATAAGCTTCCCATATATGAATTTATGCAAAAATACCTTTCTTAGGTCAAATTATCAAAATACCCCCTCGGGGTGGCAAATTACCAAAATATTCCCGTTACACTTTAATCATCAAAATGAATTTTCCATAAGCAAAGTCACTAAAATAATCTTACTGTATGTAAATTTACTTCAAAATACCTCCTATAGGTAAAATTACCAAAATACCCCTCTGGGGTGGTAAATTACCAAAACACTCCCCAGGGTTTCCGGCATAGAAAAAATCTCAAAATATCTTAAAATGCTATTTTAAACATCCTGATGTTATTTCTGGCCTAAAAAATATTTTAAAGAATTTTCGCCCAAAAATTCGAACCGATGTCCAGACCGAGCGCTAAAAGGCCAGTTTCGCGAAAAATACCATTTGACCTTGGAATAGCCCGAAATTTTAGATAATGAATCATATCTGTAAAATAGGGCTTCCATAAATGTTTCAGGTTAAAATAACTTGGTTTGCTATGCTAAATAAATCGGTAATCTTAGTTACCTGATACCCTCATTTAGCACCCTTCGTAGACTCCAAAAATTCCCAAACTTTTCCAGAGCGTACGTCTCAAGAAAATATTGGGGGTTATAGTTTTGTGTTTTGTCCAATTATGGCTTGAATCATTTATAAAAATTCATGACAAAACTGCCTAAAATAATCCTATCTTTAGGGACCTTATTGTTGAAAACCAAGGCACACACTAGCGAACCTTTTCCACACACACTTTCTTCCTCCTTCAGCCGTGCGACATGGCTGTTCCAACTCACCTAGACACCCAAGAATTTGTCGGTAATCACTAAAAATCACCTAAATGGATAACTTATAACACCTACTTACACAATTTAAATCCATAATCACACCCTTCAACCCACGGATCATCAAAATATACATACACCCGAAATAAGAACACACACCCACACACAGCCAAGAACACACACAGTCAACACCCAAAACACACACTGACCACCCTGAAACCCTAAAGAACTCACCCAAGCTCCCTTTTTCCTCTGATTTTGGCTTTCCCGAGCCCTATCTTCCTCTATGCCCTGTGTTTTCTTCCTCCCTGTTTCTTCTTCTGTTTTTGTTCTTTCTTTCCCGAAAGGGAAAGTTTCCTCTTTTGGTTTTCATTTGTTTTTTTTTTCCTTAGACTTATCCTTCCCTTCTTAAATTATTATTTTTTTTCCTAACTTAGTCATTAAGCTAGTAAGAGGTGGCACATTAAAAAAAAGGTTCCTAAATTACTTTTATAAAATTGCACAAATGCCCCCCAAAGTTTTTTCAAAATTACGAATATGACCTCAAATTTTCAAAAATTACATTTTTGTCCCAAAATATTTTTAAGCTCTTATGCACTACTGATATTCCAATATTGCTCAAAATTAGCGCCCGTTTATTTTTCGAAGCCCAGATGGTATTTTTAACCGCCTCCCGAAGTTCAGGATATTACAGGTGGGGTGGGGGGCGACAGGGGATATTGTCCTTTTTTAGGCTCTTCGGGTATCCCAAGGCTGGTAGGTCCCTCCCATAGGACGAGTGGCAGTGACTCGGAGAGATTGAAGTTCGCAAAGTCGAAGTCTTGTGTGACTTGACTCTGAGAAAGTGATGTAACCTCCGAGTCCCCAAGCAAAGCAAACGAGGGCTTACTCCCTCGCACTCATCCCAATGAGCCATTCCCATAACTGATGGCGGCCCCAAAGCATTACCCATCTCAGTTCCAGATGGACAACTAAATCCCTCACTCACCCCCGAAGTCTACCACGAGAGATTACGTATCCCTCGCTCACATGGGGAGGCTGCCACCGGGGATAATACATTCTCGGGCTCAAGCCCAAAGGTTGTCTCGTATAGCGGCTCGCAAACACCCTGCAGCCATGCGCTAATATCTCAGCATAGGAGCAAAGATTCGCTTTCCATGGCATCCAACAGATCCTTCCGCTCACTCAACTTCTTGAAGAAGGTGAGTAAGGCATCAACCTAAATCCAAGTAGATAATAAGAAACTTTAAACACGAACGAGATTCAATGCAAAACTATGAGATCAAATTCAATTGAAAGCATTAGGAAACTTACGAGCTCAAATGCCCTACACTCATCAATCTGACCCATAGGGTGGTACTTCTGACCTCTTGTCCACCTTATCGGGGCTATTCTCTTCCAGGTGATGCGGTAGTATCATCCGAGATATTGCTCAATGTTGACCACAAGGTCAGGCTCCGACATAATGGCTGCTAGCGTGTCTTGCCAAGAATCCCACAGTCCAATTTCAGCAGTGCACAATTCGAGCGCATTCACCTGCCCAAACTGTTGGACACCCTGTGTGTTCCTGTTAACCCTCATGTCTAAGGCATCGGCAGACAACCCCTACAGGCACTCAAAATGACTCATGGCGCTATCCGGTAGTTGTCACTCTACGATCTCAAACTGGATCAGTGGAGTGCGTCGCAACCCGGAGAGCGTGAAGACTAACGACTTTGTCACCCATCCCGTCAAATGTTTGTACAATGCCCAACGCATTTGGCTCGGAGATAACCAGTCGAACTCCCCCCAATAGAACACGACGTTGTGATGGGGATCATCTATCCTCGGGTAGTGGTTCTCTCTTCGACTATACTCCCAAGCGCACAATCGAGGCCACACAGTATTGGTTCCCTTCCTACGGTTGGGTGCACCGACAATAATGTGTTCATAAGACTACACCTGAGAATAAAGACAAATCAGGATTGTATCCTCAAAATTTATCATGCGCTGACTAATAAAAAATTAAAAATGTAATTAAAAAAAGTTATATGATATACCCGCAACAATGAGAGACATGCACATATAGATTTGCAGTCAAGCCTCGTTGCCTCGTGCAATGCTTGATACAAGTATGCAAGAGTTGTTGTACCCCAGACATACTCCCCAACCTTTTGCATTTACCCAACAACGCTAAATATTTGGTCTGAACCGTATTCTTCGTAGTCTTTGGGATTAGAATTGCCCCCATCACCCACAGCAGGAAGGCGTTTGTGTGCAGCACAAGCATCTCCTCCATGGAGTTTTTTGACAAAACCCCGAGGTGTCTACCAACCACCTCAACTTTATTGCACCATTGCCAAATTCACTCTCGGGTATCGAAGTAAAGAAGTCCCTAGTAGCTCTTTTAGTTGTTGTAGAAGATCTAGAAGCAATTAACGATCGTTCTGTCACCGGTAACCCTAAGATGTACCTTACATCTTCTAAGGTTATTGTCATTTCTCCAAGAGGGACTTCTCTACCGTTCAACAAGGGCATCTATTAAGTTCCAATCAAGTTGCTGAAAGATATCCCCATGAGTAAAAACCCCAAAACCAATTCCACATTGCAACTTTTTCTGAAGTTTGTTCAATCGCCAGTTTTTTACCTCTTCGGTTACTTCTTTCTTCTGTGATGAATGGTTCTCTTTTCTATGAATTAGGATTATTTACGTAAAGCAAAATGTATACAATGTTGGTGAGAATAAGAAAATAAATAAAAAAATAAGTATCTTACTTGTTCATTTCAGATGGATATACTAATATGGTTTGATTAGTTGTATAATATGGAGGGATCTTCTGGTTTAGGATTAAAAGCCATTTTTTTGCGGCGGAAATTATAGAAAAACGTCAAGTTTGAAAGTTTTTATAAAACACTGATAAATTACCAACGCTAGCACATGCATTACACACACACACACAAACACACACGAAATCTAGAAATTGCCAACGGTAGCACATGCATAATACATAATCAAAATCATATGCAATACTCACAAACTGTCGATTATACACAAATAAAGGATTGGTTTATGAACTTACGTGATTAATTAGACTATTAAAGTACTTCTTGGGAAGAAATTGCACAGATCTACTTGCCAACGCAATTGAGAAGATAAGGAAGAAGAAAGAAGGGAGAAGACTTTCGAAATTAAGAGTTTATTGTATATATATAGGCCGTCTGCTACATTATGTAGCAGACGGTGTGGATAACTATAAAGTAACAGCCGTTCACCACACTTTGTGGCAGACGAAGTGGGGGGACAAGATGTGATACTTGTCAACGAAAAGTCGTCCACCACACTGTTTGGCGAACGACTTAGTGTGGCGAACGACTTTTGACTGACAAGTGTCAGGGTAAAAAAGTCATCTGATATACAGTGTAGCAGATAGGCAGGGCAGGGTATTTTGGTCAAAAAGACCATCCGGCACAAAGTGTGGCGGACATTTTTTTCTTAAAAAAAAAAATTGGTAGTCCATCCTTGGACAACTAGATTAAGCAGGCAACTTAAATTGCGCGCGTGGTCAACTGATCAGCTCCCTTTATATAATATATATACCATATATAAGAGGAAATATCTTTTGATATAATACATCTTTGATGTTATCAATTACTTATATAAAATAGTGATAAGTGACATTTTAAGAATTTTTTTAAAAAAAATTGACATAAAATACAAATCTTAATTGATAAGTAATTATCTATAAAGACATGCTTGGTTTTTATAATTTAAACTTCCTTAAGAATATACAGTTATAAAGCCTAAACTTGATATTAAAAAAATATGATATTCTAACTTTTATCTTTGCACATGTTTGGTTTCGCTAACTTATTTTGCCACACGCATGACTAACTTATTTTTCTATAATTTAAGTTTGATTTTACATAATGTGATAATAATCACTTACACATGATGCTTTATTTTTTTAACAAAATTGATATTATCAACTGTGCAAGTATCACGTGTGCCACGATAACTCGCAATATATAATAAGTAAAGCAATAGCTTCTTTGAGAGTGACACGTTATCACAGATATAATTTATTTATTTGACGCGTTATCGCATTATGTATTCAAGTGAAATAGAATTGTAAACATTATAAGTGTTTCTAAAGATCTTAAATATTATTTTGGATGGAGTCATTATATCTTGATAAGTTAATTATCATATCAATAACCTTGAAAAACTAAATTTTGAACCTTCTGAAACTCTAACTAATAAATGAATGACTGATAATTAGGACTTAATTTGAACTTTTGTATCCTTAAAACTATTCTCTAATATGAATATAAAATACATATATCTAAAAACGAAAATATAGAAGAGAAAAAAATAATGTTACAATACCGTAATCAGTGTAAAGATTTATCAATAATATATAGCATTTAGAATTCTTTTGGTAAAAAATTAACTTCATTTTTGGGTTAGATCACAGTGTCAAGGAATCTCCAAACGGGATTAGGCTTCCCATCAGTTTTGTGCAACTCCATAAAATGCGAGTACAAACTACAGGAAGCGGAATGTAATAAAAAAAATTTAGGCGAAACCATATGTATTTTAAAACAAACCTCAAAAGTGCCGAGTTTAATTTACCCTACTTGTTAAAATGAGATATAACAGAGGAGACTTTCAGTTATGGAATAAGATTATCAATTCTCATAAATGCCTCAAAATTTCGGTTAACCATTTTTAGAAACTTGAGTCTCAATTGAAAGCGTAACTATTTAGTAGATGTTTCGACAGGGATAGTATACCCCCTTAATGTTATTTCATAGAAAGTCTGCCTCATATTTTTGGTTACTGCAGCATCAGTGCTCATTGAATCTTGTCAATTCAACAAGCTTCATCGCCAAGAGATTGATTACTTGGCAATCAACAAGAATGTGATGATGAAAACACAAACAAGCCCTAACGCCAAAGCAAATTAAGGAAACCAAGATTATGAGCCCTTATCGTTCTCCCCTAACCCTTGTGCTCAGGATTGCCCCTTAACATCCGAGAACTCATAACTTAGTAAGGTTAGCACTTCGTTGCATTGAACAACATTTGAACATATCAGTGTATTACAAGATGGGAAAGCAGGAAATGTAGCATGGAATAGGTAATCGCTCTCATGCCACCAAAAGCGAAAACAGTGCCATCCTTAGAAGCTAAATACATGATTTAACCACCACTCCCTCTGATCCCTGCCTTGATCCAATATGGAGAGATATTGGGAATCAGCAAATTCAGATGATCGATAACAAAAGCAGTCCGCAAGATAACCGGATCTGCCAGTTTGGAATATGCATATTGTCACACGCATATGCAATAAATCTCAGCTTGACAGGAGTAAGGTGGGCAAGCTCCCTATCAGCCTCTGACATATGTAGTTTCTTCCAAAAATTGTAAAACCAAGACTTAGCCGGTCCCCTGTATGTACAAAATGAGTCATTAGAATGTAAAAGCGACACGTCATCGTCATCAATATGTGGTTCTAAGTTGCATTAAAAATGGAAAGAACCATTGCAAGACATGATGAAAAGACTAAGCAGAACATAAGGAGGTTCTTTGCTTCGCAAGTAGCTGCTTCAGCTTTTTTATCAATTGCGGGTTTGTGCACAAATAGTCCTGGAATGACTCCCTTAAATTCTGCAACAACTTGATGTGATCATTGCCAGGATTAACGTTAAGCAACTTCGAGAAAAGGTTCTTCCAGAGGTCAACTTGCCAATATCTGCAAGTCATTGAAATAGCACGTAGGCCAAGATAAAAATGTCAACTTTCTTTTGTTTTCAAGCAACATTTCACGGTATTTATTCTACTGTGCTGAAAGACCAAAATCTCAAAGGAAAAGGATGACATGTCAGTCAAATGTGCAAGAAGATTGACAGGTTGTACCACAAGCATGAAAAAATTTAGGACATACCGCTTGAAAGGTGATTTGGGCTGATAAAAGTAGCCATTATCAGAGGTAGGTTTTTTCTCAGTCTCCATGTATGAGTTGTGGAGCATCATATGAACGATAACACACAGGCCATAAGTGTCCACCTAGAGTCAAGTCAAGTAGAAGACCAATGTAAATACAGTCATCACTTGCACATCTATATCCAAACATGATACAGTCTTTTGAGACAAACTCGCCTGAAATTTCCATGGTTTATTCTCTTGCATTTCAATACAACGAAATCCAGAAGTTCGACAGTCTCCCATGAAGTTTATCTTGTCAGGGAAGAGACTAAGGTCTATTCCCCTACCCCAGTCAACAAGGCAAAGCCCCTGCATAATGGAACTCTCAACAATTGCATAAATGGATACATATATCAACCTTTTATGCAACTAGAATTACCTGATCACGCCAAGGGCCAGTACGGTCACGAAAACCATCTTCTGCAAGATCATCCCTGCCAAAAAACCAGTAAGAATCACTGTATGCTAGACTCCAATTGGAAACTGCTGCATGCCAAATCACTAGCAATAAAGATTGATTACCTAGAATAGCAAATTAGCAGATTATCAGGTTTAAAATCACCATGAATAAGGTCAGCACCATGCAGAATTTCCAGGATGATTAGCATCTCAATGGTATAATAAATACACAGAACCTCTTCCATGAAGCCACCAATCACAACATTGGAATTTATAGCATCCTGCACAATGTACCATAAAGAAACAGGATGACGGGATATGAAATCTGGAGCAAAGTCAGATATACCGCACATACCTGAAGTGTCCCATCACCTAAATAATCGGACACAAGTATGCTATAATCAGAGTAGAGATGCAATCTGTGAGCATGACCAAAGCTCAACCTCTGTGTTGGGAAACAGGGAGGAAGAGAAAAGGAATATAAGCAACAATTTGATAACCAGCATTGCAAACAAACGATAAAGTCCTAGGAGTGACGTACTTCCTTATCTGGGATCCTATTATCAAGTTGACGATACATGTAAAATTCCCAGGGGAAAGGAGGCTTTTGTATCTGTCATGAGTTCTCAAAATATAAAAAGTACCAGATGTTAAAAAAAAAAAAAAATTGGCTCCCATATATCCTTGTCAAGGAGACGAAATATTGAGATCCTAGTACCTTCAGAGCAACGACGTCATCAGGATTACTGTTGACATATGCTTTAAATACTTGAGCAAATCCGCCTTGTCCCGCACAACCCTTAATCTGATACTTCTTTCCACCTTTGAGGATAACAATTCCGCAACAACAAGACAATGCAGGATGAGAGCAGTTCGCTCAAAGCTTGATGGGGTGTGTGTGCGTGTGTGTATAAAACAAAATTTTGGCTGCTACCCCCGTTAGAGGACTCTTCCTCCTATCCCCTATATATATGTGTATCTCAAAGTTTTATCAAGAGAACAACAAGTCTTGCATGCACTTGACACAAGCACCACTTAACACATTGCATGTTATTTCAGAAAGTTAAAATGTGAAATGTTTTCATCCTTTTCTATCTACACAACCACCCATCTGATTTTCGGTTGAAAACTTAACTTAAAGTTCTTTCCAGAAAATACTAATTTGGACCAAGAGGCAAAAAGAACAGCTTGGTAGACCAGTTAAGCACGCCATTATTTTACCACATGCCAACTGCTCAAAGAAGTGGCAAGTTCTGCCCAAAGCTGTTGGTTTCTGTACAAGCAAGCAAGAAAACCACAATTGGACAAGGAACAAACTAACTCCATCCTAAATCATTTGTGTAAAACTTTAGTTGTGCCCCTAAATCTACCTGTACAATAATTGGATTTGAACTGAACGATTGGAATCAAATCATTGCTATAAAAACTAATAGTTGATGAATCAGTAATATCGACCGAGTTAAGGGTCAAATAGTCTTGTCAACACTGGTCAAAAGCAGTGAAATTTTGAATGCATAAATTGCATTATAAATGCTACATACAAAGAGATGAGTAAATAATACCAGTGCACCAATTATTTATTGCAAGATACTGGAACTATGTAGGGGGCACATGAGTCATCTTGACTATAAATTCATACTACAGAAAACTTAGAGCTTCCACAGTAAACAAAATCTGCACAGCAGCAGGCTCAAATTGACACAAGATATGAAAAAATTAGTACATATATGGTTATTCCAAGTACCTATCTCAATAACCTTGTTCCTGGCTGATTTCTGCAAAGAAGATAGCTTCACTTTTCCCGAATAGTCTTTGGTACTTACATGGTATCCCTGGAACCAGGTACAAAATGCTATAAGAAAATAATATCTAGTGCTTGGCAGCACGACAATTATAACAATAACTAAGTTGCTCACTTCATATTTCAGGATTTGAGGATTCATCTTCTGTAATAGATCTTTAATAGTGGAGACTGACCAAGGACTAATGCAACTTTCACCAATTTCGAAAGGAACACCAGCGTCCACCTAAGTAAAGAAAACGCACAAGGGTCAATCATCACTCTCATATATGTCAAACAAGCAGAAGAAACTTCAAAACAAAAAGGTACACAAGGAACCAAAAGAAGCTATAACTCTCGGATATTTAGAATTAAGAAAAATAAGTCACCATAGCAGGCATATGACCCATCAATTCATTTTTCTTAATGTCAATAAATGGTCTAACAAAAATAAACTGCTTGAATTCCATGTCAAAGAAAAGGAAAACAACTAAACTCGTGAGAAGTTGAAGATTACACGAAGACCAAAAAATGAACAAGCAAGAAAAAAGTACCACAGGTGCATAAAGTAGGAGTTAACATTGATAGTGGTTAGAAGAGAAAACCCGTCTATAATTTTCCAAATTGCATAAGAAGAAGAAGAAGAAACATACTCCCCAGTTAAGATATTAGTAGTGATTGCCGAGGCTTAGAAATGTTTAGTACCATTTGCTGAAGCAGACTAGTATGATGTGGCTAGCCCATTCTGGCTACGCACTTTTAACTGTTCTTGGGACCTGTTTTCATGAGACGTTAATGAGTATTCAATAGTCAAAGTTCAATGCTACCAATCTAGTCAACCGGCACAAGCCCCAAGGCATGTGTCGTGCCACTAGCACCAAAATATTCCCAATGTTCGAGTTGACGATGCACCTTTCCCCCTAGAGGGTCGGCTGTAGTCCTTCCCCTTGGGGAGGTTGGCTAGGATCAATTGTTTGGCCTCCCTCTCCTTACCCCTTGGGCGCTCATTGTACTCGGGGTCACCCTCTCCTTGCTCTGTGACACCTTTTGCCGCACTCGATCACCATGACTCCCGACCGCCCCCATTGCTAACTCCGCAATAGGTGACCAGGCATAATGCCAAACCTTTCCCGAGCGCTGTCAGCACATTACATGCTCCCGAGCACTACCCCCATTACCACGACACCTGGCCATGCCCGAGTGCTGTCTCTGTGCTACGTATCCTGGCTGAGCGAGTGCCGCCTCGCCTGAACCTTACGATGTCAGGTAGCACCAAAGTGTCACATCCTCTCATACGTGCCCCAAGCACTCCTTTCCTCAACCACACCCATGCACTATAGCAGCATCATGTGCTCCCGCACAACACTTAGTAACCTCGCCCCTGTGCCATCTCCATTTAACGTGCCCTCAGCACTTCAAACAAGCTGTTGTGCCCAAGCGCAGCTCCACTTATACAATCACACCCCTTGGCACTCTGTCATAATGCCACACTCCCGGTGTTGGTCCACCCCTTTATACCAGAATGTTTATCTTGCCTTCGTCGTGAAAAATGCTTCAACCCACTCTCCAGTGTTCGCAGTATCCCTTAGCATAGGCAACTCCTCCGTGACATTACTTCAGGGAGCGCTGAGCGCTCCGGCGTAAAGACTCCCCTCACATTAGGTAGGTGACTTCTTGGGGACACTACTTTGGTCCATCTAGTAGGCGAGACACAAGTTCCGCCAAGGAGCTTCAAGTGCTTCGACACAGGCTATGTAACATGGACTCTTTAGAATGACGGAAATACCCGCATCGGACACTCGATACTTGGACATGGGTATGGGATCTGTGTCCGGCACATCTCATAAGATATGCCATTATGAGCACTATCTTATAATTTTGTTTTTGTTTCTTATTACTTTGAGATGTTCCAAGTCCTCAATTAAAACTATGTGCTCTACATAAAACACCATTTTACCTTAGAAATATCTAAAAGTATTAATATGTATGAAAATTTTGTTGTGTCCCCGTGTCTTATAAATTAAAAATTAGATGAATCCAACACTTGGACACGTGTCTGACCCTGACACTCGTACTGAGTCCATATAACATAAGACACAGGAACTCCCTTCCTGCTAGGTACGGGACTCTTCCTTCACACTACCTCCGTCCATTGGGTAGGCGACTCATTCGGAGCACTACCGTGGCACGCTTCGGGTGCTCTGGCACAAGTACTCCTCGCGGGATAGTCGACTTCTCTGAGACACTACCTCGACATGACGGGTAAGAGTCTCCTTCAAGACACTACCTAGGCCTGTCAGATAGGTGACTCCTCCGAGACATTACCTTGGGGCGCTTTGAGTGACTCGTAGGCTAGGCAACTCCTCAAGTACACTATCTTTGCCAGGGTGTCTGCAGAACTAGTCTAAATGCTCTGGCACTGGTGACACTTCATCGGCACCTTTAGAATCCATAATCCCAGAGTCATATTGAGACGGGAGTATGTCTCCGGACGGCATTGCGCCTAGTCTGCCTGACAATTGGGCGTCAGGCCTTCCCCAAAGCTGTCAAGTTCTTTGGGTCTCTTAAGGCCCCTGTGTGACTCAAAAAGGGCTTTGGGGTGGTGGCTAGACCAAAGGGTTCTTCAGCCATACCGGCACTGTGTGAGCCAATCTTTCTAGCTAAATAGCAAGACTGTGAGGCAAACCAAGGGATTTTGCAAACCAATAGCTCATAAAAACATCAGCATCTATGGCCCCCTTGCTAAGGTGTCATTCCAAGGGAGCACTGTCACTTGATGACATCATCTTTTTAACCCCTATAAATAGGGGACATGAGAATTTATTTGAGAGAAGAATATAAGTCATTTGCGAATCTCACTCTCTCTAGAATTCCAAGGCAAGAGGATTCTAAAGAGACAAAGTTCCTGGACTTCATATTGTGACTCTGGACCTTAGCATCGGATTGGTGACTGTCGCCACGTGTTCACTCTTTGCCCTTGTCCTCACAGCATTGCCATTTCTCAGGCTCTATCTGGGGACCCTTGATCTTTGCCTTGCTTTGTCCCACATCAGCACACTTGGCTTCTTGGACTGCATCTCTATGACACCTCTACATCTATGTTACATGGACTCGGTATGAGTGTTTGAGTCGGATACGTGTCCAAGTATCGGATTCGTCTGATTTTCAAAACCTAAGACACGGGAACACGGCAAAATATTTCTATCTATTACTATATTTTAGTTACTCCTTAGGTAAAATGGGGTTTTATGTAAAACGTGCGTTGTTTTAATTGAGTGTTATCTCATCTATAAGCAATAACGAATTAAAAGAAACACTTTAAGATAGTGTTCTTGGTTGCATATCCTATGAGATGTGTCGGACACATCCCATACCCATGTTCAAGTGTCGAGTGCCCAACACTGATATTTCACGCATTTTGAAGAGTCGATGTAACATAGCTGCACATATACTGCGAACCCACTTCCTTAAGATCTTATGAATTTAGTTATTGTCTCGCAAACAATTTACTTATAGTTCTATACTAAGATTGTTGTGACAGTTGTTTCCCAATGCATGTACATAGCAACGTATTTTGAGTATACTGGTACGAGATGATCAAGATTGTGATAGTTGAAGCTTTTTTCTTCTAAATTACTGTTGCACACCAACACCAAGTGTCAAGAAGATGATCAAACAATTATGTCAACGTTAACCAAAGAGCACCAAGTGGGTAGACCTCAATAACTGTTGCAATTACATTAGTAGGCACCCCTCTCACACCTACAATCACAAAACAACTTCCATGAAACTAGGAATCTCTAAAGAAGCAATGAATGACTTAGGCTTAAATTCACGAGAAAACTAAGGCCATGTTTGGTAGTCTTTTCTATCTGCTTCTTTTCCAAATCTAAAAACTGTTTTCTTTAAGCAAAACGTGTTTGGGAAGTGTTTTTCCAAACATGTTTTCGTTCTCGCAATACAAAAGAACAAAATTAGAACATTTTCCATGCAAGGGTTCAAACCCTATGTTATATCTGTTTTTGCAGCAAAGGTTAGCCAATATTGGGGACATAAGATCTATGCCATACAAACGGAAGTAGAGCCTTAGACCCAAAATAGATTATAGATTTGTTTGCACCAAGTAAAAACAAGATTATCTGGCAAGTTCACAAGATTAAACTCTCTTACAAGTGCAATATCTATGATTGCTAGCGCAATCGAAGATTCTGAACCTAAGATCATGCCCATCATAAAGAACATGAATATTTTAGTTCCTCAAAGTGATTCGTATCACATAGTAAATCTCATGCCTAGGGTCATCCCCACCATTCAAGCCTCAGATTTGTAACAGTAGATGTATTACATTTACTGTGTTAACTTAAATGTTCATCAAGACAATTAAATAAAATTTCTGCATTAGTGTGTGTTTCACAACCGGCTTTATGCTTTGCTTGGTTTCTGCCAAAAAAAATTTCCTCATCTTTTCAAATTTCTTTGCTGTTATGGTTTCTTGTTCTACATCCTAAATATATAGTCTACTGCTACCACTTCTTCTAATGTTCCATCACTCTTCTTTCCTCTCTTTAATGCTCAAAATCTTCTTTTTGTCAAGCTTTCGATGTATAACTATTTTCAGTGGAAGTGTCAATTCCTTTCACTACTTTGTAGACAAGATATGCTGCATTTTGTCGATGGTACTCCTCCACCAAAATTTATTTCCCCCATTGGATCTGAAAGTGGTAATGTCTCACCACCTGAGATGAATCCCTCCTTTTTTCTTTGGAATAAGCAAGACCAAATGTTTCTTGGTTGGATTCTTTCATCTCCAATAAAACATGTGTTGGCCCAGGTCTTGGGTCTCTCTACATCTTATGAAGTTTAAACTTCTTTCCACCGTATGTACTCCTCGCAATCTCGTAGAAAGCCGTTTCAACTTTGCTATATGCATCTCAGCAAGAACTCATATTCTATGCATGCTTATTTCCAGAAAGCTAAGAGAATTTCTGACACTTTAGTAGCTATTGGACACCCCGTGTCAGATGATGATCAAACCAATGCCATTCTCATAAGTCTTGGTTTAGAATATCAGTCTTTTGTAACTAGCATTACCACTTGATCAGATCCAGTTTCTCTTGATCTCTTATAAAGTTATCTTCTCATCCTTCCACTTGATCTCTTGAATCTCAAACTGCACATCCTTCCTCTTCTTCATATCTCAAGCAATTATTTCTGCTCTTCTCAATCCTCTTGTTCTAAATAATTTTCATTCCAAACATTTTCACTCATATCGTGTGCTAATTCTAATTTTTCATCGTCTTTTACTAATTGGTTGTTGTCTTTTACTTTTTGTGGTAATGCGCAACATAATAGTCGAGACTCAACATTTTCCCTCCAAGTATTATTCCACCAACACTGATCAGTTTGGTCACAATATGGTAAAGCACAATCATCATGTCCCTACTAACTTTAACTCTTTTGGCAGTTTAAGATTGTGTTACACCAGTGGCCAGCTAGGCTATATTGCAGCTTATTGCCCAAATGGTGGCATTGTCAATTCCAAAGGTACTTTACCCACTCTTCCCAATGCATATTATACTGGTTCGTCATCTTTGGTTTATCTAGATCAAGCTTGGTTCCAGACTCCTGTGCAACCTATTATATCTCAAATGATTTAGAAAATTTCTAGCTTCATATTAAGTGCACCGGTACAAATGATGTTCGCAAAGCTGATCTCATGTTTGCCTCTTTGTCACACTGGCTCTTCTTCTATCCCAACTGTTAATATATTGGGTCAATGGACCATTATCCGCCCACTAACAGATGATGTGTATTTGTTAGTTTGGATAAATACAATTATTTAGAGAATATTTATCTCTTAAGTGTTTGAGATAAATACAATCTTTATCTCCTAAGAGTTGGAGGTCTATATAAAGGCTAGAGATATCCCAATAAGTCAGAAGTCATAGCAATAACCCTCTCTCTATATCACTCTCTCTAGAGCAATCACCAAGCTCTAGGATTTGGTTCGTGGACGAAGAACTCGACTCTAGTAGCCGTTTTCTTACCTGCGAAAAAGATCAAGCGTGTTGGAGGCTCGTAACAACAAGGATCCTACGTCGGAATCTTCGGAGACTTCGTACGGTATGTTTCCAAACCCATAACGTGTTACGTGGTAGCACATTAAATCGTTTCAACACCAACCTTTACAAAGTGTTTAACTTTGAAAGATATTCTTCATGTTCCTAAAGTATAAAAGAATTTACTCTGTTAAAAAGTTCTCATTCGACAATGATATGGTTTATGAACTCCACCCTACATTTTCCCTTGTTAAGGATTGCAAGTTGGGGACACTCTTCTTCTAGGCACAACTAAATATGGTCTTTGCTGCTTGCTGCCCAGTTACCTGCTATTTCCTTCCACAATGACGAAGGCGGGCTTTTCAGCTGCCTTCGTAGGGGCAAAAGCTTCCATTAGTACTTGGCACAATCATCTTGGTCACCCATCATCATGCATTGCTCAGCTAATAATTTCTAGATTCTCTCCTCCTTTTGGTTCTGATAAAGCACCCTCTATCCGTGAGGCCTGTGCACTAGAAAAAAGTCATAAATTGCCTTTTCAGTCTTCTCATGTAGTTTCTTCTTCCCTGCTTGATTTTATGCATAGTGATGTCAAGGTCCAACGCCAATTGTTTCTGCTCCCGATTTTTGCTACTACATCCATTTCATTAATGATTTTAGTAAGCACATTTAGATCTTTCCAATGCGTCTAAAGTCTAATATCATCCAAATTTCATTGAGTTTGAAAACTTGATTGTAAACTTACTAGAGGACGCAGATAAAATCCTTACAAACAGATTGGGGTGGGGAGTGTTAGACCGTTGACATTTTTTGTAAGGAAAAGGGTTCTTCATCGCGTGTTATGCCCACATAAGCATGAACAGAACGGTGCTTCCGAACGGAAACATGAGCCTGTTGTTGATAAGGGGTTCTCCATGTTAGCTCATTGTCAAGTTCCTCAACAGTATTGACCTAAAGCTTTTACGACAGCCTTCTTTTCAGTGGTAAGCTTCCCTCGCCTGTTATTAGTAACTTTTCTCCTATTCAAAAATTGTTCAATCAAATTTCATATTACAGGAAGCTGCGGACAATCGGGTGTTCCTACGTTCAGACACTTCTCACAAGTCCGAGTTCCGTTCCAAAAAGTGCGTGATTATGGCTTATAGTCCTTGCACAAAGGATGCACATGCTATGATTTGTCCACCGGTCACATGAATATCACTCCTCATGTGTTTTATGGTGAGCTCAAGTTTCCTGTTGCAAAACATGACTCTACACCATCTCAAGGAGTGCACACCTCTCACTTCCACTATCTTGGACCTCCACCAATTATGCAACAATCTGTTCCGCCGGTAACACCTTACATTAACTCAAGCATTTTACCCGAACAACAATTAGCCTCCTCTCAATTGTATCCACATTTGGAAATGTCTCCTGGTCTAATGAGGCATCTCATCGATCAGATATCTCCCCTTCTCAATCTTTGCCCAATTCTGGCTTGCACGCTGATGGTGTCAACTTTATGGCGGAAGTACTACAATCTACATAGGCAGTGCGTTCAGTCCCTCGCCGTCAATCGACTCATCATATGGTCACACGTACCAAGGATGGTACAAATAAGCAAAAGGTTCTCAATGTCTCCCGCTATCCACATTATCCATTCTCTTGATTCTGAACCTACTTGCTATACCAAAGCCCGGTCCTATGGCATTAGTGTTTACCTCACTATAGCCAAGGCGGGAATATAGTGAAGAAGATATACAGCTATTACCAGGTCTAGTCAATTGTGCACTGCAAAATAAAGAACACCAACAAACAATGGATATGGAAAGAAGGAAGGAGAATAGACTATAGAGGAATAAACAGAAAAGAAAATGCCATACTACTCGGAATCATAATAAAAGACATCCTACGACGAGGATTAAGAGAAAAAAGAGAGCTATAACTTAAAATCTCCGGTGTTGGAAGTATTTTAACCCAACAACCTCTGAAATTTATATTACATCAAGCATATATAGGCAACCCAAGATACTAAATAGGAAGCTAAATCAAAATTGAACAATAATATTTATCAAGCTTATGTAACCTAGAAAGTTAATTAGAACCAAATACTATGCATGAAGCATACTATGCGTGGCTTGTGCATATGCTACTCATTGACACAGACCTCTTTGATAATTATTAATCCTTTTACTATGTCAACTACCCTTGCTCCATTCTCATAGGGCTGTGAATTGGGTACAACAAAAAACAAGATTTTTTTGCATCAAAGAAACAAAAACAGGACACTGATGTTCTTGTTGACAATTCCTAGTTCTACACCATAAACCTTCAGTTGTTACACTCTAAACAAGCACCTGCTAACTCTTCTTCTCCAACGTAAATACAAACATCAACTTAAAACCTATTAACCATCAATGGCACACCCACATATTTGGTCAGGATTTAAGAACAAACTTGCATATTTGGTCAAGATTTTGGTGCCACTACTAGATCATTTTGCGTTTGAATTAAGCTAATCTTGCAGTAAATATGTGTTTGGGCTACCTTTTGTCATCCTTTCACGACAACTTATACTAATTCTAAAAGAAACATGGTGGGCGTGGTGGGCTACTCTGCTTGTTCATTTTGAATTCAAATATCATCATCAACCAATCAAGAAAGTGTATGCTGGTAGCTTTTGGCAGTAACCTAAGAAGCCAAAAGACGCTCTATATTGCGTGAACTAGGGCATGGATATGATTTTAAGAATCTACTTATCAATTCCCAGACCCAACCAGGGGAACCATAAAAATGATCAATAAATGAGCATAGGCAATGGACACTTGGCAGCAAAAATACAAACTCCAGTCATGTGGTAAGTCTGATTATTGACCATACTTGTTGGATGCACCCACCGGACAGACTTCCCATTACCTATATCCACGCGCTATGTCCAACAGCGTAGCACAGACAATTGTCAACATACAGAACTAGCATAGATTGCTTTTTGCCACTTAGTCTTAAGCACAAACAGTTCCAAGTACATTAGCAAGCTAGAGTACTAGAAAATGAACACAATTAACTAAACATATTATTCAGGTGATTGATAAGCTATGATGTCCTACCTTCTGCAGTGAACTAGCATCCACTTTTGCAGGCAGTCTTTCTAGAAAAAGTGCATGTGCCTTCTTCAACCTTTCTAATGGCTCAGCATTCCTAACACCACGCATCATCGTAAAGCGATTAGAAACCAACACACAACACATATACAAGTTCCAAACCAGAAACATAGAGATAACAAAGTAAACAAACCTTGAAATGCCCAATTCATAAACCGAAAGCGCCTCGCTCAGCTCCCCCTTTGCTTCCAAGAACAAGGCGTAACACTCATAAAGCAGTGAACAATACAAGCATATATTAATTTCCTCAATTTCTCTAAAGACGCTTTCGTATTGTGGACTACCATCAATCTGCAACACAATCAAACCAATTCATATTTGAAAAACCTACTCCACTGTGTTTGTTGTGTATGTTTCCAATGTGATTTGACAATACTCGTTAAGAAAATAACCTATTCAGCAGTGTGGGCGCGCCCCTACGCATGTATGCTTGGCATGTTCATAAAATATGTCAAAACGGCCTTAGCCCTTAAGTAATTCAACTTAACTATGGTTTGGAAATTGTGGATAATTTAGGCTTTGATTTGTATTTTTCACAACAAAAATATTAACAACACTAGGTGATTAAACACAGCAAGATAATAACAAATAATTGAAAGTAATTTTATATGAACTCTTGATAAAATTATGTAATCTAGAGTAGTAAAAGGATATAAAATAGCTCGTTCGTGAGAGTCATGACAAAGTCACTGTCCTAAAGACATTATCGCATCCTTACGTGCAGTTGTTGACGGCAAATAAAATCTCCAAGATGAAACCCATTAACGCAGCTATGTCTCCTCCATGTGCACAAGTCCATAAAAAGACGGTATGAACCAGCTCACGATCACGTTGCCCAAGTATAATAAAATATGAAAATAGTTATAGAGGAAAAACATTGTTATAGTAAAGTATAAAACACTAAGTATGGAAGCATAGTTGCATCAAGTATTTTCTATGTCACACCCCATGGCCTTATATACATGACCAATCATAATCCATTTATTAGCCACATAAGTAAGCTTAAAAAAGCTTTTGTAACTTATGAAATAATGATAATCTTTCTCAATAATGCCAAACAATAAAACATATTATATACTCCATAAACAAATATGAGTTAATAATACTCATTATTGTATTTGTAACTCATTTCATTATTTACATGTGAATAAATATCATATAGCCATAACTAGCACTATTATTATAATGCTTTAAGGTACATTTTATTTTATTAAAATATTCTAACAATCCCCCACTATTTTGATAAAATAAAATGATAATTTAAAATACTTAAAAGTCACAGATGAAATGTTTATAAGTCTCACAGAAATCACATGTATAAAAGGTTTGTTACTGCTCTAAAATGCCTTCTTAGACCAATAAACTACCAACTATCGATAGTCCAAGCAAGTACTACCTACTCTCCAATGGATTTTTCCCTTTCAACATTTTAACAGAATTCCTATGTAGGTTCAGTAGCATATAATCATCGAATTTATCTCAAATTGCCATCAATAGGTCATACAACTATCATTTGAGAAGTCAGGCTAGGGTCGAGTGACATGAATTTGCAGAAAGTCAAATGGCAAAAAAACAACGTAGGGGAGGAAGTAATATCAACCACATTAAAGTGGTCGAGAATGACCTTAAAATTTGAATATGAAGTAGTTCAGTGTCTGCGAGCGTGTGTTTTGGCATTTCTCGTAAGAAACTTACTCAACAAGTGTGTGTGCCTGTGTTGCATTTCTAGCTGAAAATGTCAAAGCAACAGTTGAGAGATCTAGTCAGCTCTCTGTGTCTGTGTCTGTGTGGGTGGGTGGGGGAGGGGGGAGAGAGAGAGAGAGAGAGTTGCTTACGTAGAGAATCCAGATCTTGAGGAATCTGACGTCGTTTCGGTACCGGGTGTCGTGCTTGAAGGTGCCGATACAGCGAGATACGAGGTGATTGAGGAGCGAGAAATCGTCCTTTTCACGTGAATTCAGGTCGTCGAGTTCTTTCTTGATTGAGCTGAAATTTGGGCACAAGAGAAAACCTATTAACCCAGAGTCTGTCTGTGAAGAGGTAAGCACACACGCACACACACACGGGGAGGGAGAGGGAGGGGAGAGAGAGGAGAGAGAGAGAGAGAGAGAGAGAGAGAGAGAGAGAGAGAGACCGTAGCCATGGCAAGAGAGGGTCGTCGGAGGAGGAGGAGATGTTGGTCGCATTAGCTACGGGATGGCCGGCCATGCCCATTGTTTCTCACTTTTTTCGTCTTCGCAGCACCAAAAGTGTGTGAAGTGGAATGGCGTGTTTTGGTTGGATTTGGGAGTTCCAATTTTTCAAAGAGGACAGAGGCGGGAAATGCTAATTTTGAATTGAGAGGCAAATCGCTCGGTTACCTTCATTTTCTGTGTATATTTTGTTTGCGTTTTTTTTAATGCTACAAACTATTGTTCATTTACATTTTTTTTCAAAAGTAGATTTTGTTGCTTTCTACCTAAACTTGCTTGTTTGATTTCCATTTTTATTTCTGTTTTGAAAACAAACACACGTTTGTTCACCATTTTTTGATTTTCCATATATTTTTCTTCCATATTTACCCAAAAAAAAAAACCTTGTTGTTCATGTCTAGATTTGCTATAAACCCTTATTCCCTCCGGAATTAGACGGAGGAGCCCATTGATTAAATCTATCATCTGAGTGAGGCAGACTTCCCAATGTATCTGGACCGTTGCTTTTTTATCTAACAAATTGTGGACTGTCCAAAACCACCACCACCACCACCATCAATCCTTACCCCCTGCATATCGAGAGTGCTTTGATGGTGGTTATGGGTGAGGAAGAGAGTTTGGTGATGAATCGATGACGGGTGTAGTGGTGGTGATGATTGTTGGTTGAGGGTGTAGTCGTGGGTATGGGTGCAGTGAAGGTGGTGGTTCACTATAAGAAAAATCACTACAAGAAAAGACGTCTTTTGCGACGGAGTTTTAGTAACGGCATAGATTCCGTCGCTAAAATGAGTTTTATCGACAGAAATCTCCGTCAGTAAAACTCCGTCGTAAAATATTATTTAAGCGACGGATTTATTCCGTCGCAAAAAACTCCGTCGGTGAAAAGGCGTTTTACCGACGGAAACCTCCGTCGGTAAAACTCCGCCGTGAAATATTATTTAAGCGACGGATTTATTCCGTCGCAAAAAACTCCGTCGGTACAAATAGGTCTTCACCGACGGACTTTTAGCGACGGAATAAATCCGTCGCTAAAAGTCTATTTAATTCACAGATCTGGTTTGAACTGTCACTGCTTCTCTCTTTGAAAATCCCAAAACCCAACCCCGGCGGCGACCTCCCTCGACACCGGCGGTGACTTCCCTCGACCCCGGCGGTGACCTCCCTCGACAACGGCGACCACCTGCAACTCCGGCGACCACGGGCCCTCACCTCCAGCAGATCTGTGAAGAGGAGAGAGACTACCCTGGCGGCGACCTCCCTCGACACCGGCGGTGACTTCCCTCGACCCCGGCGGTGACCTCCCTCGACAACGGCAACCACCTGCAACTCCGGTGACCACGAGCCCTCACCTCCGGCAGATCTGTGAAGAGGAGAGAGACTGAGAGAGAGAGAGAGAGAGCAGCGTCGACCACCGGGACCACCGGAGACGACGGTTTCTCACCTCCGGCAGTATTTCTCGTGAGGTAAAGTTCCTGTCTTCCTCTCTATTTGCTCTACGCTATACCTTCTGTCTTCCTCTTATACATGTAAATTGCTGTGAAAATTAAAGATGATTTTAGATTGTTAATTGTGCATTGAGCATTTGAGATATTGAGATTATTGACGGAGGATGGGACCCAATTGGATTGAATGTGTGATATTTGTTAATTTTTATTGCATTGAGCATTTGAGAATTGAGAATTGAGATTGTTGACGGAGGATGGGACCCAATTGGATTGAGATACCTGTTAGTTAGCGCAGACACGGACACCACGTCTGATCGACGGTGTCCGACATTTAAAAAACAAATTAACATATGCCGATGTGTCTGGAGGTGAGTGTCGGTGGGCGTCGGACACGTGTCGGTATGTGTCGGACACGTGTCCGGAGGTGTCAGACACGTATCGGACACCATATCGACACCCTATATGAGGTGTCGGAATTGAGGTTGTTGACGGAGGATGAGACCCAATTGGATTGTGATATATGTTAGTTAGCGCAGACACAGACACCATGTTTGATCGACGGTGTCCAGCATTTAAAAAACAAATTAACGTATGCCGATGTGTCTGGAGGTGCGTGTCGGTGGGCGTCGGACACGTGTCCGACGCCGTCGGACACGTGTCCGGAGGCGTCGGACACGTGTCCGGAGGTGTCAGACACGTATCGGACACCATATCGACACCCTATATGAGGTGTCGGAATTGAGGTTGTTGAATGTGCATTAAATTTATGTTAGTTAGGTTAATGCGACAATTTTAGCATGCACCCCCTGGAATCTAATCATGGCTCCAGCGCTGGCTATAATTAGCCCTAATTAGTCCTGATTAACAATATTTTAGTAAATCAATTAACCCTAATTAGCTCTAACGAGCCTAATTAGTTTTAATTAACCTTAAGAACCTGATGAAATTCAAATTAGCTGTAATTACCCCCAAATTAGCCCAAATGAACCCAATTATGCGCATATTGATTGTAGTTAGCCTAATTAGTCATAATTTGCACTAACATAACCCAATTACGCCTAATTAGCGCTAGTTAGGACTAATCAACACTACTCGGCACCATCAAAACCCTAATTAGGACTAAATAACCCTAATTAGTCCTAATCAACCCTAATTAGCTATAATTATCCGAAACTAGCCCTCATTAACATTAATTAGCCCTAACATAACCCAATTAAGCCTAATTAGCCCTAATTAGGACTAATCAGCACTACTCGGCAAAATTAAACCCTAATTAGGACTACATAACTCTAATTAGTCCTAATCAACCCTAGTCAGCTATAATTATCCGAAACTATCCCTCATTAACATTAATTAGCCCTAACATAACCCAATTAAGCCCAATTAGCCCTAATTAGGACTAATCATCACTACTCGGCACAATTAAACCCTAATTAGGACTAAATAATCCTAATTAGTCCTAATCAACCCTAATCAGCTATAATTAATAATCGTAATTAACCCTAATAACCCAGTTAGCCCTAATTAGCCCTTGTACATCCCATAATTACTCCATGTTGCCCAGAGATGGTTCAATTACTCGTTGTTTACAAACCCTGCCTTCTTTATATTAATTGTTGTTTTGAGAAGTCCATTGGCAACGAGATGGTTCAACTCGTTGCCAACGAGTTCTATTTAATGTGGAATTGGTAACATATGCAACGATCATTCTGTAATTTTGATATTTCGGAAAGATTCTTGCATATCTTATCAATTTCTGAACACATGCATGCATAGAAACCCTTAGTTCCCGTTCAAAGGTACTCATTACAAAGTAATGCCTTGTAATGAGCCTTTGGATGTCCAGTTTGGACAGTTTGGAAAAGCTAATTGTTTATAAAACAGTATTTTGACTCATGCTTTATGTTCTATGTCGTGGATATATGGTACACGTTCTCGTGTGTTTCTCCGGGTGCATACAGATCTGGTGTTCTAACATCCGTCAAACCTTCCTGAGCAAGGTTAGATGAATGTTAGAACACCTAATCGATGTGGTGTACTTGGAGAAATGCGGGGAGGTGCTGCCGAATTTTTCACAGACATCGGACTAAGCATGAGTTATTCACTGTTTTATAAACATGTGCTTTTCTGAATGGGATAGGACCACTACCTGTTCAAGAGTGGAGGGAAAATATGAAGACATGTTGTAACATTCATGCATTGATATTTACATCGGCAATGCCTAATCACTGGTCATTATTGAAGGTGGTATACAGTACGATAATTCAGTCGTCATGTCAGTCGATCGAAGTTGGATGAAAAGGAAGAATGCTGAAGATTTTGAGTGTCGCGTTGACGAATTTCTCGACTTCGCTTATGCGCATCCTGCACATGTTGACCTTGATAAGATAAGGTGTCCGTGCGGTAGATGTGAGTTGTTGCACTGGAGAAAAAGAATTGAAGTAAAATGGCATCTTCGTCGGTACGGTTTTATGGGTGGATACACAAGGTGGACGCAGCACGGGGAAACGATAGTATTGTTGTCCAACCTAGCTAGTCAAACTGAAGTTAGGGAGGAGGCACGATATGATTTCCTAGATATGATTATGGATGCTGGGCATGCTAATGTTGACTGGGGTAACGACAGTCCACAACCGCCGATCGAGGGGGCTCATCAGTTTTATGAGTTGTTGAGAGCTGCGGAAGAGCCGCTGTGGGATGGAGCTCCGAAACACACACGGCTGTCTGCGGTTAGTAGGTTATTACAGTTGAAATCAGACCACGGGCTGAGTGAGAAAGGTTTTAACGAGTTTGTTACCTTCATCAAAGAAATACTGCCCGAAAGTGAAAAGCTACCGCCGTCGTACTATGACGCGAAGAAGATGATGAGGAAACTTGGGTTGAGCTATGACCGGATAGATGCGTGCAATAACGATTGTGTATTATTTTGGAAAGAGAATAAGGATTTGTCATTATGTCCAGTATGTGATCATTCGAGGTACAAACCGGACAAAGGGAAGAAGAAAAATATTGCATGGAAGATATTGCGATATTTCCCGGTCACACCACGGCTTCAGAGAATGTACTACTCCTCCAGTACAGCTGAACATATGAGGGCTCACCGTGAGACTCGCAGCAACGATGCCGATGTGCTGACACACCCAGCTGATGGAGAGGCGTGGAAGGAGTTTGACCGCAGGCATCCAGTCTTTGCTCAGGAAGTTCGGAATGTTAGACTTGGTCTGGCAACCGATGGGTTCAACCCTTTCGGTCAGTCTACCACGCCTTACTCCTGTTGGCCTGTTATTATTGTCCCTTACAACCTTCCACCAGGCATGTGCATGAAGAAGCCGTATATGTTCTTGTCGTTGCTTATTCCGAGGCCGAAGAGTCCCGGTAAGGACATAGATGTGTATTTAAGGCCGTTGATTGATGAGTTAAAACAATTATGGAATCATGGAGTCGAAACATATGATGCATCCCTTAAACAAAATTTTCAGATGAGGGCTGCTTTGATGTGGACTATACATGATTTCCCCGCATTGGGAATGACGTGTGGCTGGAGCACACATGGGAAGCTAGCATGCCCTGCTTGTATGGGCGTGAACCCCGGTCATACGTTAAAGCACGGCGGAAAGGCCTCGTGGTTCGGATGTCACCGTAAGCTTTTGCCACCGGGCCATCAGTTTCGTAGGCAGAAGGATAAATTTGACGGGACAATCGAGCGTGAGGTTGTCACACTGGACTACCCATCTGGTGAAGAAGTACTCTCACACCTGGAGGCACTTGATACTGACATACCACACGGTAAGGGTGTGCCGGATCGGAAGATTGCAGGGTTCAGGAAAGAGCACAACTGGAGAAAATTTTGTATCTTCTGGGAGTTAGCCTACTGGAGGACGCTCGTTATCCAAAACAACATGGATGTGATGCATATTGAGAAGAACGTTTTTGATAATGTGTTCAACACAGTGATGAATGTCAAGGGCAAATCAAAAGATCACCTTAAAGCGAGAAGGGATCTACAACAGTTGGGTGTACGCCGTGAATTGCATCCTCGGACAGTCAGTGGGAGGACCATACTTCTGAAAGCACCTTACTGTCTAGACAAGAAACAAGTGGAGAAGGTCTGTCAGTGGGTTAAGAATTTGAAGCTTCCGGATGGGTTTGCGTCCAACATATCTCGTTGTTGCAATGTATCGGAATGCAAGTTCCAAGGGATGAAGAGTCACGACTGCCACGTATTCATGGAGAGATTGTGGTGACGATTTGCAAGCTGGAGAAAATTTTCCCACCTTCGTTCTTTGATTCAATGGAGCATCTGCCTGTTCACTTGGCATATGAAGCTAAGATGGGTGGACCCGTGCAATATCGGTGGATGTATCCCTTCGAGAGGTAATCCTTAAATTGTTATAGTTGTTCGTTTACACTTAATGCGACATCTGTTATCATTGATATTCCACCTAACTCGATTCGCTAAACTTCTAGGTTCATGTTCCATTTAAAGAAAAAAGTCCGTAATAAGGCTCGGGTTGAAGGCTCAATTGCGGAGGCTTACGTAACGGAAGAACTTGTAAACTTTTGTAGTCAATATTTCGGGCCTAATGTTGGTACGAGGTTAAATCAACTAGGCCGAAATGATCCCGAAGCAAGCACAAATTTGGAAGGGCAATTGTCAATATTCAAGCAGTCAAGTAGTCCGTTCGGCCGAACGTATACTCGATGGCTAACAGATGAAGAGTACAGTGCTGCAACAATATATGCCCTTCTAAATTGCGATGAAGTTTCGGCATTCGTTGAGTAAGTTAAAGTCTTAATTCACTTACATTGCTGTACATAATTGAAAGTGTGTGTTAAGCGAGTTAAATGCATATTGGTTTGCAGTGAGTTCGATGCGGAATCTTTAATCACTGATCCCGCTGGACTTGAATCTCATCGGAAATCACAATTTGTACAGTGGTTCAAAATCCGTGTAAGATTATTTAACGAAATTATATTATGTGTTATATACAGTTCTGTGGCCAATTAGTATACTGATTTATCCTTAATTTTTACCGTCATCTACAATAGGTTCAGTCAATGGATAGACCAGTGGCCTCATGCTTGAAATTACTAGCCGAAGGCCCTAACAAACAAACATCCTGTTACGGAGGCTATATCATCAACGGGTTTAGGTTTAACGTAAAAGATGATGACCGAACAAAACAAACCCAAAACAGTGGAGTCTTGGTCAACGGCGACTGTTATGCCGAGAATTGCATGGATTTTTACGGAGAGCTAGATGAGATTGTTGAGCTAACATATCTGGGTTCCCAAAACCGCCTGGTAATGTTCAAGTGTACGTGGTTCGATGTCACATGCAGTAGAGGAATCCGTGTTAGCTCTCAAGGGATTGTAGATGTCAATGTCAAGTCAAGACTTGCATCAGACGAGCCCTTTGTGTTTGCTAGTCAAGCTGTACAAGTCTTTTACGCGGAGGACGTCGCCAATCCCAAATCTCATTGGTATACAACTATCAAGTCCAAGAAATTGCCCGTGACATATGACAGTGAGCTAGACTCCTTTCAAGCCGACCAACCACGTGTCTTGTTTCCTGTTGAGGTCAACAACGAGGAGGACGATCTTCCTCTTCCAACAACACTTCTTGTGGGAGAAGAAGTCGTAGATGATGACGCGGAAGATGTTGAAAGTGTTGGAGATGATGTGACCGAGTCTACTGATGAAGAGGATGAATTAGAAGATGAAGAGGACGACGAGTCCCACGAAGAAGAGGGCGACGAGGAAAGTGATGAAGATGATTCGCAAACTGAAAATGATTGACTTGTAATGTTGTAACATCACGGGAAAAATGTAGTAACATTTTAGAACTTGGTGTTTATTGATGTGTTTTTGCACATCCGTTCATATATATATATATAGTGCCGATGATGATTTATGCCTAAATTATTGTTTTTCACGTGTTAATGTCTTTGTATATAATCTATATGAAGTCAGATATGGATAGGATACGGGCTATTCGTGGCCGGGCTGGACGCCGAGCTGCTTCCTCCCCGGTTAGTCCCACCTCGTCATTGCCTACTGATGACGAGGCACAGAGTGATCGCGGACAGCCATCGGGGGCCCAGCCCCAGCCGTCGCCGTCACCATCGCCCCAGCCCCAGCCATCGCCATCGCCATCGCCCCAGCCCCAGCTCGAGCCGTCGCCCCAGCCCGACGCAGATTCATCCCACACGCGCGTGCATTCTCCATCTTCCGTGGGTTCTACCTCAGGTATAGTTGATAACGGTGTTTCGTACATTTTTGCTAGCCTTATATTTGAACTGTATTAATGTCTGTGTTTTGTAGGATCTCGACGAGGCCGTGGTCCGACACGCGGGGTACGCATCGACCCCCAGCGTAAACAGAGAGTTACGCTCACGCAGGAGGGCCTGTAAGTACTAAAAATATCACCTCATGCCTTATTTTAAAATTTTGGGGTGTTAATTTATATTTGAACTGTATTAATTAATTTAATTACTTCTTTGGCAGGATCCTGGAGAATATGGCGAGGACGAAGATCGGCGTTCTTGTGAAGGGCCGATTCTTCGAGCCACGCCTGTACTGGAAGGACTGGGATGCCGCTGCGAGGGAGGCCCTATGGGAGGAGTGGCTGGTACGGTGAAGTATTTTTTTCAGCGTTAGTAAATGTTAAATTACAGTTTGTTTTATGTTGTTAATTTGTGTTATTGAATGCCTTACAGGAGGGGTTCACGTTTGACACGCCTCAGCAGCAGGTACTGGGGCAGCAGGCTTTCTTTGCCTACATCGGCAAGAATTACCGCCGATGGCTCCACGATGCACGGGACCGGGCGAAGAAGGCGCTGCCCGCGGGTGCCCCGATGACGGACATGGCGAGATATCCCCCACATTGGATATCTCACCGTGTATGGGGGGAGATGATAGATCGGTGGGCTGCGGATCCAGGTTGGGACGCCAAGAGTAAGAGCGGGACTGAGAACAGACAGAACAAAGATCCGACGCACACGGGGGGGTCGGTGCCACACGACATCGTCCGACACAAGAACGCGGTCGAGCACCCGGATCTGGAGGACGATGAGGTCGTAGCTCTGACGTATAATCAGACGCACGTGCGGAAGAAGGACAAGGACGAGACGCACCGGGCGGGCGACTATATTTCAGATATTGCCCGGCGGATCGATGTGAGTCAATTTATTTAAGTTAATGTTTTTTCTTTCTATCCTCAATGTCTGTTTCGTTAATTAATGCCCTAACATATCGTTAAACCACTATTTTTGCAGGCCTCGTATGAACAGCTAAGGGGGTCCGAGCAGCAGTCCGGACAGCCATCAGCGTCCACTAGTACGGCTGCGAGTACTGGGGGGTTGAAGCGATGGCTGGATACGCCGGAGGTCGTGAATCGGCCGAAAGGCCGCATACGCGGCCTGCCTAGCACGACTGCTCGTGCCGTGATAGGAGCGTCCTCACCCCCTGCTGCCCCTCCACAGACACCGGCTCCTCGGCCTCAGTTGGACGACGAGGAGATCCAGCGCATTGCTACAGTGGTGTGCCGGATGATCAGGGAGCAGGGCACTGTTGGACAGGCCGCCCCGGCCCCGGATCAGCAGGATCCAGATCCGGGACTCGGGAACCCCTGATGAGCCCCTTCCCGTGCCCGTTCCTAGCTTCCCCCCCCCCCGTGCCCGGCTTGTACTCTTCTCCCCTCTCCTAACCGGCTATATCCGGTTCCCGGCTTGTACATATATGAATTTTTTTTATTATAAATATTTTTTATAATTGATTATATATATTTCTTTCTGTATTGATTATTGCGCGTTGTTGTTGAGATTTGAAAATTGTATTACAGGTCTGGGTAATTGAAAAATAAAAAAAAATTTCAAAAAAAAAATTGACTTTTGGCGACGGATTAATTCCGTCGCTAAAGTATTCCTACAATCAGTTATTTAGCGACGGAATATTCCGTCTCGAAATTATAAATCCGTCGCTAAAAAATATAATTCGCGACGGAATATCCGTCGCTAATTAAAAATAAATCCGTCGGTAAAAATGACATATTTAGCGACGGATTTAAAAATTCCGTCGCTAAACTATTAGTGACGGGCTTTTATACGAGGGATATTTAGCGACGGTAAATCCGTCGCTAATTATTTTAGCGACGGATTTTTGACTTTTAGCGGTGGATTACCCCGTCGCTAAAACCCTATTTTCTTGTAGTGAATTAAGTCATGATTAACCATAATCAAACCCTAATTAAACATAATTAAGTCCTAATTAAACTCTAATACATCTCTAATTAAACTCTAATACATCCCTAGTTAACCTAATAAACCCTAATTACTCTAATTAGTCCTAATTAAACCCAAATTAGCCTAATTAAACCCTAATAAGCACCAAATAAACCTAATTAAAATCCTAATCAACCCTAATTAAACCTAATAAAACATGATTAACCTTAATCGACCACTAATTAAATCCTAATTAAACATAATTAAGCCCTAATTACCCTGATTAAACTTTAATACATCCGTAATTAACCTAATAAACCCTAATTAGTCTTAATTACACCCTAATAATAATCACTAAGTAAAACTAATTGAATCCTAATCAGGGTTAAACCTTAATTATCCTAATTAAACCCTAATACATCCTTAATTAACCCTAATTAGTCATAATTACAATATAATTACCGAAATTAGGCCCTAATTAACCTTAATAAAACATATTAACCTTAATTACCCTGCGTAACCCTAATTAAACCCTAGTACATCCCTAATTAGGGCTAATGCCCTAGTACATCCCTAATTAATCCATATTCTATTGAAAAACGTGAGTCAGTCCCCCGCATTAGGAATATTCGTCGTTATTTTGTAAAGTCATTGACAATAGTTGGTTCAACTCGTTGCTAATGAATTCCAATTAAAGTGAAATTGGTAGTGTATGCAACTATCTTTCCGTAATTTTGAAATTTCAGAAAGATGGTTGCATATGTTACCAATTTTCAAGGGCATGCATACATAAAAACCCTTAGTTCCCTTTCAAATGTGCTCATTACAAAGAAATACTTTGTAATAAGTCATTGGATGTCCAGTTTGGACAATTTGAAAAAACTAAGTGTTTATCAAACAGTGTATCGACTCATACTCTATGTTCTATGTCGTAGATATTTGGTACGCTTTATCCAGTGTTTTTTCGAGTGCATATAGATCTGGTGTTCTAACATCCGTTAATTCTTGCAAGAGCAAGATGAGACGGATGTTTGAACACCTAATCGATGTCGTGTACTTAGAGAAATATCGGAAGGTGCTGTCAAATTTTTCGTAGACATAAGACTAAGTATGAGTTGGCAACTATTTTATAAACATGTGCTTTTCTGAATGGATAGGACCACTAGGAGGGGGTATATATAGACATGTTGTCACATGCATGCATTCATTTTCACATCGACCCAACCTAAGTATTAGAGGTTTTAATTTAAGGTGGTATATAGTACATAATCTTAGTCGTCATGTCGGTCGATCGAAGTTGGATGGAAAGAAAGAATGCTGAGGATTTTGAGGATCGCATCAGCGAATTTCTCGAGTTCGCTTACGCGCATCCTGCACATGTTGACCTTAGGACGATAAGGTGTCCATGCAGTAAATGTGATTTGTTGCATTAGAGAAGGAGAACGGTGGTAAAATGGCATCTTTTCTGGGTGGATACACAAGGTGGACACAGTACGGGAAAATGATAGTATTGTCATCCAACTCGGCTAGTCAAGATGACGTTGCACAATATGATTACAGAGATATAATTATGGATACTGGGCATGCTAATGTTGAATGGGGTGACTATCATGGTGATGACAGTCCCCACCAGCCGAATAAAGGGGCTAATCAGTTTTATGATTTGTTAAGAGATGCGGAAGAGCCGTTGGGATGGAATCCAGAAACACACACGGCTGTCTGGAGTTAGTCAGTTATTACAGTTGAAATCAGACCACGGGCTAAGTGAGAAAGGATTTAACGAGTTTGTTACTTTTATCAAAGAAATTTTGCCAGAGAGTGGAAAGTTACCCCCGTCATACTATGATGCGAAGAAGATGATGAGAAAACTTGGAATGAGCTATGAGCGGATAGATGCGTGCAATAACGACTGTGTATTATTCTAGAAAGAGAAGAAGGACTTGACACGGTGTCCAGTACGTGATCATTCGAGGTATAAATCGGACAAAGGGAAGAAGGAAAATATTGCATGGAAGGTATCGCGATATTTTTTAGCTACCCCAAGGCTTCATTGGATGTACTACTCCTCCAACACGGCTAAACATGTGAGGGCTCACTGTGAAACTCGTAGCAATGATGTCGATGTGCTGACACACCAGGTGATGGAGAGGCGTGGAAGGAGTTTGACTGCAGGCATCCAAGCTTTGCTCAGGAAGTTTGAAATGTTAGACTTGGTTTGACAACTAATGAATTCAACCCTTTCGGGAAGTCTAGCACGCCTTACTCTACATGGTCTGTTATTAGTGTCTCGTACAACCTTCTACCTGGCATGTGCATGAAAAAGTCATACATGTTTTTATCGTTGTTTATTTCGGGGCCGAAGAGTCCCAGTAAGGACATAGATATGTATTTAAGGCCATTGATTGATGAGCTCAAACAGTAATGGGATCATCGAGTTGAAACTTATGATGCATCCTTCAAACAGAACTTTCAGATGAAGGCTGTTTTGATGTGGACTATACACGATTTTTTTGCATTGGGAATGACTTATGGGTGGAACACACATGGAAAGTTAGTGTGCCCCATTTGTATGGCTGTGAATCCCAATCATACTTTAAAGCACGGCGGGATGCCCTCGTGGTTCGGATGTCACTGGAAGCTTTTTTCACTAGACCACCAGTTCTGTAGGCATAAGGATAAATTTGACGGGACAATTGAGTGTGAGGTTGTCATACTGGACTACCCATCTGGTGAAGAAGTGCTCTCGCACCTGGAGGCACTTGATAATGACATACCATACGGCAAGGGTGTGCCGGATCAGAAGATCTCAGGATACGGGAAAGAGCACAATTGGAGGAAACAGTGTATTTTCTGGGGGTTAGCCTACTGGAGGACACTCATTATTCGAAACAATATGGATGTGATGCACATTGAGAAGAATTTTTTTGATAATATGTTCAACACAGTGATGAATTTCACGGAAAAATCAAAATATCACCTTAAATCGAGAAAGGATCTACAGCAGTTGGGTGTACGCCTTGAACTGCATCCTCAGACAGTCAATGGGAGGACGCTGCTTCCAAAAGCACTTTACTGTCTAGACAAGAAATAGGTGGAGAAGATCTGTCAATGGGTTAGGAATTTGAAGCTTTCGAATGGGTATGCATCCAATATATCTCGTTGCTGTAATGTATCAGAATGCAAGTTCGAAGGGATGAAGAGTCACGACTGTCATGTATTTATGGAAAGATTCATTCCTATTACTTTCTGGGGACTGTTGCCAAGGGTTTTATGTGAGACTTTAACTGAATTATTTTATTTCTTTCGGGATATCTGTTCTTCTATAATCCGGGTGAGTAGCATTGAGGTGCTTGAGAAGAACATTGTGTTGATAATTTGCAAGCTCAAGAAAATCTTTCCACTGTCATTCTTTGACTCAATGGAGCATTTTGCCCGTTCACTCGGCATATGAAGCTAAGATAGGTGGGCTATGCAATATTGGTAGATGTATCCATTCGAGAGGTAGTGCTTTAACTCTATTTTGTTCGTTAACAGGTAATGCAAACACTGATTCATTGATATTCCACATAACTCTATTCATTAAACTTCTAGGTTTATGTTCTATTTGAAGAAGAAAATCCATAATAAAGCTCATGTTGAGGGCTCAATTGTTGAGGCTTACGTAATGGAAGAGCTTATAAACTTTTGTAGCCAATATTTTGGGCCTGATGTTGATACAAAGTTAAATCAACTAGGCCAATATGAGCTCGGAGCAGGCACACATTTGGAAGGGCAATTGTCAATATTCAAGCAGTCAGGTAACCCGTTCAGACGAACCTATATTTGGTGGCTAACGAATGTAGAGTATAGTGTTGCAACGATATATGCCCTTCTAAATTGTGATGAAGTTTTAGCATTCGTTAAGTAAGTTTCTGACTTAAGATAATTACTGTACATAATTGAAAATATGTGATCAGTGGGTTAACTCTCTTGATTTGCAATGAATTCGATGCAAAATTTTTAATCACTAATCCCGCTGGACTTGACTCTCATCAAAAATCACAATTTGTAGAGTGGTTCAGAAGACGTGTAAGTCTTTAACCAAAAATGTACTATGTTTCTTATGCCACTCCATATGTGATTTATTAACTTTCACTGTCTTATATAACAGGCTCAGTCGGTCGATGCTCTAGTAGCCTCCTTATTGTAATTACTAGCTCAAGGCCCTAGTAAACAAGCGGCCTGTCCTGGAGGCTACATCATCAATGGGTTTAGGTTTAACGTAAAAGAAGATGACTGGACGAAACAAACCCAAAATAGAAGAGTCTTGGTCAACGGCTATAGTTATGACGAGAATTGCATGGACTTTTATGGAGAGCTGGATGAGATTGTTAAGCTATCATATTTGGGTTCCCAAAACTATCTAGTAATGTTCAAATGTACATGGGTTGATGCCACATGCAGTAGAGGAATCTGTGTTAGCTCACAAGGGATTGCAGATGTCAATGTTAAGTCAAGACTTGCATCAGACGAGTCGTTTGTGTTTGTTACTCAAGCTGCACAAGTCTTTTATGCGGAGGACATCACAAATTTCAAAGCTCATTGGTATACAGTTATCAATTTCAAGAAATTGCCCGTGGCATATGACAGTGAGGTAGACACCTTTTAAGTCGACCAAGCACCTGTCTCAGTACCTATTGAGGTGAACAATGAGGAGGACGATCACCCTTTTCAACCAACAATTGATGTAGTGAAAGAAGTCGTAGAAGACATATAAAGTGTTGAAGAGGACGATGAGTCCCAGGAAGAAGAGGATGACATGTCCCATAATGATGATGGCGATGATTCCCAAAATGAATATGATTGACTTGTACTGTTGTAACATGCATTCTTTTAGTACTCGGTTCATATAGTGCTTTTATACTCGGTTCAAATATATACTCAGTTCATTTATATAGTGTTGTAACATAATGTGGACCATACATTGTTTTGAATGTGTCTTTGATTTGGATTTGTTGTACACAAAGTCAGACATGGATAGATTAGGGCCATCTGTGGTCGTGGTGGTTGTTGAGCTGCATCAACCCCGATGGCTCCCACCTCATCATTGCCTACTGATGATGAGACACATAGTGCCCACATCCAACAGGCGGGGGCCCAGTCCCAACCCCAACTGCAAACCCAGCCCCAACCCCACTCACAGCAGCTGCCCCTGCCCCTACCACAGCCCTAGTCCCAGTCCCAGCAGCTGACCCACCCCTGATTCGATTCTTCCCATACGCCAGTTGGTTCTCCTTTTTCTGTGGGTTCTACCTCAGGTATATTTGATAACGGCATCTGATCATAATGCTAGACTGTATTTAACTTATATTTGATCTGTATTACTGTTGGTGTTTTGTAGGATTTTAATGAGGCCGTGGACGGACGGGCAGGGTGCACATTGACCTCCCAGCGTAAACAGAGAGTTACGCTCATCCAGGAAGGCCAGTAAGTAAAAAAAAATTACATAATGCAGTACTTACAATCTTCAATTCCGATATTTATTACTGTCCACTTGTTTAATATATTCGATGGTTGTTTCTTTATCAGGATCCTGGAGACTCCGACAAAGATGAAGATCAGTGTCCTTGTGAAGGCCCCATTCTTTGAGCCACGGCTATACTGGAAGGACTGGGATGCCACGATGAGGAAGTCCTTATGGGAGGAGTGGCCGACTGGTATGGTTTTTAGCCGTTTGTGTGTGTCATTATTTGTTTAATTAGAACATAATTTTAAATCAATCGTATTGATTGTGTAATTGGATGCCTTGCAGGAGGGGTTCAAGTTGAGTCACCTGAGCAGTAGGCGTGGGGCGGCAGGCTTTCTTTTTCCTACATTGGAAAAAATTATCAGCGATGGCTACACGACGCACAGGAGCCAAAACGGAAGATGGCGCCTGAGGGTGCCCTGATAGAGGAGTGAAAAAGATTTCCCCCTCATTGGATATCGCCAGTAGTATGGGGAGTGATGATTGATATGTGGAGGATTGATACATCCTAGGAGGCCAAGATTAAGAGTGAGAGCGAGAACAAATAGGACAAAGATCGCACGCACACGGGGAGTTCAATGGCTCACGACGTCCTCCGACACAAAAATGCCATTAAGCACCCAAACTTGGCGCTGGATGAGGTCTGTACTCTGACATACACTGAGACGCACATGAGGAAGAAGGATAAGGATGATCAACACCAGGCAGGGAACTTTGTTTGAGATATTTCTCGGCAGATCGATGTAAGTTACAATCTAATTTGTTGAGTTTGTTAAATTGTTGCCTTTGTTGATGTTTGTCTCCTTAATGTTTTGAATGTCAAATCATTATTTTGCAGGCCTTGTATGAACAGATCATCAAGGGGTTTGGGCAGCAGCCCGAATAGCCATCAGTATCCATGAGTACGGGCACGAGTACTGGGGGATTGAAGTGATAGCTAGATACACCAGTGGTTGTCAATAGGCAGATTGCACGGCCTACCCTATACAATTGCACGTGTCTTAATAGGAGTGTCCCTACCCCTGCTGCCCCTTCACAGATGCAGACACCGACAGTGAGGCGACCATCGTTATAAGAGGATGAGATCCGTCGCATTGCTACGGAGGTGTATAGGACGATCGAGATTAAAAACTTTATACGATTGCTATCGAGATTAATGCGTCCGTGCATTTACGTTCAGGGCAATGCTGCTGGACATGCTGAGCCGGATTCGCCTCCTAGTGCACCCGTGGACGAGGATGATTAGCAGGCTATAGATTCGAGACTCGTCGATCCCTGAGCAGCCCTTCCCTAGCGTCCTAGTTGTTTGTATCTCTCTCTCATGCCCCCCCCGACTTGTCCCCTCCCCTTCCCTACTCTATTGTTTCCCGCTCCCGTGTCCTCCTGAACTTTGTATACATTTTATTTTTTTGATTGATATAGAATTCATTCTTTATACATATGTGTTGTGTCTATTTTAGGGTTAAATAATTGCTAATGGATCAGCAATTATTTAACCCTAGTGTGCATTAAGAATTATTTGCTGGATTGAGATTGTTTATTTGAGAATTTGTAATTATAAGTTTGGGTATTAAAAATTTATTTTAAAAATTATTTTGACTTTTAGCAACAAAATTTTTTTCCTTCGCTAAAAAGTTTCACTAGAATAAATTATTCTTTAGCGACGGAGATTCCGTCGCGGAAATATAAAGCGACAGACTTTTAGCGACAGGATTTCCGTCGCTAAATTAGGAAATATTTAGCGGCGGATAATCCATCGCTAAAAAACTATCGTCAAAACTTTTAAACGCATTTCCCATCGATAAATATTTTACGCAATAAATTATTTTTCAAAAAAAAAAGATTAAAATACAAAAAATAGAATTAACAACAGAAAATTTGTTGGAATTTGCAATTGTACGTCGGTAGTTGAAGGTGGACTTTAGGCGACGGATTGAAAAAAACCATCACAAATATTTTAAGGATGGGGTTGTAGGCAACAAACTTTTAGCAACGGTGTGTCCGTCGCCAAAAGTCTTTGGATAAAAGTCCTTTTTCTTGTGGTGGTTGTGGTGGTTGTGGGTGTATGTTGGAGGTGATTGTTGGATCGAAGTATGTTGGTGGAAGTGCAATTGTTTTGGCGGTGGTTGATAGTGTTGTTTAGGTAATGCCAGTGGTTTAGGTGGTCCGTGATGGTTATTGATGGAGGAAGTAGACGGTGGTGATATGGGAGTGATTTACACTAATGTAGTGACGGTGGTGGTTCAAGGGGGTGTTATGGTTTTGTGGTGGTTGTGTAGGTTACCATGGGTCAATCGTGATGCGATTGATTCTTTATGGTAGCTGCGGTGGCAATGAATGGTGTTATGGTGGCACTATAATGGTGATGGTGGTGGCTCAAGGTGGTGTTATGGTTTTTGGTGGCTGTGCATGTCACAAAGATGGATTGATGGTGTTGCATTGATTCTTTACATCGGTGAGGAGTGGTGGCAAGGTTGTTTATACCATGGCATGCTGGTGCCACATTGCTGCTTGTGGGTTTGAAAATGATGATGAGAGAGAGAGAGAGAGAGATAAATGTGACCACTGTCTGAAAATGTTTGAAAAAGAGTGAAATGATTCTTTTTTCTAAATCTTTTTTCAGATAGAGTTCCAACCTGTCTAAAAAATCTGAAAGAGTGTTTTGAGTATTTTTCAACTATTTGGATGATTTTTTTTTTCAGAATTAGAATGAGAAACTGTATAGGAACAAAAAATAGCTTCTTTTTCCCGTCATTACAAATTTTCAAAATGAAAAATGTAAACAAACGCCCAATTTACTCCATTAGGTTCACTAGATCTTATGTCTTTTTAAGAATGTAGTTGGACATGCTAAGTAAAGGCACAAGCAGTGACTAATTTAATGTTTATATGTGCTAAATGTATAATAATTTGAAGGCTCCATTTATTTGTCAAGAAGAAGGTTATTTCTAAGAAAGTTGATTTAATTAAGGATTAATGTTGAAATTCTATCCTAAAGTATCACTCAAGTACATGTTAAGTACCCAACACTTCAAATGTGTCAATAAAGTACCTAAGTTTCAAAAAATTAGCCAAAACAGTCATGCCTTTAACAGAAGTCGTATGCCGTTAGAAAAAAAAATATTCACGGGCAAACTGGCATTATAAATATTGCTATTGTACAGTGCCGGTGGAAGCTCTATCGTTTTCTTTCTCTCTCTGTCTTTGTCTCTATCTTCTTCCTTACGTTCTCTCTCTTTCCCTTTTTTTTAATTCACACGAACACATACACAGCTTCACCCTCACACACAGAAGCACACAAGCCCGCTCCCCCCCAGCCCCACACAACCACCCCTAACGCATACACAACCCACACAAAAACATAAACTCGCACACTCACCCACCCATAACACGCACAACCCATAAAAAACACACCCACTGTAACACACACACACAAACACCCCCCACCCCTCGGGGGTAACACACACATACCCACCGTACCATACCCACATAGACACCCCCATATAAAAACACACATAAAACCACACACGCACGTACACACACCCACACCCACCCATACCATACACATAACCCACACAAAAACACACACGTGCTCATACACACAACCACACAGATTCTCTAAAATCATGATGTTCAATCCCATTTTTGAATCTAGGTCTACTCATGTAGCATCACTCTTATTAGAGATCTAACCATTGGAAGTAAACAGAATATCTAAAATAGGTTGGAAGGAGGTAGAAAATGAGGATTTTGCTATTGGTCGTAAGGATTTCGTTGCCAACGGTGACGCGGATAATCTTAGTTTGTGGGTAGAAAGGGGAGATGTTGGTGGCAACCCATATTTGGGCGCATGAGTTTAGCTAGGGATAGGATGTTAGCATTGGCGACGGTGACAGTGATGGAGACACCGGAGCTGGCGAAGGCGCGGAGGATGTCAGCGGAGGATGTCGGGGTTGGCATCAAAGAGTTTGATCTTCTTGAAGGTGGTTTGGTTTTTAATAAACACAGTGACTTGCAACGGAGGTAGGAGGTTATCGGTGACGGTTCTGTACTTGATGTCGATGGAGTAGTTGGCCTCCAACATGTGGATCAAGTAGCTGAAGATAAGGAGAAAGATGACAAGGCGAGAGCTTAGCCATGTGCCGATGAGATAAAAGGTTGATGAAAAAGGGTCATGTGTGTGTGTGTAACTGGGTAGAATATGTGTGGTTGTGGGTGCGTGGGTGGGGAAGGGAGGGGGGAGGGCATGGGGGTATGTGTGTGGGTGTGAAGAAAGAGAAGAGAGAAAGGGATTGGAGAGAGATAACAAGTAAGCCAAAAGAGAAGGGAAAAAGGGATTGGAGAGAAAACAGGTAAGCCGCTTCCTCCTGGGCTATTAAATAGTATTTTTTTCATAATAACAATCTTCGCCCTTGACTTTTAATAGCATCCAGCTTTTGTTAACTGTAGGACTGTTTTGTCTCATTTTTTAAAAACTTAGGTACTTAATTGGCACATTTAAAATTTTGGATACTTAAGCTATACTGGACTTATACCTCATGGTACAGTTTTAACATTAGCTCTTTAATTAAATGAACTAATCGAAAAAAGAAAGTAACTTCCTTTGACTTGTTCATTTGACATGTAAAGTTTACACGAATATTAAAGTTTGATTATCTTATTTGTTTAGGGAAGTAAATATAAAAGTACATGTTTCATAAATATGAGTCAATCGTACACATGTCACATGAAAAGAGGCAAGTGATATACGGATTTACAAAATAAAGTAATTCGTAAGACAAAACGCTTCACCATAATTTGTATGTGATTATGCTTCTTGTTTGCATTAAGTGACTTTGGTTCTTAGGTGCCTCGTGAAATGTTCTATTTTTAATTTCATCTAAGAGAAATGATTTTTACACCTCCTTATATATTTTACACCCTATTTTTATAAATTTCCGTTGAATTGAAGAATTAGGTATTTTGATGGTTTGTCGTTGTATTGTTAGGGTGCTTGGTAGAGTTATGGTAGTTGGGATTTTGGATGGTGGCCGTGATGGTTGAACAATCATTGCTAGATGGTTGTTGCATCGTAGCCTGATGGTTTTTGTGCACCGATGGGTTTTTGTGCACTGATGGGTTCTCGAAGGTTTTTATGGTTGGTGGTGGTTTTGATTGAAGTATGGTGGCTATAATGAAATGGCTTCTGAGAGAGCCCATGGCATTGAATTCTCTCCCTCCTTACCTTGAAATGATGGCAAGATGGTCCCCCATACGGTGTTGATAATTATTTTATTTGTATTTGAGAATATTGAACAATAAAAGTGTTTAGTCTGTAGTAAAAAAAAGCACAAACACCTAATGAGGTGATGTAAAAAATGGTCATAATTCATCCAGTGTTTGAGAATTGTTTTCAGAGATGATAGAAATACAGAAAAGATGCCAAGTATGAAATACTCGCCTTTTGTCTTCCGATGCCAAAGAAATGAGAACTGATGCCAAAGTAAGGTCTAGCTAGTTGCCTTTTTTTTTTCCTCTTCTCATTGAACGAATGAAACAAAAGGAGTATGTGTTTGTAGTCTAAAATGAGATGCAAAAAAAAAAAAGCCGCTCGCATTTTGTATATCTTATGCTTGATTATGAAAAAGTTTTATGCAACTAAACTTGGATACTGCGACACACTACATACGTAGTATCATGGCCCAGTTGATGGTATCAAGGATCTGATAACTAACACATTCATCGGTCTCCATCATGATCCATACTTTGCAGCTGTATAAAAACAGGATGTAATGACCCAGTTCATGGCCCTATCACAGGGCAACGTCTCTTTTAAAAGTGGTAGCAAAAGTAGGTACTTATGGGTTCATGAGTAGGGCCTTATAAGGTAAATCTCAAATCATCCCACATTTGATGTGGAAATATCGCGTTTACCTGTTCTATTTACCTTAGGGCTCAGACTAAGGCCCAATCTTACTCTCAATTACACATAACCTAGAATCTTTTTTCTAGCCATTGTTAGATAATACTAGCAGTCTAACTAAATCAGCCAAATTAAAGTGTTTCATGTCTGAATCTCGGGCAATTTGACTGGATAACTCAATCCTACCTCTCAAGATTTGGCTTTGATACCATATTTAAGGTTAATTGCACAAAATGCCCTTATGGTTTGAACCTATTGCAAAAAGACCCTCAAAGTTACAAAAGCTGCAAATGGCCTCATGTGGTGTCAATTCTTTTGTAACCGTTAGAGAAATCATCCAAGTTGACAGGACGTGATATTCACTCTCTTAAAAGGTGTGTTTGATAGATTTTTAATATGTTGAAAAGAAGAAAGTACCCTCAATTTCTTTTTTTACTCTCACTCAAGTCTTACTTTCTCTAATCTAATCAAACCTTAACCCTAGCGGCCACCATTACTAACCAAAAGCCTATTTGCCACTCTTACAGCTGAAACCCTAGTCACCACCCTTACCATGCCCCACCGACCACCACCGTCGCCGCCACTCATTTCTGCCACCACCTACCCACTGAACCTACGATGCCATCAGTTCCGACCCTCTATCATGAACCCTTTACCGCTACTGCTAGTCCCATCATCAACCGCGACCACCTTTCTACTTCTCCCACCGCAAAACCCCACCGTGAACTCGATCTTTGTTGCTAGCCCCGTCATTAAAAGTCTCAAGGAGAGGGGCGACGCCACTACCCCAGCCATACTGCAGCCAATCCAGCCTGCCCTTCATCACCACAAGCCCAAGCCCTAATTAGGGCCAATGAGAACAAGCAGGTGAGGCAATAAGAAGGGGATGGGATAAAGGGGGAAGGGAGGGAAAGTCGGTCAATTGTAAGGGCCAGGGTGACTGCAGAATGACCGGCCACCAAGACCGGCGAGGGAACCATAAAAAAGTTAGATCTAAAATTAAGGGTTATAATAGAGGGAAAATTTAGACATTTCTATTATCATGTAACGACAATCGTCTGTAGCAACACTCTTGCAAACTCAAATGTCGATTCGTAACTTGTGTAACTCTGAGGGTCTTTTTGCAACAGATCCAAACCATGGGGGTATTTTGTGCAACTAACCCCTATAACGACAATGTCCAAGGCCCCACCACAAAGGCAACACCTTTCTTAAGAGTGCTAGCGAAAGTAGGCACTTATGAGTTTTTTAGTAGGGTCTTAGAAGGTCTTGCAAATTTGATGTGGTATATCATATTCTCTCTACCTTTATGCCTTAAGGTCCCCGCTAAGGTCCATACTTAACTTCGTCACATATAATCGATAACCTTCCTTTCCAAACATTATTGGGTAACACCAACAACCAAGTCTGTCTTCGTACCCTAACTTCGACAACCCAACTGGATCCCTTGACCAAGCTTTCGGAAGTCTGCTTGGATAGCATCTATAATGACCAGTTCCACGGCCCACAACAGGGCAATACCTCATTTTAAAGTTCTAGCCAAAGTAAGTACATATGAGTTCCTTAGCCTTCTCATAAGGTTATTCAAACAGTGTCTCACATCCGATATGAGATATCATAAGGGATCTCAATGAATAAAAAAACAAGGTCCATTAGTTTTTGCTATGTTCACCATGGAATCTTGCGGCTTTGTCACATATATGGCCCCTTATTTCCTTGGCTAACTGTCTACACTTTATAATTCATTCGTAAGATACACTTTTTTCTAGAGAAGTTTGTTCATCCCTACAAGTAACAAGGGTCATTAATAGGGCAATGTCATTTCATTGTAATACCTTGTCATAGCAGTGACGTGGTATCACAATTATACTAGATGTTCACAGTTTAGCTACAGCTCCTTATAACAATGTAACTGTTTCTTCTTTAGCACGAAAAAAAAAAGAAAAAAAGTTGAAGGATAGGACCCTAAAAATGTCGTGTGAGTGTTCCCACACTTCCTTCAGACATAAATGCTCATTCATGCCAGAGCACCAGGTTTAGGTCTGCTTCCCACGCCAAAGTAGAAATGGCTGGAACTCAACTTCTTTGACGAGGTGAACAAGCCTTCAACCACCCTGCTAAGCACTTTAGTGGTAATTTACTTATTATTCCTAACAAATTGAATCTTATAATGGATGACAATTTAAATCCAATGAACATATGACTGACTTTTATTTTTAAAACTTCTCGGCTGGCCACTAACCCAATAAAAATATCTACCATTTTTTTACACAAGGTTTTCTTTTATTTACCAAAATGGCAGTTGTCTTTAAACACATCAGGAGGAAAAAGCAGCATTCAAAATGTTGGACACCACTAAAACCATTGAAAAGTTTAGACAACACAAGTCTTGAACGGACAAGATTTCTAAACCTAGAATTGAGTAATTGGCTAGCCCTTTCCATGCAGGCCTTATTGTGTGGTGGGCCATGGGCTCGAGACGTTATAGATGGTAGCAGGGCTGATTTATAAAAGCTCTAGCTGGGTTATCCAGTGGGGTTGTTAGAGCTTGGGACATGAAGTCATACTCGAATAGAATTATCCAGTTGGGCTACTAGTATTATCTAATAATGCTAAGTCATAAAGAGAGGATATTATGATACCTCACATCAGAGGTGAGATAATATACGATTGACCTTAAAGGACTATTCTTAAGACATTTAAGAGACATTGGTTGGCGCCTATTATCCGATAGTAGGGTCGCGAGTTAGATCCATATGATATTGCCTCATATGTCAAATTTTCAATCTCACCTCAATCTATTTAGATTAGACCAACTTAATAGTACACATTAACGCGTGATACTGCATCACACTAGTGATATAGGAGATAATACTTAGGGTTTTATACTTGGGCATCTTTATCATTATTCATCATCAACCATATTCTGGAACAATAACAAAATGGGATTTCAATAGGGAAAAAAAGGCAAGGTCCATATATCCCAGCCACGTTGATCTTGACGACTATGTAAAATACGCAGTGCCTAATATGCTTGTGTTGATCGTCAATGAGTTACACTTCGTCAATGAGTTACAAGTGAGCCAATCCTGACAAGTTACAAGTGACAACTAGTGTGTGAATATATGCTACGCAATTGGCCGTGTTGTGTTGTGGGGGTGATGTGAATTTTACAGAACCACCAAAACTATACGAATAGCTAAAAATTGGTGATTGAGATTGGATTTTCAAAACTTATTTAAAGCACTGTTTATTGATTGAATTCACACCGAAACCCCTGTCAAACAACCAGTAGTCATATACTCCAAGTGGAATTTGCAAACAATGGAAAACATAAATCCCTTGCACATCTTTCCTTAATGACACCATGTGTAGGGCACACGTGGGATAAAACCATGCTTCTAATTTTGGCACCCAGAACCTTGTATTTTCAGAGTCTTCGGTTTCAGCACTGAATGACGGTAAAGAGGTACATTGACCACACATCTGATAGTTTATTAAGGGTAAATGTGTCTTGTTCCCTGTCAAATCCACCTACCATCCTAGTTAGCTTCAAATGGCATAAAATATGCACACCTAACCCCTCCGCATCATTTCCCTCCAATAGCCATAATTCCTTCTCCTTATACACATTAGATTCCCTAATTCTCAAACTTCCCAATTGGTCTCCTTAGGGCCAAACGATCAATGATTACACATAGTGATGGAGCCGTTTGTGATGTGAGATGATTTTTACGAAGACGGCGTTTATACACCCAATTAGGCTAAATAGCCTCAATCTCAATATCTATATATAACCGAGTGTTTGACTTTTTTCATAAGAGTAGGGATACTGTTGTGTTTTTTCATTGATTACATTTACTATTGTGTTTATATTTTGATTTGAGTTTAGGTTTCTATGCATATTACGATACCCTATTGACATATGCATATTTGTGCCTAGGGAACACATATTAGTATTTTTCTTTTGCATCTTCACTTTCTGGCTTCTTAATTGTTGTTTGATTGTATTGGGGGGTTGACAATGGATCGATCACATTTTCCTTCAAAAATTACATGCTTTTCCAGTTTTTGGACCACTATGTCAGGTGGACTTCAACTTTATCATTATGTAATGTGTATTCACTAAATAGTTCTAGTATTTTATTGACAATAACTGTACTATTTATACTATAGATCCTTCCATGCCATACCTTACTCTGAAATGCGTGGTGGTGGTGGTGGAGGATAAATGTATAATCTTGGAACGAAGAAATATGTGGGTGGCAGGTTGACTCTTTATGAAAATGTAGATTTAGACAAGCTGAACACAAATTACTCCATAGGATACGTAGAATGTTTAGGGTTTGTCTACTTGCTCCTGGGTGTACTCTAGATGAAGGCTAGTATTTATACCCAATAAAATTAATATTGACTATGCGCCAGTTGCCTCCCACTAGGATGGTGATAGAAGTTTATGTCCTCCGCCCTGGCTCTTTTCAAGCATTACCTAGAAAACATAAGTCAGTTTATAAGTGGTCAGGCTAGAGGAAATGTCGAGGATGTGGAAGTAGTTGATCTAAATAATTACAAGGATATTGATTCCAATAATGGTAGTTTAGAGGAAGAAGCTTTGTCCATAAATCATGCTAGTGTAGAAGGGGAACATGACATTTCTAATTATGGTAGTTTGCAAGGAGAGCATGATTTGTTTAGTTGTGAAAAGAATTTTGAGGATATTGACTAAAGAATAAACAAGAATGGCGATATTGATTGAAACCAATAAAACAATCCTAGAAAGGGGTGAATAGGGGTTTTGAAAGATTATGAGGAATTTAAACTAAGCAAAATAATGAATCTTAATCAACCTAAATAATATTTCAATAAGGATACTATCTACACAATCTCAAGCAATTATAGAGCCATAAGTAAGGAGATTGAGTTAGAGAAACTTGAAGATGCAATTTAAATGGTTCGACTTGAACTATCCTCAAGTCTACATCTATCTCTTTAAGGAAGTCCCTTACAAGAGTACTAGAATCCACTAACAATAATCTTCTTCTAGGTCAAGATCAAAACCTTGGTGATATCCCCACACCAAGCATAAGCCTTCAATCCACAAAGCTAGCCTAAGATTTGACAAACCCAGGACTTGATCACAATCCTTTTGCAAAGATCAATTGTGTACGAAGAAACCTTCGAGCACAAATGAAGCTCTAGTATAATAGAGAGATGAGAGAATTAATGGCTTGAAGAATGCTCACTCTCAATAAAAGAATTGCTCACAAAAATACTCTATTTAATGATGTAAATCATGAAGATGAAGAGAGAAAATTTTAATATATAAGCGTTGATGTTTCTCTAATGAATGGAGGCTTAGAATGTAGTTTCCACAGTGTATGCTGAAGTCCCAAATCATTTTTATAGGGTGTATATCAAATATAGCCGTTATGGGAAGATTTTGGGCAAATCTAGTCGTTGTTTTTCATCTAACGGTAAATAAAGTCCACTGCATTAGGAATGTAATCGACTGCATTACTTTACTGCCCATTACTTGACTGCCTCACAAAACCCCTTTTTTTTACATTGAGCATAATTTTCTCTAAAAAAATCAGATTGAGGCTCCATTTTTTGCGTTAGAAAGCTAATGAAAAGTTTTATCAAAATATGAAAATATTAGCTCTAATTACATTCTTGAGGAAATCTACATGAGCTCCAAATTCACTTATTTTCAAGAACTATACTTGTGTGAATGGTAATGAACTCACATGCAACGCACAAAGTGCTCTAAGGTCATTTTAGCTCATAGTCATCAATCCAAGAATCAAACCAAGACTAGTTACATAATAATAAAGATTAATCGTCATTCATAGTCTTAGCCTACACATTCTTAGTTGCTCTTTGACATTGAACTATATGAAGCTTTCATAGTATATCCACTATAGCTTTAAGCTTCTTCGGCTTTAACCCACATATCCAACTTCTCAAATGTGTCGTAATGAGTGTGTATGTATATACTTACTAAGAATTCACTCAAAGCACACATCAGAAGATGATCAATGTGTTGTTATCATCAAAACTAATGTAAGCCTAGGTTACGCAACCATAGGACTAACAGTGATGATAATGGTTATTTGAGCAAAATATACATGAACATGTGGTTGAGACTATAGAAGATGACCTAAATTATGCTAATGAACCTAACAATAGATATAATGATGATGATGTTAGGAGTTTGCATTGGTCTGATGATGAGGACAGTGTTTTGAACCTTAATGTTCCAGTCTTTAGTAAAACATGATTAGACTTCAGGGATGCTAAAAGTATTATTGATACTTAATTTAAGGTTGGAATATGTTTCAGGGATAGAGTTAAATCCCAAAATTGTAATACCTGATGCTAAAAGTATTGTTGATACTTAATTTAAGGTAGGAATGTGCTCTAGGGATAGAGTTTAATCCCAAAATTATAATACCTCGAACCCTAGAAAAAAAAATACTCTTCACAAATTAAATTAGTATTTTTAGTGACAAATTTAAATTTCTTAGCATTAATATAATTTTTAGCTATATATATATATATATATATATATATATATATATATATATATATATATATATATATATATATATATATATAGGGTGTGTATGTAAGCAAGGCAGTGTGATGTAAAGAAGGGAAAAGAAAAGGTAACGACTGCGTGAGAATATGAGATAATGGAACCTGTGTGGTGGAAGATAAACCGGTGTGGGTTTATGTGATTGTGGAGGGTATGGGAGTATTTGGGGTAAGTGTTGTTACATGGGTGAGATGGAAGGTAGCTGAATGGTTATGTGTGTGCATGCCTTGCGTGTTTGAGTGAAATGGAAATAGAGAGAGACCCACTACTGTGAGGCAGTGGGTGTAAGATGGGTAATGTTTTTCTTTTTGAACTTGTGTAATGAGGTTGAAATAGAGGGGATGTGGGTGCTGTGTATGCGGTGCAATGTGGAGTGATGCATGGGTGTAATCAGGTATCAAAATAATGGGTTTGTACAGAAGCTGAAAGAAGCGAAGAAGGGTGATGAACAGTGATGAGTTTATGCTGTAAAATGGTACACTGTACACGTGACTATTGGGGGGGGGGGGGTATTGTACACTTGTTGAAAAATGTTGAAATTTTACAGGAAGAGTCGTAGATTAATACTAGAATTTTTATTAAATTTGCATATTTTTCTGATAACGTAGGTATTTGTTATATTTTTTGCAAATTTAGACTTATAAAAATATTTTAGAGCCTTTAAACCCATGAAAAGTTTTGAAAAAAATTAGAGTAATGTTTTTATAGTATAAAAAAGACTCAGTATAAATTTGGTAATTTTTGGAGTTGATTTATTATCATTTTCTCTATCGCATTAAATTTAGAAAAATAAAAATATAGAAATAGTTTTAGTTCCTTTTATATTCTGAATTTTATTTCTATAGTTTGTATACACATATTAAGACTTTAAAAAAAAATTATGAGTCTTTATTTCCAGCTAGAAGCAATTATGAAAATTTATGGGTTTTTAGTGTATTTAAAGAAATTATTTTTAATTCAAAATTAATAAAAAATATTCAAAAATTATATTTTATTCCATATGCAGTATTAAGTTATAAATAATGCTTAATAAAGATTAAAACATTTTTGGAGTATTTTCGAGTCTCAAAGAGTGTGACGAGTTTTGAGATTGGTTGGCCGTGTGTGGAACCCGCTTCAAATTTCGTCATTCCAGATAGAGATATGGGTACACTGGGGATAGCTTTATTAGGGTTGTGATATATTAGTGTAGATAGCGTGCTGATAAGTGATTTGTCAACCTAGGTTAATTCCAAAGATTTTATCAAGAGCATTTTTGTTTCAGCTCATTGGGATCGAGGTAAGGGATTTCTTCCGAAACCCCATTTCATCTATTTGATATCGTAAACATTTTTTTTAAATTGTTAAAAGTTTCATTTGACTCGATTATAGTTGTTATGAAATTATATCGATTGCCATTAATACCCTGCTTTGGGCCTTACATGTTTATTAGAAATCATATTCGATGCTCCGTATTTATTTCTCATTTTGTATTGATTTAATCATTAAATTATCAATTATTGTCATTCTGTTAATTAACATGAGATTCTGCATCGGTATGTTTTGGCGAGAGTTGATGTATATTGAAGGATTTGGTGTGAGCTAGTATTTTGATGGACTAGTCGGTGTATTGGTGTGGATTAGTACCTTGATGGACTAGCCGGTGCATATGATTATCAGTGTTAGTGAGCATCGCCTTTGTAGCTTCACCAAGTGATTTTCCTGCACTGCCTGTGTGGCTTTACAATTGCACATGTTCAATAGCATTCGTGATTATTTGCATTGTATCCGAAACTCATATTGATATTTGATCGAACTAGTTATAATCCTTGTGAAAGCTCTGGAAACCATCATTGAATCTTATCTGTGAATTTAACCATCATTGTATTGCATTTGTAAATTATTTTGTAATTTCTTCTTTTGAGCGATCTTACAGCTCTCAAAAGCTCACTTCTGTTTGACTTCTTTTCCGTAGGTGATAATCAATAATAGATCGCATTAGGTGTGGAATAGATCCGAGCGAGGAAAAGAAAATTTGAGTTTTAGTTTCGGTCATTAGAACCCCTACATGGGTTATTATTGTTATTTAGAACTTTTAACGTAGACTTGATGTTTCAATTATGATAGTACACTAAGAGTATTATTTTACTCAATGGTTTAGCTACTTTGACTGACTAATGAATCTAAATGTTGAGTTTGAGGTCATTATTGTCTTAGTGTAAATGATCGAGTGAGTGTTAATATTCTGAAAATTCCGGAATGTTACAAAAATGCTGTCAAGGCACATGCTTTAAAGCATGGGAAGGAGTTTGTAAAGTTCAAAAAATCTGAGAAAATAGGGTGTTAGCTATGTGTGAGCATAAAAAATGGACATGTCCCATGGGAGATTTTGGCTTATCTGAAACATGATCGAGACATATTTATAAAATAATAAAAAAATAAAAGGAGTTGGCCTAGATAAGATGTGTAGTAGAAGCCATGCTGCCAAATATGCAACCTTTAAGTGGTACGCGCAGCGCAATATGCAACACAACCACACAATAATAACCAATCTTAGATAGTGTTTGAAATCACTTTCAATTTTGGTTTTCTGTTTTTTAAAAAAATAAAAATAAAAAACAGTTTAGTTTTTATTTTTTTACAAAAATAAATTGGTGTTTGATTACCCAATTTTTATTTTGAATTTTTTTTTCTTTTGGATGTTTGATTACCCAGTTTTTATTTTGAATTTTTTCTTTGATGGTGGTTGCGGTGGCAGTGGTGGTGTGGCAGTGGCCGACAGGTGGCGGTGGCCAGTTGGCAGCAGCCGCCGGTGGCTGTCGGTGGCTGTGGTGGTAAGGGTGGTTTCAAAATAAAAACCAAAACTTGAAACCCAAAACTCTAAAATAGAAGTTTTTAAAAACAGTCTCGTTTTAAAAAATTGGTTTTCAAAATTGAAGGCAAAAAAAAAAAATTGTGTGCCAAACGCATTTTTTTTTCTCCAGTTTACCAAACTTGAGAAAAAACTGAAAGCGTTTTCAAACAGACCTTAGTAAAACAATCACCAACTGATTAGTAATTTTACCTTTATCACTGGCTTGCCTTAGCTGTTTTTTTCTTTTGCGACCCTAATGTTCTTCCTCAAATCTTCAGCTACTTTGACATATATGTCATTCTTCTGAGTCAAGGCCTCAATAATCTATCCAAACTTTCATTGTTTTTCTTCAAATCTTCAATCATCCTATTTTTCTCCACAATCATGCCACGAATTTCAGTATTTTTTTTTTTATCTTCTTTCCAAACTCCTTTCCTCTTTCACACATTTCTAGATGAATCCATTTTGCGAGTACCCCCTAGTCATTTTCAACAAACACAACCACATCCTAACTCCAAATTCTACACATTAACTAAAAAGGGAAAGTACTAAAATTACCTTATAATTGGTACATCCAACAAACCTCCTTCCAAGGTTGTCCATCATCCAAGCATGTTCAATACAAGAAGTTTCACATAGCAACTCATCTCCACAAGCCGGCACTTTATACCAATGCCCTAATTTTAGTTTATGTCATAAACTGAATGCAATCTAATCCCATATCCCTAAAATCACGAAACACTCCTTGGAGGTCTGGCTGCTTTCTTCTTTGGTGTATTAGCGGCTATAGTAAGTTTGTGCCTGTGCGTGTATGTGGAATTATTCACCCAAATATACTCTTAATGAGATCAACTGGTTGGTAACTACAAAGAAAATCTGAAATTCTAGAGTGAATTTGAAATAGGGGTATGGGGGCCTAAATCTTAGTTGAAATAACCACTATAAAATAGTTTTTTTTGGGTCAAATTCACAGGAGAACGATCTTTCATATTTCAAGCAATTTTTTGTGCTACATTCTTTATACTTTTTCAACTATTCATCACACATTCTCTCTCTATTTCTTTTTTCCATCTTTTATTTCAGCATTTTATTTATGATTTATTTACTTAACAACCAATTAACGTTATACAATATCCATCTGCAATAGCTCCCAAATATTAAAGTTTACATATTCTGAAATTTAAAATGAAAGGATTCTAAACTTCTTTGTATTTTAAAATTCTTCATTAAAACACATTTTCAGTATAAAAATTATCAAAAACCCCACTCCTTAGACACATCTGTGCAGACTCATTCTTATACGTAAATGCACGTATATAAATCAATAAATACCCTTTTTGAGGATCCCTTGCCTCAACATATTATAAGTAAATGATTCAAACTCAAGCTCCTTAATTTTGGCTCCAAGTATTTAAATAACCTTCTTGAGGATCCCCTCGGCTCAACCTAGCTTATTTTCGTTGATATGTTTTGGTTGCTACGCGGGGTGTAGAAAACTTTCTACTATCCCACATTGAGCGATAATCATTCGCCACTAGCTATAATCACTGTCATTTTTGTAACCCCTTCAACAACAATTTTTAGCAATATTTTTTTAGTATCGCTAAATAAAAACTACTTAATCTAATTGTCACTATATGTCAATATATAAAAGGTTACAACTATCTTTTATACAACCAAAATTTCAAAAAGTATTCGGTTATATAAGTGGAAAGGACTGTTAAAGGGACATCCCATTGTACTGGACCTCCGCTTACCATGCATTAATCTGTTGTGGTGACGGGTTCGCCCCAAACAAAATGTCTTGATCTGGACTCCGTTGATTTCTTCCATATACTTCCTTTAATTCTTTTGGCAATATCTGGACATGTTGATTTCTTCCATATTTACTTTTGTTTATTGGCAATATATGTGGTTGGCTTCTTATTTACTTGCTAAACGCTTTTACTTGGCGCAAACACTTTTACTGGTTTGAGAGTTGGAATTGATGCTAAATTTCCAAAGTCCCTCGCATTGACGGGAAAAATTAGTTTGTTTTGAATACGTCAAATGAGACATATTGAGTTACATTATGTTTGAGTTAAGCTTTTATTATAGTCCAGCTTAACTGATGCAGTTTTCTTTTTCGGCATTTACTCATGTAGTTGAGAAATGAGTTGTAATCGAGCATTGACTTGTAATCCTTTCTTCGGCTGTTTGGTTGCTAAATTAACTAAGTCAAACTTTTTCTTTTTATTAGAACAATCAGAATTGTAGTTTATATCGTTCGTCGATTTGGAAATTTGAACTCAAAACTTTGAGCTTATTCCTCAACACGTCTAGCGCTTATTTCATTTACAAAGCAGAGTTTGGCCGTCCAATTAGACACGATGTTCCTTTTGCGAATAGTAGATATTGCATGGTCTCATACCACTTTTCCCGACCACGAAACACCATTGGATGAGGGCAACTAAAATGATGCAAGGACAACAGTCCTTGATGGTAGAGACCATTGATCCTAGACAGCTCAAAATCATTTAGTTTGTAAGACTTATAAGTATTCATGGATATGAGCCTCATACCTTCATGCAAAAGTGAAGTCTACGAATTAGAGCGATGCAGCCAAATGTTTTTCACCGTTTTGGTGAGCATTTTTGAGATTCTTTTTAACAAAATTATTAACTCGAGACAAAAATAAAATACTTATTTTGGTTAACTCATCGGTTTGGACATTTGGTTTCGCAAATGTCAACATTTGCATGGGCGTTAACCCAATCTAGCCGGCCGATTTAACCCAAAACCAGCTGGTTTGACACTAGAACCTGTTGATTTATAACACGTCATCAGATTTTGTTTGAGCTCAATAGCAAACTGCAATTAACATGGTGCTCTCTTCGACCTATTGTCTAAGGACCTCTATAAATAGAAAACTTTCAATAAAGAGAATGACTAAAAATAAAACTTTGACAAGTTAATAATTTGATTACAGGCTGCACGCCCAAGATCAACGGTAGCTTGTACCAACAAGTCAATCGACATAAACAAAATAAAAACCCCTATCGGTTCAAGGCAAAAGCACTGTATACACAGGATGTTTGAAAAAAGATAAAAAAAAGAAAAAAAGGCAAAGAATTGAGATCAAGTCATTTGTTTGAGTCGAGTATTGATTGCCCTTTCTGTTGTCCTTTCTTCTCCCTTGTATTCTAATCTTTTGCCGAATACCGTTCACTCCAATCCTTTAGTTTGATTTCCAAAGGAATTGCTTGTGAACCGCTTGTAACTGTTGCTTTCGATTTCCCTATCGAATGCTGCATTAATTGTGACAACACATTTCCAATGCGAGCTATCCACGTGTCAGTCTTTCCCTCGTTACAGCCCCACGTTCCATAGAAACTTAAACTGCCATAAACTCTTCCCATCATTATCTGATCCTGTCGTAAATGGTCATTACATCAGCATTGATGATGCTTTAATCGTAAGTTTCGGCTTTTGTCTAAGTGTCCATCATCTATTGGCCATTTATAACCAATTAGAATTTTGGGATGCCAACATATTCAAATTCAGAACTAGTTTAAATCAAGAACTGGATTGATAAAGTTATATCTTCATAGTTGAACCGGTCCAACGGACCAATCCGATTCGGTTCAGATGACTATGACTCAAATACTTCGTACTTATCAAACATGTTTATGAGAACAATGTAAATAAGTTTTACAATGAAGGTCAGTAATATCACTGCAAGACCCGAAAAGAAAAAAAAAAAACAACAACAACAACCAAAGCTGACGAAACCAGCCTAAATTACCCTCACGTTTGTTCGCCACTCCTAAGCACAAGTTAACTACATGGTTGACCGCTGTACTATTAGCCAAATTCAACTTTAGTCACTATACTTTGATTTGTGCCAAAGTGACCACTGAATTCTTCAATTGATATCAAGTAGGTCACTCTGTTGATTTTGGTCCGTTAACTGTCCATGTGTGAGGCACATGAGGCATAAGTAAGGGGCAACATTGTCAACTCGTGAAAAACAAGTTTCTTTTTTTCTTTTAAAGAAATTTTAGTCTAACTTTTTTCAATTGACCCTAACAAAATTCTTTGTTCTTTAATTGACCCCAAAAAGATTTTATTTTTCTCCAATTGGTCCCAACAAAATTTTATTTTCTTTAATTAACCCCAAATAGACTTTTTTTTGTTTTTCATTAATCTACCCCCAATCTTCTTCACCCCGATCGCCGACTACCCACCTCCACCACCCTCACTGTCCACCGCCCACCATAACTAATACAACCAAGCCTCATTGCCCTGCCTAACTTGCCACCCAGCACCACCACCAGCAGGCTGGCACTCTCATCCAAGCCTTGCTGCCATCACATTTAAACCTCATCACCTACAACCACCACGATTAAGCCACTGCCCCACCCATTACCACCACACCTTCATTACAACCACCGCATATCCGTCATAACCACTAAGATAAATTACCCACCATAGTTATGGCCACTATATTAAACTCAATACCATCACCATTTCAGGGAACCCAGTTTCACCCAAATCAATGACCACCACTGCCATCGCATCAAACCTGCACCCCCACAATCTTCACCGGATATTAACCACCATCACCACCACAGATCGTCACCATCACCACCTAATCTGCACCATAAATTATCATTGACACCATCTAATATGCCTTCGGTGAGTTTCGAGAGCGAATTTCAATTTCCTGGTGATGGGTAGTTTGAATATCTCTTCTTTGGTGGTAGAATTTAGGTGGTAGATGAAGGGGTTTATGGTGGGGACATGTGGTGGTGCTGAGTCGTGAAGTTTGGGTGAAGTGCAGCGGGGTTTGGTCATGGTGGTGATGGTGATGGGAGAAAGAAGAAAAAGAGGAGGGGAGAGAAAAAGAAAAAGAGTGATGAAATTACCTCTGAATTAAGTCACTTAACGGACTTGTGATTGACAGAAGCTAACGTAATGACTTAATTGAAAAAATTGACAAGTTCAATGGTCACTATGATACAAATCAAAGAACAGTGACCAAAGTTGAATTAGGCTAATAGTACAGTGGTCAACCGAGTAGTTAACACTAAAGTAAAAGGGGTAATAATTACAAAATTGTCTCCAAAGGTTTATATGTATTTTTTACTTCACTCCCCGTGTTTACAACTTTGACAATAATGTTCCTTAAGGTTGACAAAATCATTGCCAATAGCTCCAAAAGTGGATAGCCGTTGAAATTTGGGCGTTAAGTCCGCATGTGCACAGCACATGCCATTTTGGCATGGACAGATCTGTCATTTTTGCCACTCTTTCTAGTAATTCTCTCTCTGAAACCCTAGTTACCCTTCGTCGCCAACTGAACAACGATAGACTTTACGGAGGCATAATTCGATGGGGCAGGGTGCTCAGAACTGGTGGGGGTGTACCAGTTGAGGATCGACGATTTGAGTGCTGGGTTGGGGATAAAAGAAATTGGGTGCAGAGCCATCGAGGTGGGCGTTGCAGAACCTAAGCTCCTGGCAAGCCTGGACGGAGGCCCGTTCAAAGGTTTGGCCGGAGGCCTGAACCCTAGTTTTTTGTAGCATTACTTTAGACATCAACATAGCATAAGCCCCAATATCACCATCTCCATCGGAATTTCCATTCTTTACCACGACAGGACCCTCTTATTCAAATTATGCCAATTCAATAAAGAAACCCTAATTTTTAGGGTTTCATCTTCGAAAATCAAGATCCGTAATATCTCCAACCAACAATCCCTCTTCAATTCTCAACGTTTAATTTGTCTCTTCTTCTTGATAACAGTGTCACTAATTTTTAGGTTCTGCCTTCAATGTCGCCCTCTTCTTGACAATTAGGTTTTGTTTCTCTAATGCGGTAAGGGCCGCTTTTCCCTCGCAGTGTTGGTGTTGGTAACTGTAGTGCTCGTGATGGTGGTTGTTGGCTGCCAAACATGGCTGGACAGATCTGCCAAACATGGTTGGATGCAATAGAGAGAGAAAAGGGAGATAGGGTAGGGGAATGGACTAATTTGCCCATGCCAAAATGGCATGTGCTATGCACATGCGGACTTAACGCCCGAATTTCAATGGCCATCCATTTTTGGAACTGTTTGTAATGGTTTTGTCAACCTCAAGGAATAATATTGTCAAAATTGTAAATGCGGGGAGTGAAGTGCAAATACGTGTAAAGTTCAGGAGATAATTTTGTCATTAACCAAAAGTAAAAAGAATAAACTTTGGCTGTTACCCCGGTTGTAGGAATCTTTCTCCAACTCCATATATAGTGACAATTAATAGCCGCTAAATGTATTTAATAATTTTTCTGTTAACACTTTTAGCGACAACTCTTAATACTTTTTTAGCGTTACTATATAAAAGTCATTAAAAATATTTAACAACCATTAATTGTCGTTACATGGAGGGTAGGAAGAAGATTCCTTCAACTCGGATAAAAGCCAAACTTTTTTCAAGTAAAAATAGCAGAAAAGGGCAATACCCAACTAAGTACTAGTTTGGAAAGCGTGTGGTTCACCACAAGAAAATATGTATTTTGCGACGGATTTTTAGCGACGGAAGGTATTCTGTCGCTAAAAAGGCTTTAAGCGACAGAATATCCTGTCGTTAAAAATCCGTCGTTTAAATACTATTATCGACAGATGCCACCGTCGGTAAAAGTATTTGCAGACGAACTTTTAACGGCGAACTTTTAGCAACGGAGTTATCGTCGCCAAATTTTTTTAGAAAATTAGTATTTTCTGAAGGTTTTTTAAATTATTTAAACGAAGGAATAAAAACCTAGCTAAAAAGTTCGTCGGTAAAAGTCAGACCCTCACCGACGGATTTTTAGCGACGGTATTATTCCATCGCTAAAGATCCTCGATATAAAACCACATCGGGTCTGTTTCTCTCTCCCCGTTTCTCTCTCCGAAATTCTTCTCTCACCCACCCACCGACGTTCTCACCTCCGGCGACCCCTCTCTACGGCGACCCACCTCCCGCGACACCCCCGTCCCCTACCCGACGCCGCGCCACCAAGCCTGCCACTACTGCCGTGCCACAAAGCCCTCCACTTGAGCCGCGCGACGAAGCCCACCACTGCCAACGCACTACCAACGCCGCCGTCGTCGTACCCACCTCGAGAACTTGTATGTCAATTTTCCTAAATTAATCTTGTTGTTTATTTTTCAAAATTGATTATCAAGCATTTGGCCATATTCGAATTTGTCTTCTCTACCATGTATAATCTGATGTTGTTGTTAATTTGGACGTTTGGCCATTATTTTGTCTTATGAATTTGTTGATTATGAAGCATTTGGCCTAATTGAACCGTAAATTGAAGTAATTGAACCCTAATCAAACCCTAAATTGAATGCCCTAATCCAGTCGAACCTTAAATTGAACTAATTGAACCCTAAATTGAATGCCCCAATTCAACCGAACCCTAAATTGAACTAATAGAACCCCCTAATTGAACCCTAAATTGAAGTAATTGAATCCTAATTAAACCCTAAATTGAATGCCTTAATCAAATTGAACCCTAAATTAAACTAATTAAACCCCTAATTGAACCTTAAATTGAATGCCCTAATCCAACAGAACCCTAAATTAAACTTATTGAATCCCCTAATTGAATGCCCCAATTCAGCCGACCACTAAATTGAACTATAATTGAACCCTAAATTGATGTAATCGAACCCTAATCAAACTACTCGAACCCCTAATTGAACCAAACCCTAAATTAAACTATTTGAACCCTTAATTGAACCCTAAATTGAATGCCCTAATCCAATCGATATATGATTTTAGGTTGTTAATTGATATTTTAGGTTATTAGATGTGCATTTGAAGTAAATGAGATTACTAAATGATGATTTTAGGTTGTTAATCGATGATTTTAGATTGTTAATTATGCATTGAGCATTTGAGATATTGAGATTGTTGACCGAGGATGGGACCCAATTGGATTGAATGTGTGATTTTTATTGCATTGAGCATTTGAGAATTGAGATTGTTGACGGAGGATGAGACCCAATTGGATTGAGATCCCCATTAGGTAGCACAGACACAGACACCGCGTCCGATCGACGTTGACACCAAAACGACATATTTTAACTTTATACTTGTGGACACCTCTTCAATGAGACCGGGCGAAGAAGATGCTGCCCGAGGGTGCCCCAATGACGGAGATGACGAGATATCCCCCACATTGGATATCTTCGACTGTATGAACGACGATGATAGATCGGTGGGCTGCGGATCTAGTTTGGGATGCCAAGAGTAAGTGCGGGGTTGAGAACAGACAGAACAGAGATTCAACGCACACGGGGGGGGGGGGGTCAGTGCCACACGACATCATCCGACACAAGAATGCAGTCGAGCACCCAGATCTGGAGGACGATGAGGTCGTAGCTCTGACGTATAATCAGACGCACGTGCCGAAGAAGGACAAAGACGAGGCGCACCGACCAGGCGACTATATTTCAGATATTGCCCAACGGATCGATGTGAGTCAATTTGTTTAAGTTGTTAATTTTTTGTCTTTCTATTCTCAATGTCTGTTGCGTTAATTAATGCCCTAACATATCTTTATATCACTGTTTTTGCAGGCCTCGTATGAACAGCTTAGGGGGTTTGAGGAGCAGTCCGGACAGCCATCAGCGTCCACTAGTACGGGTGCGAGTACTGGGGTGTTGAAGCGATGGCTGGATACGGCGGAGGTCGTCAATCGGCCAAAGGCCGCATACGCGGCCTGCCTAGTTAGACTGCTCGTGCTGTGATAGGAGCGTCCTCACCCCCCACTGCCCCTCCACAGACACCGGCTACTCGGCATCCAGTGGATGACGAGGAGATTGAGCCCATTGCAACGGAGTATTCCGTCGCTAAAATATTTATTCCGTTGCTAATTTAATAAAAAAAATTAAATTAAATACTTAAAATATAATTAGAAACGGATATTCCGTCGCTAATTAATAAATAAATTCGTCGCAAAAACTTAAATATTACACCATGAATTTGAAAATTCCGTCGCCAAACTATTAGTAACAGGCTTTTATACGAGGAATTTTTAGCGACGATAAATCCGTCGTTAAAAAATTTAGCAACGAATTTTTCCGTCGCTAAAAACTTTTTTTTTTTAGTGGTTTGGCTTCGGTGGACCCTAGAGGAGACAGAGTCATCCCCACCACCGTATATAGGGATCGTACCATTCTCAACGCAAGGACACACACCAGAAATTATCAAGGGACCAACAGCCAGCATAAACTTCACCACGTTTCGGTCCTCCATTGACTCCAAAAGCGAAGCTCAGGTTAAGTATGAAAGTCACGCCGTGACCAAACCCTTCCAGCCCTTCAACACCCAACACGTCTTCAAGCCATTGCCCTCCATGCCCTACGCAATCAAAACCCAACCAAACCACAGAATCGTCCCATTCAGTTCTGTTCCATTCCAGTCCAGTCCTGCTCACTGTGCATAGTGGCACCAACGTAACAACGCCATCTTCTCTTTAACAAGTACGGGGCCACCACTCACGGGAATCAACTTGAGGTACACACACTCCGTCCGCTGCTCTCTCCCTCTCCCTTAGGTTCTCTATACTTGAGCAAGGTAATTTTGTGCTACGCCGTATAAATTTTAGGTAGGCCTGGCAAAATGGGTGGGTGAGGTTTGAATTTGAGTCAAATGATTTTGGGAAAATAGGTCACTGACCCATTTATTGGTTCACTGGGTCAATCACTAAATGGATTGATTTAACCCATTATTGAAAGTGTTGCACACTCATCTAGAATGATTAGATCTTTAAAAAAAAGACATAAACATAATATGAACAAATGAAAATGAAGAAGGCATGAAACAAAAGGAGTTCAAACTTTGCCCTATAAATGTGGCCTATTATACCCAAGCAATCACATTTGAAGCACCTTCACTTTCCGAAACCAACAAGTGAAAGAAGTCTTCGGTGAGAAACCCTCCTCATCGGCATCATGTAAACCTTTAAAAATAAATAGACAATTAATTAGAAAGCAAAACAAAAGGGAAAAAAATGATTAGGACCGAAGCTTAGCAACCTTGACAAATGCCACATGGTGAAAGTAAATCAATCAAAACAAAAAACATGCACTCATACATGTACAACCCTTGACAAATGCCATAAGGCGAAAGTAAATCAACTTAGGAGATGCTTGCTGCCTAATATCCAGAGCCATTAAAATGAAGGAATGGACTCTGTAGAGACCTTCACAGTTTTGTTCAACTTACCATCACTGGTATGATGATCAACTTGGTTAGATGAACTTGGTAATTGTCTAGATAAACATGTCAACTTTGCATGAAGCTAGTATTAGGGTCTCAAATTCTGTTGCACTGGGCCCAAGTTCTGGCAAAACTTAAACTGAAACTTTGCAATTACATTCTAATCATAGTAAAGACACATGGAAACTCAGTTAAGAGATCCGGTTGATTTACTAAAACTTGCCAAACATAGTATAGAAGACACATGAAAACTTTGCAATTAAACTGAAACTATGCCAAACATAGTAAACAAGACACATAGAAACTCAGTTAAGAGATCAGATTGATTTACTTTCAATTTTTCAGGTGTGAACTTTCGTGCCTTCAGTTGACTTTGTCATTTTGTTTAACTTGAATCATATCATTGCATTCAATTGTACAAAGATACCTCAATACACAAACAATATTAGCTAGTACGGTAAGGTCGAATCTCAAAATCAACTAAAAAACTTGAATAATATGCTTAAACCATCATCCTCAAAATACAGCTGCCAAAACCCGTCAACGTGATTTGAACAAAATGCAAAGTCAATAACTCGTTCAACAGAATCATTTCTTACAGACATTTTATCGAGAACCTGCCAGGTAAGCTTCCATGAATGTAATGACATGCCACTATATACTACTCACTCTGCAATACACTCGAATATGAATGTCCTAAGATTTCAAAATATGTTGACTTGTCGGAATAAAAGAGAGACGGAGATCGACGGAGAAGAGAGAAGATTGATCAAAAGAGAAAAAGAAGGAGAGAACGACTGGAGAAGAAACTTACCTGTCGGTGAAGGTCAGCAGTGACGGTGATGATGGTGAAATTTCCTCGTGTATCGACGGCAAAAGTTATGGTGGCGGTGTCGACGGTGAACGACTGTGGGTGAAGGTCGTGTGTCGTCAGTGTGGATGAAGGAAGAGAGAAGAATAGACAAATTGATTAATGGGTAATGGGCACCCATTTGTAACTCATATAAATTAACGGGTTAATGGGTAACAAGATTTTTGACCCAGTTGACCCATATATCTAAATGGGTGGTTTTGGGTCATTTTTAAATGGGCGGGTTTGGGCAGGTTAATGGTTTTGGGTTACAATTGCCACCCCTTATTTTAGGTATCATGTACTGATCACGGCATATTTGTCCTAGTTAACATGGCTTTCAGGTGATATATTTGCACTTGATCTCTTTGTTAAAAGGTGGTGATGAGTTCTTATTGATTAACCTATAATACGAGGCGTTGAGATCGTTCCTTTTAAAGATTACCTCATGCTATAACTAGTAGGTGTTTGTTGCTAGCAATCCACGATAGAGATATGTGAAACATTCTGTAATTGTGACAGACAATTAGTTAGGTCTACTCTAGTGCGTGAGCCCTCCCCCCCCCCCTCCAGAAAGTCGCACCTAGGGGTTATTAGTACTTGGGCTATGCACAAGTAATACTCACCATGACATCATTTTGGCAAAAAATTTATAGGGAAGATGAGATTGGCTATGTTGGATTATTTTAGTAAAATAAAATGTATGTACTTTGCAGAATTATAATTATGTTGCAAATTATGGTTATATGGTTTTTACTTATTTGCAACTCATTAAATGAGTTACAAATGCAATTATGAATATTATTAACTCTTATTGATTGATGAAGCACATAATGTGTTTACCATTTGACATTATCGAGAATTGCTGTCATAATTTCATAACTTACGCAGCTTTTTAAGCTTTCTTACATTATCCGATAAATGGATTGTAATTGTTCATGCTTATAATGTCATAAGGTGTGACATAGATTGGGCTTGTAGCTACTAACTTTCTAAGCTTTATGTTTTCTACTCTAGTGTCATGTTCATACATTGTTATATTGCTCGATCTTGCGCAATGTATTTTTATAAATGTCTATATTATATTTTTGATACTTGTGCAACGTCTGTGCAAGAAAAAGGCTTTTAGCGACTGGATAATCCGTCGCTAAAAGTCCAAAATTTGTCGCTAATAGTTTTTGCGACGGATTTACCGTCTCTAAAAGTCTCGTGTAAAAGCCCGTAACTAAAAGTTTGGCGACGAAAATTTCAAATCCGTCGTCTAATATTGCATTTTTAGCGACAGAGTGGAATATCCATCGCTAATTATGTTTTACGTATATTAATTTATTTTTTGTTTCGTGAAATTAGCGACAGAATATCCAGCGCTAATTATTTTTAGAGACGGAACATTTCGTCGCTAAATAAGCCTTTTGGCGACGGAATATGCCGTCACTAAAAAGCTGATTGTAGGACACTTTTAGCGACAGAATTAATCAGTTGCCAAAAGTCAATTTTTTAAAATTTTTCTATTACCCAAACCTGTAATAAATATTTCAATTCTCAACAACAACGCACAATAATCAATACACAAAGAAATATATATAATCAATCATAAAAAATATTTATTATAAAAAAACTCATGATGTACAAGTCGGGAACCGGATACAGCCGGTTAGGGAAGGGGAGAAGAGTACAAGCGAGCGGGAGGGGGGGGGGGACAAGCTGGGGCCGGGCACGAGAAGGGGCTCATCAGGGGTTGTCGAGTCCCGGATCTGGATCCTGCTGATCCGGGGCCGGCTCGGCATGTTCAGCAGGGGTACCCTACTGATCATGCTCCCTGATCATCCTCAACACCACCATAGCAATGCGCTGGATCTCCTCCTCGTCCAACGGATGCCGAGGAGCCGGTGTCTGTGGAGGGGCAGCGGGGGTGAGGACGCTCCTATCACGGCACGAGCAGTCGTGCTAGGCAGGCCGCGTATGCGGCCTTTCGGCCGATTGACGACCTCCGGCGTATCCAGCCATCGCTTCAATGCCCCAGTACTCGCACTCGTACTAGTGGACGCTGATGGCTGTCCGGACTGCTGCTCGGACCCCCTAAGCTGTTCATACGAGGCCTGCAAAAATAGTGATTTAAAGATATGTTAGGGCATTAATTAACGCAACAGACATTGAGGATAGAAAGAAAAAAATTAACAAGTTAAACAAATTGACTCACATCGATCCGCCGGGCAATATCTGAAACATAGTCGCCGGCCCGGTGCGCCTCGTCCTTGTCCTTCTTCTGCACGTGCGTCTGATTATACGTCAGAGCTATGACCTCATCCTCCTCCAGATCCGGGTGCTGGACCGCATTCATGTGTCGGACGATGTCGTGTGGCACCGACCCCCCCGTGTGCGTCGGATCTTTGTTCTGTCTGTTCTCGGCCCTGCTCTTACTCTTGGCGTCCCAGCCTGGATCCGCAGCCCACCGATCTATCATCTCCCCCATACAGTCGGAGATATCCAATGTGGGGGATATGTCTTCATCTCCGTCATCGGGGCACCCTCGGGCAGCATCTTCTTCGCCCGGTCCCGTGCATCGTGGAGCCATCGGCGGTAATTCTTGCCGATGTAAGCAAAGAAGGCCTGCCGCCCCAGTGCCTGCTGATCAGGCGAGTCAAACGTGAACCCCTCCTGTAAGGCATTCAATAACACAAATTAACTACAGAAAACAAACTCTAATTAAACAAATACTATCGCAGAAAAAAATACTTCACCGTACCAGCCACTCCTCCCATAGGGACTCCCTCGCAGCGGCATCCCAGTCCTTCCAGTACAGGCGTGGCTCGAAGAATCGGCCCTTCACAAGAACGCCGATCTTCGTCCTCGCCTAATTCTCCAGGATCCTGCCAAAGAAGTAAATAAATAATTAATACAGTTCAAATATAAATTAACACCCCAAAATTTTAAATATAAGGCATGATGTGAATTTTTTTTACTTACAGGCCCTCCTGGGTGAGCGTAACTCTCTGTTTACGCTGGGGGTCGATGCGTACCCCGCGTGTCGAGCCACGGCCTCGTCGAGATCCTACAAAACACAGACATTAATACAGTTCAAATTTACTTTAAATATAAGGCTAGCGAAAATGTACTAAACACCGTTATCAACTATACCTGAGGTAGAACCCACGGAAGAAGGAGAATCAGCGCGCGTGTGGGATGAATCTGCATCGGGCTGGGGCGATGGCTGGAGCTGGGGCCCCATCTGCTCGTCGCGAGCACTCTGTGCCTCGTCATCAGTGGGCAATGATGAGGTGGGACCCACCGGGGAGGAAGCAGCTCGGCGTCCAACCCAGCCACGAATAGCCCGTATCCTATCCATATCTGACTTCGTATAGATAAATTGCAAAGACATTAACACATTAAAAATAATAATTTGGCAGAAATCATCATCGGCACTATATATATATATATATATATATATATATATATATATATATATATATATATATGAACGGAGGTGCAAAAACACATCAATATGAACCAAGTTCTAAAATGTTACTACATTTTTCCCGTGATGTTACAACATTACAAGTCAATCATTTTCAGTTTGAGAATCATCATTATCTTCATCACTTTCCTCGTCGTCCTCTTCTTCGTGGGACTCGTCGTCCTCTTCATCTTCTAATTCATCCTCTTCATCAGTAGACTCAGTCACATCATCTCCAACACTTTCCACGTCTTCTGCGTCATCATCTACGACTTCTTCTCCTACACGAAGTGTTGTTGGAAGAGGAAGATCGTCCTCCTCGTTGTTGACCTCAACAGGGAACAAGACAGGTGGTTGGTCGGCTTGAAAGGAGTCTAGCTCACTGTCATATGTCACGGGCAATTTCTTGGACTTGATAATTGTATACCAATGAGATTTGGGATTGGCGACGTCCTCCGCGTAAAAGACTTGTACAGCTTGACTAGCAAACACAAAGGGCTCGTCTGATGCAAGTCTTGACTTGACATTGACATCTACAATCCCTTGAGAGCTAACACAGATTCCTCTACTGCATGTGACATCGAACCACGTACACTTGAACATTACCAGGCTGTTTTGGGAACCCAGATATGTTAGCTCAACAATCTCATCTAGCTCTCCGTAAAAGTCCATGCAATTCTCGGCATAACAGTCGCCGTTGACCAAGACTCCACTGTTTTGGGTTTGTTTTTTTCGGTCATCATCTTTTACGTTAAACCTAAACCCGTTGATGATATAGCCTCCATGACAGGATGTTTGTTTGTTAGGGCCTTCAGCTAGTAATTTCAAGCAAGAGGCCACTGGTCTATCCATTGACTGAACCTATTGTAGATGACGGTAAAAATTAAGATAAAATCAGTATACTAATTGGCCACAGAACTGTATATAACACATAATATAATTTTGTTAAACAATCTTACACGCCTTTTGAACCACTGTACAAATTGTGATTTTCGATGAGATTCAAGTCCAGCGGGATTAGTGATTAAAGATTCCGCATCGAACTCACTGCAAACCAATGTTACTGCAATCTTATCACACACTTTCAATTATGTACAACAATGTAAGTGAATTAAGATTTTAACTTACTCAACGAATGTCAAACTTCATCGCAATTTAGAAGGGCATATATTGTTGCAACACTGTACTCTTCATCTGTTAGCCATCGAGTATACGTTCGGCCGAACAGACTACCTGACTGCTTGAATATTGACAATTGCCTTTTCAAATTTGTGCTTGATCTGGGGTCATTTCGGCCTAGTTGATTTAACCTTGTATCAACATCAGGCCCAAAATATTGACTACAAAAGTTTACAAGTTCTTCCATTACGTAAGCCTCCGCAATTGAGCCCTCAACCCGAGCCTTATTGGACTTTTTTCTTTAAATGGAACATGAACCTAGAAGTTTAGCAAATCGAGTTAGGTGGAATATCAATGATAACAGGTGTCTCATTAATGCAAATGAACAACTGTAACAATTTAAAGATTACCTCTCGAAGGGATACATCCACCGATATTGCACGGGTCCACCCATCTTAGCTTCATATGCCAAGTGAACAGGCAGATGCTCCATTGAATCAAAGAACGAAGGTGGGAAGATTTTCTCCAGCTTGCAAATCGTCACCACAATGTTCTTCTCAAGCACTTCCATGTTACTCACCCGGATCGTAGAAGAACATATATCTTGAAAGAAATGAGATAATTCAGTCAAAGTCTCGCAAACAACCCGTGGCAACAGTCCCTGGAAGGCAATAGGAATGAATCTCTCCATGAATACGTGGCAGTCGTGACTCTTCATCCCTTGGAACTTGCATTTCGATACATTGCAACAACGAGATATGTTGGACGCAAACCCATCTGGAAGCTTCAAATTCTTAACCCACTGACAGACCTTCTCCACTTGTTTCTTGTCTAGACAGTAAGGTGCTTTCGGAAGTATCGTCCTCCCACTGACTGTCCGAGGATGCAATTCACGGCGTACATCCAACTGTTGTAGATCCCTTCTTGCTTTAAGGTGATCTTTCGATTTGCCTTTGACATTCATCACTGTGTTGAACACATTATCAAAAACATTCTTCTCAATATGCATCACATCCATGTTGTTTTGGATAACGAGCGTCCTCCAGTAGGCTAACTCCCAGAAGATACAAAATTTTCTCCAGTTGTGCTCTTTCCCGTACCCTGAAATCTTCTGATCTGGCACACCCTTGCCGTGTGGTATGTCAGTATCAAGTGCCTCCAGGTGTGAGAGCACTTCTTCACCAGATGGGTAGTCCAGTGTGACAACCTCACGCTCGATTGTCCCGTCAAATTTATCCTTCTGCCTACGAAACTGATGGCCCGGTGGCAAAAGCTTACGGTGACATCCGAACCACGATGGCTTTCTGCCGTGCTTTAACGTATGACCAGGGTTCACGCCCATACAAGCAGGGCATGCTAGCTTCCCATGTGTGCTCCAGCCACACGTCATTCCCAATGCGGGAAAATCATGTATAGTCCACATCAAAGCAGCCCTCATCTGAAAATTCTGTTTAAGGGATGCATCATATGTTTCGACTCCATGATTCCATAACTGTTTTAACTCATCAATCAACGGCCTTAAATACACATCTATGTCCTTGCCGGGACTTTTCGGCCCCGAATAAGCAACGACAAGAACATGTACGGCTTCTTTATGCACATGCCTGGTGGAAGGTTGTACGGGACAATAATAACAGGCCAACAGGAGTAAGGCGTGGTAGACTGACCAAAAGGGTTGAACCCATCGGTTGCCAGACCAAGTCTAACATTTTGAACTTCCTGAGCAAAGACTGGATGCCTGCGGTCAAACTCCTTCCACGCCTCTCCATCAGCTGGGTGTGTCAGCACATCGGCATCGTTGCTACGAGTCTCACGGTGAGCCCTCATATGTTCAGCCGTATTGGAGGAGTAGTACATTCTCTGAAGCCGTGGTGTGACCAGGAAATATCGCAATATCTTCCATGCAATGTTTTTCTTCTTCCCTTTGTCCGGTTTGTACCTCGAATGATCACATACTGGACACCGTGACAAATCTTTATTCTCTTTCCAGAATAATACACAATCGTTATTGCACGCATCTATCCGCTCATAGCTCAACCCAAGTTTCCTCATCATCTTCTTCGCGTCATAGTACGACGGCGGTAGCTTTTCACTTTCGGGCAGAATTTCTTTGATTAAGGTAACAAACTCATTAAAACCTTTCTCACTCAGCCCGTGGTCTGATTTCAACTGTAATAACCTACTAACCGCAGACAGCCGTGTGTGTTTTGGAGCTCCATCCCACAGCGGCTCTTCCGCAGCTCTCAACAACTCATAAAACTGATGAGCCCCCTCGTTCGGCGGTTGGGGACTGTCGTCACCACCGTCGTTACCCCAGTCAACATTAGCATGCCCAACATCCATAATCATATCTCGGTAATCATACCGTGCCTCCTCCCTAACTTCAGTTTGACTAGCTGGGTTGGACGACAATACTATCGTTTTTCCGTGCTGCGTCCACCTTGTGTATCCACCCATAAAACCATACCGACGAAGATGCCATTTTACTTCAATTCTTTTTCTCCAATGCAACAACTCACATCTACCTCACAGACACCTTATCTTATCAAAGTCAACATGTGCAGGATGCGCGTAAGCGAAGTCGAGAAATTCGTCAACGCGATCCTCAAAATCGTCAGCATTCTTCCTTTTCATCCAACTTCGATCGACCTACATGACGACTGAATTATCGTACTGTATACCACCTTCAATTATGACCAATCATTAGGCTGGGTTGATGTAAATATGAATGCATGAATGTGACAACATGTCTATGTATTTCCCCTCCATTCTCTACTAGGTAGTGGTCCTATCCTATTCAGAAAAGCACATGTTTATAAAACAGTGAATAACTCATGCTTAGTCCTATGTCTGCAAAAAAAACGGCAGCACCTTCCTGCATTTCTCCAAGTACACGACATCGATTAGGTGTTCTAATATTCATCTAACCTTGCCTTGCAAGGTTTGACGAATGTTAGAACACCAGATCTGTATGCACCCAGAGAATACACATGAGAACGTGTACCAAATATCCACGACATAGAACACAGAACATGAGTTGAAACACTGATTTATAAACACGTAACTTTTTCAAATTGTCCAAACTGGACATCCAAAGGCTCATTACAAAGCATTACTTTGTAATGAGTACCTTTGAACGGGAACTAAGGGTTTTATGCATGCATGCGTTCAGAAATTGATAATATATGCAAGAATCTTTTCGAAATATCAAAACTGCAAAAAGATCGTTGCATATGTTACCAATTCCACTTTAAATAGAATTCGTTGGCAACGAGTTGAACCATCTCGTTGCCAATGGACTTCGCAAAACAACAACGAATATAAAGAATGCTGGTTTTATAAGCAACGAGTAATTAAACCATCTCTTGGCTAATTAGTGTTAATGAGGATTACCTTGAACTAATTATAGCTAATTAAGGTTGATTACGTGTAATTAGGATTATTTTGAGCTAATAGCCGGGTTTTATTGTGTGGAGTCGTGTTGATTAGTCCTAATTAGGACTAATTGGGTTATGTTAGGGCTAACTAATTATAGCTAATTAGTGTCCCTTAGGAGTAATTAGGGTTATTTTGAGCTAATTAGGGTTTAATTGTGCGGAGTAGTGTTGATTAGTCCTAATTAGGCCTAATTGGATTATTAGGCTTGATTACGACTACTTAGGCATGTAATCAAAGTTTAGTTAGGTTTTAGGGTTTAGGGTTTAATTAATCTAATCACTGGTCTACAAGATATGAGTAATATATTAGGGCTAATTAGGGTTTAATTTGGACTGATTGATGTTAATTTGGATCAATTTGGGATAATTACAGCTAATTTAATTTTTATTGGGTTCTTAGGGTTGATTAAAACTAATTAGGCTCGTTAGAGCTAATTAGGATTAATTGGGTTCATTAGGGGTACTAAAAATATCGCGTTAACCTAATTAACCTAATTTCAACAACCAACTATTCAACTAATTCACAAATATCTCAATCCAATTGGGTCACATCCTCCGTCAACAATCTCAATTCTCATATTCTCAATGCACAGTAAACAATCTCAATTCCCAATACCTCATATAGGGTGTCGGTATGGGGTTCAACACCTCCGGACACGTCCGAAGACATTGATTTATTTTTTAAATACCGGACGCTGTGTCCATCACCCCTTGAAGAGGTGTCCACAGGTATAACGACAAAATGTGACATTTCGGTGTCGGTGTCGATCGGACACAGTGTCCATGACCTACTGACACCTTGACACTTGATTGACACATCCGGAAACGTGTTGGACACCTACAGAAATGTGTCGGACACCTCCGAAAATGTGTCGGACACCTCCGGACACGTGTCCGACACCTACCGACATGTGTCCGACACCTACCGACACCTCCGAACACGTCCGAAGTCATTGATTTATTTTTAAATGCCGGACACCATGTTCGTTACCCCTTGAAGAGGTGTCCGTCATCCTTTGAAGAAGTGTCCACAAGTATAAAGCCAAAAATGTGACATTTTTCGGTGTCGATCGGACGAGGTGTCCGTGACCTACTAACACCTCGACACCTCATCGAAACATTCGGACAAGTGTCGGACACCTCCGGACACGTGTCTGACACCTCTTAGCGGTGTTCAAAGACATTGATTTATTTTTTAATTGCCGGACACCGTGTCGGACACCCATTGAAGAGGTGTCAGACACCCATTGAAGATGCCGGTGTCCACAAGTATAAAGCTAAAATATGTTGTTTTGGTGTCGGCGTCGATCGGACGCGGTGTCCGTGTCTGTGCTACCTAACAGGGATCTCAATCCAATTAGGTCCCATCCTCCGTCAACAATCTCAATTCTCAATTCTCAAATGCTCAATGCAATAAAAATTAATAAAAATTACACATTCAATCCAATTGGGTCCCATCCTCCGTCAACAATCTCAATTCTCAAATGCTCAATGTAATAAAAATCACACATTCAATCCAATTGGGTCCCGTCCTCCGTCAACAATCTCAATATCTCAAATGCTCAATGCATAATTAACAATCTAAAATCATTAATTAACAACCTAAAATCATCAATTAATAATCTCAATTACTTCAAATGCACAGCTAATAACCTAAAACCATCAATTAACAACATAAAATTATCGATTAATAATCACAATTCTCAAATGCACAATTAACAACCTAAAATTATCAAACAAATGATCAATATTCAAATGGAAAAAATAGTTCAAAATGCATATATCCGATGCGCTTGAATTATTTCAATTTGGTGTTCGATTGGATTATGGCAATTAATTTAGGGTTTAATTAGGGGGTTCAGTTACTTCAATTTAGGGTTCAATTAGGGGGTTTTATTAGTTCAATTTAGGGTTCAGTTGAATTGAGGCATTCAATTTAGGGTTCGATTGGATTAGGGCATTCAATTTAAGGTTCAATTATGGGTTCAATTAGTTTAATTTAGGGTTCGATTCGATTAGGCCATTCAATTTAGGGTTTAATTAGGGTTCAATTACATCAATTTAGGGTTCAATTATGGTTCAATTACTTCAATTTAGTGCTCGATTGAATTGGGGCATTCAATTAGTTTAAATTAGGGTTCGATTCAATTAAGGCATTCAATTTAGGGTTCAATTAGGAGGTTCAATTTAGGGTTCAGTTTGGGGTTCAATAAGTTTAATTTAAAGTTCGATTCGATTAGGCCATTCAATTTAGGATTTAATTAGGGTTCAATTACATCAATTTAGGGTTCAATTATGGTTCAATTACTTCAATTTAGTGCTCGGTTGAATTGGGGCATTCAATTTAGAGTTTAATTAAGGGTTAAATAAGTTCAATTTAGGATTCAGTTGGATTAGGGCATTCAATTTAGGGTCCAATTGGGGGTTCAATTAGTTTAATTTAGGGTTCGATTCGATTACGGCATTCAATTTAGGGTTCTATTAGTTCAATTTAGGATTCGGTTGAATTGGGACATTCATTTTAGGGATCAATTAGGGGGTTCAATTAGTTCAATTTAGGGTTCGATTTGGTTAGGGCTAATTAGTATTAATTAGGGCTTATTATTGTTAATAAGGGTTTAGTTAAGGTTTAACGGGATTAATCCCAATTAACCCTAATTAGGTTAACTAGGGTTAATTAGGATTTAGTTAGGGTTTATCGGGTTTAATTAGTTAGGATTTTATTAGGGTTGTTAGGCCAGTTAGGGCTAATTTAGTTCTTTAGGGTTAATTGAGTTTTTAAACTTTAATCAGGGTTTAATTAAGAGTTATCTATGGTCAATTAGGGTTAGTTCAAGTTTAGTTAATCTTAATTAAGTTACAACATGCAACAATGTACAATTAGAGTAAAATACATTACAACAAATTAACTTCAATTAGGGTAAAATTAAATTCAAACTCAAACTCAAACTCAAACTTACATGCATAAATTGAAACTCAAACTCAAAATAATTAACCACATTATATTAAATTCAAACTCACATGCATTAAACCACATACATTAAAAAACAATTAGGGTAAGATGGACATACCGACGGTGGTGGTGGTGCGATAGTGGAGGGCCACTGGAGTTGTGGAGGGGCACAACGTCGTGGGGGCTGTCACCTGCGGGACGGGGCGGGTGGGGGGAGGGTGTCACCAGAGGGGGGATTGCCGGGGGAAGAAACGGCCGGTGAGTGAGAGAGAAAGAGAGAGAGAAAACGGGGAGAGAGAAAAGAAAGAAAAGTAGATATTTATATCAGGACTTTCCGTCGCTAAAAGTCCGTTGCTTAAAGTTAAGACTTTTAGCGATGGATACTTTAGCAACGGTATATTCCGTAGCAAAAGTGTAGTTTTAGCGACGGAATTTTTACTGACAGAAACAATCCGTCTCTAAAAAATTTCTACTAAATTTTAAAAAGGTGGCTGAAAATAGGAAATTTTTAAAAATATTTTAGCTACGGGAAATCTGTCGCTAAAATCCCGTCGGTAAAAATCCGTCGGTAAAGAGTTTTACCAACGGTTTGTACCGTCAGTAAAAGTTTTTAGCGACAGACTTTTACCTACTGTATTTGCCATTGCTGAAATGACTTTTAGCGACGGATTTTTTTCAGTCGCGTCGCTAAATAACCTTTTTTCTTGTGGTGGTACTAGTTCATCCCATCTTTCTACAGACGTGCAAATGAAAGAGACATAACTATGTCAATGAGTTTTATCTGCCGTTAACACATGCACGTAGGGAGACGATAATCTCTTCAGTACAACAACTTGTCGCAACTCTCATGGACCATTTATCTTTATATCCTCTTACAACTCTAGGTTACATAATTTTCATCTAGATGCTGCATTATTTTTAACTATATACTAATATTTTGTTATGTTTTATCACTCACTACTGCTCATATTTTTGTTGTAGGTAGAGCAAATTGAAGGCTAATTTTCCAACAGGCTATACCCATGACACCATAGTCAGTATCTCCCATGGAGGAAATTTTCACTTTTTCTCCATAGACACATGCATACTGTTTTTGCTATTAACTTTCTTTTACTCCCAAATGTACATACACATACAAACAAACACACAAAAGAATGGATGTACCTTGTGGTCCTCACACATCCCTCTCTAACTTTTCCACCTTTTTTCGCCCCTTCTCATCAAAATTCTCATTCCTCCCACCACCCAAATATCTTCCCCAAGCCTTCTTAACATCCCCTCCTTCATTGTCCTCTAAATTCTGATGATGATCACCAAGGACAAGCTCAAGAAGGAGATGGAGGACAGTGGTGGTGATAACTACTTGGTTGTCACCTCTGGGGATGATAAGAAGAAGAGGGGTGGCAGTGGAGGTGGTTCCGCCAAGAAAAGTGGTGGTAGTGGGGGATCAGCAAGCTCAATGCGGTGTTGCCAGGCGGAGAAGTGCACAGCTGACCTGAGCGATGCCAAGCAGTACCATAAGCGGCACAAGGTCTGCGAAAACCATGCAAAGGCTCAGTTTGTGGTTGTGGCCGGAATCCGGCAGCGCTTTTGTCAACAATGTAGCAGGTTGGTTGACCTTTTGCTTCTTTTTTCCTTTCCATTTTCTTGCCCATTTTTTTTTTTAATGTGGGTGCTATGGCGGCTCTAGGTGGTGGAATTCTAGCTCTAGTTGACCACTATTCAGTCGTTTAGGTTGAGAGCAATTGTTAATTGAGAAGACACCATAGTTTAATTTAAACAAATTCAGTTTGGCATAAATTAACTTAGTGGTATTGTAGTACTTGACGGGTGAAGTGACTTTCTTTAGGATCAGTTCGATAAAATTTATTACTTATTTATGCACAGGCTAGAAGTGATTATCTATTTTGAAAGAAAGTTTTGTTGTAACATGTACACGTAGTAGGTCACAGCTGTAAAACGAGGCCATCTCTCACTAGCATTAGTTCTTCATTAATAAGGTAAAACAGTTCTTTGATAGGTCGTTAAATGCATGTAGAAAAGTGCAATTTTATTAAGAATCTTCTCGTCGTTGATTTTTTACTTTATATATACTTATGTTATGCTTTACGGATCATAGTATTGTACATTGTACAAGTGACCAGGGATTTTCAGGACTATGAAGACGCTCAAGTTTTGATGTTATTCTCGCTTACAGCACTGAAAATGATTCTGTCATTTGTCTTGATATGAAGCAAAACAAGTTCTTGTATGTCCATTTGCATCTTCATGTGCTGGTTATATAAATTGTACAAGATTTCACGCTCCGGCTACCTTAATTCCAAATTAGATATATGCACCCTCTACGTTAATTTGGAGTTTCTTGAACAGAATGTTGTGACAAAAAATATTCTAATACAGCACATTGATGTTGGCTTTATTTATTTTAAAATGGCCACACCATTCTGTATGAAAACTATAGAATGATATCTTTAGAGGAGGTAACATTACTTTATATATCTCCGCAGAGACTTAGGATTTTCTTTTTTACAAGGTATATACTATTATATCTAACTCCACTTGCAAGTTAAAATACAGCATTGTGCCATAGCATTAATTTTTTCAAAAATAACAATTAGAGCATTTGCAACTCAAATGGCAGAACCCAGAGATGTCTTTGTCCCATGAAGTTGCTTGCAGGGCATTTTGGCAGTGCTATGCTTACAGCTCTTTTAAACTCGCTCACTCCGGAAGGGTTTTAGTGACACATTTTACATCACGAAAAGTTCCTGTAGAGTGCATTTATTCGAAAATGTAAGTCCCCATATGAAATCCTGTTGTGGTAATAAGCAAAATCAAGTTGGTGCTCTAGTTTCTCAGAGTGTCCGAATCCTGCTGTGGTAATAAGCTAGATCAAGTTGTTGCCCTGGTGTCTCTATCTTTGGAAATCCTTCCTCCGTATGATTGCATATCCATTAGTGACAGAATAATAGCTTAGTTGTGTACCCTCAACTCCTATTTAATGAATGCAAATAGACACAGGAAAACAACTACAAGTATAGGATATGAGAGGAGTTACTAGTGAATTAGGTCTGAAGCAAATTCTTTAATCACTCTGCTATGTACGGAATAATGTGTTGCAGATTCCATGAGCTTTCAGAATTTGATGAAGCCAAGAGAAGCTGCCGTAGGCGGTTGGCCGGACACAACGAACGGCGCAGGAAGAGCTCGAGTGATTCTCATGCAGAGGGTGCCGTTTCAAGCCCCAAAGCAACAGGCAGCCAATTGAAGGAACTTGTTTGCGGGCAGGTCGATGATAGGGGAAGGATTCAGATAACCATCCAAGAGAACGCCAGTTACAAGCATTTCCAGATTAGATGAAAGATCTAACTGTTTGCTCTCTCTCTTCTGTCACACCAGGGTTTTCCTAGCTATAGCTTAAAGGATATTTACGTACTTAGTAGTATGGTGCTAAAAGCCAGCATTCTAACAGATCATCTGATCCATGATTCGGATTGCTAGTTGGCTGTAGATGTAATTGAACATTTCTATGTGGCTTCTCCCATTCTAGAGCTTCTAGTATGCATGACAATAAGTATCATGAATTATTTTGCTAGTCTACTTTTGAATGAATATGGATGCTTCCTGTCATAGTAATTTTTGCTCACGATGGGCTTACTTCCGGTTGCTTAACTGCACATTGTTTTGGTAAAGACGTGTGCTTTAACATTAGACCTAAGCTTGACAAATCCTAATATTTTACCATCCTGATGAGATAGAATGTGGCATATGATCTGGAGTGAGGGCTAAGATTTATGCTTTTAGCTATATCTTTTTAGTGATTGCCTTGCTGTTTGTTTCAGTTTTGTCAATCCACATTATGTGCGAGTGTATGCCAACTTTCCGTTTTATCTGAATAACTTGGCTTAAAGAAGAGAGTTTATTGTTAAACTCAGTTTTTTTTGAGGTTTTGTTTATTACACAACTCTATTCTAACAATTAAAATTATATTAAGGTACACTTTTTAAATTTTCAGGTCACAGAGTTAACATAATGAATGAAAAGATGGTATACCCCTCATAGAAAAATAAAATTACCCAAACCCACCATAGCCTACTCAGATTAGTTCACCGCCACCAAATCAACCAGATCATACACAACTCTCTCCCGCCATCACCCAACGATGCTACACCACAAGAACCACTGCCCCCGCCACCAATACCAAAAACAAACCCATCACCTCTGATCTACACTACTAACACGAACGCCCCGCCACCACCACCAAAAGAGGACACACCACTGCCAATCACAAATCTATAGTGGGAAATGGAGTGGACGGCCGTGGGTGGTATAGATATGTTGGTTTGAGTCTATGTGCGTATTTGTGTGTGAGGAGGGTGGGGTTAAGGGGCATACATTGGTGGTCATAGCGATAGCCGCAGGCAACCTTTGGGAGCTTGGGTTGTTGTCCTTTAACTCCCCCCTCCCCCTCCCCTCCTGATTAAGTGTTAGATTGTAAGTCTTCTTGTAATATCCCAAACTTTGGGAGCTGTTTAAACTAGTCATCCGTGACCCGAAAAATAAACGGGCGCTAATTTTGAGCAATACTCGGGTATTAGAAGCTTGTGAAAACTTAAAAGAATTTTGGGGCAAAAATATAATTTTTGAAAATTTGGAAACTTGTGGGGGTTAATTTGCAATTTTAAGAAAGATGGCATTAGGTGTAAAAATATGAGAAACCAACTTGTGTAGAGTTGCCACCTCCTCCACAATGGTTGGAGACTAATCTGATTAGAAGGATAAATTGATAGGTATTAGATTTATTTTAGCTAATTAAAAGAAAACAGAAAAGAGATTTGGAAAATTTAAAAGAAGAAACAAATAATGAACAGTAGCCGAAGAACAAGAAACAGAGCAAGGAAACGAGCAAGAAGAAAAAAAAAGAGACAGAGGAAGAAGAGATTCGGAAGTGGGAAAAAGAACGAAATGTCCAACAGTAAAGCTCTTAACCCTCAATTAGGTATTTCCAACATGGAATTCTGGAGTTTATTGCGTGATTTAGCACTGTGTGTAGGAATTCGGGTGGATGTGTTCTAGCATAATTATGCATATATAATGGATGTTGTGGGTTTAAGAGGGAGTAGGGATGGTTAGTGTGCACTTTCAATAGGTTTGAGAGGTTAGTGCTCATGGTTAAAGCTCGGCAGGGGGAAAGGACAAATATATAACTGGAATTGTGCACAAGTGGGTTGAAGATTGATGTGGCCGTGAAGATTGGAGATTCATATATGTGTTCATGTAATGAAATATGTATGTTAGAATTTGATTCTTGTGTATTAGGAGCTAAGTGGGTGTTTAAAATGGGTGTATGTGTGGGTTGGAGGAGACATGAGCTTCGGCAGTGGCTGAAGAGAAGAAGAAGACACTGTGTGCAGTTTGGGTGAAGTAGTGTGTGTATTAATTTGAATAGTAATCGTTATTGTCGCTAAAGACCAAAATTAATTAGGCAGTTTTTCAACGAATTTTCATAAATAACTAGAGCCAAAATTAGACAAAACTCAAAACAGTAATCCCTAATAATTGTACGAGATCTACACTCTGAAAATTTTTGGAGTCCTCGAAGAGCTCTAAATTAGGGTTCCGATTAGGAGAAATTCTGAATTTATTTAGCATAGCAAACCAAGTTATTTTAACCTGAAAATTTTATGGAAGCCCTATTTTATAGATATGATTCATTATCTAACATTTTGGGCCATTCCAAGGCCAATAGGTATTTTTCACGAAACTGGCCTTCCAGACACTGGTTCGGAATTTTTGGACAAAAATTCTTTAAAATACTTTGTGCTTTGGTTGAAATCCCTTGAGAAATTCAGTGTATTTTGAAAGCAGATGTCTCATATGATCTGTGTACGTTTGAAATATCTCGAGAAAACTCTGTTGTATTTTGAAAATGATCTTTTATCAATCGTTCTGGAACCCATCATGGGTATTATTGTCTATTTTGGTATCTTTTTCTGTGAATTTCGATCATTTTGAGAATCATTGAGTTTTTGACCGTTTGAAGTATTCTGGAAATCTTTGTTAGTTGGATTCTTGGAATCGTTTTGTAATCCCGTGGGTAGTCCTTATGCGACCTTACTGATCTCTCAAAAGCTCACACTTCGTTTGACTCCCTTCTGCAGGTAATGATAAGCTGTAGCAGGTTCGAGAATGGGTTAGAGTCTATGTGAGGTTCCAGTGAGCCCATCACTACTAGGTAATGAGGCCCCTGCGCGGGTCGGTACTGTCGATTCATTCATAAGGACTCGAGTTGTAAAGATCTTATATTTTAACAGTTTGAGTTAGAGCAGCCTTGTAAGCTTGCATTTGCAAAATGTTGAGATAGTATCGGATTGGATGTTTTAACGTATGTGTTAGTGAACAGATCTGATAGGTTTGATGTGATCCGGTATGTTAACGACCCGGGAGTTCAGGGCGGCGGAGCTCCGGATTTTTGGGGGCGTTACAGTTAGTATCAGAGCAGTTCGGTCTTGTGGTATTTAGCGCTTAAGTATATGATTATGTAGGCACGGAACCACAGAGTATAGGTAACACGTTTCTGTAGAATGGTATTCCAGTTAATGAGAGTGGGTAGGATGATGGTAATGTTAAGAAGTCTGCCTTTGACTGGTTATTGTTTGTTCTTTATACCCGTGTTTGTATAACACTGATAGCTATAAATTGTACCAGTATGGTCAGTCTCGGAGCACTAGCAGTGGAGATAGTACGGAGGTCCTAGTGGTCCCCGATAGATGAAATTCCAATAGAAGTGTGTAAGACGAGTAGGGATTCTTTTTTTCGGCATTGGAAAGACCTGACCAAATAATCGCTAGATTTGGTATTGTACGGTGTGAAGATTCTATGATTGTAGAGGGGCACCGCTATCTAATAGGGGGAAACAACAAAACCCAAAACTGATAGTTATGATTCTAAACATTATGAACCTGATTTCGATTTTGATGACATAGAATTTGGCAACTGGCAGCCAGGATTACGAATCTGGCCCAACCACAACCATAACCTCGAAATGAGAGTATCTTGGCGACCTTATCAGATGAAATAACTAGCTACATGGAGTTATTGAACCTTATAGAGACAGTGAATTGGATTAGCAAAATGGAGAAAATTTTGAGCAACTGTGAGTAAAGTGACGAAAGATTGAATTTGTTGGATATAAACCGAGAGACGAGGTTGATCAGGGGTGGAAAGAGTATCAAAGGATTTGACTTATTAGAAATGATTTATGTCATTTGGAAACCTTTTAGAGAATTATTTTCAACCGGTATTTTACGAGATTTTGTGAACAGATGTGAAGTAGATTAAGAGTCAATAGATGAAGTTGAGGTGAGGTTTTGTTGCCCCCATTAAAATTGCGGTAAGGATGTTATTGACGAAGGCAGGTAGATGCCAGAAGTCTGAGTAGGGGCGTAGGCCTGGACTGAGAGATAGAATGCTCTCAACTCAATTGACGAGCGATATGAAATGTCTTTATTTGGCAGATGTTTTGGAATAGTCTAAATAAGTCTGACGATGGAGGAAGACATAAAGAAACACAGGGTAGATAGAAGAGAGATAAGTGGAAATTTTCCCCGAATAGATTTGTAGGAGCTGACAGTCATCAGCAAAAGTTTTACAGTTGGCACAGTTTGGTGCCCAAGATTAAAGGTTGGGGCAGAGTCAGAGATTCAGGCCACTATGGTTCGGTGGTATTGAGATCTGGATAGAGTTCTGAAATTTGATCAAGGCATGATATGGAATTTAAGGGAGCGCAGGATGAAGGAGCTCAATCAGCTCAGAGTAGTAGAGTTGAACCATAGCAGAGTTCTGAAGTTTGACCTATAAAGAATATTGGTCAAGGTGGCGAGTCAGCTTTTTCGACCACCCATGTGGTAAATGCAAGAGAAGTCAAGATGATGAATATGCTATAAAGTGATCGGATGATGTGTTAAGCAAGGCAATGTAAGACATTAAGTTTGAAACTGTTTGCTTGTGAGAAATAATCTGTTGATACCCATAGCTAGTGTAAGAAAGAGCGGTATTCCTTGGCAGGAAGAGAACAAGGTCAGTAGGGGCTGAGGCCCAGAATATTAGTTAGAATTTGTGTAATGTTTGCTTAGGATGTTGTTACATCCGATAATGTAATGCCAGGTACACTACATGGTAATCCATTAGATTTTCATATATGGTTTGATTATGGAGTGCCAAGTACCTTCGTATCCTTTACCTTCGCATAGTGATTGAAGGTGAAACTTATCTGTTAGGAACTGACTGATCTTGTGATAGGTATCCATCGGAGAATCCTTTGACTGCTTCTACGGTTTTGTGTAACTTTACTATCCACCTAAAGGATAGAGATTTTTCTGTGGATCTCATGATATTCATTGTTCAGGGTTTGATATCATGCGAGACATGAATTGATTACATTCTAATCATGGATCTATAAGTTGTTAGAGAAAAGCCTAGTCGAAGTTAAGTTTGTGATTTGATTTATGAGTAGGAATAGTGTTTTGGAAAATGACTGGTGTTAAGACCAAAAATTTTGGTTTAAGGGTACAAGAAGGGATTTGGGATTTTACTCTGTCATTTGATTCACTCTGTTACATATTGATCGAGCATAACTTAATTGAATGCTAGTTTATCCTAAGACGTTGGGGAAGATGTTTTTCATATTTAGTCGGCTTATCCCTTCTTCAGAATTTTTTCTATTCATTTATTTATTTTCTTCTGAATCTATTTGGACTTGATGAGGAAGTATCTGACCCACTGGCCATGAGAAAGTTACGAATCTTATTAAAGACCAATAACTCCTTCTGATTCTGATTGCTCTGAGTCGTTGGGTTGACTTTGCTTTCGTCAGACCGATATCATTGTTTCTGTGTCCGTCGTTTCTTCTGGAATGTCACCGAATTCTGTTGTGAACCTCGAGAGCCAATATGCATGATTTTGTTAAAGATTTTTATATTTTGATTGCCTGATTGCGATTATTACTATCAATATTTGCATAGTTTCCCTTACCTGGATATGAGGTTAGGTAAATTCCTAAACCTCAGATAATCTGTGAGCGAGAATAGACTCTGAGAATGCTGATTAGGTTTGGATAAGTTATTCGATGAATTAGTATAAGATGAAAATTTGTTTGAACCTGAGATAACAAACTGCTGGTTATTTGCTTTTGGAACCGGAAGATTTTATTAGTTTAACTGAAACAGATGATTGAAGGATAAGGTTATGATATTTTCGTAAATAATATAACTGTGAATCAAAGATGATGTGATAATTTAGAGTTTTAAACTTTAGTCGAAGTGCAAGACAAGTGAATGCAAAATCATGTATCGCATTGTGTTAAGAGAACACATTTCTCTATAATGACTCCAGTAATAGTTTGGACCTATTTGATTTAAAGCACCAGAGTGTGCAACGAACTCATAGTACCTATAGTTTCTGTCATTCTGTGACGTGTACACATAATCGTAAGTATGTAATACATAGCTATGTTGAGATAACATGTCTCTTGATGATGAACTTGGCAGTAATTTGGACTCGTTGTTTTGAGGTATTAGAGTGTTCAGTGAAAGCCTAGTGGCTACAGTTTTGTTGTGTGTTGTGAGGTGTAAGTACTTATATGAATTGATTACCCTACCCAGGTTAGCCTTGGTAAACCGCAGGTCATGTCTGACCATCATTTCGTATTTTAATATGCTTTGATTGTAAAGTTGAGCTTATAATCATAAGTGAATTGTGCAAATGATGGGATCTCTGGTGTAGTAGTAACAAAAGAGAGGGGAAATCTGTCGTATTAGAGCTTGACTTAATCTATTTGATATGCGCAAAATTCGGAGCGGTGTAGGTTCTGCTCAGTGAGTTCTGTATCCGTTAAAGCATCGTCCGTGAAATTCTGGACTAGTTAGAGTAAAGTGATTATCCGACAGGATTTCAGTTTAGTGTTATGATTTGGATTTAAACAGTTGCATCTGGGTATTCATGGGACAAGAATCTAGGTACGAAAGTCAAAGGTAGCGTAGCTACCAAGAGATAGTTATCAGAGTGGCACATCAGAGGCATAATGCCTGGACGTCATAAGTGATAGAAAATTCGCGAGAAAATTTCGAGGACGAAATTTTTATAAGGAGGGAGGAATGTAATATTTCGAACTTCGGGAGCTGTTTAAACTAGCCATCTGTGACCCGAAAAATAAACGGGCGCTAATTTTGACCAATACTTTGGTATTAGAAGCTTGTGGAAGCTTAAAAGAAATTTGGGGTAAAAATGTAATTTTTGAAATTTTTGGGGTATTTTTGTAATTTTGAAAACTTATGGGGGTTAATTTGCAATTTTAATAAAGATGGCATTAGGTGTCAAAATATGAGAAACCAACTTGTGTAGAGTTGCCAGCTCCTCCACAATGGTTGGTGACTAATCTGATTAGAAAGATAAATTGATAGGTATTAGATTTATTTTAGTTAATTAAAAGAAAATAGAAAAGAGATTTGGAAAATTTAAAAGAAGAAACAAATAATGAACAGTAGCTGAAGGACAAGAAACAGAGCAAGGAAACGAGCAAGAAGAAAAAAAAAGAGACAGAGGAAGAAGAGATTCGGTAGTGGGAAAAAGAAAGAAATCTCGAACGGTAAAGCTCTTAACCCTCAATTAGGTATTTTCAACATGGAATTCTGGAGTTTATTACGTGATTTAGCGATTTATGTGTGTACCGTGTATGCATTTCTGTGTGTAGGAATTCGGGTGGATGTGTTCTGGCATAATTATGCATATATAATGGATGTTGTGGGTTTAAGAGGGAGTGGGGATGGTTAGTGTGCACTTTCAGTAGGTTTGAGGGGTTAGTGCTCATGGTTAGAGCTCGGCAGGGGGGAAGGACAAATATATAACTGGAATTGTGCACAAGTGGGTTGAAGATTGATGTGGCGGTGAAGATTGGAGATTCATATATGTGTTCATGTAATGAAATATGTATGTTAGAATTTGATTCTTGTGTATTAGGAGTTAAGTGGGTGTTTAAAATGGGTGTATGTGTGGGTTGTAGGAGACATGAGCTTCGGCAGTGGCTGAAGAGAAGAAGAAGACACTGTGTGTAGTTTGGGTGAACTAGTGTGTGTATTAATTTGAATAGTAATCGCTATTGTCGGTAAAGACCAAAATTAATTAGACAGTTTTTCAACGAATTTTCATAAATAGCTAGAGCCAAAGTTAGACAAAAGTCGAAACAGTGACCCCTAATAATTTTATGAGATCTACTTTTTGGAAAATTTTGGGAATTTTTGGCATCCTCGAAGAGCTCTAAATTAGGGTACCGATTAGGAGAAATTCTGAATTTATTTAGCATAGCAAACCAAGTTATTTTAACCTGAAAATTTTATGGAAGCCTTACAGATATGATTCATTATCTAACATTTCGGGCCATTCCGAGGTCGATAGGTATTTTTTTGCAAAACTTGCCTTTTAGCGTTGGTCCAGACACCGGTTCGGAATTTTCGGGCAAAAATTCTTTAAAATACTTTTTAGACCGGAAATGATATCAGGATGGTTAAAATAGCATTCTATGATATTTTTGAGATTTTTCGATGCCGGAAACCCCTAGGGGTGTTTGGTAATTTACCTTCTCGAATGGGTATTTTGGTAATTTTACCTATAAGAGGTATTTTGAAGTAAATTTACATACAGTAAATTATTTTAGTGACTTTGTTTATGAAAAAGTCATTTTTGAGAATTAAAGCGTAACAAGGGTATTTTGGTAATGTTACAAGCAAAAAGTATTTTTGTGTAAATTGACATACAATAAGGTTATTTGAGTGATTCTACTTACGGATAGACTGTTTGGGTGATTTAAGTCCGAGAGGGGCATTCTGATAATTTTACACCTCAGGGGCACTTTGATAATTTTACGTACACGGTGAGGGAGGTTCATTTTGGGAGTATGTGTAAGTTTGTAGTAAGTTATACTTTTGTTCTGAAGACTATATTATAATGGTTCGATTATTCCGTTTGGGTTAAAGCTAAAGACTTCCGGTTAGGATAATTTAGCTGCGGATCCAGGTAAGGGATTATATCTGAACCTTGGGTAAGGACTTTCGTTCGAATCCTTATTTTGATAACTCATACTCATAAGTACTCATTGATTTACTTACGGCTAATGTCAAACTCTGAATTGTGCTTTGATATCAGCATGTTATTGCCCAGAAAACCCCAATATTGAGCCTAAATTGATTATTTAGAAATCTTGTGATGCTCGCGTATATTGCGTGCTGAGCAAATTTGATAATTTTCTATATCCGTTCTTCTGAATTGTTGTGCCTATATTCGGTAATCATCCGCAATATTTTGCTATTTATTTGTGATTTCCTTCTGGAAATTTTGAATGATGACTTATACAGTATGTTATGGTTATTAAAAAAATCCGACCTGTTCTGGTGATTTAAGCTTATATTAAAGCTCATTGATATTGTTAATTTTTCTGTGTTGACTTGGGAATCTGTTCTATTTTGAGGCGGGCGTTATAAGGCTGGTCTGAATCCTGCATGGAATGCAGACTAGTACCCAAGTGGACTAGTAAATATTTTGGTACATCATGCATGGGTACACTTTTGTGCTTTGCCGGAATGACATTGCAATTGCTTAAGATCAGCATTGATTTTTGATTTTATCTGTTATGTATATTTCCGTGACTGCTACGGTAATGACTGAAAAGTATTATCTGAAATATTTTGTGCTTGGGTTGAAATTCCCTGAGAAATTCAGTGTATTTTGAAAGGAGCTGTCTCAGATGATCTGTGTACATTTGAAATATCTCGAGAAAACTCTGTTGTATTTTGAAGATGATCTTTTATTAATCGTTCTGAAACCCATCATGGGTATTATTGTCTATTTTGGTAGCTGTTTCTGTGAATTTCGATCATTTTGAGAATCATTGAGTTTTTGACCGTTTGAAGTATTTTGGAAATCTTTGTCAGTTGGATTCTTGGAATCGTTTAGTAATCATGTTGGTAGTCATTGTGCGACCTTACTGAGCTCTCAAAAGCTCACCCTCCTTTTGGCTCCCTTCTGTAGGTAATGATAAGCTGTAGCAGGTTCGGGAATGGGTTAGAATCTGCGTGAGGTTCCGATGAGCCCATCACTACTAGGTAATGAGACCCCTGCGCGGGTCGGTACTGTCAATTCATACATAAGGACTCAAGTTGTAGAGAACTTAGATTTTAACAGTTTGAGTTCAAGCAGCCTTGTAAGTTAGCATTTGCAGAATGTTAAGATAGTATCGGATTAGATGTTTTAACGTATGTGTTAGTGAACAGATCTGACAGGTTTGATGTGATCCGGTAGGTTAACGACCCGGGAGTTCAGGGCGGCGGTGCTCCGAGTCACTATGTCTGCTAGGGTGTCTCCGTGACTAGCCTATGGGCTCTGACATTGGGGGCTTTCGTCACCACTCCTAAGGACTATGATCCCCGGGTCACTCCGAGACGATAGCAGGTCTCCTGAGGGCATCGTGGCTAGTCTGCCTGGTAGTTGGGCGTCGGGTCTTTCCCACCGCTGCCAAGCCTGTAGGACTCTACAAGGGCTTAGATTGGTGGCTAGATTAAGGGAGTTCTCGGGCCACATTAGCGTTGTGGGAACCATTCTTTCCACAGATCCAGACAGACAGCGCGACTCTGTGCGGGGCAAGCAAGGTGGCAGATGCTGCCCTACAGTCCGTGGACCACCGACACCTATGGACCCCTCACCCGGGGAGCACCACGTGTCACGTGATGACATCATCATCTCAACCCCTATAAATGGGGGTCTTGAGAATTCATTTAGGGGTTGGACATTTTTCAGACATTTTCTCACAATCAGTTTCTCTCTCTAGAATTCTAAAGAGAGAAACATACAAGACTTTGACTCTAGAACAAAGCATTAGACTGTGACTGTCGTCGTGTATTCACCTTGCTCCATTGCCCTCGCTACACTGCCACCCTCAGGCTCTGTCTGGGAAGTCCTTGATCTCTACCCTTGCTCCACCCTTGTTCTGTCTCACATCAGCCTACTTGGCATCTGAATTGGACTGCATTCCTTGTAAAACCTCCACATTGACTGTGAACCCACTTCCTCGGCATCAGAAATTTAATCTACCTCAAAAAGCTCAAAACTGATTAAATCTATAATCCTGAAAAGTGAGGATTATGAAATAATCACTTTTCTTATAATCAGGTTTAACCTTTTAATTTATCATATTATCCTCATATTTCTGATAAAAGGATATATATCCTTCAAATAATTTGCAAAATTTATTGTATTATAAGCACTAATATAAGATTATGATTTTTTTTTAATTTAAGGTAAAAATAAACAACTTTTGTAGGTGGATAAAAATAACTTTTTTTGATAATTTGTCTGTGTAATATAGTTTTTTACAAATGAAAATTAGTTTAACTTCACCTTTCTAAATGGATATCAGAAATTTATTTATTAATTGTCTTCAATTGTCATTTTGTCATAGTAGAATTGATTTAAACATCTTTTATCCAAACACTTTTATAACTTTAAGTAAATTTACAACTATTTTTGTCAAACAATAAAGTGATTCTGCTTAAAGTAGATTATATTTAATTTTAAAAATTGATTAAGATTTAAACATAATTATACTTTTATACTCGATCCCAATTAGAATCTCAACTCTGGTCCGATTGTATGAATTTTTCATATTATCTTGGGTCATTTTCCCTAAAGCATAATTATAATTTCATGAACGATGAGCCCAGTGGGGCCCCACAGGCCACCATGTCTGGAACCCGTCGAAATATATCTGACCACTGTGGGACTTGGTCGGAACCTCGTCTGCCCACTGCCGAAATTCACTGGATCATGGATGTAGTCGTAGTTCGGTTGTTGGTGACTGAAACTCACCTCAGCACCAAAACAAAATGATCTAATCAAGTGTACTATTTTGTTGAAGTATTTTGTGCACTTTGCTCAAAACAAGCTTAAGCGTTCACTTTTGACAAACTCTGGACAAAATTCAATATTTGAACCTGCAATGATTACATCCAAACAAGGAAGTCGTAATTCCTTTTCAATTCCAACTCACATACGTGAGTTGAAATTGAAACCAGAATGCAATTTCAACACTATATTCAATTTCTTCAACCAATTGGATCCTAATTTTATCCTAATTTATTTACAAACTATCTTAACCGTGGATGTCGTAGCTAGCTCATCTCTTTACATGAAACTAGTCAAGTGCAACAGTTGATCATTGGATCGTGCCTGGGCCCTAGCGGTTCCTTGACCTTAGAATATGTCATAACACATATTGAGATGGCTATTTGTTCCACTTATCAATGAGTCATGTCACAAACTATTAGGCGAATATATAACCTGTCCAGCTTTCCTATAACATTTATATCTCGTCCCATAACATCTGAACCTTGTCTCTCACAAGCTTTGACTGTAATGCAATTCCCTAACTACGTTTGGGGATTCCTCCACGAATCTATTCTTGTACTTGAGAAAGGATCCTAGGTCACCTCTAAACAATCCACCCCTCATCTCTAGAACCTTTTTACTGGTTTAATTCTATCTACCTCATGAAAAGGTACTTGTAAGGTAGGTGTGTGTACCTTTGGGACATGGAAGTTGTTGAGTGTGGTGACACGAAGATTGCACTAGAGGGGACATAGCCAAGGGGCTGAACCGCATGAACAATTGTCACGTTATTTCTTTTTACCTCCACTTCACGTTAACACCTTGTGAACATAATTGTGAAGGTGAAACTCTAAGGGGTTGGCGTGGTGGTTAAGGAAGTATGTTCCCTGCCTCGAATTTTTGGATTCAAACCTTGGGGCCAGCACTCCAAAGAAAAATATTTTCTCTGAATGCACTAGTTGGGTGAATGATAGCTCCTTACTGTGTAATCAAAATATAATTGTGAAGGTGAATACATATGAAATACTTAATGATATGTGCTTCTTGGGGTGAAACAATTTAATAAGTTATAATGGGGGTCACAATGTTTTCTTTCTTCTCAACATTTAACTGGAGGCTTACAATCATCAAACAAAGTCTCTTGGATCACGATAGCGAAACCAAACTTGTTCTGCATCAAATTAAATATGGACAGCAAGAGAAATTGAGAAAGATCTCAGTAACTAGGCTGAAAAACAAGCTAAAAGCAACTGCCTTCCAGGAGTCAAAATCTAACCTTGACTATTCACAATAATAAAGTTCTCTCTCTACCTTAGGAGTCGATCACCATATTGAGCGAATATATTTGACCATCCAATGAAGCTCTTGATAGCATCTACGATGTTTAAACCCCAGCAGAACTTTACAACAACTCGATTCTCTTTTTTTTTGGCAGTTTTCCCTTCAACTTTCAGCCAAATATAATTGTAAAATTTCCCGCTCAAACGTGGGCTTTAAAACTTTGAGTGGGCTTCCCAGTTATTTACCTGGACGTCCTCCAAAGAGAATGGAAAAGCTCGACAAATTGTCCCTGGAGGTTATGTGCAGGCAGGCGATCTTGTAACCGGTGTCAACCCCTCTGTAGGGCTAAGGTTTTCTTCCAGTTGTGATCCATTTTCTTCTCGGAGACGATCACTCTACGTGATTGGGGCTTGTCTTCTTTGAAATGGATTTTCACCACAAAAGGAACATTCACAAGCTTGGCACTCTTCTTTGTGTTAGTAGCATCCGCAACAGATTCTTCTCTCATCCATCGCCGTACTATCATTCTTGAATCGAAACACAAACTTGCTAGTATCTGTTTTCTTCTTGTGGTTTTCGTGCAAGGATTCATGCCTATTTCGCACGGGTTTGCACCACAACCTTTTGCATTCTTCCCTGTTCTCATATCATTTGTACCCAGAGCTTGCACTTCCTTCTTGCTGAGTTTGGCACCCATCACGTAGATAGTTCTTTTCTTTATTCTTTGTTAACTAGCTACTAGGGAACCAATTTGGTGAGCTTCCATTTACTTTCATCAAAGTGATTGCCAAAACTAATATCATCAGGCTTGCAAGTGGAGTTTATGTTCTTGTGAATATCTAATACATTTTTAGCATCTTTAAGCACAACGTTTATCATTGTTCGTTTTCCACTCAAATATTAACCAGAACCCCGTGCGCGATATCATTTCTCATACTAACATACATAGAATCACCACCAATGTAGAATGAAGAACCTGCCATGCTAAGTAACATGAAACAACGCACTTGAATCAGTTACCTAATCATCAACGTGACATCATTCACTTGAATCAGTTCTCTAATCAGCTACAACTTTCATGGCATCATGGACTAGGAGATATCATCAGTTGTAGTCAAAGCTTGGCGTCTTTTCTTTCTCATTGCCATGATCTATTTCCTATTTCTCCTCTTTCTTTAGACCTCTGCACACTCCTTAATGTGCTCTGTCTTCCTGCAATGACAACATTCAATTTATTTTTCTGTGCCTAGACGTTTCCCTGGATTTATCTCTGCGAGAGTTTATCTCTGTTTCTTCCCCGTATTTTGCGCACACGTGCTTGCTGTATCACAAAAGAGACCCTCAAGTCTTGATTCTGGCTTCTTCATTTGGCAACTAATCCGAAAGGTCCTGAAAGCCGCTCACATGCTTGAATATGATTTTTGTTTTAGTAATTCGCATGCAAGATCCTTCCAACAAAGGAGGTTTTATTCAACCTGTCACAGCAACATGATGAAACACAATTTCGATAGATCAATTGTCGGACTAACCCAGAATCCCGTGCCTAGCACGGAAAAAGTGAAATATCAATAAGAACGTCCTTGTGCATATCTGTTAATTCTGATTTGGTAACTATATAGATGAACAAAATTTAAAAGTTTATTTAGTACACTAAAAAGAAAAAGTAAATTCTCCAAGAACATATTGAAATTAATTTGCTATTGTACAAGACATTTTATTATTCTCTAAGTATATATCTTTTAAAAATAATTTGTACCTTTAAATGGGTTGCTCGTGACGTTAATTATATATTAGTTTAATTTTGATCGAGAAAATTTTTGTCCATATATTTATTTATAGCATGTGATTTATAAAAGTTAATCAACACGACTAATTAAGTAAGGATGATGTGTCATTTTTTAGAAGCAAATGTAATTCACCAATAAAGCAAACATAGAAAATAATAATAAGAGTATGAGGTAATCAAATTTCCTGATATACTGTTATAATTCTGGTTACACAGGTATAAATTGAGCAACTAAATCCTTTAAAATAAAATATCTTCATAAAACAAAAATCTAATACGATCCATTCTCTGAATAATCCCTTACAAAACCATCTACTAAACGCAGCGGCCAAAACAGATTACACCAAGTCAATTTAATCAAATTATCCACGTCCGGGCAAAGTTCTCAAAATAAACTACAAAGTTTAACTAACTAAAACAAAAGTCTCAAAACCCAACGTTGTTTCAAGGATCCTTAGTCACTTCTTTAACCTGTGACAAGGGGCAAGATAGAGGAAAAGGGTGAGCTCAAATAGTTCAGTAAGGTACAAAATGACAAGATATCAAAACAAAAACTAACAGAGTCAAACGAACATATTTGATGGAAATGGGCAAACCAAATTCTTGTATCAAATACCAAAACAGACGTGATTAAGCATCAACCCTAAACATATATATAATATGTCGGGAACGCTACACAACAAAAATATACGATGACTATGTTGGTCATAAGACTCAAACGTCGAACCAAACGTACAAACATCAAACGTGTGCTACCGGTAGCGTGCTAGGCGTTCACTGATCGCCAGCATAAACAAACGTGTGTCTAAAGGACCCTCTCAATTTGAGAGTTGTTCAAACATAGTCAATGTCAATTTTAAATTGACGCTCACAAACGTAAGGATCCATTGTATGCCAAGAGCGAACTTTGATGTGTAAACAAATACATAAAGATGTATAGTAGTTAGTGACAAAAGAGAGGACGCAAAATCAATATGACGTATGCAAAATGATATATGGGTTTTTGTACATCTCAGTCAACTAATTTTCCATATGTAAAACCGATGGGTTCCCTAAGAAGAACTACACTCTTGCAAGCTACCTTGCCATTAAATCATAAAACAAGCAGCAGTAGTTTACTTGCCGGAAAAGGTTCGAGCAATGGTTTTCAAGCTGGAAAATGACAGACCAATGGTCTACAAACGAATCTTTGTAAAAAATAGCATGAAGAGGTTATTGAGAATGAAGACAAATGAAAACACCTAAGGAAAGAAAAAGAACACCCATACACGGCTGACCAAGGTCACAGCCCAGAAGCAATAGAAACCAGAAATGAAAAAGAATACGGGATAAAAATCTGGACATAAATCTGGAAGAAGAGAGCTGGTGTACTGTCGCACATCTCCAAAGAAATTGAAGTACACATACAGCCTTACAATCAAGATGGTTTTAGGAACCAAAAATACATGGCAGTCATGGGAGGTGGAATTCTCTAATTTTGTTCTCTATGAAAAGGCACTACAAGAACCAAGGTGAAAGATATACACAATTGTAAGGTTCATGACCTGGTAACAAATGCCAAAAGACTCCATGTGTTCAGCAACCTCATGTGACAAAACATGGAAACCAAATTTGAAAGCAATAAACACATGGCCGCTACCAGTTTCAAGAGGAACAATCTGTTGCGGGCCTTACGGCAACCGAAATACATGGTAAAATGATAAGATATTCGTCAAAACAATCCCTTACTACAGCAAGAATAGATAAAGTCCCTTACACTAACAAAAATTACAAACCTTTATAAAAGATTTGATCAACCCCAATGATTTTTCAGATTTGAAGAAGGTATAACCCTTGCCACAGCAAAAAGTACGAATTCCCTTACCTCCTACAAGCAAATCGGCGAAAGCTTAATTCCCCTAGCGCTATGCCACTCGATTTTCACCAAAATTTCTAACATAGACCAAGTCTTGGGACTAAAATTGAAGAATAAGATGGGAATGGGCAGCGACCAGGAAGAAAGGGGTGGCTGAAACAAGAAGAAACTATTTATATCAGCCCTAATTGGCAAATTACGTAAACCCCCTGAACTTTATCCATTTATTCAAAATGCACCAAACCTTTTCTAATAATATGAAAAGGCCACAAATTTATTTAATTAGTTATTTACTTATTTATTTATTTTAAAGTGATGGGAAATTATTAAAATATGGGGTATTACATTCTCTCCACCTTAAAAGAATTCTGTCCTCGGAATTAGATGTACCTTAATGTTCATGCAAATGCTATCTTACCAGAGAGCATGACACGCTCCTCACAACAACAAAAAAATTAAAATGTCATATTACTCCTCAAAGTATTTGTACTTGGCTAACACACAAAATACACTGAATTAAGTTACTCCAATCAACATTCAAAACACCCGAAACCAATACAATTCCAACACATTCCTGTTGCGTCATTATGAGAATACATAAAACCATAGCCTTGGTACAATGGGTAACATTAACACGCCTAACTTGAAGGTATACCAAAAAGCAGTAACGAATCTCCACCTCAACCACATGGGACTTATACTCTACAGATCCAAATCGTGAGATTTCTTTCTTCTCACCCCTGTAGCCCCATTTGTGATCAAAATCTATGCTTGTACAAAGTCACAAAATAGAGCCATTTCACTACGCTCTTAATGACATTTCGTTGACAACTGAGTGTAACTTGTAACTAGAATTTCTAAGTTATTGCCACGCTTCCTGCCTGATGCATCAACCAGCCCACTAGCCTTACAAATATAATACTAAATCAAATCGCCAACATCAATTTTGAGAGTCGCTTTGCCCACAACATCTTAGTACTAATACACATGGTTGCTCAAGACAACATCAAACTCAATCCTCCGATCACATTCCATTGACTACAAAAACCACAAACTCAATGTTCAAGGCTTAAGTAAGTAAAACTGCAACGATGCAATGTCTATGAAAGTCGGTAATCAACACCACGAGGAAGAGAAATATGATTCCCATTAATTTTCACTAATCTGACCCCAAAACCAATATCACCGAATAACCTTTGAAACATACTACTTGACTTAGCCATTATTAATAACCAATTTCTACGAGCACTACACATCACATGAGAGACTGAAAATTATAACCACTACGCTTTCGCTATGCACTCTGATGTCTCAATCAAACAAGTTCAAACGATTAACCAAATCCATCACAGCCAAATGTGTTTCCTTAAAATAACCCAAAAATCTAATTCTACACACGCATCCACCAATGTTTAAGTCTCTAAGTTACCACAGCACTTATATATCGCAATAACAACCTTTACTGTCTATAGCTACTAATTGATAGAGCTATACAAAGACACCAAAAGTTCTTAGTCTTGCCTTTAATCAGCCACTTTAGTTGACACTTCAAATCTTTGAATTCTAAGGGCAAGAAACATGTGGTCTACTATTAACGTACTTACCCCAAATCTCACTCGTAGGCTAAAACATAGAATAATTTGTCAAAGCCTAATCCACATTCTCAAAGTCTAATCTCAATCACAGATTATCTTAAGCTTAAGAGTCTACAGAATCGCATACCTAAACTCTGATACCAACCTTGTCACACCCCCAAAATGGAAGCTGTGACAGTAATCAAAGTTCCTGAAATACCGCTACAATTCTGGCGACAGCGGTATAAACAGAGCAACTAAATCTCTTACCTTAAACGCAAATCGGCGAAAGCTTAATTCCCCCAGCGCTACGCCACTAGAATTTCACCAAAATTTCTAACATAGACCAAGTCTTGGGACTAAAATTGAAGAACAAAATGGAAAGGGACAGTGACCAGGAAGAAAGGGGTGGCTGAAACAAGAGGAAACTATTTATATCAAAGCCCTAATTGGCAAATTACGTAAACCCCCTAAACTTTATCCATTTATTCAAAATGCACCAAACCTTTTCTAATAATATGAAAAGGCCACAAATTTATTTAATTAGGTATTTACTTATTTATTTACTTTAAAGTGATGGGAAATTATTAAAATATGGGGTATTACATGATAGTTCAAAATTTCGTAGTAAGGACAGTGTTGAACAAAATTTGACCAAGATTTCACAAAGTACACAATAACCATACTTACTAAGTAAGATTTATCTTCATATGTAAGGTTTTTCAATCTAAGTAATTTTAGTGTACATTCATCACAATATAACTAATATCTTTTTAGATTTTATATGCAATTGTATTCAGAATTATAAAAATTAACATAAAATCATAAATGGTATATTGCTAATGCAAAATTTAGAATGCTTAAGAGTTTAGTTACTCACAATAAAAATACAATAGAAAAGAATTGGTTCAAAACTTTTCCAACATAAAATTAGTTGAATTTAAGAAAAGTTCACATAATCAAGGTTTTAAATTTACACTTTTTTTTAAATACATCTCATATAAAAATCTGGATATTATGGTATTTTTATATTTAACCAATGAGAGTAAATAGGAAAACACAAAACCTTGGAGTAAGAAAATTATTGACCAAAGTTTTTAACCAACATATTTATCAAGTTAGATTCATATTTGAATTTACAGTAAACTTAAATATGACGTTAAACTAGTACCTAATTTTTTTTATTAAATCTCTTAAGTAGTTTTTGTTTTACCAATTAATATCTCATGTTAGAGAGCTTTTTTCATATATAATATTCCAATAAAGTTAATGTAGGTTAGTAAATTGGGTAGAAAATTTTGAATGTTTCGAGTTGATTTTCGAATTCCATAAGACTTATTATTTAAATGTTTACTATATTTTCTGATTTAATTAATTACAAAATTAAGGATCCCGTTCAAAATAATGTTTAAAGATCTTTAGTAACATTAATTCATTTAACATTAGTTTTTATAACTCTTATTATATTAGAAACACAACGTAATGAGGTGTCATGAGTTATTATTGCATTTCTCAATAGTTTAGGATCCCGAATCAAGCTCGAATAAGTTAATAAAATATTTTAAAAAATTACAAAAAGTGTATCAAGGCATACTACATTTCAAGAAACAAAAAGAGATTAACATCTTATAAAAATCACACAGGAGAGATCAGACCTTCTAAGGCTTCCTACGTATCCATGGGAAGTAGTTGAAAAATTGGATTGAGACAACACTAGGAGGCAGAGCCAACATCACATGGAAGCGGTTGGTCATTGAGCAACATTGAAAGGGAAACTTTTATTGAACTTTATCTGAAAGCTGAGCCAATAGTAACAACGATCTAAGAACACTAAAAGGGTACTCATACGTAAGAGCAGAAGTCAACAGTAACAATGATTGGTCATTTAGGCATAAGGCGCAACCCTAGAAGTCGGAGTTAACGGTGATAAGGATTGTTTTGTTTGTTCCTCCTGTCCAAACTACTTCGGCTCTCATCAGTGTTCCAACATCCCTGAGCACTCCAAACCCAAGTAAGAACTTTTCTATCATTTATATGTTTTGCCAATGATAATTGTTCAAGAGGCTTTGATTGCTAAATTTGTTTTGTCCAGCTGATGAAAGTATTAGACCAGCTAAGAAGTTAGCTACTGAGATAAGAGTCCCTGCTAGTCCCAGTGGAATATTCGAAGAGACTGCAGAGACTGTTATCGCATCGACTGATCAGTATGAAGATCCTCTGACTGTTCAGACTGGCATGGCCACAGCTAAGCCCAAAAAACCACTCGAAAAAAGAGTATAGCTCGGAAGACTCACTTCAGTGCAAGGACATGTCGTTGAAAGTAAATTTCTTCTTTTACTGATTTGTGCATCTATTGTCTTATCCTATTTCTTACTTCCTTCTTAGGATTTGGGTGGTATCACCATCGATTTTACTCAGGAAAGCACAAGCAACGAGGACACCCCCTCAGGTGACAATGCTCTTTCTAATAACCCTGCTGATGTACCAACTAATATAGAAATTATCACTGGTAAGGACCCTTCAGTTGTTGCTACTTATCAGTCAGAATCTTTACCTTAGCTAGTTTAATGGTTTTAAACGCTTTTAGTTTTGCGCTATTATCGACTACTCACATCTTGTTTCGATTAATACAGGACAACAGTGAGTCATGGGACATTCAAGGTGAAGAGGATTCTAGTGATCATCACTCTAATCAGTCAGGAAATGCTTTATCAACCGCTTCTCCCATTCCTAAAATTTGCCTTCCAACTGAGGTTATTTCCCCTATTGCGGTAAGTCCCATTAAAGACCCAACATCAACTCATGTGTCTGTCATCCAGATAACTGTAGTTTCATTAATGCTTGAGCCACTGCCTCTCACAACCGTTTCAAGTTCCCCATCGATTGCTCAGACAATAAAAAAGGTGACAGAAATATATCTACAAAAGAACCAAGCCCTTCAGTGCCTGCCTTTGAAGACATCAATTAGAAGTTCCAACAACTTTAATTGACTATCAGCACTTTCTTTTGGCCCTCAATGACGACATTGCCTCCAGCCTTAAGTGTTGATGTGACTGCAATTTCAGATGTATTCAAGAGCCTACTTAGTCATTGTCTTTCAGATGTTTTGGCCAATGATGATGCTTTGCCAAAAATATGATTTAATTGACACCCTGGCCGATAACATGTCTGCATTGAATAATGTTCAGGTAGAGTTGATTGATACTTTGAAATTGCAGGTGTTGCTTGTATCTTTTTCTTGGAAACAAGGTATGGACATCAAGTCAAGTATCCATGTAGTGGAAAAAGATATTGATGCTTTTCTCCAAGGATGTTAAAGAAATTATGGCTGAGAGGAAGGAACTGGAGATAAGATTGGTTGTTTTGGAACAAAAGGAATAGGGTCTGCTTAAACGGCAAAGCGAGATATACCAGGAGGTGGTTGATTTAGCTAAAGCCACAGAAGAGACCTTGAAAAAGCGAGCAAAGGCTCACTCTCAACTTGCTTTTGCAGATCAAATTATTTCCAGGGCTGAAGCGTAGTGGAAAGACATACAAACTGCTTTTGATGTTTGATCTCTTTTTGTTATTTTTTTCTTAACAATCTTTTCCTTTAAACGAATTATCTCCTTTAGACCACTACTTTAATATCGTAGCAGTTCTGGTTTTATTTTTGCATTCTGTAGCCTTCATCAGGCTAATGCAACCTATCTCTGTCAATCGGCTCGACTCCTTCCCACACAGAAGGAATATATTTCTTTAGGTACCGGCCTTTAATAGGCTTGGCATGTAACTGCCCTTCCATAGATTTTAAGCAATATTCTCCCCCTCTTAAAACTTTACGTACTTGAAAAGGTCCTTTTCCAATTTGGGGACCTTTTTCCAAATTTTGGGTCTTTCGACCTTATCGGAAGAATAGAGTCTTCGAAACCAAATCTTTTTCTTCAAATGATTTTGGCAAAACCCTTTTGTTGTAGGATCTACTTATTTTTAATTTATGAAGAAGTAACTTATCCAGAGTATCCAATCGATGTTCGTCAAGATCTTCTAATTCAATTGTCATGGCCTCATTATATTCTGCCACGAGAATATTATTTTGCATGGCTACTCGGAAGGATCTTATTGTTATTTCAATGGGCAATATGGGATCGTGTCCAAATGTTAAAGCATATGGAGTTACTCTTGTGCTAGACTTTGGGAAAGTTTGAAATGCCCATAGAACCTCCGACAATAATCAATGTCGGTCACTAGGGATATCTTTAATTGCTCTTTCCATGATGTGCTTAATTAATTTGTTTGTGGCTTCAGTTTGGCCGTTTGCTTGTGCATAATACGGGATAGAGTTTACTATATTCAAATTTATATTCTTTAGCAAACTTAAGTATTTGCCCCAAGTGAAAACAGTGCCTCAATCGGCCGTATCGTTTGAGGTAACCTGAATCGATTGATTATATTTTCTTTGATGAACGTAATGACGCTTTCTTGAGTAACCGTTTTCTATTGGTTTCGCTTCCATCCACTTCGTAAAATAATTGGTTGCTACAATAATCCATGTTTCTTAGACAAAAAAGGATATATTTGGCCTATCAAATCCATGGCCCATCTTAGGAAAGCCATGATTTCACTATTGCTTGCAAATCTATACAAGGTGCGCGATGAACTATGCCATGCTTTTTGGCAAGCTTGGCATCCCTTTGCATATCTAATGCAATCTTCCATTATGACAGGCCAATAATTGCCATGCCGTCTAATCAGCCATCTCAATTTCGCACCTGCCTGATGGGCACCACAAGTACCTTCATGCACTTCAGCCATCACCTGCATAGCTTCTTGTTGCCCTAAACACCTTAATGCAAGTCCTTATGGCATTCGTTTGAACAAATCGCCATCTAGTATAAAGTACTTAACTGCTTGCAACTTTATCTTTGTGTCTACCTTCGACTGAAGGTTCTGTAATAATTGAATAATGAGTGTTCTACAATCATCTTGAGCTATGTCGACTAGGTTAACCACTTTTAATTGCCTATATCTATCACCAATCAATGGCAAATGCTTTGATACTTTCACCCATTGAATCACTAACTCCACTCGAGACTCTTAAGCTCAAAGCCAATTGAGCCATGACGTTGGCATTCTCGTTGTCCAACCTTGGAACATGGGTTATAGTCACATTATCGAATTTTGCTAGCAAATATGAAGCAATACCGAAATATTTCTCCAAACCATGAGCATTACATTTGAATTCTCCATTTAATTGTCTTACCACAAGCTGAGAGTCCCCAAATATTTGCACTATTGTTATATGCATATCTAACATCATTCTATACCGATAATCAATGCTTCATATTCCACTTGATTATTCAAGCAATCTTTTTCAATTTGGAAGGCGAATTGATGAACATTTCCAATGGGTGAAATCAATACTATTCCTGCTCTTTCACCTTGGCTAGTTTTTGACCCATCAAATATCATTTTTCATGGAATGATGCCAAGAAATCAGCTAGGGCTTGCCCTTTCACGGCTTTTTCAAAATATAAGTTAAGCTATACTCTATCAGAGCTAGGACCCATTTCCCCATTTTTCCTCGTAAGACGGGTCTTGATGGCATGTATCTTATTAGATCAGTTTGTGCTATCACTAACACATCAAAAGGTAGCATATAGTGCCGAAGCTTAATTGCAATAGAATACAAAGTCAAGCATATTTCCTCTACAATAGAGTACTTTTGTTCAGTTACATTCAAACTTTGAATAAAGTAATAAATAGCCTGCTCAAAGCCTTGATTGTTTTTCTGAGCTAGTAAACTGCCAAGCGATGAGTCCGCCACTGATACATACAGCTTCAATGGCTTTTCGATTCTGGAGCATCAGGACTGAAGGCTTAACCAGATATTTTTTTATCGACTGAAAAGATTGCAGATGTTCTGCTTCCCAATGATATTCAATATCTCCTTTCAGCCCCAACAAAGTTGAGAATGCTTTTGTTTTTCCTACTAAGTTAGCAATAAATCGATGTAAGAAATTACTTGACCTTAAAAGCATTGGAGTTCTTTCTTATTCGAAGGGGGTTTGGCATTTATCATAGCTTTTCCTTTATTTCTATCGATTTTGATTCCTTTTTTATGAACCAAAATCCTAGAAAGTTTCCCACAGAAACTCCAAAAGCACACTTCAAAGGGTTCATTTTTAGGCCATGTTTCCTCATGTCATTAAAAATTTGCCAATCATATCATTAAAAATTAAATTCATTACCCTCTGACATGTAGCCCCAGCATTCTTTAGGCCAAAGGGCAGTACTATCCATTCAAATATTCCAATTACTCCAGGACATTTAAAGGCCTGAATCCCTGCATGATCGGCAGCCTATGCTCCACCAATTTTCTATCTAAACCAGGCATTTCTTCATAGCTCTATGCAAAGCAGTTTTTATAACTCTTAACCACCTCAATGATTTGTTTTTGAAATCCTTCTGGCAACTGAGCATTAACAAAAATAGGTCGAGGATCGGCTTATGTTCCCAAGTTTACTTTTACCAATGGATCTTGTGTTTCTGTTTTCACATCATCCAACTTGGCCGGAGCCACTCTGAGATCCTGTAATTGAATTCCATCCCATCGATCTTCTCTATCATCTTCTATACACTCTGCCCAATTGATAGAAGACAATTTTTCCAATCACTTTTTCATGGCGTAGATCATTAATTTTTTTAGGGTCATTTTTACCGCATCTTGTCCTAGTTTAGCTTTATCTATATCTTCATTCGCTGGGCTCTATTCCCCAATTTTCAATGGTCTCTTCATTTCTTTGACTATCAACGATAGAAGAATCCTCTAGCTTCTGCCATCCAGGACATCTTTTCTGTAGGTGCTTATCCATCAACAATCATTTTCATATTTGTTTGGCAAAGACCTTTTGCTGCCAAGTCCAACCATAGAATCAACGCCTTAACCACACATCAATATTCCATCCTCGTCTAACACCACTGGCTCTATTCCCTGTAGGTAAAATTTTGCTTCTATGCAGTTTGAATTTGTCAAAAATGGCTTATCGTTTGCCCAAACCAACCTGGCCACCTTCTTCTCGTCTTTTTCTTCTCTCCAAAATACTAAAGCTTGGTGAAGGGAAGACATTATGAAACCACTCACATGTATCCAGTCCCTTCCAAGTAAGGCATTAAACTTGAGGAGGAATCGTTTGCAAAAAATGGAGACATTTTTGTCCTTTTTCCAACTGTGAGTTCTATCAGGACTACCCCTTTTGGCTTCGAGATGCCTCCAGCAAAATTGCACACTTTAACTTTAGATGGAATTAAATCTCTCTCATCTTTGCATAACTTTTTAAACATTCTGGTAGGTAGAATGTTCATTGCGACACCATTGTTGACCAAGACTTTGGTCACGGGTTGGTCATCCATTAATGTGGAAATGAACAAAGGTTTCAAATATTTTGTCTTTTGCTGGTCTGGTTTGGTTTTTGTGACCCGATTTCCATGATCGATCATGATGCCTTTACTAGAATGATTTTTCCTTACCTCATCAAGTGTATCATTTTTCTCTTCAAGCGCAAAGCTATTTGGCATTGGTGTTTTGTCATCCTCCACGTCTTCTTCTACATTCTAAAATGATTGCTTTTTCTTTTGCCTCAAAAGTAAGGGGCAGAATGAATACCATGTTGCACTCGATAGTTACTTCATGTTCACCAAAGAACAATTTCCTTTTTACTTCAATTTTTTTTGTCTTCTAAAGCCACTCCACCTTCTTTTTTTGTCCCCGTTCCTATTTCAGACATCTATCTTTGGTTCCTTGCCAACCGAAGGCTCCTTAGTTTGCTGGAGTCTCCTATTTGAATCAATATCCTTACCTCAGCTTCTGATCACCTTCTGGGGTGTCACTTCTTCTGTTTATTTTAGTGGTGCAATCCCAACTATATCATTGCATTCAAACTCTTTCATCCAAGTTCACTTCCTTCCCTCGAGTTAAGCTTGTTTTAGTTCTAACTCTTTCCGCATTATAGCTGCAAACTTTCCCTGTAACCTCATTTTTTGCGTTATGCTCAAGTCTTGATAAGTTTCTGCAAACGATTTTTTTAACCGACTGTGTGCTAATGATCATCGGGTGACACTTTAGGTTTTAACATTTGCGGCTCACCCCAATGTTCTTTCACCATTTTGAATTCACTTCTTTGTCCAACTGTTATAGGAATTTTGCCCTTATAATTTTTGGACAATACTTTAGGTCAAATGGTCCAAATCTTGGTTTCATTATTTTTGAGCCAAAGTGGCCTGGCCCAACATTGTTCTGATAAATCACTTGATTAGCCATATTTGGCTGTCTAAAGCTCATACCCTGCTGACTTTGATAATTTCGTCCTTCTTTACTCATCTTTTGATATCCTTCCCATATTTTTTTACGATTCTGATTTTTTATCGCTCGTTCCTTCTGCCACATTCTTTTTGATATTCTTTTGAGGAACCACAACTTTGGCACACTGGTTCTCCAATAGGCCCAATCATGGACACGGATGTGCCCTAACTTTAACACCGAGCTCCTTTTATTGGAATTAGCCTCTTCACCAGCCCATATAAACCGTTCTTTCTTCTTGCTACTACAACCTAAACTTTCATTCATACTAGAATAAAAAAATCACCTAATCCTTTGCTCTTCCTCGGTTAATGCTTCTCTCCAGAGGTTTCCTCACCTTAATAATTGTCTTCTTCTAAGCTTTCCTCGTCACTTGAGCATTCAATCAGATCATAATCGACTTATACCATGTTGATGTCGAATGCCATCTCTGGGAAAGGATCACTGTCTACCTCCATTACTTCCCCATCCTTATCGACAAATTTGAGAAGACCAGCTTCAATTTGTTCCCGCACAGTATGACAAAAAATAACACAATTTTTAGTTTTATGACTTATGGTATTGTGCCATTTACAGAATTGAACTTTCTTGTTCTTAAGGGCCCTAAAAGGACCCTGGAGCTGGATGAACTTTATCTTCCGAAGGTGGTCGAAAATCTAGTCCGCTTGATTTATATTGAACAAATATTTCCTTAACACAGGTGAAGGATTCAACTTATTAGGATGTTTTGAAGGTAAACTGATAAGGCTTCTAAATCTAGCCAAAGGCTCACAAGTGATTGGCTTCTTTTCGACCATATTTGCAATGTTTATTTCCAAATTAACGAGATCTTGAAAGTAAGTTCACATCGATGAAATCTTCATGACTTGCTCCTCCCTCAATAGCATCTCATGTCAAGCTACCCTAGAGGAAAGGTCAAAAACGTTTCTGAACTCCATTCCCTCAAACTTCTTTCTAATTTCTAGATCTAGGCTGTTAAGAGCCAGATTTGCCAATTCCGACTCTGGAATTTAGAAATGGCATTTATTCTTGGAAGCCTTAAATCTTTCCAAAAACTATTCTGCACTCTCCCCTAAAAACTGTTTGAGTCTAGCTAAATCAACTAGAGAAATTTATGGTCCCAATTTGAAGAATTGTGCATGCAATAAGTCTTCCATGTCTCTTCAAGAAAACACTGAATTTGGTGGCAAATTTACAAACCACGAGAAAGGTACCACAGTCAGTGAATATTGAAACCATTTTAGTTTGACCCATTCATGCTGACCTAAATCCCCACACTTAAAGGTAAACCTCGCGATATGCTTAATGTTCGATTGGTTCCCTTTGCTGTGGAATAGGTTAAACTCTAGGACTTTTGCCTCTCTAGGCATTTCTATCTGATCAACCTCATTAGCACATGGTTTTATATATATAGGCCTATTGATAGGCCTATACCGTTGACCCGTACCAACTTGGGAAAACTCATGACGAGGTTTCCCCAAACCTACAACCCAACCATTCTATATTGTTCAGTCGGATGACACCAGTCGTCTCTTCAAACACAGGGTTTTCGAATCGAATGGTTCCCTCTTGATTGCTTCTATGAGGAGGGGAGTACATGCCCTCGATTCTTTGACCATTATTGTATTTACCAGTTTCATTTCTTAGGCATTTAATGTTGTTGGGCCATGTTGCAGGACTTTTGAGTCCATTCATGCCTATTTTTTTTTACTTGGACCTAGCTCCCCTTCATCGACAGGTGTAGGAATATACTAGTCAGATTCTTATGCGTGATTCGAACTCAAACCATTAGACTATTTTATAACACTCTCTATTCTTATGTGAGAAGCATCTACTTCTACCGGGTCAATTTGGTTACTGATGGGGGCTTTTCCTTTTTGCATGTTCGAATCCACTACTCTAACGATAGAGAATGTCTATTTTTGGATTTCTCCCGATAGACCTTTAATCTTTTCTCTTTCAGAGGCATTTCTTTCCTTCGATAATCGTATCACTTCATCTACTATCTCAGAACTAGACTGATTTTGATCACTAACCATTTTATTGAAAGCCATATTTTGGTTTTGCATGATGGTCATGAACTGAGACTTCATATTTGCAAACTCTTGTGTTGATGAACTAACCTGGTTCATCAGTTGAGTCAAAGTTAGCCATTGTGACAAGCGGCTAGCATTTCAACATCAAGACCTACAGCGTTGTTGGAGCTCTCTCCATTGGCACTTCCTGAGTTTCGAACATTGGTGTTCATGCTATCATTCCTATTTATGCCATGAGTGGCTTGCATGTTTCTCACTTTGTCCAAATTTCCACCATTGTTGGCGGTTGGAGTTTCAGTGCCATTATTGGTGCTATGCAATCTTATAGCATTGTTATGTGTGCTTCACATAGTTTCGCTTTTAGCTACAAGGGTCCCACAGGGCGTGCCAATGTTTGTGCTGCTGGGTAAACTCACTATCGATCGGGCGCCTGCGACACAACCGATAAATAGTGCGGGATGTTTTTGCCTTTTGGGCTTGAGGACTTCACTAAAAATGGAAACTAACTAAAGACAAGACACTGAACAAATCCACAAATGATGCGCCCACTGAAGCAACAAAGATTACCTTTACAGTACAACTGATATAAGCACGACAATTTACAGGATTTTCTATCGATACAAGACAGATCATTTAAGGAATTTGAGAAGAACAAAAGAGATAGACAAGTACAACACAGACTTGTTTTTCACTAAGTCTACTTTGTTTGTGAACTTGACAACCCCTTTCTCTGTTGTCCTCCTCTTCTTTGATACTTGCTTGTCCATAACCGTATTTCTTTTGTAACTGTTCATCTTTATCTTTATTGAGAACAACTTCTTAGACTTTATAATCAGCCGCTTACATCTATATTTACATGCCACCAGCTTACTGATCTCTCTCCATAGTCTTTTTTGGTAATGTTGATAGTTGTCTATTCCAAGAACCGTTTATCAACTGATGCTACTGATTTTCCAGCCTTGTCTCCTTGTCAACCACTGCCGCTGATTATCTTGCACTTATAAGCAGGTTTTTTTCTCATTGCACGATCCATTCAAATATTTGCTTCCCGCGTGTTTTTACCAATTGCTTGTTTTTATCACACCGCTATTGGTAATTGGCGATCCATCAGTAGCCGTAACAGAAATACTTGTTTCCACTTATTTCTCAAGGCATTTTCCACGGTCTTTGGCGCGCCACGTGTCTCTGTCTTTATTAACTGTCATGAAAATATTTATGCTGCCAACACTGATGACCACCAAAACCAGGCTCACATTAGAGTTTATCCATTGTAATTCACACGTAGCGTGTTCCATAGCTCGCAATTCTGACTTTGCGCTTGATTGAGGAAAACATTCTACTTTTAATTCTCCAAGATAAGGGATTACCTCCAACAAGAATACTCTTGAGGTATCACAAAGTATTGATAACATAATCCTGGTGGGAAGATTGAAGTGATGCATGAAACGGGCTCCCCATACTTATAGGGGAAGCAGTGTAAGAGCGTAACCATTACATATTTTAACTAGCCCAGTAACCCGAGCCAAGCTCGGGCCGGTTTATGAAATACAGTATACCAAAAGGTCTTAAAGCGTGTATTAATATGTACCACATATTGTGAGCAAAAAAGACAATAACATTATTAAAAAAATATTTTATTTGGTTATAAAAAATAAATACTTATATAGTACGTGGAGTCGTTAGATACTTGTCTTATTTAAGTTTTTTTATTTTAAGTTGTCAATTATTTCAAATGAATATTGGCTTAGCACTTATAGTAATAAAATAGTTATGTTAGTGCTATATAGAGCTAAATAACGAATAGAATTGTGGTTGAAATTAAAAAGTTGTGAGGTTATGACGTACCCTTTTTGAATTATATATATTACATATGAGTATCACTCTTTAATTTCAAAAGTTTTTGAGGTGTTACATGTTTTTCGAATAACTTTTTATATATATCTTTTTTTAATTTTTTGTGAAACGCATGTGTGAAGACATTCAACTGGCAAAAATGTATCCTTTTTTTTTTAAATTTGTTTTAGTGCTTTTGAGGTATTAATAGTCCGAAATAATACTGGATCAGTAAGTACATTGATAAAGTTGATTTTGCTTTCCAAATACTATAGGTCTACAATTTGTCATAAAGTTATAGTTATTATATATCTAATAAATCCCTTTAATAGTATTTTTCTATAGATATTTATTTAATCAGAATATAATGTACCTTTTGTGTACAACTTTTACCAGGTTATTCTTGTTAACTATATTAAGCTTGTAAAATTCAACAAATATCCATATGTTAAATTAACGGTTACAGGATGAAGATTAAATAGTTCATATAATTGTTATTTAATGCTCACATCAATTATCACTCATAGTTATAATCGACTCTTTTACAATCAAAATTAAGTTTCAAAGCTCATAATTAGTCTAATATTCACTAATTCGTCTTGCTATTCATCTAAATTTAATCAACTATAAAAATAATATATTTCATATTGAGTCCTATTAGAAAAAAATTTGTCCGAATGAAATATGAAATATAAAAATAATATATTTCATATTTCACTACTCAAATATATTAAAAATAAATTTGACAGAATGAAATAATATTTAATATTTTCATAATGTGTGTTGTTTCTTGAAAAATGCTAGTAATGATAAAATTAAATTGATAAAGATGACGTATCCTTATTTTAAAGTGTTGGAATTATTTTCTACATCTTCAACGACTTTTCACCAAGTTATAGTTTTTATATCTACTAAGTGTATCATAATTTTTATTTCATGAAAAACTTAATTAAGTATAAGTAAAAAAGTTTTTTCATTGATCATAAGGCCCTGTGCAAACACGAATTGGTTAATTGTTTGTTTTGTAGAATTACAAAGATACATTTTTACATTTTAAAGATTTTAAATGTTCTTAAATATAATAATTAAGAATTTTTTTGATTTAATTATACCTTTTTTCTAATACATACACAGTCATTTGTTGTTTGTGTGTCAATTTTTTTTATTTTAATGAAAAGGATTCTAAAAGTTACTATACTATATTATATTCACAAATCATTACATTATTTTTATAATTTTTTTAACAAAAAAATAATTATTACATTATTTTTATTGTTTCAATCTCAATTTTGGCATCATCTTTTTTCTCTCTTCTAAATCTAATATGTTATTTTTGTTTTTAAAATATATGAATTTTTTATTCATATTAAATAGTGTTTTTAAGGATGCAATAGTCAAAACTAAGTCCTAATAAGTTAGTTCTTCAATCAGTTAGTATTTTAGAATATTTAGAATCAGTTTTTCAATTATATAAGACTAAGTAATATGAAAACTAACTTATCAAGACATAAGAACCCTATCCAAGAGAATTGTAACACCCTGAACCTTAATATTGCCTAGTTGTTTAATTTATATTTAAGCCAAGACTTTTATACACTATCTGTAGGTCGATATGCATAGACGATATTTTGCCTGTCACCTTTAGTGACTAAATCTTTAGGAGCTATAAGTTATAAGTTAAGGGATGCAGTATAAGTGATACCAATTTATGTTTTTTGTGACAATTAGCGTGACCGACTTTTACATAGCCACTTTTAGCGACAAATAAGGATACGGGGTAGCATATCAAGCACATTAAAAAAAATTGACACGTAAACTGTAGTAAATAATTTATTACTGGTCATTTCGTAATGATAGAAAATTTCGGGTAAGCTTTAAAATGACTAACAAAAATTTAGGGGTTTTTTTGGTAGTTTTCCAATTTAGGGTTTGTTATATATATATATATATATATATATATATATATATATATATATATATATATATATATATATATATATATATATATAAGACTTTGTTAAAGTAACCGGCCCTATATTATTCATACCTATTTTTTGAAGACCGAGAGAGGGAGAGAGGCAGCGGAAGAAGGATTATTCCGGGGATCGGGTTATTTTTTTGGTAAGTTTTCTAAATCATGTACTCTTTGTTAATTAATGGTTTATAGAATAAAAGGGGAGGCATGGGATTTCAGCCATGAGAGTGGTTTCTATGAGTTTGGTGACTATCGCGAAGTGAGTTTAGGAGTATACGGTACCGCATAGAAGCTATGTATATGTGTAAGTATTTTGTGTGATTATGGGGGGTGCATGCGTCGTATGAGAGATGGATGAAAATCTGGTAGCGTGAAATCTGTGGGGTGTGTTATGTGTGTCCTTGTTGCGTGTATGGCTGTGTAAACGAGGGTGTGGGTACATAAGCTGTGTGTTTAGAGAGCTGTGATGTAGAGTAGTGTAAATCTGAGTGTTGTTTTTGTAGTTGAAGAGAGAGAGAGCCACGAGAAGGGCTGCCATGAAGTGTGTTGTGGTTTAAGTTTTGAACAAAGAAGATGTGGCAGTGAAGTGATGGTGAGTGAACCTGTGTGCGTACAAAAAATGGTGTATGCATTAGTGATTTTATTGTGTTTGTCTGTGTGGGTGTGTGAAAACAAACAAGAAAAGAGGGGCTGTTGTGGCTTGTGCTGTGCAAGAAAGCAGTGAGTGCCTCACGGCAGTAGCTGTGACGGGGAAATAATGTATGCTTGAGGCTGCCATGGAGACAGCCTGTTTGTGTGTGTGCATCTGGATGGGTAGTGTACACAGGTTGGTGCATTGTGTGCATGTGTGAGTAGAGTGAAATAGGGGGTAGAGGTGCATTTGTGAAGGGAGGTGCAAAGTGTGCGTCTGTGTTGCAGTGGAGTGTTGGAATATTAGGAATGTTTTGGTGGGTGTGGAAGGCAAGGTAAAGGATATATATGGGGTGTGAGAAAATGTGTATATAGATACATGGGTATGCCCATGAATGGGTGGGCAAGAAGATGAAGCTACTGGCAGTAGCTTTGAAGGAATTTATGGGAGCTTTATTTTATGAACATGGATGGGTAAGGATGATGGTGACAAGGTAAGTGTATAGATTAATGGAACTACAGTTGTTATATACATGTGTGCTCACTCTGTGCATGAGTTTGTATTTATGTGAAGGTGTATGGTGTATGTGATGTGTGAGGGAGGGATGACAGAAGGGTGTGTGTGAGAGAGTATTGTGTATTATGTGGGCTATGACAGAGAAGAAGGGAAATGCGGATCGGGTTTGACCTTAAGTTTGTATGTACTTATGCTAGTGCACGCTTATCGTTAGGTTTGTATGTAATTATGCTAATACCTTAATCTATAATAAAAGTTCTGGTAAAGTTTTGCAATTGTCTGAAATTAAATGTATTTTTAGTATTGTTTGTAATTTTAGATTCGTAAATTTCTTTTGGGGCCTTTAAACCCTGAAAATGTTCTGAAAAAAATTAGGATAATGTCTTTATGGTAAAAATAAGATTCAGTTTGAATTTGATAATTTTTAGAGTTTATTTGCTATGATTTCCATATTGCATGATTTTAGGAAATGAAAATTTTAAAAATAATGGTTTTTATGTCTTTTAAATTCTGATTTCAATTTCTATAATTTTTATATATTTTTTTAAAGTTCCTATAAAAAGTATGGGACTTATTTTGCAGCTGTAAGTAATTATGGCTATTATTGGGGTTTTATTGTAGGGCTAATTATACCTATGTCCCTGAGGTTTGGGGGTAATTACACGCGAGGACACAAAGTTTCAAAATGTAACACTTATGTCCATTGACAAACGGAATACAAAAATACTTAACGGTTTTGACAAAAAGACTTGATTGCCCCTGACTTTAAAATAAATTACCCACTTAATTTACTGTTTATTCTTCCTCTCCCCACACCCAGCACCCACACACCCCCCCCGGCGCCCCCAACCCTATTTTTGTCACTTCTGCATGAACGAAACGGGGTCAAAGACAGCCCCCAATCGCCACACCCCTGCTGCGGGGGAGAAGAGAAGAGATGGAGGGGAAGAGCGACGGCGACGTCGCCGGTGGTGGATCTGCTTTGTTCGGCGAATAACACAAGGGACTGCCGGGGTGAGGGAAAGGGCTGTTGGCGGGGAAGGGGACTGCCGGTGGGGAGGGAAGAGGTTGCCGGGGTGAGGGAAGGGGCTGTCGGCGGGGAAGGGGACTGCCGGCGGGGAGGGAAGAGGCTGCTGGGGTGAGGGAAGGGGCTACCAGCGGGGAAGGGGACTGCCGGCGGGGAGGGAAGGGGTTGCCGGCGGGGAGGGAAGGGGCTGCCGGGGTGAGGGATTGGACCTAATTTGGAAATTAGGGTTTTCGGGAAAACCCTAATTTGAAAATTAGGGTTTCAACGAAATCCTAATTTTGGGTTTTAAAACCCTAATCTTTAATTAAGGCTTGAATTCTTAATTTAAAAGGGGTAGTATCGTCATTTTAAAAATATGTATTGATGACATCAGCAAAAAATATATTTTTTGGACGGAACCCTAACAGATGGACACGGCTGATACATTTGAAACACGATTGGTCGCGGAATGTTACATTTTGAAACTTTGTGTCCTTGACTGTAATTATCCCCAAATCTCAGGGACATAGGTGTAATTAGCCCTTTATTGTATTTAAGAAAATTATTTTAATTCAAAAATATTCAAAAACTCAGAAAATTCACCTTTTGACTTTTAATAGTGTTTTAAGCTATAAAAGTGTTTTAGTGTAAATTATTATAAATTTTAGAGTGTCGGCACACGTTAAAGAGTATATAAGATTTTCGGTTAAGTTGGCCGTGTGCGGGAACCATTTTGAGTACGCAATTTCGGAGAGAGTGGGGTATGCTATGAGTAGTTGATATTAGGGTTTGTAGCGTATTTGACATAAATTATGTTCTAACAAATAAATTGACAATCTAGGTCTATTCAGAAAAATATTGATCGAGGTTGGTAGCATCGCTTAACTTGGACCGAGGTAGGGAATTTTATGTCCGAACCCTACTCATCATTTTGAATTCAAATGTTTTTATCTTAATTGCTTCATGAATTCCATTGAACTCTGATTTTATGATTGTCATTAAAATGTAAGGAATTCTATCCGAACCCTATTTCGACATTCTATTTTCAAATGTTTATAGAACAGTTTTACAAACTAAATTGATTCGATTTTTTGCTGATATAAAAGATGTTTTAAGACTGTCCATGAAAGCCTAACTTGAACCTTAAGCGGTCGTTTGGAATTCGTAATTTGTTTATTCTCATCTGTTTTATCGATTCAATTATCATAAAATATTTTGAATTCTATTTACTGTTTCTCAATGTTGACATAAGTTAGTAACTTGGGAGCCATAAGGATGGTCTGTATTGTTGGCGTTATAAGGATGATCTGTTGGATGGGTTTAACTAGTACCTAGATGGACTAGTTCGTGTACATATACATATGTAAAGCGATCGAGCATTGCTGGAGTGGCTTTGCTTCTGTATTGCTCATGTTCAACATTTCCTATTTATGTTTATTGCACTTTAAGTGTTAAAAAAATGGTTATCGATTTAAGGCAAATGAGTTGATACTCCTCCTAATGTTTACATTGAAATGCTGTGGTTTTCTTTGAAAACCCTTTTAAAATTGTCATTTGATTGTATATAGAAAGATTGTTTGATTCGCTCTATTTCTCCGTTTTTTAAATTTTCTATTGGTTTAAATGTCAAATCGTCCGTATCGTTTTCTTATTTTTAAATCTTTGTGCGACCTTACTGGGCTCTCAAAAGTTCACTCCCCTTTGACTTCCTTTTCGCAGGTGACAACCATCAGTAGGTTACCTGAATATGGATTAGATCCGAGCGAGTGAAAGCGAATGAATTAGATTTTGGTATTGATCATTAGAACCCCTGTGCGGGTAATGAGTATTATTTAAAAAAAAATTCTAGACTTAGTTTGATGTATCATTTATGAAATCCTACTAAGAGTATTGTTTGATTAAATGTTTAGTTGCTCTGATGATGACTATCCATTTGGTTATGGGGTTATAATTGTCTTAGTGTCATCGATCGATTGTCTATCATTCCGAAAAATTCCGGGATGTTACAATAATATTCTCAATTGTGACACCATTTTTTTCTCTTCTAAATCTAGTGTATTATTTTTGTTTATAATGATACAATAGTCAAAATTAAGTATCAGTAAGTTAATTCATCAATCACTTAGAATTTTAAAATATCTAGAATTTATTTTTCAATTATATAAGGCCTACTAATATGAAAATTAATTTATCAAGAAATAAAAATCGCATCCAAGATAAAATTCACAATTGTAACATTATTTATTTTCTCTTCTAAATCTAGTATGTTATTTCGTTTTTAATATATAAGAATTTTTATATTCATGTTAGAAAGTGGTTTTAAGGATACAATAATCATAATTAAGTCACAATTTAGTTAGGTCATCAATCAGTTAGATTTTAGAACGTTTATAATTTATTTTTTTAATTATATAAGGTTTTGTAATATAGAAATTAACTAATCAAGAAATAAGAATCCTATGCAAGATAATATTCTCAATTGTAACATCATGTTTTTTCCTCTTCTAAATCTAGTATTTTTGTTTTTAACATAACAATTTTTATATTCATATTAGAGAGTAAGTCTGAATAAGTTATTTCATGAATCAATTAAAGTTTTAGAACATTTAGAGTTAGTTTTCAATTTTACAAGGCTTAGTAATGTGAAAATTAACTTATCAAGAGATATGAATCCATTTAAGATAATATTCTCAATTGTAACATCATTTTTTTTCTCTTCTAAATCTAGCGTGTTATTTTTGTTTTTAAGATATCTGAATTTTTATATTCATATTAGAGAGTGATTTTAAAGATATCATAGTCAAAATTAAGTCCTAATAAGTTTGTTTATGAATCAATTAGAGTTTTAGAATGTTTGAAATTAGTTTTTCAATTATATAACAGTTAGTAAAATGGAAATTAAGTTATCAAGAAATTAAAACCCCATCCAAGATAATATTCTCAAATATAGCATCATTCTCAAATGTAGCATCAATATTCTTTCTTTTAACATTTAAATCTAATATATTATTTTCGTTTTTAAGATATATGAATTTTTATTTTCATATTTTAGAGTGGTTTTAAGGATACAAGAGTCAAAATGAAGTTCTAATAAGTTTGTTCATGAATCGGTTAGAGTTTTAGAACGTCTAGAATTAATTTTTCAATCATATAAAGCTTAGTAATATGGAAATTAACTTATCAAGAAATAAGAACCTCATCCAAGATAATATTTTCATTCATAGCATTATTTTTTTTCTCTTCTAAATTTAGTTAGTTATTTTTATTTTTAAGATATATGAATTTTATATTCATATTGGAGAGTGGTTTTAAGGATACAATCGTCAAAATTAAGTCCTAATATGTTAGCTCATGTATTAGTTAGAATTTTTAAACGTTTAGCGTCAATTTTTTAATTATATAAGGCTGAATAATATGAAAATTAACTTATCAAAAAATAAGAACCTCCTCCAAGATAATATTCTCAATCGTAGCATTATTTTTTTTCTCTTCTAAATTTAGTTAGTTATTTTTATTTTTAAGATATATAAATTTTATATTCATATTAAAGAGTGATTTTAAGGAATAATTAAAATTAAGTCTGAATAAATTGGTTCATCAACTCGTTAGAGTTTTAAAACGTACAGAATTTGTCTTTCAATTATACAAGGCTAAGTAGTATGAAAATTAACTTATGAGGAAATAAGAACCCAATTCAAGATAATATTCTCAATTGTAGCATCATTTTTTTTCTTCTAAATCTAGTATGTCATTTTTTGTTTTAATGATATATGAATTTTTATATTTGTATTGAAGAGTGATTTTAAGTATGTAATAGTCAATTTAAGTCCTAATAAGTTAGTTCATCAAACAATTAGAGTTTTAGAAAGTTTAGAATTTGTATTTCAATTATTTTAGGCTTAGTAATATGAAATTTAATTTATCAGGAAATAAGAACATCATCCAAGATAATATTCTCAACTGTAGCATTTTTTTTTCACTTCTAAGTCTAGTATGTTATTTTCGTATATAAAATATATGAATTTTTATATTGATATTAGAGAGTGATTTTAAGTATATAATAGTCAAAATTAAGTTCTAATAAGTTAGTTCATGAATCAGTTAGAGTTTTAGAACGTTTAGAATTAGTTTTTTTTAATTATATAAGACTTAGTAATATGGAAATTAACTTATCAAGAAATAAGAACCCATCCAAGATAATGCTTCAAACCTTTAAGGACACTTATAAAAATTATAATTCTATTTTACATTGAAAACATAATGTGATGACGTGTCAAGTAAATAAGTCATATCTCTGTGATGATGTGTCGCACAAAGAAGCTTTCGCTTTGCTTATTATATATTATTATATTATATAGATTTCCCAACCAATCGCTGATATCCCACAGAATCATCTAAGATCTTTATGTTTCTCTTAAACTAACTTAAACATTAGGTTCCATATGAGCCTCAAAAAGCTTTGACCTTGACATCCCTATTTCTGTTAGCACCTCAAGTGTTTACTTCTGCTGGGATCGAAAGGTCCCAAAACACGATTATGCCATGACAATACCCATAATTCTCCAAACTTTCCCAAATCTTTGGTTTGAAATTTCAGCTACAGACATGTGTTTAACTCATTAATTCCAGTTACATCATCACCTATAGTAATAAAATTCCGTAAGCTTCATAGCTCCAAACAGGGTCTCGCAGGACCGCTTCTTACAAAGTAATCAACATACATGACCAGAAGAATCTACCCATATTACTCTTGTAATAAACACATACTTCACTACAAGAAAAGACTTTTAGCGACAAACTTATCCATCGCTAAAAGGCCACTTTCATCAGAAAAGACTTTTAACGACGGGCTGTCCGTCTCTAAAAAACCGTTACAAAATTTTTTTTACTTTACTGACGGAATTAATTACTTTTAATGACGGAAATTCTGTCGCTAAAGGTATTTTCAAGATTTTTCCTAATTTTTGAATTTCTCAAGAATTTTTTTTAAACTTTTAGCAACTAAATTTCGTTTCAAAAATTTTTAGCAACATTAATTTTGTCGCTAAAAGTCTATTCCTAAATATTTCCCAATTTGTAGAAAGACTTTTAGCGATGGAATTCCGTCGCTAAATATTTGTATGTAAAAGTTTAAAAGGGGGGCTTTTTTAATTTTTTTTCTATTTTTTAAAAATCAAAAGAACCCTAATCAACAATAATTTAATTCTTTAAACTAACATTCATCTTTTACCAAACTTTAAGTAATACAAATAAGATTTAAATCACATCGTACAAGTCCCAAAAATAAAATAACAAGTTTCACCAAATGCACACAACAAATACATTGAACATAAGGTTTCATCGTACAACTTCTCAACTAATCAAAAAAAGACTGCTCATTGAGTTTCAGCGGACAATGTATTGCAACTCTGAATTCCATTTCAGCTATTTCTTTTACAACAAACAAACTGTCCATCCTCTTCGATAAATAATATTTAAATTCAATCTAAGTTTACTAAAGAGTATCATTAGTAAATGCAGAGGAAATAGACACATAAAACATGGCCCGAGAGCGGACCCATCAAATTGGCTGACTGTAGATTTTGCCAAAATTGTCTAATAAAACTGAGCAGCTAGACCAATGAATATGAACCAAATGAGTTGATTGGGTTGGTTGGTGTAAGATCAATTCAAAATCTGTGTGAAACTCTTAAGCCCCTTACGTTTACACTTTTAGTTTTGTGTATTTGTACTGTATTTTCATTTTTAATATTTTTGTATCAAATCACTAATTATGGTTGTATACTTTAATTATTTTCACCACTTTTTCGTGTCAATATTTTTGTATGTTTATCATTTTCATTTCCGTTTTCATTACTTACCCTTAATTTTTCTGGTATTACCCTCACCGGAAACAACATTCTGCCCCCTCCTCCTTTTTCGGATCCAAACTTATTTGTTCTTTGTAAGTCTTCCCATTTCCAACCTAGATCTTCCCATTTCCGATAAGATCCCATTTCCCATCTTCCCACAGCAAAAGCAGCACAACCTTTCTTCTCGCCCTTAGCTTCTTTTTTCAACAGAATGATATTTTTAGCACTCAGTTTCCGACGACTTCCTTTGGATGTTCCCCCTAGCAATGGAGCTGGATTAACAGGAAGAGAAGGACATATTAAACATGGGGTTAAAAAATGTACCACACAGCGGAAGATTACCCACAAAAGAACAAAAAAGCTCAATCTAAGGTGATAATCTTAGTATATGCCCATGGAAGAAGAAATTGACTTGTCTTATCCAATTGGGTTCGTCGATTTTCTTGCCAGGCATATCTGCTTGTCTATCAAAGTTACAGAAATCGTCATCAATATATTCATCAATCGAAGAAGAAACGCATCTCATAACACTCTAAATACACCAAATCACAGTATAAGGAAATCGACTTGGCCAGGCCCCAGAGTCTTTGCTCCTTATATTCAAGTTGCTTACACGAACACACACAAACACAAGCTGAATCTAAGCTGGTAAATTTAAAAGAACACCAATCTGCGATAACCAGAATGTATGGTGTAGCACACAAAAGATGAACCGGACAAAAATGAAAAACAGAGAGTGCTAACTCACAACAAAAAGATTCTTGAATATTCCACGTAGAGGTACTTCTGCTGTAGTCTTGAATGGCCTTAATAAGCTATAAGGACCATCAGCAAAAGCCAACTAATGGGTCACAAGATTTGGTAGATCACCAAGGGAGGCGGGAATTCCTCCACTGAAATTGTTATCAGCTAAAGCTTCGGCGAATTCCTCCATTGAAGTTGGATGAGCCAAGTATTACGACTAAAGAGAGAGAAGCAAGCTTCGGCGAAAGAGAAGGCCAATAGCTTCCGGTATAAGGTATGGGGTGAGAGGGAGTTGAAGATCCGGGCAGTGGAAGTGAAAAAAGTAGAGAAGAAACTGAAGAGAGAGAAGACGAGCAGCTTCTGTGCAATAGGAAAAGGGTAAACAATAGTGGGTTAGCTTTATCTGACATGATTGGAAAAAGGTGAAAACATTTTATTTTTTTTTACACTATTTAGATTTTTTTTATTCAAAATAAATATCTAAACTGATAAAAGTATAAAAAAAAGAATATCTTTTTTGTCGTCGTTACAAAATTGAGTACAAAAAATCCCCCCCCCCCCCCCCCCCCCCCCACCCCCAAGTTCTGCTCGTTTATTCTCTCACAGTCACGGGAGCCAAACTCATAGTAGTTTGACTTCTTGTAGAGCCAACAAGCATGTAATAGTTTATCTAGCCAAATCACTATCTTACAAAATTGTATTGCATACTTGTGCAGATCTTCTGAAAACATGAAATTTACCTATCTGAAATACACAAACAAACAATTACACTATCCTTAAAATTGAAAACATCTAGACTCATGCATGATTAAACATCTCAATTACATTATATGATGATTACAATGTTCAGGAGAGTAGTACTTTTTATGCAATTCACTCTGCTAATGATGAAATTGTGGAACCAAACATCAACAGACCACTGGTTTCCTTTACTTTTGGGCTGCTCATTTGGCTAGACCAGTATGGGGGCCATTTGCATCACGGTGCTGTGCTTGGCTTGAAACCATCGGCCTCATATCTGGCATTATAAGAGTATCCCTAATCTATCCAGTTTAAAAATATACTTCCAATAAGTGGCGATAGAGGTATAAAACATTCAATGAATTAACCAGAACTAGAACAATATTATCAAACCTAATCTCAGCAGTAGATAGACCAAACATTCAATAAACATGAGGCATAAACTAAATATTATGAATTGAAAATTGAAACAATAATTCCCCGTCATTTAAATAATTATGACCACCTACAAAAACTAGTTTCAACAGTAGAGACAAGTTCATAAAACTAGGATTCAAAATTATGTGATCGAAAATAAACAATCTTCCCGAGTCTTAAGGAAATCCTAAGAAATTAAGAAAGAAGAGGACATAGACGGGAAGAGATCGGACGGAGATGCGTACCAATTTCGCCTATGGTAACATTTCCTTTCAAGGGAGCGATATCGTTGTCCTGAGGGTCGAAATTCGTTTGGTTCTTAGGGCAGGGGGCTTTTGGTGGTGGATGGTGCAAGGAGTAGTGCGTTGTGGTAGCAATCTTGAGTTTGTTGTGGAGTTTGTGCGTGAGAGAGAGAACACGCCAAAGATCGATATGCGACTATTGGAAAGAAGAAGAAGTAGGGTTTTCTCTTTCAATATTGTATGACGGATCTTTGACTGTTGGTCGTCGCTAAAAGTCCATGGCTAAAACGTTTTTTAAATAATTCTGTAAAATACAAAAAAACAAATTGAAAATGAAAAACAAATACAAAAATCACATTTAGAGATGGAAATTCGGTCGATAATAGTCAGTCGACAAAAGGCCGTCGCTAAAGACCTTTACCGACAGAAATTTTCTGTCAGTAAAGGTCTTTAGCGACGATTTTCACCAATGGACAAATCCGTCGTTACACTACAAGAAAAGCTATTGTTAGTGACGGAATTTTCCATCGCTAAAAGTGGAGAATCCATTGATAAAGACTTTTAACGACGGATTGTTCGTCGCTAAAAGTTCGTTGGTGAAAACCTTTAGCGACGGAATTTGATGATCTGTCGACAAAAGTTAACTTTATAGCGACAAAATAAATTATTTTTAGAGACGTAATTTCCGTCGTTATAGGTAATTTCTATAATTTTTTATTTTCTCAAAATTCAATTTAAAAAGACTTTTAGTGAAGGACATTCTGTCGCTAAAAGTCCTTCACTAATTTAAGGATTTTTAGTGTCAAATTTTTGTTGCTAAAAGTACATTGATAATAACCGAATCAAACTTTTGGCGACAAAATTTTGTCGCTAAATATCCACATGTAAGAGTTTAAAAAAATTGTTTTTAAATTGTTTTTAGTTTTGAAAAATTCAAGTCTATTCCATCGACAATTTCATTCTTTAAGATAGCATTCTTCTTTACTAAATTTCAAGTATATATATATATATATATATATATATATATATATATATATATAATATAAGTTATACACCACCAACTGAAACAAAAGACTCAACTACCAAATTACAAATTCACCAAATAATATAGATCACATTGTACAAATCTGAAAACAAAATTACAAATTTCAACATTACTAAAAAAATAATAATAAGGAACCTTAGCCTACACAATATCTCCCAAGATAGGCACTCAAATCCGATAGCTTTGCATGCTAGTTTCCTGTGAACAATTTGGAGCTCAATTATCTCTGTGAAGTTCCAATTTCATTCCTTAATTTAGTCGGCCAGTAATTTGGGTGATGGCCTCTCTGAGAGTAACACTTTGTAGCTTATTGGAGAGTTTTGAAACGATTACAACAATTATTGCGCTACCACGTAACACGTAGTGGGTTCAGAAACATACCGTATGAAGTCTCCGAATATTCCGACGTAGGATCCTTGTTGTTACGAGCCTCCAACACGCTTGATCTTTTTCGCAGGTACGAAAACGGCTACTAGAGTCGAGTTCTTCGTCCACGAACCAAATCCTAGAGCTTGGTGATTGCTCTAGAGAGAGTGCTATAGAGAGAGGGTTATTACTATTGACTTGTGATTTATTGGGATATCTCTAGCCTTTATATCAATTAGAGACTGGCTTTACCTCCAACTCTTAGGAGATAAAGATTGTATTTATCTCAAACACTTAAGAGATAAATATTCTCTAAATAACTGTATTTATCCAAACTAACAAATACACATTATCTGTTAGTGGGCGGATAATGGGTCCACTGACCCAATTTATTAACAGCTCCCACTCGCCCACACACAGGGCAAATAAATCGTACAGTCCCTCTTTATCTCTCGTCCACTCATCTCCTCATACAGGAAATGGAACGTGCGACCTACGAGAAAGGATGTCCAGTTGAGGAGTATTGTATTAAGTTATCACCAAACTAACACAATACATCACTCTAAAAAAATCTCGTATGTACCCCAGATAGTTCAACTACACCAGATTAAACACTCTCAAATCCCTCATAGTGAGCAGTGTTAAACCTCTCATATGTTATGTATTCATGACTCATATCGAAACAAAAATCGACAAAGTCGCCCGGGCTATGAATCACACAACATGATGTAATATTGAACTTTCTTCCCAAAGCCCTCATGTCATTCCAATTAGACCCAACCGCTTTCCTAGACATGCCCCGCGAGACCGCATCATCCATGATCCAAGGGTACATGCTAAAGTAGCGACATTGAGTATCCTCTTCATGACATAGTCTAAGGTGAAAAGGGTACCATATAGGATCAAAAATTTTGATCCAAGTGGCTCACACAGTGACGAAGCAGGGATTCATTCGTCACTCCCACTGTCGGTCTGCATTTAGCACATGCAGTATGATTTGCATGCTATGGCGTAACCCGCAAGGGCGTGTCACATAAATGTATAATAAAATACGCCATACGAATCTAAGTCTAGTCGCTGTACAAGCGCCTAACCTGAGTTTTTCAGCCCAGTCACTCTCATAGTGCCTGCCTGAAATCTCACATTCGGCTGTAAACAGGCTACATAGAGTTGTGGAGATACTCTATGATCGACCTACATTTTTTAGGTCTCATCTTAGCTCCAACTAAGGCGACATGTTTGCTTTATAAGCTGTATCATCTTATTCGCCCACTTGGCGCTTAAGACAATTATGTCTCATCTTGCTCGCTATCTTAGCGCCAAGGTGAATTACCCGTGTGAGTGGGTCAATTCGAGCCTGGTGACACTCTCAATAAGGATGTATATGTAATCACAAAGATTATTCATTCATTCCATAATAAACTCAAATCAAGGAACAAAAAATTTAATGTAATAAATAATGTCAAGTACATAAGATGCCATAAACATATCAAAACCTACGTAGTCCCATACTCCTAATGTGAGAAAGGAAAACATCTCTAGCAATAGGCTTGGTCAAAGGATCAGCCACCATTCTGCCAGTAGGTATATGCTTCATGGTCACCTCTCCTTGCGCAACTAAAGTTCTAATGAAGTGATAACGAAGGCCTATGTGTTTGGCCTTCCCATGATATTTGGGGTCCTTTACAAAATCTAGGGCAGCTGTATTGTCACAGTGAACAGTGACAGACTCGTCTGCATGAGCTGTAACCCCTAGAGCCTGTAAGAATGACCTCAACCAAACAGCTTCCTGGACTGCTGCTGAACAAGCAACATACTCCGACTCCATCGTGGATAGGGCGATGCAAGTCTGTTTCTTGCTGCACCAAGAGATAGCTCCACCTCCTAGTATGAATGCATAACCTGAAGTGGATCTGCGCTCATCTCTATCACCGCCCCAATCAGCATCGCTGTATCCTCTCAATCTCAAGTCTCCACCATGATAGCACAGGACGAGATCAGCGGTTCCACGTAAGTATCGAAGAATCCTCTTCACCGCATTCCAATGAGCGGGTCCAGGATTACTCTGATAACGACTCACCATTCCAACGGCAAAGCAGATGTCTGGACGCGTACACAACATAGCGTACATCAGACTCCCAACTGCAGCCGCGTAAGGCACTTTGGACATCCGATTCTTTTCCTCATCATTCTTTGGGCATTGGTCTGTTGTTAAAGTACACGCCTTGTCCATTGGAGTGTCTATGGGTTTTGAGTTATGCATACGGAATCGTTCAATGACCTTCTTGATATATGTCTCTTGAGACAAACCGAGAAGTCTCTTTGGACGATCACGTATGATTTTAACCCCGAGCACATAATTAGCTTCTCCCATGTCCTTCATCTCAAAAGTTGAGGACAGCCACTGCTTAGTGGCGACAATGGAACTCATGTCATTCCCAGCTAAAAGAATGTCATCCACATACAAAGAAAGGATCAGAATATTTTTCTTGGATCGTTTTACGTAAACGCAATGGTCTTGTTCAATCATTTCAAAACCTATAGAGGTAATGGCATGATGAAACCTAAAGTACCACTGCCTAGACGATTGTTTGAGACCATATATAGAACGTTTGAGCCGGCAAACTTTGCGCTCATGTCCCTTGACTTCAAAACCCTCAGGTTGAGCCATATAAATCTCTTCGTCTAGTTCTCCATTGAGAAACGCAGTCTTAACATCCATATGAAAAAGTTCTAAATCCTGTTGGGCGACAATAGCTAGGATCAGGCGAATTGAAGCAAATCTCACCACTGGGGAGAAAGTATCTTCATAGTCCACACCCCGCAGTTGGGTATAGCCTTTCGCCACAAGACGTGCCTTATACTTGTCAATTGACCCGTCTGCCTTGCGCTTGACTTTTAAAACCCACTTGTTTCCAACAGTCTTGCGCCCTGGCGGAAGGTCAACCAACTCCCAGACCTGATTCTTCTCCATTGAGCTCAACTCATCTTTCATTGCAGCCATCCACTCATTACTAGCAGGTGAAGATAAGGCTTCTTCCATAGAAGTGGGCTCATCTTCATCAGTTGGAGTGCACATAAGAATTTTAACGTCAATCTCAAAACGACGACGTGGAACTCTTCCTCGTGCACCTCTACGCAGTTGAGAATCTTGTTGACCTGATGGTCCTGATTGTGTGCTCCCACTGTCTAGGATGCTCCCACTAGGTTGAAGATCACTTATACTATCTTCAGCGACAACAGGATGAGGAACTAATCCCACACCTTCGCTTGGAGATGGTAAAGTGGCTTCAACTTCCCTAACTCATAGAGGTCAAGATTCTTACTTGCGTCTCCAATGCTAGGAAAATCATTCTCTATGAAATCGACATCATGAGACTCTATTTCAGTCTTTCCACCATTTGGATGTTCACCATACATCACATAGCCTTTAGAGTTTTCAGAATACCTCAAGAAGATACTCTTTTTAGCTTTAGGCCCTAGTTTCCCATACTTATGAGAAATACTGTGAACATAACCTGCTGAGCCCCATGGGCGCAAGTTATCCAAATTTGGCTTTTGGCCATTCCAAAGCTCATATGGGGTGGACTTGACTGATTGTGAAGGCACTCGATTAAGTATATAGGCTGCAGTCAAAAGAGCATCCCCCCAAAAAGATATTGGGAGGTTTGCATGCGCCATCATAGACCTAACCATGTCTAATAATGTTATATTCTTCTTTCCGCAACGCCATTTTGTTGTGGAGTATTAGGAATAGTAAGTTGCCTGCGTATCCCTTTTTCTTCACAAAACTTCTTGAAGTGATCTGACAAATATTCGCGTCCTCGGTCAGTGCGAAGAGTTTTTAAATTCTTCTCTTTCTGATTCTCAACCTCGGCTACAAAGCGTTTGAAACAGTCCAAAGCTTCATAGCGGTGAGATATCAGATACACATAACCATATCGCGTATAATCGTCTATCAGTGTAAGGAAATAAGAGGCGCCATGGCGTGCCTTTACACTCATAGGTCCGCATATGTCAGAGTGAACTAGCTCAAGTGGTTGAGTTGCTCTCACAGCCTTTCCAAAAGGCTTCCTGCATGCTTTACCGGCCAAACAAGCCTCACAAGTTTGTAGATTGACTCTTGCGAGTGGGCCCAAAAGGCCTTCTCTAGCCAAACGAGTCATCCTATCTTGGCCTATGTGGCCCAGTCTTGCATGCCAGGTGGTAGAATCATTCACAATATTATCATTCACAACATAAGAATAAGAGGACTGAGAATCATTTAAATCCAATTGAAAAAGACTATCCATGCGAAAACCATGTCCGAACAAAACATCATCCAAAAAGATGTCCAACTTATTACCCTTAAAAATAAAGGAAAAACCATTGTCTAATAAAGCAGTAACTGAAAGTAGATTAAGCCGAACAGTGGGTGCATATCGCACATCCTCAAGAATCAATGTGCGCCCAGTGCGCAACTTGAGCTGGTAAGAACCAACCCCTAGCACCTCTTCGGAGCTATTGTTTCCCATGAAGATATGTTTGCTACCCGCTGGAATCCGGTGATAATCTACGAACCCCTCTCTATCACGTGCTACATGTTTTGTTGCACATGTATCCACAAACCACACAGGTTGGGAATGAGCAACCATCACATGTGAGGAAACATATAACTGAGAGAGAGATTCTGAAAGTACCTTCTTCGGCTCAGTGCAATCACGAGCGAAGTGTCCTTTCTGTTGACAGTTGAAGCATTTAACTTTAGACAGATCCTTTTTCCCACCACGTTTTCCTCTCTTGCGTTTCTTCATTTTTCCTTCCTTTGGCGCAGAAGTGCTAGCCTCGCCTTTCTTACCTTTCTTACTTTGTCTTCCGCGCTTGCCATTTGCATTGCGCGATCCCCCTTGGGCGACATAAGTAAGGGTCTTGTCAGCATCTCGAGTCTCGTCCTCAAGGATGACATGCTGTGAAACATCAGAAAAGTTCTTGATGTTTTCACTGTGAGTCAATATCTGTTTCATATTGGCCCATGAGGCAGGAAGGGACCTTATGACAGCTCTGACTTGCTGCTCATCTGTGAGCGCATGGCCAGCATCCCTCAGCTTACCAATCATATTGGACATCATCCTTAGATGTTCACTCATGGTATGTTTAGGGTCTTTTGTGTACTCCTCGAACTTAATCACAAGGCTACGAAGCCGCGTAGTTGAGGTTCCACCAAAAGAGAACTTGAGCTGCTCCCATAAAGCTTTGCAAGTTGGAAGTTCATCATACTGCCCGATTAGATCATTTTGCAAGCTGCTCAACAAGGTGTAGCGCGCACTACGATCTTTCTGATTCCATTTCTGGTAGGCAGTGTGGTCTCTTAGGGGTTGCGCCTCAGTTGGCGCGACCATCTCCTTGGTCAAGTGCTCCTCGAGCTCTTGTTCGTTCAGCATGAATTTCATCTTTTTGTGCCAAACGTCATAATTATCTCCGTTAAGTTTCTCACCCTTAACGAGATCAGCTATGACATTCTTGGTGGCCATTATATTCACTACATTAGATTGCGCAAGGAAAAGACATTAATTATACATCCTTCAATTTATTTCAAAAAATTCAAATGAAAAACATAATCCTTCCTCACATCATGAAATCGAAAATTTGCTAAGCTCGTAATCATCTCCCATGTATGTGAGTTGGGAAAAATATTTTTCAAGTAATTTTTTGCAATAAATTTCATCATTATATAAGCCACAATATAATAAATCATCCACATGATAATTTAGAACAATATAAAATTGCACCATGCAATAAAGTGTGCAAGGACTCCATTGAGCCCCATTGGCATTCTAATAACTTATGCTAAGAAAATTCTAATTTGAATAATGTGCGTGCGAAATTACATCCCCGTACAAGGCTTTCTGGAAATATACAGGGAAATAGTAGAATACAACATCTTTGAGAATCCTACTACAAACTACTCCAATAAAACAAATGGAGATGCCGCACAGCACATTATTCTCAAAAGAATTTTCTTAAAATTAGAGTAAACACATGAAACATAAGTTTCTTTAGAATGCCAATCTAATATCCATCAATTTAACCAAAAACTAGCATGCTCAAATAACAAGTTAAAGGGTAATAAAATGGATGAATAGGCTACATTCTCCTTCCAAGGAAAACGGGTGTGAAGGCCTTGAAATTAGGTTTAAAAAGAAATACCTCAAAAGTATATTTAAACCATAACACAAATCAAGGCAAGCATGTAACAAATTAGACATAATTTATCTATGTCATATAACTCTCCAAAAATATTTATTGCTACTCACGAAGTGCAAAAAATAATATTTACGCATTATTCGTATTTTTGGGAACCACAAAAGTACCACAAAAATACTCACAAATGACCAAAAACTGAGAGATAAAACCTAAAAAAAATTGGCAAACAGTAAATTTATCCCTAATATACCCTCTGCAATTAAAGAAAAAATTATGTTTGTATAAAACAAAATTTTAAAGCTAATTTCAATAGAAAAAGTCGTTTAAAAATTAAACAGAATACACACAGAGGATAGAAAGGTAAATTTAACACCATATAAATTTTTCAGAAGGCACAACAAGGCTCCACTCGACGGTGGTGACGAACACCGGCCAAAAAACAGCCTGCACGCGCCTCCACGCGCCACCACTGCGCGTGGGATTTCATCTGGATTTATGGCAAAGGCGCGCGTGGTTCCACGCGCGCGTCGGGAGTGTGAGATGAAGTTGGGCGCGTGATCATGCGTGTCCAGCAGTCTCGGCTCGTGGCGCGCGTTCCAGCAGCCTCGGCTGGCGCGTGGACGCGCGTGAGCGGCTCCAGGGCGAGGCTTGGCTCACGTGCGGCGCGTGGGGCCCGGCTTGGGGCGCGTGATGGCAAGTGGCGTGTGACTAGTCATGCGCGTGGCTCAATCGGCGCGTGACACGTGTCACGGCTTGTGTGCACTGTTCATCTTCTGCGTGAAAAAAAAAACCCTAATTTTTTCCAGCGCCGCCATGTCGCGATGCCAAATTTTAAGACCATATCTTTCTCGTTTTTAGGCCAAATAATGCGTACGATATATCGTTGGAAAGCTTATGCGACATAGATTAATTATGTACCAAATGATCATGATAAAAACTGAATATCATGCTCCGAATTTGAGTCCCAAAACTCGAAAAAATCACAGTTTTCTTGAAAAATAAAATTGTGATTTCTCACAAATCATGCATCCAAAAATCACAAAATTTTATAGAGTTCATCCTCAACCATAGGAGAACAAAACTATATAATTATTTTTCAGAAAACATGCTCAATAAATTTCGAATTTTAATAATGGGTCTCATTCATGTATCCGGAAAAAATCGTAACATGCACATAATTTAATCTAGCATGTTAAAGGCGAATCAACAAGTAATCATGCTCTGATACCAATGTTGAATCGATTACAACAATTATTGTGCTACCACGTAACACGTAGTGGGTTCAGAAACATACCGTATGAAGTCTCCGAATATTCCGACGTAGGATCCTTGTTGTTACGAGCCTCCAACACGCTTGATCTTTTTCACAGGTACGAAAACGGCTACTAGAGTCGAGTTCTTCGTCCACGAACCAAATCCTAGAGCTTGGTGATTGCTCTAGAGAGAGTGCTATAGAGAGAGGGTTATTACTATTGACTTGTGATTTATTGGGATATCTCTAACCTTTATATAGAGATACAATTAGAGACTGGCTTTACCTCCAACTCTTAGGAGATAAAGATTGTATTTATCTCAAACACTTAAGAGATAAATATTCTCTAAATAACTGTATTTATCCAAACTAACAAATACACATTATCTGTTAGTGGGCGGATAATGGGTCCACTGACCCAATTTATTAACAGAGAGAAAAAAATTATATGCACAAATCCCAACATTAGAGTAAGACAGACCGAGACAAAATTCATGTTTATACCATCCGGAAAGAAATCTAATTAAACAACATCCAACAGGTAAAAATAATAACTGCCTAACAAACTAAACTTGTCAAACTTCAAAATCCCCAAGCCCTTAAGTGGAAATACTTCTCCATAAAAAAATTGAGCCCCAGCATCACACCTTAATACTCAGCTAAAAGTTTAGGATGCAGTTCTCGCTATTTGGTTATGGGAAAAAAATTACAACATTCAAATCCCTTTCTACCATACCAGAGGAAAAAAAATCACACCATCAACACCATGATGGCATAATCCCAACTATTGGTACCAAAGATCTGATACCCAAAAAAAGGTTCTAGATTACAAACAAAAGATCAACTGGGTTTAGTTTCCACACTAACTACAAAATCACAATAATGATGCTACCATTCGATCATAACATACTTGGGATTTAGAAGTTAGTTTATCATTTAGGTCCGACATGAATTAGAAAGAAAAGGTCGTGTGCACATTATATTCCTGCGAGATAATCTCATTATCATTTCTAATGAATGAATGAATAATGCATGATGCTGACCATGATCATTGTTTCATTATAGGATTGTGATAATCATGATCAATGCTTAGGTTTCATTTTGCTTCTAAACTAGAAACACCCACATGCCTTTTGACGAGGATCGAGCTCAATTGCTTCGTCAAACTTTACTAAAGATCCTGAAACATCACCCTACAAAAGCACGAAACATGAAAAGGTTTCGTCAAATAACTGGAAGCATTGTACACAAAACCCCTTTATACTTGTACTGAATTGAGCAAGCTAAGCTGTTGTGAAGTTAGTGTCTGGTGAAATTAGTAGAAGCGCTTTACACAAACCCTTTTCTGCTATTAATAGATTGAGCAAAAGCTATCCATTGTGAATTTTGAAGGAGAGCTTGTTCCTTCGATGAACTCGATATCATCTTTTTACCCATATTCTCAAAGTATGAAGCGAGTATGAGGGAACTAACTCATCCAACTTCTTGATGAATCAAAAGTTTAGCAAATCAAAATTTTGACCCTACCAAATGGCAGATCTTTGGAAATATTTGTATAACTGGTAAATTTAGGACGATTTCCATTGCGACAATTACGTTGCTGGCACACCATCTTCTAAACCAAAAACAACTGAGCCACCTCTCATGCGGCCGACGGTCGGCTGTGTGAGAGAAAGAGAGAGAGAGAGAGAGAGAGAGAGAGAGAGAGATCAAGGGGGTAGGGCGTGGGAAGGGAGATAGAAAGGAGTGGCGAGAGGAAATGAGACGAAATAAAAATTAGAGTTTGCTTAATTTTCAAAACAAAAAAGAAAAAATATGGAAAATACGTTTAGCGACGGCCTTTTCTATTGATAATAATTCGTCGGTAAAAGTCTGTAGATAAAGACCTTTCCTGACGGAATATTCCGTCAGTAAAGGTATTCAGCGACTGACTTTTACTAACGGATTTTTAACATCGGTAAAAGTGATTTTTAACAACGGATTTCCTCCCATCGCTAATAGTGACTTTTAGCAATGAATTTCGTTTCTTTGCTAAAAGTATGTCGGAAAAAGTTGTTTTGCTTGTAGTGTTAAAAGTCATTTTAGCATCGGATTTTGACCCGTCCCTAAAAGCTCTTTTCTTGTAATGATTAACCACTGCACCTCAACAAGCCAAACTCAAATACTACAATAGAAAAATGCCCAAACCAAATGCATGTTCACTGTTCGAGACGATGCAGTGATTTCTTCGGCCTAAATATTAACCCGAGAAACAAACAGAGGAGGTTGTTCCATGTCTACTTTTTCTTGCAAGTCATCGGGAAGAAAACATCCAATTAGTAAAGAGGCCAACTATGAGATATAACAAAGATACAAAAAACCGAATGGAAGTACTACAAAAAAAAATAACTTTTTTACGGACTTTTAGCAATAGAACAGAATTCGTCGTTAAAAGTCTTTCTTACACGGACTTGTCCGTCGGTAAATATCAATCGCTAAAGACCTACTTTTAGCGATGAATTTGTCTGTCGGTAAAAGTTCACAGGAAAAAGGTCTTTAGCGACAGACTTTATCGACGGGTTATTACTGATAGAAAAAGCCGTCGCTAAATGTAATTTTCGTACTATTCTATTTTTTTGAATTTCTTATTTTTAAAATCATTTTGTATTATACTATAAATTAAGCAATTCCTAAATTTATAGTTCATTTTTCCAGCCTCTCTTTTCTTATACCCACCCCTGCCCCCTCGATCTCTCTCCCCCCCCCCTCACACAGCCGACCGTCGGCCGTCACCCATTCTGCCGTCTCTTCTCTTCAGTGACCGCCTCCCATGCCACCCACGCTCCCTATTGCTGTTGTTCAGCCAGATCTACCTCTCCGCACTTACCGCGCAACTGCCACTATGCCAGATCTACCTTTTATCACGTGCTTTCTCAAGTTCACGTGCTTTCAATGTGGCAGGTAAGGAATGGGAAAATTAGGTGCTTTATGTTACTATGTTGCTTAATTTATTGCACCAGAATATTTGTTAATTCTTGTAGTGTTAAAAGTCATTTTTAGCATCGGATTTTAACCCGTCGCTAAAATCCGTCACTAAAAGCTCTTTTCTCGTTGTGATTGATAACCACTGCACCTCAACAAGCCAAACTCACATACTACAACAGAAAAAGCCCAAACCAAATGCTTGTTGACTGTTTGAGGCCATAACAGTGATTTCTTCAGCCTAAATACTAACCCGAGAAACAAACACAGGAGGTTGCTGAAGAAATACATGCTTAACATCCGATTAGTAAAGAGGCCAACTATGAGAAATAGCAAAAGAGACAAAAAACCGAATAGAAGCACTATAAGAAAAATAACTTTTTTTTGATGACCTTTTATCGACAGAACAAAATCTATCACTAAAAGTCACTTTTCATAAATAAAAATCAATTGCTAATAGGGATGGCAAAAAAATCCATACCCGCGGATATCCGCCCCGCCCCGATAGGGGCGGGTTATTTTGACTTTGACCGGGGCGTGGGGTGGGTATGGTATTTTTTTAAAAAACTCGCAACGGGTTAGGGTCGGGTATGGTATACCCTTAAATCCACCCCGTGATCCGACCCGTCCCGCCCCGCCCCGGTGTACCCTAGTTCTTTAGTTAATCTTAGCCGTACCCTAATTATTTAGTTGATCTTAGCCGTCCATAGGATACCATATATATATATACATATATATATATATACATATATATATACATATATATATATATACATATATATATATATATATATATATATATATATATATATATGTTCCTTGTTTTGTTTCTTGCAAACCCTAAAATCCCTAATCTGTGCGGCACTGCGGCTGTGCCTACTGCCTTTTCACTCTCACGGCTGACGGCTCTCCACTCTCGGCTGGCTCTCTGCTTCTCTAGTCTCCAGTCTCCAGTCTCCACGGACCACCGCAATAACGCATGGCGGTCGACGCACGACCACTCTCAACCGGACATCCACGAATTGAAGACGGCCACTCTCCACCGGCCTTCTCATTCTCACGGCTACTCTCGGCTACCTCTCTACTTCTCCAGTCTCCAGTCTCCACGGACCACCGCAACACCGCACGGCGGTCGGCACACGGCCACTCTCCACCGGACAGCCACAAATTGAAGACGATCGTTGAGGAAATCTGCGTTCAGGACCTCAAGTAATCAATCTCTCTCTTCCATGTTTTGTTCATCTTTGATTCTTTATAGATCTTTTTCTTGAAGGAGAAAATCTTTCCTGATTCACAAGTTAAAACTTACAAATTCACAAGTTCTTCATTGACCCAAAATGTCAAGTGCAAGGACTGCTTGGCAAATGCGTTCTCTAAAGATCTTGAGCCATGTAAGATGTTAGGCACAACGATCGGAGTCTTTCTACCGAGCATGACAGAGTTGCCTCTACAATTTCGAATGGCACAAGCCCAATTCAGCAGTTCCACCAGTTTCTCCTCTTTGCTCTATATTCTTATGCAGCATACATCCCCTATCTAAGCAAAAATGAAGAGAACAGAACAATGATCCATGGTCACAGTACTCAGTTGCATTCCCTTACAAGACAAAGTGATTTATGCTGACTGTTGAGAAGAACCTACTGCCATGCAGTCTGTAGATAAGAGACATGCAGGCTAAACTTTTTCTCATAATCCCCATTAATTGAACTCCCATTTTGACCTTTGTTGTTACTACGAATCTAATTCAATTTTTGTGTATTACAAACTTCGTTTTAAATTAAGCTAATTCTTAACAAGGATCTAAATTTGAGAATGGATGAATTATCACATTGCAGTTTTGGTGTTATACATACATGTTTAAAAAGAGTGAAATGTTTGCAATACCAAGTAGAACATGTCGGAGGTCGGGTTGGTTATGGGGTTTTGCGTGCTACAGCGGGGAACGGGGCGGGTTCGGGGTTCCTAAATCTACATAGGATCGGTTATGGTATTTAACATAAATAACCCGGACCGGGGCGGGGCAAAGTTCACTGAGTAGCGGGGCGGGTCCGGATTTTGTAAAATCCGCTTCTGACCCGCCCCATTGCCATCCCTAATTGCTAAAGACCTACTTTTAATGACAAATTTGTCCGTCGATAAAAGTCCGTTTGAAGATCTCCTACGAAATACAAACTAAGCAACCCCTAAATTTATAGTTCATCTTTCCCGCCGCTCTGTTCTTTCTCCCATACCCACCCCTGCCCCTCGATCTCTCTCTCCCCCTCTCTCACACAGCCGACCATCGGCCGCCACCCACTCTGCCGCGGCATGCCACCCACCCTCGCTACTGCTATCGTTCTGCCAGATCTACCGCTCCACACTCACCACGCTGCTGCTGCTCCGCCAGATCTACTTTCAATCACATGCTTTCTCAGGTTCACGTGCTTTCAATTTGGTAAGTAAGGAATGGGAAAATTAGGTCCTTTATGTTAATGCGTTGTTTAATTTATAGCACTAGAATATTTTCTAATTCGTATGTATGAACTGGCTGAGAAACTTAGGGAGATAACCAAGTCAAATCGAGTTTAATTCACGTGAATAACTTATTGAAGATGCAACAGCTTTTGCACTTCTATTTTAGGTTTTTTCGTTTCTGATGCATATTTAATTTGATAGCCAGAAACTGTGAAATATGTTCTTTATGTTGTATATAGCACCAGAAGATGTCCTAATTCGTATGCTTAAAACTGGCTGAGAATTTATGGAGATAACGAAGTCCAATAGAAGAGCATTTTTGGAAGGATTTCTCTTACTATCCTCTAATTTGGTGGATGAAATGATATGTAGTTGATATAGGAAAGAATGCAGACATGTTACAGTTTGGATTTTCCACTTGTGAAGTTGTTTTGTTCGGATTCCGTTCTTCTCCCTCTTGTAGATCTAACACTTTCTGCGTAGTTTGGTGATATTTACTGATGTGTTGCTGTGGATGAGTTTCTTTTGGTTGTTTTTGGGAGGGTCACGTGATCCACATCCTGATCGTGGTTCGTGCTGACCTCCCATGCTCTCCTTTTGAAGGAGATACCTTGCAAGGTAACAATTAGTTAGTTTACCTTTTAATTTCTTGCTTGAAATAGCCTATCGACAAAATGGTATTAGGATTTGTAGTGTGTTGTATCAAGCCACACAATAGCCTCTCATATACTTGTCAACCTTTTATCCGATTTCATCACTAAAATGCAGAAATTACATCAGTGAAAAGTTAACCCGTGTAAATACTCGAGTTCTTTGTGCACCTACTGTACTGCCAAGTTGGTACCATTGTAATAGCCTTAGCCTTAGCTGAAATGGTATAGGAACTTCTAATGCTGGTGAATACAATGATTATGCGCAAGTTTGATCACATTTGCAGTCATCTATTAAGTTTGAACACTTGCTTCAAAGTAAAGAATTTATGATCAGTAGTTCACTTAAGGTTCAAGGAGAAAGTAGCATTGTCTGACCCCTGGATGATTGTTATTAACCCTCCTCGATCTTGAATCTCCTAAGAGACTCTTACGAATAAAAATGAGGCAGGGAATACCTTCAATGAGTTTCTATTTTTTGAGAATATCTGTTCTCTGTAACATGGACCAAATCTTGTCATGCATATCTCTTACGTGGTTTCAGTTCAAGGAGCTAGTAGCGTAGTGGTAGCCTTAATCTATTGGGATTCCACTCCTTCACCTTTTTCTTGACATGTAAAGTGTATGCATAGTGGTATTGTTTGAGTATCTAACTCGTGGTTACCTTGTTTTTCAAATTGCAAGGTTTGGACCTATTCTTCCTTATAGATATATCATAGTAGATAGTCATGGTATTGGATTGTTGAGATTTTTGAGGGTATACTTCCAACTGTTCACTTTGTTTAGAGCTGAATTTTCTTATATATTTTAAGTGATCTTGCAAGTGAATTTTGTTTAATATGCATTTTGCCCTTGATTGCATTATCTATTAGGGCTAATTACACCTATGTCCCTGAGGTTTGGGGGTATTACAGGCAAGGACACAAAGTTTCAAAATATAACACTTATGTCCGATGACAAACGGAATACAAAAATACTTAACGGTTCTGACAAAAAGACTAAGTTGCCCCTAAATAAAAGTTGAAATCCTGATTTGCCCCTGGGAGGCAGAAAGCGGGAAAGTCCACGTTCGTGCGAACATTTATTTATCATCCCTTTTCTCTCTCCTCTCTCTCTTCGCTACCCGTCTGTTCATCTTGCTTCATCACCATAAAAACCCTAAAAACCGCTAGTTCGTGGAAGATTGAGGTCGTGGTTGATGTGAGAAGGCTGGGCAAGAAACATGTTATCATTCACAATCCATTTACAACCCAGTGTCGATCATTTTCTTGAAATGTTAATACACTGTGTTTGGGTTTCTTTTCTATAAAATGTAGGTTTTTTTACACTCATTTTCTCGTAGATCAACACATCGTAGATGATTGCATGTTATGATATTCCACTACTCAGTTCGACTTTAGGGTTTACAGTTTTCTGTGTCGATTTAAATGTATGTCTGTGATAGCATGCAAATGTAAAGTGTTTAGGGTTTTTTTTCTTGAGATACATCTTTAATTGAAAATGTAGTGGGTTGTATGTTATGTATGTTAGTTGCTCGTCATGTATTTGTTGTATCTGTTTAGGTGTAGTATCTTGCGGGAATGAAAAATTGGGGGTTTTCTTTAAAAACCTTAATCAGTGACAAATGATGTTGTGTATTGTTGTCTATGCAGTCTTTTGCCCTTACATGTTAATCTATAGCCTTTACAAATGTATTTAAATGTAGGATTTTTTTTTCTTTTTTTTTGATCTTATACCATGTTCAGTTATGGCTTCTCTTAGCCATGATCTTAGGGTGCATTATGATAACAAGTTTGAGTTCACTATACCCAATGTTGATCCAGATAGGTACAATTACATAGAGCTGCTAGAGGACATATGTAGTCTGGGACTTCATGATGTTTTGAGCAATGTTAGTGTAATGGTTTCCATGAGTGCTTTTGTCACAACCTGAACCCACGAGCAGGCCCGCGAGCTAGGCACGCGACCGGCTGCAGACCCAATGCACTCAAATCAAAGGCTCTGCCAGGCCTTATTTAAACCTGTCAACAATTCAAATATCATGCATTAACTAATACCATAATATGACTTCTAAAGAGGTCCTTACAGATCTCCCCAAAATTATATCTACTAAATTCCTCCATAATGACTGGTATAATTTATTTAAAGGAAACCTCATGGACTTAAGCTACAGACAATTCTAGAAATAACCCAGCAGTATCATAATTTCTCAATGAGCGTAATTCAGCCTCCTAACGAGCATCTCCCGCGGCTTCATTCTCATTTTCCTCGTAATACTCATGTTCATCTAGTTGATCGCCTGAAAACATTTATAAAAAGGGGTTAGCTTAGGGCCCAGTAAGTACACATACCATATCCCTAAAATAGATTTTGAGATTCATAAAAACATGAAACATGCCATGATTTTCTTCAATTTAAAACCGGTAAACATTTTCACAAAAGATACTATGCATATATATACTTTTGAAAGCAATTCATCCAAGACTCTCAGAAACGAAGTATGACATCAAGTAGGCTCATCAACAACTATCACAGTTCATTATAACATAGGCATGTTGCGGTCAGCGTACGTTCCCCCCTGACTAGGGCCCACAATCCCTACTCCACCTAGGATGAATATTATTTGGTCAGCGTACGTTCCCCCTGACTAGGGCCCACAATCCCTACTCCACCTAGGATGAACATTATTTGGTCAGGGTATGCGCCTCCCTGACTAGGGCCCACAATCCCTCCTTCGTCCGGGATACATATTATTGTGGACGCAAGGGCGCACCACGAGCACCAGTACTGTGCGTCAACGTATCGTCCCATTGACCAGGACCCAACAATCCAACTTTCTCCCGTGGATATGGGGCGCAACAACCAAGCCAGAATACTGTCTCATTCAACATATATGAGCCAACTTTAAAATACTACATACTCATAGAAAACATTCCATGGCATTTTTTTATGCATTTTCTCATCAAACAATTTACACAAAAGCAGTAGCATGTAAAAGGCTTTAAAACTTCTAATTGGAACAATTCATTTATACATATACATAAACAAAAAATAGGGTATACGGAGGAATATGGCAGGAGTACTTACTTGCTCAGTAATTGGTTCTTGAGCTCGATCAACAGTGGATCCTATCTCTTGACTACCGAAACCTAAATAACAAACCACAAGGACATCATTCATTACCGCTCGAGCACGCCTAAGTATTAAGTTTCTCTTAAGTGAGTGAAGTGTTCCAAACCGCCCCTCGTACTTTGTAAAATTTCCTATTCACCCCTGATGCCTAACATACCATTATCCACTTGGATATAACCTAAAAGAATACATTTAAACCACTCAAGCATCACAGTAATTTTAGATCACTATAAAATTCTAGGTTTAGAAAATCTTGTTTACTATGTGAAATAATTTAAAAGCCTATTTTGGAAATAAAATTGTTTGAGACACTTCCCATGCCCGGAAAAATCTGAGAAAATTTCACGTCAAAGGTTTCCTAAAATTAAGGGGAGTTTTTGTTTCGCACTTTGTCTAAATCTGTTCAGAAGAGGTCCTTAGAAATAATTTAATAACTATTGATAATGAAGCGTTACGCTAAATCCGTTCGGGCGCTACACTGCTAAGACCGTTAAAAATAGCAAACAACTTTCAAAACTTCTGAACTCTAGAATATAAATTATCATAGCTATATAAGACTATTATAAAAGTATCATAATTTAATAACTTGGTTTACTATTTTAAAATACTCCGAAATCTTCTATTCGGATAAAACTAGTTAGCATGCTTCCTGAGCTCAGAAAAATCTAAAATGTTTCCTGTGTGTAGATCTTGCAAAAATAACATAGGTTACTCTTTTGAGTTTTGCCAAAATAAATTTCTAGATATATGTAAACATATAAGAAAGAAGCTGTTAAAAGAATAGTCCTCTTTAGCGACACTTTTGAGTTTAATTCAAACCGAAGCTTTTCCCTCTCTCTGTCACTATCTTCTTCTCCTTCATGACACAAAATCTTTCACCCGAACTACCTCACATGCAAAAGCTCACCCACACAACAACTTCACACAGCCATATCTATATTTCTAAACACCACACCCACACATGTATATTTATTAAGAAAACCTTTCTTTCTCACACTTCAGCTGTCCCTAAAGCGCCATTACGCAGGCCACAACACCACGCCAACAGTCCTTACCTGGCAGTCCTCACGGCACCCCTTTCTTCTCTCCTTTCTACCTTGCACACACACAAAACAACAGCAGCAGTAGCAGCCCTTTTCTTGTTGTTTTCCCCCTTCCTTTGCACCCCCTTCTTGCATACCAACACCCCTACGCATTGCCGAAACAGCCTTCACATAGTTGTCCTCGGCAGTCCTCTTTTTCCCATGTCGTTACCCGCACTTCACCAACAACACAGCAATCAAACACCCACGACTCCCCTTTCAAAATAGCATAACAACCCCTTTAAATTATTGATTTTGATGGCTAAATAGGCAAGGGATCATACCTTGGATTTTCAGCCCTAAAGCTGTTCTTCTCTTCTCGATATCTCTCTCTCTACCGTGAACAAGATGGAGTCTGACGGCTAGAAGGGTGGCTGCCCCATAACAGGTCTTATGTATAAATAAATATTTATGTAGGATGAAAACCCTAATTAGAAATTGAAAAGAAAACCTATACTCCCATTTGTTGCTAAAACTTCTTAACTGAATTTATTATTACGAAAATGGTCCAAAGAATAAAATACTTACGACACTTTATGTTAGAGATGTCAAATGGGCCAGGCCAGCCCAAGCCCATCGGCCTCCAGCAAATCAGGCCGGGGCCGGGCCAAGGGGGCTGCCAACAGGGTCGGGCCTGGTTCTGGGGATATCTGGGCCCGGTCCAAGCCCAGGCTCTAGGCCCAACATTTAGGGCTGGGCTTGGGCAGAGCCCGGGCCCAATTTTTTTATTTTATTTTTATTTTTTTGGCATTTTCTTGGTATTCAAGGTAAGGGTCTTTTTTAATTATGGTAATTTTCTGTTAGGGACGCTTTATTAAAGCGTCCCTAACAGCAATCAATGCTTTACTACAAATCTATAGCGACAAGAGTTAAAAAGATTGATGTGTAAGAATATGTTTTACGGTATATGGTAAGACTAATTCAATATACTAAATCAACAAGTTTAGCTTCAAAAAGGTTCTCAATAATGATAAATTCTCAAAGGGACATGAAGTAACAAATATCATCATCATAAAGATAAAAGCCAAATTGTCAAGAAAAAACTTCATCCCAAAAGATGGGGGTGGGCACGCAACAGTGCTACCCCTCCCCTTCGCCACTGGCTTCAGGTTCATTGTGTGAGGCTATGCAATGCACATCCGTTGATGGAGCTTAAAAGTCAAGGACAAAGCTACTCTTCTTGGTAAAACTTACACTTAAAAGGAAATACCTTTTGAATCTTCTTTATGCAATCTCTTTTTTAAACCAAATTTTGGGCAATCCGAACACTAGAACTGGAATTAGGTTCGATTATCTGAAGCCCATGGTTGGGCACAGAACAATATCTGTGCTGAAATAGAGCAGATTTCAAGTTCCAGCCTACTCAAATTGTAACATAGATTGACAAAATACAGCAAATGTGGGGTACACGATGCATTGGGGTCAGCAATTTCAATACATAAAGATGTTGGAAATTTACTCGATCCCATGACCACTATATTTATAAAGAAAAAAAATCAAAGACTTTAAGATGTGTTATTATTCTTCACATTACTTAAATCCTTAGTACTGTTTAGGGGAGAAAAGGGAAATAAATCCGTTGGGGGGAAAGTGAAATTTCAAAAGTAAAGAGGGGGGCCTGAACTGGGCACTACCTGTGCCGGACCAAACCCGGGCCTGAACCGGGCCAAACCCGGGCCAAAACAGGGCCGGGCTTGGCCAGGGCTTTTTTCTGGGAAATGTAGGCCTGGCCCAGGCCCTAGGCCCTAAAAGGCCGGGCAAGCACTGTTCATCAAAGGGGCAGGGTCGGGCCAGCCCCCGGGCCGCCCGGCCCATTTGACAACTCTACTTCTGGGTAGCTATAGTGGTGTCAAATGGGTCAGGCTTGGGCGCTTGCTGTGAAACCGGGCCGGGGCTGGGCCAGTGGGGCTGCCATCCGGGTCGAGCCGGGCCAGGCCGGCGGAAGGGAAATCTAGGCCCAGTCTAGGCCCTGGCCGTAGGCCCAATTTCTAGGGCCGGGCCCAGGCCCTTTTTTTTTTTAATTTTCTTGTTATTCAATTTTAAATTTCATCTTTAGACATGTCCAATATTTAAAATTTAACAAACCTAATTTTCATCCTTTTATTTCATTATAAGTAATATATGTATGTATGTATGTATGTATGTATGTATGTATGTATGTATAGACATATTTATTTGTCTCTCATTTTATTTTTTGTTATATGTTAAATCTTTTCTTACTCTTCTTAGTGACCTTTATTAATAAAATCTGAACACATAACAATTATTACTATTTAAGAGAGACTGTTTCTACTATTTGATATTTTACTTCAAGCTAATTGGCCGGAAACCCAGGATTGATACATGTTAATTCTTGAGACGATCTTAAGTAATAAGTATAGAAAAATAAATGTGTTCATAGGCCCTCCTCCTTTTATCCGGGCTTGGGACCGGCTGCTTGTAAACAAACAGGCGAAGTTACCTATTTTTTTATATATACGAAAAAATATATATCTTGCTTGTAAAAATTTATATTATATATATGGAAAAAAAGTATATTTTGTGAAAAAATTTATTCTTAAAACTTAAGAGAAGGAAAATAAAAAGAAATTACCTAATCATCCGGAAGTACTTCAATATCCGAGTCACTGCTCTTCCTATCATCAATCGGTTTATCTTGCTCGCGGTATTTCGCATCAAGATAATCCTTCCAACATACACATAGCTCGAGCGACTCGGGGTTAAGACGACTCCTCCTGTCATCCAAAACCCTCCCGCTGGCTGAAAATGCCGACTCTGAAGCAACCGTGGAGGCTTGCACTGGCAGTACATCCCGTGCAATTTGGGATAAAGTTTTATACATGTTTTGATTTTGTTTCCAAAAATTTAACAAATTAAAATTAACCTGTTCTTGCATTGATAAATCAGAATAATGATCAGTATTTGCATATACACCAATCTCATTAAAAGAGGAAAAAGTAGACGAACCTGCCGAATTAGAAGTACCTTCACCTGGTAGTTGTCTTGCTACTAGATGTTCAAAGCCCTTAAGGTATGGCGCATAATACCTCTCAGCAGTGGATGATGTAGCTCGCCCGCGCACGTCAGCAGAATTACGATAGAGGTTGAACAATTCCTCAAACCTCTTGCTCACTTTTGCTGTGAGTGCGGTTGTCTCCTCTACTGTGTAGCACATTAATTTCGATATCTCTTGTATCGAGACGTTCACGCCATGCAACTTTAACCTAGGATCTAAACAAGTAGCCACAGCAAAAATAACAGGCAGTTATTAAACTTTTTATCCATCACTTTTACTATTTCCTTAAAGGGTCCTATATATCTCCATTTTGTTAACATTGTAGCCATCTTGAGAATTTCTATTACAGCGAGAGGAGAGGTGGGATAGTACGTACCAGACAATAAATTGGTAGACGTGTAGAATACCTCCAAAAATTCAGCTAGGTATGTGGCCATCTGCCATTCCTCTTGAGTTGGCAAGCCGGCTGGGAACTGGGTTAGTAGAAAATGCGTATAGACTTCTCGGTATGCCAGAATGTGTAAAAGCATATGGTATGTAGAGTTCCACCTGTGGACCACATCTGTAACTGCTCTCCTGCGAGGCATATTATATTCAACACACAACGTTTTAAATTGTTGTGTTCTCGGACTCGAACTATTAACATACGCTGTCATACCCCTCATTTTGACAAGAATATCTCCTGCAGCAGCTAAACCATCTTGAACAATTAAATTAATTATATGACAAACACAACGAACATGAAATAATTCACCAGAAAGTACAGGTTTGAGGCTCTCCTGTAAAGCATCAACAGCAGCTGTATTGTTAGAAGCATTATCAAAACTAATACTCATAATCTTATCCTTTAATTTAAATGTGGTACATGCTTTTAATATAAGAGTAGCAATGTTCATTCCATCATGCGGAAAAGGAAAGAGCTCGAAAGCGATGATTCTCTTGTGCATAACCCAATCTGCATCAATCCAATGGGCCGTCACACAAGTATAACTAACAAAAGTAAATGGAGATTGCCAAATATCAGAAGTAAGACTAACTTTACCGTCAAATTTATCGAAATAATCGATAAGGCGTGCTTTAGCAGCATTGTACTGTCGGAGTGCATCGGATCTAGTTGTGTTTCTATGAACCTTTTTGTACAAAGGTTGAACGTATGTGTTCATATATCTAGAGTGCTTAGGATTATCGGCAAAAGAAAAGGCTTGTTCATCGTGAATAACAAATTCAGCGAGACCGTCTCTTTGCTCTCGCTGATTATAAACAAATAACTTACCGTCAAAAGATAACTGCGTTTGGGTAGGTTCGACGTGGCCTTGTCGAGGTGCACACTGAGGGTAATGCCTGTTAAGATGTCCATTACCACTACCAGACGAAAATAATTTAGCGCAGTACTTACATCGAGCTTTTCGGATGCCGTCCACCGTAACTTCATCGAAATGATTCCAACACTCGGCTTTCTTTTTTTTCCCCTTTTGGACTTCTGGCTCATTACCGGAGGCATTGCTCGGCCCTTCTTCATCATGACCAGGCATAGGGTTGAGATTATGCCACGGAGTAGTAGCTTCGCCAACCGAGCTGCGTCCTTGACTATAATGCGGGGGGTCTTCATCAGGCGTGTATTCAAAATCTGGAATGTTTTGATTGAACTCCCAATTGGCTTGGGTATCTATCATACAGCCTGTACTCATTCGTCCAGGAACGAATGGTTGTGTTGGTGCTTGGATTGGTGTTTGTGATGGCCGTGGCGCTGGCGCTTGTGCTGGTGGTGGTGCTTGCGATGATGATGATGTTTTTCGTGATGATGATCAACGCTTCAGTTTCTTCAATAATCCAGCCATATTTCACGCTAAACTTTTTTACTAGATTGGAAATCAAAATTAGTAAGAGTAACTAAATACACAAGTATAAGAGCAGTAATTAGTAATAAGAAATAACAATTAAAAGAATGAAAGAGTAACAAATGAATCACTGAGGGTAATTCTGATCAAATTTGGAGAGAGTTAGTAATTAAAAAGAATTTAGTAATAGTAATTAATAAATAAAAATTCACTAATTACTAAACAAAAGAATTAGAGAGTAACAAATTAATAAGAGTAGTTAGTAATTAGAATTTAGCAAGAGTAGTAATTAGTAAATAAGAGTAATAATTAGAAAGAGTACTAATTAGTAAATACTAGTAGTAATTAGCAAGAGTAGTAATTGGAGAGGGAAATAGTAGCAAAGCTTGTAGAAATGTAGAATGTTTAGATGAGAGAGTAAGAAGATTGGTGTGAAAAATTAGAGAGAAATGGTGTGAATTTATAGATTTTAGAAACTTCACAAAAGACCAAAATACCCCTAAAAACTATCCGTTTATAGTTGTTGGGGAGGGTAAGAGTGTAAAAACCTTTAAAGGAGTTGGAAAAATTAAGTTAGACTAAAATACCCCCCAAACTAGCCGTTATATTGCTGTTGGGGGGGTAAAAGTGGAATTTTGGAAATGAATGGGGAATAAATCCGTTGGGGGAAAAGGGGGGAAAATCAAAATTTCAAACAGGTGGGACCTGCTGAGGGGGGCCAGAACCGGGCCCCGAACCGGGCCAAGCCCGGGCAGGAAATTCGGGCCAAACCCGGGCCTCTTTTCGGGCCTGGCCAGACCCTGGCTTTTTTCGGGCTGGGTCGGGCTGGGCCGTGGGCCGCTCGGCCCGTTTGACAATTCTACTTTATGTGCTATGCCAATTGTTAACGAGTTACTACATTATCTCGTTTCGCAAATCATTGCTAATAATAAGTGCACCGATATTTTATATAACTTGTCGCTTGACACTAGTAACTTTGTCACTAAGATTTTTCTAAAATACTGTTAACGCTAATTGTCGCTAAATACATTAATCAACATTAATAATATCTGCTATAGTTAACTTATGACTTTCTAAAAATTTGTCGTTAAATATAGCCGTTAAAAATTCAATCACGCTAATCAACGCTAATGTTGCTGATAAAATTTCGCTAATAGAAGTCGACGTTAAATCTCGCGTATAAAAGTCGTCGCCTAGATAATAAACTAACCAGCTAGACATATCGTGGTTCAGGGTGTTACAATCATCCTCACTTAGAAAAATTTCGAACTCGAAATTTCACATACTTATAATATTGAAGCACTACGTAGTTCCCAAATGAAGGTGTTACCGAATGTTTCACATGTAGAAACTAAAAAATATCAATCGAGAACATCAATAACCGCATCAAACATTTCATGATACTATATGATTTCAGTTATTACCCAGGATTTCATAATCCTACCAACCGGATACCATTACTCAACCGTGAAATAATTAGCCAATTCCTATAAGCACTCACACATCAATGCTTCAAATCAAATGATGTACTAGTTATGCTTTCACTACGTGACCGCTATAGTATCCAACATAATGGCTGAGCATTCTTTAAACCTTTCACCGAACTTCATGTGCCACAACTTTAAGTCAACTTCATAAGTCAACTGGAAACATTTTGTTCCCACCATCTTAAGTCAACTTCACTCAAAAGAAAAGCGTCCTAGTGACTTTATATATAATCGTCCAAAATATTTGTCAAAAATCCAAAATTATAATTCAGTAACCTTGGAATTTCACTATACTATATGATTCCGGTTATGACTCAGGTTTTCAAAACCCAATCAACTAGATCATTACTTAATCTCTAAGTACCATAGAACCCACCTTGTCACATACGCCCCAAAAATAGTAAGGTGAGACCGCTATCCAAGTTCTTACAATGAAATATCAATCCACCATATCACTAGTAATAATAGGTTTAGACAGTACCTCTAAATTCATAAAAGGAAAAGTCTCTATAAGATCACAATTAAAGAGAGCTCATTCTCCTAAGAATCCCTTTTGGAAGAAAATTTCAAACGCATGGTTTATAACAGTTACACAAACAAAACCTAATCAAATTACCTATATCTGGGTAAAACTATCAAATGTTTCACACACCAAAAGAAAATGCTCTCAACTTATGTCCAACTTAAACCACGACCAAACTAAAATAACATGCTCAACCATTTTCGTTCATTAGAACCAAGATACGTGCCTACAATACTAAATCAGAAAACACCTTTGCAAGTTTTGGAAGGAATGGAAAGCGCACTCGTAACCACTGAATCGGATGCCTGCGAGTCTTGCTCGGTTTTTGCAAGAACCTTTGTCGTTGCCCGAGGTTCTGTTGCATCCTCATTTGGTTGACTCTATGGCCCAATTCTAGGGCAATCCCTAATGAAATGACCATTTTGTCCACATGAGAAACATTCCCTCGTTTTCCACCTACAGAGTTGACCAGGATGAAAGTGATTACACATGCGGCATGGTAACGATCTAGCTTTTCTACTTTCTCAAGGTGTTGAGTTCCTTTGAAAGTTCTTCCATTTACCTTTTTGAGTTTTGTGCAGTTCCTTTCGCAAAAAGGCGTCATCTTCCTGAAGTCTATTTCTCGCTACTGCTCTAATTCTAGCACGCCTACTCCCTTCTTTGCCAGATGTACGTGCCCATATGGCCCTAGAATGTGGATTCGTCAATGTCCTGAGGTTAGACCCTTGAGGTTCCTCGGTCAACGATGTCTTCTGGGATAATGAGGAGTTTCCCTTGACCATAGAAGGTTCGATAGGAGCTTCTTGTCTAGGCATCCTATAGCTAAGGCAAAAGAGAGGTCGTCAGATGAAAGCGGAATATATCTCACTTATGTAAATCAATGAGTACAATGTGTTTGAAGTTCACTAACTAAAATCATGAGATCACCTAGTGGTGAATATTTCTCCATCTATTGTTATTAATCTGACACCAAAATCAATATAAATCAGGCAACCTATGAAGCATACCACTTGGGCTTAGTCAATATGTTTAAACAGTGTCTATATGCACTTACACATCATAACCCCAGCCTGAAAACTCTGACTGCAATGCTTTTGTTGCTCATTCTAATACCTCAAAACAACCGGTTCATACTGTTGCCAAAATCCAACACAGAGAAAAGTATTACCTTAAAAGTACCCAAAATATAGTCACACACATATATCACGCATCCATCAAACTTTAAATCTCTAATCTACCATATTGCTTATATCTCTCAATCACAACACAGCCTATAGCCATTAGCTGTTAGAACTATTCACAAGAAGATCATAATCCTATTCTCCCATCATCTTCTTCAGGTACTGTTAAAAAATCTTTAAATTCGAAAGGTGAGTAGTATCGGTCAACTATTGCGTAATTGGCCAAAATCTCAATCTTATGCAGAAACATCAAATAAAAAAAATGGTCAAAACCTAATCCACCTTTTCAAAGTCTAATCTCAATCACATACTAGCTTAGGTTTAGGAGTCTACAACATCTCAGCTTAAGCCCTAACTACCACCAGACTGTACTGTTTTAGCTTAATAACCAGTTACTTAACTTTTTTTTTCCAAACTCGTAATAAGAACACATATCAACAAATTCCTAAAATTATTTAGTCCAAGCCTTCTCCTTCCCATCATATCCCTACTTTCATTAGCCTAGATACGAGTCTATAGAATCATATAACCTAACCAGCAAAATCATTTCTTAAGTTCTAATATCCCAAAACCGTAATGCTCTGATACTATTTCTGTCACGACTCAAACCCACGGGCAGGCCCGCGAGCTAGGCACCCAACCGGCCGCAGACCCAATAGACTCAAATCAAAGGCTCTGCTAGGCCTTATTTAAACCTGTCAACAATTCTAATATCATGCATTAACTAATACCATAATATGACTTCTAAAGAGGTCCTTACAGATCTCCCCAAAATTATCTCTACTAAATTCCTCCATAATGACTGATATAATTTATTTAAAGGAAACCTCATCGACTTAAGCTACAAACAATTCTAGAAATAAGCCAGCAGTATCATAATTTCTCAATGAGCGTAATTCAGCCTCCTAACGAGCATCTCCCGCGGCTTCATTCTCATTTCCCTCGTAATACTCATGTTCATCTAGTTGATCGCCTAAAAACATTTATAAAAAGGGGTGAGCTTAGGGCCCAGTAAGTACACATACCATATCCCTAAAATAGATTTTGAGATTCATAAAAACATGAAACATGCCATGATTTTCTTCAATTTAAAACCGATAAACATTTTCACAAGAGATACTATGCATATATATACTTTTGAAAGCAATTCATCCAAGATTCTCAGAAAACGAAGTATGACATCAAGTAGGCTCATCAATAACTATCACAGTTCATCATAACATAGGCATGTTGTGGTCAGCGTACGTTCCCCCCTGACTAGGGCCCACAATCCCTACTCCACCTGGGATGAACATTATTTGGTCAGGGTATGCGCCTCCCTGACTAGGGCCCACAATCCCTCATTCGTCCGGGATACATACTATTGTGGACGCAAGGCGCACCACGAGCAGCAGTACTATGCATCAATGTATCGTCCCGTTGACCAGGACCCAACAATCCAACTTTCTCCCGTGGATATGGGGCGCAACAACCAAGCCAGAATACCGTCTCATTCAACATATATGAGCCAACTTTAAAACACTACGTACTCATAGAATACATTCCATGGCATTTTTTTATGCATTTTCTCATCAAACAATTTACACAAAAGCAGTAGCATGTAAAAGGCTTTAAAACTTCTAATTGGAACAATTCATTTATACATATACATAAACAAAAAATAGGGTATACGGAGGAATATGGCAGGAGTACTTACTTGCTCAGTAATTGGTTCTTGAGCTCGATCAACAGTGGATCCTATCTCTTGACTACCGAAACCTAAATAACAAACCACAAGGACATCATTCATTACCGCTCGAGCACGCCTAAGTATTAAGTTTCTCTTAAGTGAGTGAAGTGTTCCAAACTGCCCCTCGTACTTTGTAAAATTTCCTATTCGCCCCCGATGCCTAACATACCATTATCCACTTGGATATAACCTAAAAGAATACATTTAAACCACTCAAGCATCACAATAATTTTATATCACTATAAAATTCTAGGTTTAGAAAATCTTGTTTACTATGTTAAATAATTTAAAAGCCTATTTTGGAAATAAAATTGTTTGAGACACTTCCCATGCTCGGAAAAATTTGAGAAAATTTCACGTCAAAGGTTTCCCAAAATTAAGGGGAGTTTTTGTTTCGTACTTTGTCTAAATCTGTTCAGAAGAGGTCCTTAGAAATAATTTAATAACTACTGATAATGAAGCGTTACACTAAATCCGTTCAGGCGCTACACTGCTAAGACCGTTAAAAATAGCAAACGACTTTCAACACTTCTGAACTCTAGAATATAAATTATCATAGCTATATAAGACTATTATAAAAGTATCATAATTTAATAACTTGGTTTACTATTTTAAAATACTCCGAAATCTCCTATTCGGATAAAACTAGTTAGCATGCTTCCTGAGCTCAGAAAAATCTAAAATGTTTCCTGTGTGTAGATCTTGCAAAAATAACATAGGTTACTCTTTTGAGTTTTGCCAAAATAAATTTCTAGATATATGTAAACATATAAGAAAGAAGCTGTTAAAAGAATAGTCTTCTTTAGCGACACTTTTGAGTTTAATTCAAACCGAAGCTTTTCCTTCTCTCTGTCACTATCTTCTTCTCCTTCATGACACATAATCTTTCACCCGAACTACCTCACATGCAAAAAACTCACCCACACAACAACTTCACACAGCCATATCTATATTTCTAAACACCACACCCACACATGTATATTTATTAAGAAAACCTTTCTTTCTCACACTTCAGCAGTCCCTAAAGCGCCATTACGCAGGCCACAACACCATGCCAACAGTCCCTTACCTGGCAGTCCTCACAGCACCCCTTTCTTCTCTCCTTTCTACCTTGCGCACACACAAAACCACAGCAGCAGTAGCAGCCCCTTTTTTTGTTGTTTTCCCCCTTAAATTGCACCCCCTTCATGCATACCAACACCCCTACACACTGCCGAAATAGCCTTCACATGGCTGTCCTCAGGAGTCCTCTTTTTTCCATGCCGTTACCCACACTTCACCAACAACACAGCAATCAAACACCCACGACTCCCCTTTCAAAATAGCATAACAACCCCTTTAAATTATTGATTTTGATGGCTAAATAGGCAAGGGATCATACCTTGGATTTTCAGCCCTAAAGCTCTTCTTCTCTTCTCGATATCTCTTTTTATACCGTGAACAAGATGGAGTCTGACGGCTAGAAGGGTGGTTGCCCCATAATAGGTTTTATGTATAAATATATATGTAGGATGAAAACCCTAATTAGAAACTGAAAAGAAAACCTACACTCCCATTTGTCGCTAAAACTTCTTAACCGAATTTATTATTACGAAAATGGTCCAAAGAATAAAATACTTACGACACTTTATGTGCTACGCCAATTGTTAACGGGTTACTACATTATCTCGTTTCGCAAATCATTGCTAATAATAAGTGCACCGATATTTTATATAACTTGTCGCTTGACACTAGTAACTTTGTCGCTAAGATTTTTCTAAAATACTGTTAACGATAATTGTCTCTAATTACATCAATCAACATTAATAATATCTGCTATAGTTAACTTATGACTTTCTAAAAATTTGTCGTTAAATATAGCCATTAAAAATTCAATTACACTAATCAACGCTAAAGTTGCCGATAAAATTTCGCTAATAGAAGTCGACGTTAAATCTCACGTATAAAAGTCGTCGCCTAGTTAATAAACTAATCGGCTAGACATATCACAGTTCAGGGTGTTACAGCTTTGGTTGGTGGAACTGAGATGTGTATTGACATTGTAGATGATAGGAGTTTGATGGAAATGTTTAGGTTAAACAAGAGAGTGAAAGTGATAGATGTTTATGTGTCTGCTGTGGAGCATTACCAGAACTGGTATATGAGACCCTACAAATTGGGGCTGCTCCTGAAGATGAGTCTGGGCAAGCAGAAGATGATGTAGTTGTTATGCCCAGGGTGAGAAGTAATGAGGATAGGGTGGAAACAGGGAACAGGGAGACCAGGGAGGAGGTTGTAACTGAAACAGCTAACATTGAACACAGGGAGAAGGATATAACTGAAACAGATAACAGAGATATTGATACAACTGATACAGCTAGCAGAAGAGATAATGATATAACTGAAACAGATAACCTAGATAAGGATACATTTGAAACATATAACAGAGATGAGGATATAACTGAAACAGTTAATAGAGGGGAAACGAGTGAGGAGGATAGTGATGAAGCAAGTGACAGTGAGGGCAGTAGTGAGGATGAAAGTGAAATAAGAGAAAGGGTGAGCAATGAGGAGGAGGATAGTGATGAGGCAAGAGACAGGGAGGGCAATGGTGAGGATGTAAATGAAACAGTGAGGGCAGTGGTGAGCAGTGAGGAAGAGACTGATGAAACAGTGAGGACAGTGGTGAGCAGTGGTGAGGACAGTGAGGATGAGGATGTTAGCCTAGGGGGAAGTGATGATCTACATTCAAATAGTGATGATGGGGTGGGATGCATGGGGATGATATGCCTGACTATGAAGGGAGTGATGACTGTGAACCATAACATGACAGTGACTCTAGTGTTGATGTTGGGAAGGATAAAACTGAAAATTTTAGAGGAAAGGTCTTTGAAAAGCTAACTGCTGGGCCTATTTTATTTGAGGTAGGCCTGATATTTGAGGATGTACATTCATTTAGAAGTGCATTGAAGGACTATGTGATACAAGAGGGGTTTAAGTTGGTCAAAGATAAGAGTGATTTTGTAAGAGTTAGTGGGCATTGTGCAAGAGACAGCTGCCATTGGAAAATTCATGCATCTGTATGCCTTGATAAAACAACATTTAAGATTAAGTATGTTAGACCAGCCCACACTTGTGTTAGAGAAGGCAGAATCCCAGAAGCTACATCACCTTGGATTGCTAACAAGCTCATAGATCTCATTAGATCAAATCCAGATATTAAAATTGTTGGTATGATGGCAGAAATGCAGAAGTATGGGGTGCAACCTAGTAGAATGCAGATATATAGGGCCAAGAAAAGGGCATTACATGAGATAGATGGAGGACACGCTGAGTCATATGCTAAGCTTCCAATGTATAAGGAGATGGTTAAGAGGACAAACCCTAGAGCAGTGTTGGAATTAGAGTACAATAGGCCTCGCCTCAGAGTTCCACCTTCATTCAAAAGGATGTTTATCACTTTTCCTGCCATGATTGATGGATTCCTAAAGGGGTATAGGCCATGGATAGGGTTTGATGGATGCCACTAAAAGGAACATATGGGGGTGTACTGTTGGCTGCCATTTCCTTTGATGGGAACAATGGCTTGTTTCCTGTAGTATTTGGCATTGTTGAGAGTGAGAACAAGGACAGTTAGGAGTTTTTCTTTGGCCATCTAAAGAACCAAATTGGAGAGGGAAGGGATGAGCAGCCTTGGACATTTATGACTGATATGCAGAAGGGGCTAGGGGAGGCAATCAACCATATCTTCCCCAATGTCTACAATAGGCACTGTTGCAGGCATGTATATGCAAATTTCAAGGTTAAGCATCCTGGGTTGTCGTTGAGAAATAGCTTTTGGATGGCTGCTAGGGCTTATAATGCAAAAACATTTAAGTATGCAATGGAAAAAATAAAGGACCAAAGTAGGGCAGCTTATGATTGGCTTACAACCTGCCATTGTCATCATGGACAAGGTTTGGATTTGATCCAATGGCGAGGTGTGAAAGTATCACAAATAACATCACTGAGAGCTTCAACAGTTGGTTAGGGGACTTGAGGTATTTGCCTGTGTTGAGCTTGGTGGAGCAGCTAAGAGTAAACTGATGGGCAGGTTTCACTTGAGGTTGCAATTAGTATCAACTTGGGACACTATTGTACCCCCAAGGATTTTTGCAAAGCTGAACAAGAATAGAGAGGCAGTAGAAAATGTACACTTCTAGTAGCTGATGACAATGACTTTCAAGTAACTGAGTTTTGCATCAACTACATTGTTAATCTTGAGAGGATGAGTTGTGAATGTAAGGCATGGGATGTGGGTGGGATTCTTTGTAGGCATGTTGCTGCATGCATATCTTATAGAAGGGGTATGCTTGAAGACTTCTGTGATCTTTGCTTCCACAAGGACAAATTTTGGAAGGCCTATGAAGGTATGATTCATCATGTACCAGACATGAAGTTGTGGCCTGATATGGAAGTAACTCCTCCAACAGTTTTACCCCCACCTCTGAGAAGGCTCCCAGGCAGGCCTAGGAAAAATAGAAAAAGGCAAGCAGATGAGCCAACACCAAGTCAAACCAGGTCAAGCACACTTAGGTGCTCACTGTGCAAGGAGCTTGGACATAATAGAAGGACATGCCAAAGAGCTCCTGTAAGGTCAAGGGTATGACTAACACCTGCCAATAGTCTCTGTATTTTTTTTAACTTCTTCTTTCTAATGGTTTTTTTACATCATACACAACAGGTCACAAGTTCTGCTGTTGCTGCTCCCAAGCTGCTGCTCCTTTAAGCTCCAGACCTTAGGGTTTCAGTTTAAGTGTGACTTTTGTAAATGTTCTTAAGGTGTAAACTTTTGTAATTAACAGTCTTTTTGGACATGACTGTAGTGACTGTAATTGCTTAGGGATGCTAATTATGCTTAGAAATGTTAAATACATTTGCATTATTGTTGAAAGATGTCAAGATGAATTTAGAGATGTTATTTTATATTAGATGAAAGATGTGTTTTGGACTTGACAGTCCTGTACTATGAGTTGCATTGTTGTTGCAATGTTAGTTTGGGTATGAGTTTGAGAATGAGTTGTGTCATTTTGGAGTTAACTGTTACAGGTTTGGTAAGTTGTGGATATGGATGATACATGTTATTTTCAGTTTGGACATAAATGTTACACAACTGCTATGGTAGTTGGACATAACTGTTACAAAGATGTTGAAGTTTGGACATCTTTGCAATAATCACCATACAATATCTACTGTAAATACTGCTGTGCACATTTGTTGTAAACAAGAAGTTACTTCACTAAATTTGTTACATTGACATACGCAAAACTACTTCACTAAAGAAACAAGAACAACCATTACATAATAGTCATCAAATACTACAACCTTAAACTGCCTAAACCCTACTACTTCACTCCAATGGCAATGGCCAATAAACACATCAAGAAACAGCCTATCAAAGCCATTTTCAACAGTTTCATGATCTCTTCCAAGCTGTCAACCCTCATAACTAGTGGCCTATCATGCTCCATTAAACCACCAAACTGACCCACGGCTTTAGGTACATTCTGGGTGCCAAGCTGGAGTGCAAGAAAGCCAAGATTGGTAGGATTGCACCATGCAAACATGTTGCACCCTCCGAATGGACATGTGTAGTACAACTTATGTTTGTTATTGTTGGACAATGAAACCTTAATCGAAGCCTTGTGTCCACAATTGCAATGCTTGTCCTCATAGTTAAGGTCACATGGTTGATTCGATCTCTTACGTCCAATGCTTGAAGAAGGTTGCACCCTCCGAATGGTCATGTGTAGTACAACTTATGTTTGTTATTGTTGGACAATGAAACCTTAATCGAAGCCTTGTGTCCACAATTGCAATGCCTGTCCTCATAGTTCAGGTCACATGGTTGATTCGATCTCTTACATCCAATGCTTGAAGAAGACATGAACAAGAGGCATATATAACAGTAGATGTTTGGAGATTAACAAAGACAACAAAGCCTAATTTTGGTTGACAACCCTAATTTCAAAGTAAACCCTAATTGTGGCCTAAATTTGATAAACCTTAATTTCGTAACCCAAGGTTAGCTCAGTTTACCTTTAATCTGCTGCGGCTTTTGTATATCCTACGTTGCAATCACACATAATCCAAGTTGTCCACCTTCGTGCTTAGTCCTTCAAGCAAATTTGCCTCAGTCGTTCAGAGGGTTCATTGTTCTTCTTTTGCAATTGCACAGAATGTCCAAATTTCACATTTCTGTCCATTTGTTTAATACCCACTTGAGTTGACAAGTACAGTTTGAAATTGGAAGTGGGAAATGCCTGGCCCGTGAAATTTTTTTTGCCTTATATTGTTCTATACAGTATAAGGGTAAAGTTGGAATTTTCAAAATAGGTATTGATGACATCATAAAAAATACACTTTTTGGACGGAACCCTGACGGATGGACACGGGTGATACATTTGAAACACTTTTGGTCACAGAATGTTAAATTTTAAAACTTTGTGTCATTGCTTGTAATTACCCCCAAACCTCAAGGACATAGCTGTAATTAGCCCTACCTATTAAGCATAGTTATTTATTGTGAATCCGTCCCATGTTTGTTACTAGCAGGTGGGACTGGCCATGAGCAGTTAAGTACACCTGTGGATGTTCTTTAAAGTGTGGAACTTACAAGAATAGTAGTTCAGCTATGCAGCATATTATCACTTGAGGCTTCTCTACTCTCACTTAACACTTACAATTGGTTCCTTGTAATTCACTTTAATACTTAGATTGTATTATATAGGAGCTGTGCGACATTTGTAGGACGATTTGGGTTAAATTGTAATGTGGATTGTTTGATTAAATTTTTATACGAAAAGTAGGTTTTATTTTATTTTTTTTTGGAAAAATAAAGATTGTTATTAGGGGCTTTTATGTGGATTTGAATGTTTGTGTGACTTGAATTAGAAGAAGCAGGTTTGCATATTGAAAAATATTATAAAATTTTCTATTTAAACCAACAGACTATTCTATCGCTAAAAGTCTTTTTTAATTAAATATCGAGAAAATACAATAAAAAATGAGAAAATACCTAACATTTCTGATGCCAAGGAAGTGGGTTCGCAGTCGACGTGGAGGTGTCACAAGGAATACAGTCCGATTCAGATGCCAAGTACATTGATGTGGGACACAGCAAGGATTGAGCAAAGGCAGAGACCAAGGACTTCCCAGACAGAGCCTGAGGGTGACAGTGTTGCGAAGGGCAATGGCGTTGGATGAATACACGACAACAGGCAAAGTCCAATGCTTTGGTGGGTGAATACACGACGACATGCAAAGTCCGATGCTTAGGTCCAGAGTCAAGGTCATATATATTTCTCTATCTAGAATTCTAGAGTGAGAAAGTGAGTTCTAAAATTGTTAAAGCCTCCTAAATGAATTCTCAAGACCCCTATTTATAAAGGTTGAGATGATGATGTCATCAAATAACATGTGGTGCTCCCCAGGAGTGACATGTCACCGAGGGGTACACAGTCTGTCGGATCGCATATTCATCTGGCCTACTCTTCACAGCGTCTCTCTGTCTATCTGGAAAGACTGGCTCACAAAGTGCGGATGTGGCCAGAGAGTCCCTTTGATCTAGACAGCAGTCCAAAGCCCTTTCAGAGTCGCACAAGCTTGACAGTAGAGGGGAAGACCCTACACCTAATTGTTAGGCAGACTAGGTGCGATGCCCTCCAGAGACATACTTCTGTCTCGGAGTGACCCGGGGGTCATAGTCTTTAGGGGTGGTGATGAAAGCCCCCAGTACCAGAGCACATAGGCTAGTCATGTAGACACCCTGGTGGAGATAATGTCCCAGAGGAGTTGCCAATCCTTGCGGGTGAATCTTTGTGCTAGAACACTCAGAGCATGTCAAGGTATTGCCCTATAAGAGTTGCCTACCCGATAGTCCGAGGTAGCATCCCGGAGGAGCCATCTACCTGGTGGAAGGGGAGTTGAAGCTCCCTGGCAGAGATAATGTCCCAGAGGAGTTGCCTATCCCCTTGGGTGAGTCCTTGTGCCGAAGCACTCAGAGCGCACTAAGGTAGTGTTTCGGAGGAGTCGCCTACCCGACGGGTTGAGGTAGCATCCCGGAGGAGCAGTCTACCTAGCGAAAGGTGAGTTGAAGCTCCCTGGCAGAGATAGTGTCCCGGAGGAGTTGCTTATCCCTGCGGGTGAGTCTTTGTGCTAAAGCACTCAGAGCGCGCCACGTAGTGTCCCGGAGGAGTTGCCTACCAGATGGGCCGAGGTAGCATCTCGGAAGAGCCGTCTACTTGGCAGAAGGGGAGTTGAAGCTCCCTGGCAGGTATAGCATCCCGGAGGAGTCGCCTATTCCGGCGGGTGAGTCCTTGTGCCGAACACTCAAAGCACGCCAAGGTAGTATCCTGGAGGAATCGCCTACCCGACGGCCAATGAGCATCCTGGAAGAGCCGTCTACCTGGCGAAAGGAGAGTTTTCATGCTGGAGCACTTATAGCTCCCTAGCAGAGATAGTATCCCAAAGGATTCGCCTATCCCCACGAGATACCGTACACTCTGGGGAGTGGGTCGAAACATGTTCCATGACCATGGCATGGTTCGCATGGTGTGGTGAAATGATGGACCAAAACAAGGGGCGTGGTAGTGTGACAGGGTGTTAAGGGTGCGACCGTGTCAGCAGCACGATGCATGGGCGCGACGGAGTGTGTGAGGTGTCGACAACATGGTAGTGTGATAAAGAGCTAGGGGATGCTATTGTATCAGTGGCACGGCGCATGGGCATGGCAGAGTGATTACTGTGCCGGTGAAATGGTAGTATGATAGAGAGCCATGGGCGCTACTATATCAGCGACACGGCACATGGATGTGGCGGAGTGTGCGGAGTGCCAGAGCACATGACATGGAAATGGCGCACGGGTGCGGGCGAGGGCTGTTGTGGAGATGGGCGCATTTGTTGCAGAGACAGCGTGGGGGCGCAGATGACGGGCATCACAAAGTCGACGCGCGGGCGACAGGGGTGGCAAAGTCGGCCCGTGGGCAACGGGGGTCGTGGAGTCAGCGGCTGGGCTTTGGCATCGCGGAGACGGTGCGTGTGACGAGCATAGTGGAGATGACGCGTGGGCGATGGGCATCGCGGAGACGATGCGCCAGCGATGGGCGATAGTTGTTGCAGAGTTGGCACACGGGCGTGAACAACGGGCGTCGCAGAGGAACATGGCCCCTTAAAGAGAAGTGGAAGTGCTAAGGGGAAGGCCAAAAGCCAACTTTTGGGGGAAGGCCAAGGCCAACCTTTGTGGGGAGTCTGAGGCCAACCCCCTAGGGTGGCCAAGGCCGAATCCCTAGGGAAGGCCGAGGCCGACCTTTTAAGGGTGGCTGAGGCCGACCCTTTGGGTAGGTACCAAGGCACATCGACTATTGATGTTTTGGAAAAGAAAAGAGGGGTGGTCGAGGCAAGGCAAGACGAGACGAGCTTGTTTTCGCAAGTTGACTACGGTGATGTGTCGCGGAAAAGGGACTTCCATTGGGTCCTTAGGTGCAACCAAGATAGGTTGTGAACAATATCTTTAGCGACGGAAAATATATAAATCTGTCGACAACGGTATCTTTTTTACTGACGGATTCAGTATTTCTGTAGCTAATCTTTTAGCGACGAGGTTTTCATCAAAGGACTTCTAATGACCAACATTCCATTTCTAAAAGTCTTTCCCGACAAAAGTACCACTTTTAGTGATGGAAAAATTTGCTGCTACAAGTGGTTTTTCTTGTAGTGAAGGCATGAGGCATCTTAGCAATCGGAGAAGAAGTGTTAAACCTAATAAGGCATAGTTCTTAACCACCAACCGAGTCTTCAACTGAGAAAAAAGATCATTAGAATGCACCTTGACAACAAATATCCACATACAACCAAATGCAGACTTACCAACCGATAATTAAAGGAACTACATCCCATGTCTAATTAGGTTCCAGATCCATAATTTCCTCCTCTATAGCTATCTGCTAGCCACAATGTGATAAAGCGCTCTAAGAGAGACTTTAGAAGAGAATACGGGAGATAAAGGTAACAAAAGAATTAAAAGAAGGAGATAAATCAAAATAATACAAAAAAGAAAAAGAAAATAGGATGTTGAGTGCAGGGTACACTTTCCTCTTAACTAAACAATGGGAAGGTCTGAGCCAGAAGACGCACCACCAGCTTCATCTGTAAGCAATGAGACAGTGGCTAAGACAAGTCAGTCATGAGTAGAAGATGGTCATGGAGGATGAGTACTTGAATAATCTCCTGACGTTAGAATAGTGGCACAATGAGAAGATTAGACTGTGACCTTGATAAAGAAGAAGTAAAACACACAATAAATCATCATCCAAGTAACTGAACGAGTGAGACTTAGGGTAGTAAGGAGTTGACTCGAAGAACACTACATTAGCAAAAACATATTTACTATCCAACTGAGACGAGTAATAACAATACCCTTGTTAAGTACAAGAAGATACGCTCCATGGCCTTGGGATCTAATTTAGACACCGGAAGAATATGATTACGAAGAAGAACCAACTACCAAAGATATGAGAAGCAAGAAGGCAAAGGAACAACAACATTAATTAACACATAAATAATAGGATAGGGTATCACTCTTAGATTCTGCTATTATCGTAATATAACATGTTAACCAAACAAAAGTCCCAGGAATCCGTGGAAATTTTTTTAGGAAACTTTAAACCAAAAAAGGGAACAACTATAGATAAATCTCCAGAACTACAAGCAGTTATGAAACTCTTAATAGCTTGTGCAAGCACTCATCAAGCAAAAAGTGACTTGCAAGGAACTCAACAAACTGAAAGCCAAGACCACAAAATCTCGAATATGCTACCAAACTGTCTCGGGTGCCTCCTGACCCTGTGTTCCTCTTGCAACTGTAGCTAAGGGTATCATGATCCCTTTCTTTGACTTTTACCGACAAACAGAGTATGCCTCTACAATCAAAGCCCTTTGATCGAACTCTGGTACCATGCCAAAGGGAGAAGAGAAAAAGAGAAAGAGAGATAGAGAGACATTGACGGGAAGAAACAAGAGTCTAAACAAAAGTACTCCAGACCTTGCAACATACTTCAAAATTCTGTACTATGTGTACAAAAATCTATTAATACATAACATAACAAGAAGAATGAAAGATGGTTGTTAAAAGTTGGTGGAACTATAAATAAGTCAAGAACAGAACTTATAGACGTCTATATTCCTCAAACCAGTGGTTGGAATTAAAAACTTAACATAGAAGTGACTGTAATGGTTTATTATAGACTATATCCCTAGACTTAATATATAATGCGACTAATGCTGTCCTGACCCGAATCCACGGATAGGCCCGCGAGCTAGGTACGCGACCGGCCACAGACCCAATGGACTCAAATCAAAGGCTCTGCCAGGCCTTATTTAAACATGTCAACAATTCTAATATCATGCATTAACTAATACCATAATATGACTTCTAAAGAGGTCCTTACAGATCTCCCCAAATTATCTCTACTAAATTTCTCCATAATGACTGATATAATTTATTTAAAGGAAACCTCATGGACTTAAGCTACAGAAAATTCTAGAAATAAGCCAACAGTATCATAATTTTTCAATGAGCTTAATTCAGCCTCCTAACGAGCATCTCCTGCGGCTTCATTCTCATTTCCCTCATAATACTCATGTTCATCTAGTTGATCTCCTGAAAACATTTATAAAAAGGGGTGAGCTTGGGGCCAAGTAAGTACACATACCATATCCCTAAAATAGGTTTTGGGATTCATAAAAACATGCCAAGGTTTTCTTCAAATTTAAAACTGATAAATATTTTCACAAGAGATATTATACATATATCTACTTTATGAAAGCAATTCATTCAAGATTCACAGTAATGGAGTATGACATCAAGAAGGCTCATTAACAACTATCACAGTTCATCATAACATGGGTATGATGGGGTCAGTGTACGTTCCCCCTGACTAGGGCCCACAATCCCTACTCCAACCGGGATAAATATTATTCGGTCAGGGTATGCGTCCCCCGACTAGGGCCCACAATCCCTCCTTCGTCCAGGATACATATTTGTGTGGACGCAAGGGAGCACCACGAGCAACAGTAATGTGCGTCAACGTATCGTCCCGTTGACCAGGATTCAACAATCTAACTTTTCCCCGTGGATATGGGGCGCAACAACCAAGCCAGAATACCGTCTCATTCAACATATATGAGCCAACTTTAAAACACTACGTACTCATAAAAAACATTCCATGGCATTTTTGATGTATTTTATCATCAAACAATTTACACAAAAGCAGTAGCGTGCAAAAGGCTTTAAACTTTTAATTGAACAATTCATTTGTACATATACGTAGACGGAAAATAGGGTATATGGAGGAATATGGCAAGAGTACTTACCTCGCTCAAAATCTGCTTCTGGTATTTGCTCAAATGCCGGCCCTAACTCTTAACTATCAAAACCTAAATAACAAATCATATGGATGTCATTTATTGTCGCTCGGACACGTTTAGGTATTATGTTTCTTTTAGATGAGTAAAACTTTACCCAACCGTCCCCCGACTTATGTATAATTACCTATTTGCCCCCAATGGCTAAAGTACCTTATCCACCCAGATATAACCTAAAAGACTCATTAGAAATAATTTAATAACTATCGTGATAATAAAGCGCTACGCTATATCCGTTCAGCGCTACACTACTAAGAACGCTAAAAATAGCAAATGACTTTCAAAACTTTTGAAATTCTGGAATATATATTATCATAGCTACATAAGACTATTATAAAAGTATCATAATTTAATAACTTAATTTACTATTTAAAAATGCACCGAAATCTCTTTTACGAATAAAATAACTTAGCAAGCTTATTGAGCTCCGAAAAATCTGAAACTTTTACTGTGTGTAGATCTTGCAAAATTAACATAAGTTACTTCTTTGAGTTTTGTCAAAATAATTTTCTAGATATATGTAAACATTAAAGAAAGAAGCTGTTAAAAGAATAGTCCTCTTTAGCGACACTTTTGAGTTCAATTTAGACCGAGGCTTTTACCTCTCTCAGCCACTATCTTCTTCTCCTTCATAATACATAATCTTTCACCCGAACTACCTCACATGCAACACTCACCCACACAACAACTTCACACAGCCATATCTATATCTCTAAACTCCACACCCACACATGTATATATATTAACAAAACCCCATTTCTTTCTCACACCCACTGCCTCATGACAGTGGGTCTTTCCCCTCTCCATTCTCTCACGCACACAATGCACTCTATCACACCCACTTGCACTCCTAACACTCATTTGTAAATACTAGATTTGCACTCTAATATCCACTACACAATTTGCAACTCACTAATACACACACATATCTTCATATTTATATAACTTGTTCCTACAATTATACCCACCATCTTCTCCTTCACATAACCCACTCACGCACAGCACTATGGCTGTCCAGGCAGCCACCTTCCCCTTCCCTTTTTCCACTTCCACACCCACCTAAACACCATATAAACACACCCATGCACGGCACTATGGCTGCCCACCATGGCAGCCACCTTTCCCTTCCCTTTTTCCACTTCTACACCACATCATATAAACACACTCACGGCACAGCACCATAGCTGCCCACCATGCAGTCACCTTCCCTTTTTCCACTTCTACACCCATTTAAACACCATATAAACATACTCACGGCACAACACCATGGCTGCCCACCATGGCAGCCACCTTCCCCTTCATTTTTTTTCCACTTTTACATCCACTAAACACCATATAAACACAGCCACAACACGGCATCATGGCTGTCCATTACGGTAATCCTTCATCTTCTATGTCGTTACCCGCAAAACAAACCTCTTCACAGCGCTTGTACGGCTGCCCCATGGCAGCCCTTTCCCTATCCATTTTCTCTGTCATTTGCACTCACCATCATGCACACACTGTCACACTACGACTGCCCCATGACAGCCCTTAATGCTCCATGACACAGGCCATAACACCACGTCCAACCTGCTCTCTATCTCGGCCGCAGCTACTGGGTTTGCTTCTACCTTCATGTGATCCTTGCGGTGCCGTAAGTCATAACCCCGACACATCCATGGCCTTTCATGGCTCCAACCCCTACCCCCCGTGACCACTATGTACTCACCCTACCCGGCACTCTCACGGTATAATGCTAAACTCATTAAAACACTCAGCGATTTCCCCCCTTCGTCATAGGTTCTTGCACCCAACAGTCTATATATATCCGTGGTCATATATATACAATACACTAACAAATTTTAACTGAATTATGAAATCTAAGAGAGAAAAAGCCAAGAGAAAGCTTACAGAATTGCGATTGATCGCGGGAAAATTTGCCCGGAGGATCCCTATTCCAAGCTCTCATCTACCTCCTGATATCTCCCACAGGATGAGTCTGACGGCTAAAGGTGGCTGCCCCTTCCTATATCTTATATACATACATACATACATACATACATATATATATATATATATATATATATATATATATAAGGTGGCTGCCCCTTCCTATATCTTATATACATACATACATACATATATATATATATATATACATGGGGGGTGAAAACCCTAGTTAGAATTGCAAAGAAAACTTATAAGCCCCTTTTGTCGCTAAAACTTCTAACCCCATTTATTTTATCGAAAATAGTCCAAAATAAATTACTTACGACGAACCATATGTTAGAAAATTTATTAAAGGTTGTTACGCTAACCCTCTCCATTATGTGTCGCTAAAAGGGGTCACGTAAAAAATATCAGTGCCAACAAAAGAATTGTGTCGCCAAAAGTTCATAACTTATTGTTTCGTTAATTGCTACTAATACCTCAATCAATGTTATTGATAATTTCTATCGTAAATCATACCTTATGATTTCAATTTTGTCGCAAAGATAGTAATTCTAGTGTTCCCCAATATTGTCGCTAAAGAAAAGTATACTAACGCTAAACAAGAGTTCGTCGCTAAAAGACATAATATTCTTAGTTGTAAAATTTGTCGCTAAAGAATTAAATAAAATTTGTTAAAAATTACTAAAAATTCAAACCTCGGGGTATTAAATGTAATACCCCGAACCTAGGTTTGAACTTTTTAGTAAAATTTTAGCAGCTTTACTTATTAATTATTCTTATTTAGCGGCAAATTTTACAAGTAAAAATATTATTTTTTTTTGGCGACGATTGACATGAACAATATGATCGTCAATTACTGATAGCGAGGGAAATAACTTGAGAATTTTTTTATTAAATTAGGATTTAGTATATCGTTATTAGTTTCAGTTATTTCAAATATGACACAGAGAGTGATTTATGGAAAAAAAAATGTGGCATTTGAAGTGAGTGATTGGGAGAAAAAGGAGGAGACTTTTGAAGCAATTAAAACCATATATGTTTTCAGGCAAAACAAAATAAAAGAGTCAAAAGGAAAAAAAAAAAAGAGAGGAGAAAACGGGAGAAAAAGAGATGAGAACAGAAGAAAAGATGGGAGAGGAGATGAGAAGAGAGACTGCAGTCGGCACTAGATCGGCGGCGCCACTCCCACCACGGGACAGCCCCACTACTGACCATGCAACCCATCACCGATGATCAACTCCGGTACTCCCTCACTGAACGCCACCGCCCAACACCTCCACAACCACCATGCAGCAGTCCACGTACCATTGCCGCCACCGCCGAGACTCATCACCGACCGTGTTTCAACGCTGCGATGGCCTTAAACTTAATCGACGTTGCCATGCCGCCAAACTACCACTATCGCGGCCAGATCTGCTGTAGTTATGGACTACCAGTAGCCGTTGTGGCCACCGCGACTTCGGCCAGTGGCCAATCGCTACAATGAGTACCGATGAAAGCCATTGATACTCTTCGATCGCCATCGTTAAGTTGTCGTGGGTCACCATCATCGGCGCCATCTCCGATCAGCCCCTCCCAGATTCTGGCCACACCCACAGATTCTCGGCGTCGAATTTTGATAGTGCCCGCAACCTTCACTACCGCTACAATGTTCCTTCATCTCCATTAGAGGCACTGCCCACTGCCATCTCCAAGCCGTGCAATTGCTATTTTTGGCAACGTATTCGGTCTTCAATGGTCGATTTTGGCCGGCGCCACACCAAGAGCACTGACCAATGACTAAAAAAAGGTCGCTAGTAGGGGAGACAGGAAGAACCTTGACGGCCACCGGTAGAATTCCAGCTACGGGATGACCAAACAACGAAGGTAACGTCAGGCAGCCACACCTACCTTTCAATTGTCGTCGCTGCCAGGATACCATGACCATTTTGTAGAATTGGTTTGTGTAGTTGTTTGTTAAGCAGGGTTTGGTGGTGTTGTGATTTTTAACAGCGGTGCTTACAGCGATTGTAGTTGGGTTATATGTGTGCAAACATTGGCGGGTGTACGGTGCATGTTTTTATGCAGGGGTATATAATATGTAGGTGTGGTTATTGTTGGGCGATGTGTAATAGCGGTGCTTGTGGGGCACCGTTATGTGGGTATATATTAGCTGTGGTGTGCGGTTATGTATGTGTGGAAATGTGGTGTATGTATTGACAGTTGTTATATGGGGGTGTTGTACAAGTTGGTATACATATATAGCACAAGTGTGTGCACAGGAAAGAAAGTTTGTTTATGTCACGCAATTATTGGTGCACAAAGAGTATATTTGTGTGTGGTTGTATTCTTGGCAACTGGTGATGATCATGGCAGTGCTTACCACAGTCAAAATAGTATCGCGGCATTGTTTGCAGTGGTTTGGTCGGAGTAGTTTTGGTGGTGTTTATGGCGGTGTGAATTAGGTATGGATAGAGTGTGCGGTGCGACTAGGTGTATTGCATGTCGTGGAGTACATATTCTAGGTGAGGAAGCACCAAGTGAATGGTGTTGTCTGTGTTATTGATGTGTCGTAATTATTTGGCGTAGAGGGTGTGTTTACATAGAGATTTATGGGCGCAGGTGGGTATGTGCATGGAGGGCTACGTGTGGTGGCGGGTTTGTGTAGGGCGGCAGTGCACAGAGTGTGCATGTGCACTATGTATTGTTGAGTGTGTAATGCGAGTGCATGCATGTTTGTAAGTTATGTGAGTGTGTACGGTGTGCAGTGGTGCACGTGCAAAGGGCGTACTTATATACAGGGTGTGCCTATGTGTGTGTATTGTGGGTATGGGTGTACATAAATAGCAATTGCGTGAGTTATCAACGGGTATAAAGCGGTGTTATGATTTGACAGGGAAAAGAAGGCGAAAATGTGAATGAAGTGTAGAAAATGTTTACGGTGATAAGATGCCAAGAATGAAGTGGTAAACTAGGCATGATATTGGATGGGTATGTAAAGGTCAGGCAGTTGACTGCACCATCGAATTTTGCTTGAAGACATGTTCAACATGAATGTTCTGTTGAGACTGATGATACTTCGGGTTGTCGTAAAGCTGAGAACACGAAGATAAAAAGAAGGGCCTTGGAAGTGCTTTGAACCAGGTGTGGTAGCATGATCGTCGTTTTGATGTGGGGAATGCATAGCGTCAGGTAAGTGACCCTCTGATTCAATTAGTATTTTTATATACAACGTATATGTTTATCTACTGTTAAAAATGTTGTGTTTTTCAGCATTGATTGTTTTAAGTACGTTTAACTGCTCTGGCTTAAATTACCAAAAAGCTTCTAGTGATTTATTCTCGTCAAAGAAAAACCGGACCAGCATGTAAATGATGTTTTGCCTAGAAACTGAAATGGAACTCGGATTTGAAATGTATTGTATTGACGTTATTGTGAATATTGAACATATTGATGATTATTGAAAGGATGTGAGGATGGTTTGATGAGTGATTTTGTTCACGATGAACCCAAAGGGGGTATTTGGTTTACTCGATTACTGTGCTTTATATCCACGGGAAAAAGTTGGATTGTTGGGTCCTGGTCAACGGAACGATACGTTGACGCACAGTACTGTTGCTCGTGGTGCGCCATTGCGTCCACAAAAATATGTATCCCGGACGAAGGAGGGATTGTGGGTCCTAGTCAAGAGGGGTGCATACCCTGACCGAATAATATTTATCCCTGGTGGAGCAGGGATTGTGGGCCCTAGTCAGGGGGGAATGTACGCTGATCGCAGCATATCGTTTAAGCTAATGTTGGGATTGAACTGGTTGTTATGAAGTTTTGTGATAATCATTATGTACTTCAGTTTTTGGTTTCATGTACTCTATTTTGTTTTACCCAATGATTATCAAAACTATGATTTTTAGATATCTTAATGATGCTACAATATAAAGTGAGTTATTTTCTGACATGCTATGGTCCAGCTAGTTGAATCATTGGTTACTTACTGAGCACGTGGAAGCTCATCCCTTACTTATCATTTCAGGTTTGAAAGTAAGGTGATGGTGACGAGCATAGGAAGGAACAATTTGGCACTGAGCTCCAGAGACTGTATTGGTTGAGTCGCTAAAGATTTAGATTGTTGGGTTAGTTTAGTTTTTAACAAATCAGTGTTATGATGAGTGTTAGCATAAGTGTTGTATTCAAGTACGAAAATGTAATTTAAGTTGTAAAAGTTTTAATTTTCGCTACGGCATATGTTGGTTTTAGCGAGTAAGGCCTGGCAGAGCCCTCGGTTGGAGTCCATTGGGTCTGCGGCCGGTCACGTGCCTAGCTCGCGGGCCTGCCCGTGGGTTTGGGTCGTGACAAAAATGGTATCAGAGCGTTACAGTTTTGGGATATTAGAATTTAAGAATTAATTTGGTTAGGCTATATGATTTTGTAGACTCATATCTAGGCTAATGAAAGTGGGGATAGGATTGGAAAGGAAAAGGCTTTGACTAAATAATTTTAGGAATTTGTTCTTATGACGAGTTTGGGAAAAGGGTTAAGTAATTAGTTATTAAGCTGAAGCAGTATGTCTGGTGGTAGTTAGGGCTTAAATTGAGATACTGTAGACTCCCAGGCCTAAGATAAATTGTGATGGAGATTTAACTTTGAAAAGGTGGATTATGTTTTGACAAATTTTCTTTTATCTGATGTTTCAGCATAAGATTGAGATTTAGGCCAATTACGCAGTAGTTGATCGATACTACTCACCTTTCGAATTTAAATATTGTAAACAGTATCCAAAGAAGATGATTGAGAGATAGGATTATGATTTTCTCGGGAATGGCTCTAATAGCTATTGGCCATAGGTTGCGCTGTGATTGAGAGATATAAGTGTTGTGGTAGATTAGAGACTTAAACCTTGGTGGATGCGTGATATATGTGTGTAACTATATTATGAGTACTTTTAAGGTAATACTTTTCTCTGTGTTGGAGTTTGGAAATAATATGAACTGGTTGTTTTGAGGTATTAGAATTCGCAACGAAAGCATGGCAGTCAGAGTTTTCAGTTTGGGGGTGTGGTGTGTAAGTGCACATAGTCATTGTTTAAACATATTGACCAAGTCTTAGTGGTATGCTTCATAGATTGCCTGATGGTGCTGATTTTAGTGTCAGACTGATAAAAATAAATGGGAGAAATATCCACCACTAGGTGATCTCATGATTTTAGTTAGTGAACTTCAAACACATTGTACTCATTAATTTACATAAGTGAGATATATTCCTCCTTTCATCTGACAACCTCTCTTTTATTTTAGCTGTAGGATGTCTAGACAAGATGCCCTTATCGAACCTTCTATGGATAAGAAAAACTCCTGATTATCCGAGAACACATCGTCGGCCGAGCAACCTCAAGGGTCTAACCTAAGGACATTGACGAATCCACATTCTAGGGCCATATGGGCACCTACATCTGGCGGAAAAGGGAGCAGGTGTGCTAGAATTAGAGCAGCAGCGAGAAATAGACTTCAGGAAGATGACGCCTTTTCGCAAAAGGAACTGCACAAAACTCGAAAAGGCAAATGGAAGAACTTTCAAAGGAACTCAGCACCTTGGGAAAGTAGAAAAGCTAGATCGTTACCATGCCGCAGGTGTAATCACTTTCATCCTGGTCGACTCTGTAGGTGGAAAACGAGGGAATGTTTCTCATATGGACAAGAGGGTCATTTTGTTAGGGATTGCCCTGGAATTGGACCACAGAGTCAACCAAATGAGGATGCAACAGGACCCCGGGTAACGACAAAGGTTCTTGCAAAAACCCAGCAGGACTCATAGGCATCCGATTCAATGGTTACGAGTGTGCTTTCCATTCCTTCAAAACTTGCAAAGGTGTTTTCTGATTTAGTATTGTAGGCATGTATCTTGGTTCTAATGAACAAAAATGGTTGAGTATGTTATTTTAGTTTGGTCGTGGTTTAAGTTGGACACGGGTTAAGAGCATTTTCTTTTGGTATGTGAAACATTTGAGAATTTTACCCAGATGTAGGTAATTTGACTAGGTTATAAAACCCGAAGTGATTATCCAGGTTCTGTGGCATCAGGTAATATTTATATTTGCTTAAGCTGCAATTAGTGATTGTGACTCAGGTTTTGGAACTTATATACCATTAGGTGGATTACTTCATTTGATTGAAGCTAGATTAGGTTGGTTTAGAGAAATGTTTTTCTAGTTGTCGAAGCTGGATCAGAATGTAGAAACTTTGGAACTTTTGGAAGGTTATGTGATCTCTTGAAGTTTTATAAGTGTTAAGGTGTGAATTATGACCTAATAAGTTTGAGCTTAGCATTAAAGTTTGAACAAGAATCCTGATGTTAATGTTCGTCAGTGATAAATTTTGTGGAAGTTAGGCACTACTCGACTATTATGTTGGTTCTTGGTATCTGAGTTACCTAGTGAGATCTAGTGTCTAGACGTTGTAAGTATTGTAAAATTTGAGGTTGAATTTCTTTTAACAGGAAGAAAATGTAATATCTTGGTTTCAAATTAGTCTTATATGGATTTTGATCAATATACTTGATGCTCTAGAAATTTGATCACTTGGTGAGCCTTCACAATTTAGAGACGATTTAGTTCTATTAATGGAAAAATGTGAATATAGCATTTATAATTGGCGATGGATCTAATTTAGAGTATGAATCGTAGACACATTCCTTGTGGTGAGTTAAAGTGAGTTCAATGCATATCACGCATCTTGTGCTTGAAGGTCTTTGGGTGCATGTACTTATAAAGTCGCTTAAAATTATATCCAAGTTTGATTGTGAACCGTTTAGATAGATTTAGTTGTATAAGCACTTGAATTATTATGTCGGTGGGTATCTAATATCAAACATGATTAAGATCAGCTACAAAGGGAACACCTAATTTCGAAGACGAAATTTCTTTAAGGGGAGGATAATGTAATACCCCGAACCTAGGTTTGAACTTTTTAGTAAAATTTTAGCAGCTTTACTTATTAATTATTCTTATTTAGCGGCAAATTTTATAAGTAAAAATATTTTTGTTTTTGGTGACGATTGACATGAACAATATGATCGTCAATTACTGATAGCGAGGGAAATAACTTGAGAAATTATTATTAAATTAGGATTTAGTATATAGTTATCAGTTTTGGTTATTTCAAATATGACAGAGAGAGTGATTTATGGAAAAACAAAATGTGGCATTTGAAGTGACTGATTGGGAGAAAAAGGAGGAGACTTTTGAAGCAATTAAAACCATATATGTTTTTAGGCAAAATAAAATAAAAGAGTCAAAAGGAAAAAAAGAGAGAGAGGAGAAAACGGGAGAGAAAGATATGAGAATAGAAGAGAAGATGGAAAAGGAGATGAGATGAGAGACTGCAGCCGGCCCTAGATCGGCGCCGCCACTCCCACCATGGGACAACCCCACTACTGACCATGGAACCCATCACCGACGATCAACTCCGGTACTCCCTCACTGAATGCCACCGCCCAACACCTCCACAACCACCATGCCGCAATCCACGTACTGTTGCCACCACTGCCGGGACTCATCACCGGCCGTCTTTCAACGCTGCGATGGCCTTTAACTTAATCGCCATCGCCATGCCGCCAAACTACCACTGTCGCGGCTAGATCCGCTGCAGTTGTGGACTACCAGTAGCCGTTGTGGCCACCGCGACTTCGACCAGTGGCCAATCACTACAATGAGTACCGATAAAAGCCATTGACACTATTCGATCGCCACCGTCAAGCTGTCGTGGATCACCATCATCGGCGCCATCTCCGGTCAGCCCCTCCCCAGATTCCGGCAACACCCACAGATTGTCGGCGTCGAATTTCGATAGTGCCTGCAACCTTCACTACCGCTACACTGTTCCTTCATCTCCATTAAAGGCACTGCGCACTGCCATCTCCAAGCCGTGCGATTGCTATATTTGGCAACGTATTTGGTCTTCAATGGCCGATTTTGGCCGGTGCCACACCAAGAGTACTGACCAATGACTAAAACAAATGTCGCTAGTAGGGGAGACAGGAAGAACCTTGATGGCCACCGGCAGAATTCCAACTACGGGATGACCAAACAACGAAGGTAACGTCGAGGCAGCCATACTTACCTTTCAATTGTCGTCGCTGCCGGGATACCATGACCATGGTGTAGAATTGGTTTGTGTAATTGTTTGTGAAGCGGGGTTTGGTGGTGTTGTGATTTTTAACAGCGGTGCTTACAGCGATTGTAGTTGGGTTATATGTGTGCAAACATTGGCGGGTGTACGGTGCATGTTTTTATGCAGGTGTATATAATATGTAGGTGTGGTTATTGTTGGGCGATGTGTAATAGCGGTGCTTGTGGGGCACCGTTATGTGGGTATATATTAGCTGTGGTGTGCGGTTATGTATGTGTGGAAATGTGGTGTATGTATTGACAGTTGTTATATGGGGGTGTTGTACAAGTTGGTATACATATACAGCACAAGTGTGTGCACAGGAAAGAAAGTATGTTTGTGTCACGCAATTATTGGTGCACAGAGAGTATGTTTGTGTGTGGTTGTATTGTTGGCAACTGGTGATGATCATGGCAGTGCTTACCACAGTCAAAATAATATCGCGGCATTGTTTGCAGTGGTTTGGTCGGAGTAGTTTTGGTGGTGTTTATGGCGGTGTGAATTAGTATGGATAGAGTGTGCGGTGCGACTAGGTGTATTGCATGTCGTGGAGTACATATTCTAGGTGAGGCGATCAACTAAATGAACATGAGAATTACGAGGGAAATGAGAATGAAGCCGTGGGAGATGCTCGCTAGGAGGCTGAATTAAGCTCATTGAGGAACTATAATATTGCTGGCTAAATTCTAGAATTGTCTGTAGCTAAAGTCCATGAGGTTTCCTTTAAATAAATTATATCAGTCATTATGGAGGAATTTAGTAAAAATAATTTTTGGGAGATCTGTAAGGACCTCTTTTGAAGTCATATTATGGTATTAGTTAATGCATGATATTAGAATTGTTGATAGGTTTAAATAAGGCCTGGCAGAGCCCTTGATTCGAGTCCATTGGGTCTGCAGCCGGTCGCGTGCCTAGCTCGGGAGCTTGCCCGTGGGTTCGGGTCGTGATCTGCTATCGTAAATCATATATTATGATTTCAATTTTGTTGCTAAGATCGTAATTCTAGTGTTCTCCAATTTTGTCACTATAAGTCGCTAAAGAAAAGTATACTAACGCTAAACAAGAGTTTGTCGCTAAAGACGCAATATTCTTACTTGAAAATTTTATCGCTAAAGAATTAAATAAAATTTGTTAAAAATTACTAAAAATTCAAACCTAAGATCGGGGTATTACAAATGCAGTCAACTATAAATTCCATTATAGTTGATTTTGATGGTTTTAACTATGGAACTCCCTTGTGCATGGAACGAAAAATTTACGGTCAATTTGTAGGTCATATTTATTAATGCGATCAATCTCCAAGTCTAGTTACAAAGTGTAAAAAAATACATAAAATTTTAAGCCAAATTAGCTAGTCTTTATGATGATCTTAAAGCTTTCAGACAGCCATCTCAATTAATCCTTATGATCAATGTATTGTCATCCAACATACATGTAAAATATCTAACCTAAAGCTCTGTGAACTCAAATACATACTAGATAACTTAATCGACAATATTGGTCAACATAAAACTGAATGTGAGCCTACATTACATAACCGCAGGGCTAATAATCAAGGAAGTTTTTTGCACTATGCACATCAAAGTTTAAGAATGTTTAGTTTATTGCTAGTCTTGAAGCTCGCTTTGTAGGAAGAACCGCGATTGCAAAACCTTTTGAAACCAATAAAATAACCCAGAAAGAAGAGGGGGAGGGGGGATTTGAATAGGATTTTAAGACTACTTTAAAAGATTAACAATTAATCACAACCAACTTTAAGAAACTGGGATGAACAGTTAGATAACTCAAACACCAAACCTCAAATACAAAACTCAAGTAAACAAGCTAACTAATTTCAAAACAAGTATAAGACAATAATGTAAAGAGAGAAGATTTTAGAGATACTTGACAATTGATATTTAGATGGTTCAACTCAAATTGTCCGCATGCCTATGTCCACCCCTTCAAGAAAGTCCCACGAAAGGCTTTAAAATCCACTAGAATGATCTTCTTTACTGGTCAAGATCGAACCTCTTACAACCCTTGATGCTATACCCATATTAAGAACAAGCTTTGACAATCTAAAAGCTTCTAAGCATGAGCCCAAGCTTTGATACAAGAAATTTAAGATGAAATATATTGTACAAGGATTAACTCTCAAGAAGTTGAGTGTATTGACAACTTATAAAAGTGTATATCAATCAAATGTAAGCTCACCAAGTTTAAGTTCTAGAATAAGAGATACGAGTGTATTAGTGACTTACGAAAGTGTATATCAATCAAATGTAAGCTCACAATGAATGCTCTCTTGAATTGGATAAGAAAACAATGATAACTAAGAGAGATCCAAGAATTGCTTTGAGCTTTGAGTATTTGAAAGATAAGAGAACTTGAATGCAATGGATGGTTCAAAACTATACCCAAAATGAGTTTATATAGGTGTGTGAATAAACGTAGCCGTTTGGAGGTACGTAGGCATTAAACGCATCAAACGGGAAACGTAGTTGACTGTATTGCACAATTGCAGTTAGCTATATTCTTTAAGTAGCCGTTGAAATTCACATTTTCCACATTTCAGTCGACTATATTCCAATACAGTCGACTGTAATTGGCAACTGTCAATCATTGCAATTGACTGCATTCTAATGTAGTCTACTGTAATGAATTATTGCTCAAAATTGTAGTGGGCTGCATTCCAATGTAGTCGATTGTATTCATGAAAATGTATTTTTCCCTCCTTTTCAAAGTATGCAAATTTTAGGCATGCAAGGAAACCTATGGGCAATTCCTAGGTCTCAGTTATTGATACTATCAACTCTCTATGTCTAGTTACAAAGCAAAGTAATAAAAACGATTACAATTGAATTGAAGTATTATATCTTTGAAGTATTCCGTTGAACATCTTTGATCGATATTTTGCTCATCTAATTGTTCATTTCCTGAGTATGAAATTGTATCCAATGCTTCATTAACTCAATGCATGTTACACAATATAATCGTTAATGTCTGTTATCATCAAAATCGAATATAATCTAACTTTAAATAATCGGCGGGCTAAAAATTTCCCTTTTTTTACGATGACAAATATTAGTTAATACTTGTGTGGATACGATACCGAGTTGTTACTTAAGATAAGGGGGAGCTTATATTGCTTGACATTGGGGGAGCTTACTATATCATTATGAGTCTTTTCATCTCCCATGATCCCTTATGGTTTATAATGATAAAAAATGAGATTGCCATGCTTTATTGATTATTTTTTCTTATACATCTCATATTGATTGTTAGCCTTAAATTGATCAGTGTCTCCCTTAGGATTCAATGGGGTTAAGATCCCTGCTCATCGCTCCTGTAATGGATGCAGCTCCTTATGTTAGATGCGATTATGAGAAACTTTAAGAAAATAAAGTTGCCCTATTGCTAACATCTATAACTTTTTGCCTGGTGGTAAGTGCTTAATCCAGAACAAGGTCATCGGTTTGAATCCTCTGGCTGGCAGCGGCCGGGGGGGGGGGGATGGGGGGTGGGGAGGGGATTGTTAGCCTTAAATTGGTGAGTGTCTTCCTTAGGATTCGATGGACTTAACATCCCTGCCCATGGTGCCTGTAATGGATGCAGCCCTTTATGCTAGATGCTGTTTTGAGAAACTTTAAAGAAACAAAGTTGGACTCTTACCTATAGCTATAGGTTTAGGCCCAGTGGTAAGCACTTGATCCAACACCTTTTCTCATTGGCCTCTTTCTAGGTGTACATCTTCTTCCACCTAACCCAGTGCGTTCCACTTATCTGTCCTACCAAAAGTTAATGAGAAATAAACCGACTCATTATGCACATAACCTGGTAATTTAACGCATCGCATAATGTATGTTCGAAGAACTACAACAAAATACTTTGATGAGTATTTCCTTTATGGCCCTTGCAAAGCCTTCTCTTCCCAGCCATGAAGCTTTGCTCCAACCCTGTCTCTGCTAACTGATTTTAACGAGACTCCACTGCTTTTACTCCAAATAAATTCGAGATTCTGTTTTCGTATAGGGGCTTGCAGATTTGCTAAAAGCAACAACATATTTCTAAAGACTAATCTTTTGCCTAAAAGCTCTTTCATACACTAATAGATCCCTTTTTATTTTCACATGTTCACTGGGAGTTGCATTGAAAAATTGAGGCTAACATCTGCGAGTAAAGATTTGCATTGGACAAATGAACGCTAATATCCATAAGGAAAAGATGTTTACACCTTTGGCCTATTTTGCTTGCTGCAATACCATCTTTGGTTCAACAGAGTTGATAATCAACTTGGGCTAAAAAAAAAAAAAGATAAGGGGATGAAGGGTCGTTATAGAGACCCAGTTCGGGTCGAAAAAACTTCAATTTTTTTTATTCTATTGAATATGTCAAAATATGTGTACACTGCCGAGGCAAGTGTAACGAGATAATTGAAATTGAGCTTTTTCAAAACTACAATCACAATAACTATTCTCTACCGCTGTAAGCTTTTATTATATTAAGTTTCATAAAACGCGACTCGTCTTTCCCCACTTCCTATATTTTAAGTGATTTAACTTTGAAGTCACCAAAATTGTTTCTGGGCGCTTCAAACAATCATTGACTAAGGATTGTTTCTAACTTGTTGGCAACCACTTTTCATACAATTTCGACGCCAATGGAGTATATAGGCTTATACGTGCACAATGAGTTATTTTCGGGTTTTGACAAATTGGGATGAGCAGTTTGTGTTCTAAGAAAAGTAACTTTATATTGATGATGCTTACATCGTCTGCCTAGGTGTAGTAGACAAGGTTTGCAACCGATGTCACCAAGAATTTATGCATTTGCCCATCTAAAATTTAGCGAGTAAGCATTTATACAACATGGACCAAAGAATTAGGAGGTAAACTATTACTCCACATACTTTCTTAAAGCCATCACTTGAAATGACCACAATACTCGTGGAGATGCACAAAGGGCCATCCTCTTTGCCGTAACATCCGATTCTCAAATGTGAAAAATTGCACATATTATGTAAACACACAAATGTTTTTGGTATACATATATATATATATATATATATATATATATATATTAAAAGGAAAAAAAGCCAGCTAAATTTCTCCCCCATCATCTTTTTCTTCCTCTCTCCCCAGAAAGAGAAAAAACAGCAAAACACCCCTCGATCGATTTTAACCCATCAAAGCTGTTTCCCGGGAAGAAATTTTGAGAGACCCAACTGGGTTGCAATACGCAGACATAAAGCGTATCAATGCCTGCACAGAAGCGTCCGTCGCCGCCGGAGAATCTTGAGGAGGAGGAGTCTCTGCTGCAGCACTGCCGCCGCAAGCAGTCACGACGTGAAGGGCAAGCTCGGGAAGGAGGAGAAGGAGGGGGGAGGAGGAGGAGGAGGAGGAGGAGGAGGAACAGCAGGTGGACGATGGCGAAGAACAAGCTGAAGAAGGTGAAGATGAAGACGAAGAGGAAGAAGAAGAGGGTACGCGGTTCTTGCTTGTTTATGCGCATATGGATGCATTCTTGATGCATTTGGTTCTTGTTCTGACGATCAATTGTGTGTTCTGAATTGGGTTTTTGTTACAGATTCTGATGACAGTCTTCCCGAACCTGAAGACCTTCCTGAGTACTCTCTCTCTCTCTCTCTCTCTCTCTCTCTCTCTATCCATCGTCCCACTCCCATCTCTGTGTGTGTGTATTCACGTGTAAGTATCTGCGCATATTCAGTGTGTCTGCCCCTTTCTCTCGTGCAATGTCTCTGTTTTTTTGACACAGTTAATTTAATTTGTGATTTTCCTAAGAACATTTTGGGTTCTTGATGTTTAGTTTTGTAGTTGTGGGGCTGTTGTCGATTAGACTCGTAACGGGTATTAGAGAATGTTGCTGCTGAGTTTGCGGGGTGTGATTAAACTTTTGGGCTCATTATTTGTGCTTTCTTGCTGCTTGATATAGTGCGAGTAAGCTGATGCATGTATCTGCGCAGTAGTTACCTATTTTTTACCTTCATGCACAGTGAATTTGAAGATCCTTCTCAGGACATGTTTGTAGCTTTTATTGATGGTAATTGGAAGTAGCTTGTTTCAATATTTAGATGGTGCCCATTTTGTGAACGCTGGTTTCTTTTTCAATGTTATTTCTTTTTTGGTTGAGAGAGGTGCCAGCTAGGCTCACTGCCTAAGTCAATTCCTGCGTTGTGTGTGCGTGTTACGCGGTTGTTGGGGGAGGGGGGGGGGGGTGGGGGGGATTAAAGGAGAGGGCGCACATATTGCAAAAATCTGAGATGGTTGGGTGAATCTATTACTGGTCATGGCTCATGACTGAGACTAACTTATTAACCAATTTGATATGCTTCCATGCAATGCCCTGGCTTCGCATTGCGATTCTGCTGGTTTTCATCTTTTTTCTCTCTACTGAACTAACTACACAGATGTGCATGCGAGTTTCCTTCACTTTTGTCTTGCTTAAATGTCTCCATTTTCCAATTGTTTCCTCGACTTTGTTGCTGGTTTTGAATATTTTTACTTTACAAGTATTTTAGGCAAATTGTTTTACCGACTTTTAGGATACTATTGCTGATTCTAACTGTTTCTTAATTGCAATAGATGTCTCTGGTTTTGTTTCGAACTAGCGCTTTATAACTCGTGCATCTTGATTATATATCTTGATAGCAAACTATAGTCCATTTACATAGGAAAGTAAGCGGGACAAGATTTTACTGTCCTTGATTTGATCGAGTTATAGGATTGTTTTTGTCAAGTTGCCAACTATGGTCTTACATGTTTCATTCATCAAAAGGTGGTTCTTGGATTTTGTATACGTTGTTTACGTGCAAAACCCTTTGTTGGTTAGCCTAGTACATTTCCTTACACAATAATAATGGGTATATTCTCTATAGTGATTAACTTTTGTCGTTCGTATTTGTGCTGTTATTCAGTTTCGGTGAGATAATCAATAGCCCGCCTTTAATCTAAATGAGGGACTAAAGGCAAGAGATAGGTCTGAGTGATTGACGCTCATTAAGTCTCTAAAAGGCCAAGTTTGGAGCCAAGTACACAGAATGCGGTCAGGCATCTCACCAAAATTCTTTGACGTGCCGTCGGGTACCATTGAAGCGACTCTTGCTCTTAGCCGGATTGAGACAAGTGGTGGGGATCATTCGTCGGTAACTTATTTCCCCAAGCCTATGACCATGCCAATGATACCAAGCTCAAGGGAGCCCATGAAGTTCTGCCTAATTTGGGCCCCTGAACTGCGGAAGTTTGTGTCTGCGCCTAGGTATTTTGCTACTTGAGAAACATAGTGCTGGAATACAGAGCAGAAACTCAGACGGTCAAGACTATACCTAGAGCAAAAGTTCCCATTAGGAAAGTAGTTCATAGTAGCCTAATTAGACCAAACATGGTCAACTTCGCTTAGGAATATTGATTACATTGTTTTGTCGATTATTATTAATGTAGCATAAGCTCGCCAAAGGTACAAACCCTGTGCAAGGGAAGAAAATCAACCACCTGTGCAAAACAAAGAGCGGTCCATGAAATCCATGAAGGCATCCGTGGGAACAACTTTATCGGCTGCCTAGCAAAAACAGGGTTCACAAAAGATTACCCATTTAGCTGGAGGCACCTGCACCCCCTCAAACACCCTCCTATTTCTTTCCAGAAAAAGTAGAAGAATCGAACTCCATAACTTTGCAGCTCTTCTCCTTCTCTTGAACAGTCACCAGCTCTAAAGATCAAAGCTGTGCCTGCACTAGAGAAAACACCATGACCAAATCTTCTTTGCCACACGAAATGCAATAGAAGATGATCCCACTGACATTGACGTCTGCAAGTTTTACCCCTTATGAGCAGCTTTCCGGCCAGTTTGTGGTCATTGTTGAGACACAAACATTCTTTTGCGTATCTTATAGTTTGTTAAGTTTACACTGTTATGATGATTGAGGGATGGGGGGGGGGGGGGGGGGGGGATAAGGTACTGACATATGATTACTGCAGTACTATAGTGCGGAAGTCAGCCTATCTGGTAAGTCGCTCGCTTTTGTGTTACCCTACAGAAGACACTGTTTTATATTCACTAGTGCCTTTGATAGTACTTGAACAGGCATTATGCCTTGCAACATAGTGCCCTTGATAGTACTTAAACAGAGATTACGCATTGCGTGTTTCTTGAATGACATTTCGAAAAATTAGACCACATACGGGTTTAAAATTACCTGCTTTCATTTATATGGGGCTTCAATGTGACTAGAGAGAATAAACTCAATGAATGCAGATCAGTGTAGGTCTAGGCATGATTATTTGTATGCATACGCTCATATACACATGTTAAACGAGTGTGATGGCAACATCGTTATTCTGGTGTCCTGTCATATTCTGTTATCTCCTGCACATTCACGTACAAAGAGTTTGCAAACCCATGCATGGTGCTTCAAGTTGTATTTGCTGTTAATTGCTTTTTGTCAAGGACTTCTGTGCTTTCTAGTCTTGTTCTGTATGTTACAATACATTGATAATCCATGTTATGTGTCTACCTTTTGCAGATTTCTTTCGGTGCAATTGATGGATGTCCGCAAAGATGTACAATGTCCAATATGTCTAGGTATTGTTTTTTGTTCTTTGCATTGTATTATCAATTGTGTGCTAGGATGTCAAACCTATCCTTTGCCATTTAATATAAACATTATTCTTGTTGGCTACTTAGTTAAGGAACCAATCTTCTGTCGTCCTTTGTTTCCCTTGTGATGATAGTGCTGGGGTTGGATTTCCCCTTTCTTTTTTCTTTTATCCATCTTTTGGGGTGGGGTTGGGCTCAAATGAAAGCAGAAAAAGGGTAAGTGCACTACAAGATGTGCCCTTTCTATACAAAGCTATTCTTTTATGTTTGCAATGTAATTTCTCTTGAGGCAGAAGAAAAACTTCACCCGTTTCAAAGGCTGAAACTAATCTTCCTGCATGCTTCTGAGTTTGTTATTTTTGTCCCAAAGCTGATTAATGAACTCATCCTTTACCATATTCCTAAGAGTTGACATGATTTTGGGGTCGTGTTAAGCATGATATTATCGTTGGGGCATTCAAGGCTTAATCTTTTAGAGAAGAACTTCACATGGTATCAGCGCTCTGGTGTCCTATGTTCAAGTATTCTAGCTTGCATTTGGTTGCCTACTCTATGTATTTGTGTATCTGGTGGTGGTATACCTTGATCTATTTCTGATTGATCTGTTTCTCCACGTGAAATCAGGGACTTCCACGTGAGGGTTAGTGTTAAGCATGACAGCATTGTTGTGTCCATTCCTAAAGCTTTAAGAGGAGATAACAACTAACATGTTGGACAACATTCGTGCAGAATGACATATATGTGTAACTTATCTAAGGACCCAATCAAACATTTACTTTGTGACTTGGATCTCTTTCATTTAAAGTGGTTTATGAGTCCAGAAAGTGCCTGGGAAATGCCTAGGTCCTTTACGTCAGCGCAATAGAAAGAGCCCTGCATCTGCATTCACTACAAATAGAAGTCTTCCCTTCCTCATTTTTCTCGTTTCTCTTTCCTCATAGTATTATTTTAGTCGTGCGTTTCAAGTTAAATATTCCAAATGCTTTGAGAAAAATTATGTGTGGGAATTTTGTTGTTAATTAATCGTCTTTACATTTACTATATCTAGCAAACTTTTCAGGAAATAGAATCCGAAGTAATTGTGGCGTGGGCACTTCTGTTGCACTCAATCCACGAACCCTCGTCCATGATCCAAAGTGATCCAAGTCAACCCCGTAGTAATCATATATGCGAAGTTGATGCTTTTAGAATAAACTTCTAAAGTTTCTGTTTTTGCAAAATGCGACTCCAACAAGGCATGAAAGTATTCTGCATTTATATAGGCACGTGATGTAGACTCATCATCATATGTCCATTTGCCTCTACATATTGCCGAAAACACACGCAGATGTCAACTATCCTCTCCTGTCCTATCTCCACTCTAGAAGCTGGGTCATTCTGCTCACCAGGAATAATGGAAATAGTATTCATAATGGTGTTTGGTTGATATCTCTATCAAATCCTTTGAATGAATAGCTTCTGATACCACATTATCTATGTAGAGAATGATAGATAGAGAGAGAGAGAGGGGGGGAGGGAAAAAAAAAGAGAAGATAGTAAACGAGAGACAGACATAATGCATGTACTCGATGTACTTCATGTATGTGTGTATGCATGTCTGTAGTTATATAATTCTGCATAACAAAGTAAAAATTCTTCTTTCAACTTTGTATTAGTTCATACAATTGATGTTCACTTGAGTTTGATATAAACGCCCACAACCTGTACATGGAATTCTGCATAAGCTAATAGAAATTTGAATGTTGAATGATGGATTGTTCTGTTATACAGTTACTAAGATTCTGCTGATGTTAGGTCTTTTCTCATTAACCTTGTGCTTAAATGTACCCATGCTTATATCTGGCCATCTTAAATTGTCCTTTCAAACTAAGCACATACATGTTAGTGTTTCTTATGTCTTCTGGAGCTCTAAAATGTTTTGAGTTTGTAATCAACAAAATGACAAACGAGTTTGCTACAGAAGAAGCCGTAAACAAAGGAAAAAAAGAAACTTTGTAGTTTTGAAATTTTAAATTCAGGTGGCAGCATTACATGTTGGGTTTGTCTTGGAGGTTGAGGATGAATTAAATATGCTGGAATCTCTTCACTGTTGTAACTTCTTCATTTCTTTCAATTTATCTTGTTTCTTCATATGCTTGTACGTACAAAGATGAAGCAAATAATATTTGAAAACAGAAAGGGTGATGCTATTTACACATCCCTTTTTACTACTTACACACCCTCCATTTATGCTCGTCATGAAAAGCATATAGAGGAACAGTAGTTTAACTTTGCAACCAAAAAAGTCTGGAAGGGTGTCTAAATAGCCTTACCCACAATGTTAGCGATTGGTGTTTAGCATTTTATGGGGCTGTCGCTAAATGCGTGGTCTAATTCTGTTACTATCTGTAGGTTGAATATGTCCTAACCAGATTATCCCATATTTGATGTCTAATTTGAATTATGTGTTTTATAATGCATGGTCACTCTCTGAGGTTCTTGGTGTTTGCTTCATCTTCTTTGTAGGGTTTGTCTTTTTCAGCTGCCCAAGTATATTTTGCCTTAAAGGAACAATAATCATGTGCACTTGAAGTAATTTACCTCCTGATCTCTTGCTCCATGTTACTGATAGTAACTCTGGCTATATCTTCCACATGGACAGGAATCATTAAGAAAACTCGAACAGTAATGGAGTGCATGCATCGTTTTTGCAGGGAATGCATTGATAAATCAATGCGACTGGGGTAAGGAACAATTTGTTTTCTTATCATTTTTTGGCACAAAACAAAGACACCCCATATGTGCCAATCTAGAACATATGGGGTGCCAATCTAGAACTTACTAAAAATTGATTTCCATATTTGCATCAACTAGATTATATTGTCTAGATTGATAACTTGCCTTTTTTTTTTTTCTCAACAGAAACAATGAATGTCCAGCTTGCCGTACACATTGTGCCAGTCGGCGCTCTTTGAGAGATGACCCAAGATATGATACGCTCATTGAATTACTATATCCAGATATTGAGAAGTCTGAGGAAGAGGTACAAATGAGGTTATTATTTGGCATTGGTATTCCTCCTATTTGAATGCTATCTTGCATGTCTTCGACTAACCATAACCCTACAATATTGCTTGATTTCAGGAACTGACATTTCATGAAGAGGAGGTGACTCGCAATAAGCAGGTCAGATATAAGGATGTGTCAGCTTCTTAATGCTTTAGATGCGGTTCAGCTTATTGGTGTGTGAATGTACATGCATGCATTCACTGGTTGCATCTTAGACGATAGTCCATATGTATTGTTGTAAGCAGAAAACACATATACTTTCAATGTTTCCTCGTGTTAATTGGTGGAATACCAGCTTAGAGCAATGCACGCCTTTGTAACTCAAACATATTGGCTGTTGGTGAAGAGGTCCACTATGATTCCCGCCATGCCCCAAGGGAAGAACTTCACTAGCAGCTTAACCTGAGGAAGGCAATTCTTTGATCATTGGATCTTAACTTAAAAAGGCCATGATGACCAATATCCAGCTTGTCCATGAGCTTTTCACTTCCCCAGGAGGATCTCAATCGCTCGATTGAAGACCTCTAGGAACATAGTACCATTGTTTGAGAGTTTTGAGCAAGTTAGATCATTGCAGGTATGGACTATTTCACTAAAATGGATGCAACTTTGTCATACGCACTGAGATTGAGAGGTTGGAAAGGTCTTGACAAGTGCTATGTTGTGAAGGGTCCCACTTAGACATTAAGCTTATGGAGGTTCTGAGCCATCCAACTCAGTCGAGAATTTTTTTAAAATGTGGTCAAAGTTTCAATTATCCTCTTTGATCAGACTGTTTGATCACTTTCAAAGCATTTCTGAGGTCGGCCCAAGACGAACACCTAATGCCTATCCTACCAGGAAACCATTTTTTGTATAATATTTTCTTTCACACTTCGGATTTAGGCTTCTCTAGTCCGTTTTGGGAAAGACATATAACCTAGACCATGTAAAGGCACTAAATATTGTTTTTCATTGGAGAGTAGGAAGTACCCATTAGAGATTAGGGAGTACATACTCTTATTGTGCACTTATGCACTTTTTTACTTCTTAAGAACTGTTCATTAGCAAATCCAGGGCTGCAAGTATCTTTGGGCCCTGCCTTTATTTTCTCGACCCACTGACAACCCAACTGGACCATGAGGCTTGAGCATTTAAGAGTCGACCCTGGTACCATTTGTGGGGACCCAGTTGGACAGCCCCAACACTGGGCATTTCCTGTCTCAAACGGGCTCCAAGTATGTTCAATTGAGCTTTATTTTAGAAGCGGTAGTGGGTGTGAGGGGTGACGTTCTGGGATGGGAGTGTCTTTAGAATTATAATCCTGCAACTACGCTCTTGATATCCGAGGCAGGGTCTTATGAGATCAACTTGGAAGAAAAACTTGTCAGATGTGACTATCTCATAAGTGGGCAAACATGTGATGAAACTAAAATACCATGATGGGTTCTATACTTTTGAGGCTAGATATTTGAGGATGAAAGAGAAGAGAAAAATAGTGAAACAAAGTTCGGCAGGAAGAATAGTATAGTCACTCTTCCAATGTGTTGTATTGTGTAAACACTGAATGGGTGAAAGTATAATAATGCCCTAAAGACAACTTAATTTACGAGAACTCCAATAGGTTGTTTCATACCTCACCCTTTGACCTTATTCATTCAAGAAGTGTTAGAGAAACTAATTTCAGTGACTGTCATCAGATTTTTTTAACCCTTATCTTTTGTGCTGGAAATTTCATATCGACTCTCTAAATAGACTAATCTGTGAACTAAGTGGCGGTTCACCAGATAACAAGTCATAGATGTTTGGTTGCTGATCAAAGTCCAGCAAGAATAACTGAAAGTTTGATTAAGGTCTTAATGAAAGCATGGTTGTCCTTATTAAGTCGTAATAATAGCTTTGACACTTTTACAGGCAAATCTTGCCGAGCATTTTCTCCAGTGGTTGAAATTTTGAGCTTCATGTACTTGCGGGTTTAGTGGAGTGCATTGTTGCATTCTCGTGCAATAGTTATTATACTTGATGTATTACTTCTAATTGGCAGATTCAAGCAACAATTGCCCAAATTTCTCGACGACAATCTGAAGCATTGATTCGAAAACGTGCAATGGGCAAAGAGACAGCTACTGCATCTACGGGAAGATTGCCCCGCAGTTGTCGAAATGCTTATGCAAGAAGAAAAACCAACAGGAGTGCTGAAAATCATGGTTCCGACGACAATGAAGAGGAAAATGAGCAGGATGGAAACAGAGAATCATCCTCAATTGATGAACGCGTAACAGAAACCAAGCCGAGGAAGTACAAGAGACGGACTAGTGCTCGTCGCTCCCAGCCATCTCCATCAGCTGCCAACTCCGATGTTGGATGCGTTGAACATGAGACGGACACAAGTAAAGAAAGAAGAGGTACTTCTCCTGGGATTGCGTGGAGTACGGAGAGGCTTGCTTGGGGCAGAGGTGGTGCTCGGAGTCACACTCGACATGGCAGTGGCAGTGGTAGTAAGGGGATGCGAAGTAACCGCTTATCCAAGCTGGTAGATTATCTTCAGAACTTACAGGAGAATGACAATGAGGTATCGATCATAGTGCTTAATCATATTTATACCCACTTTTAGATGAGCCAGAGGTACACATCATGTTATCTGCTTAGCAATGACCTTATCGGGGACTGAGCAGTTTCCCCATACGGCTTCACCTCCTTTGCAATTTAAGGCTGTCCTTTTTTGCAGTTAGATGAACACCTCGTGCTTGTTTCTTTGGACAACCAAACACCAAGTTTGCAGCAACCACACCTTTGTTGCCGCTCGAGCTTGTCAGTTAAACACCTTTGTGAGGTGAGAATTCTCTTGAACAATCTTTCTCCATGGTAGATATAGGGGACAATTTGAGGAAGCTCTCATTCAGTCTTGAAATAGGAGCATGATGGCTTCCTTCACTGTTGTTGAAGTTGGTTAGACATGTTATTGTTACATTTTCTCTCATCTATAATGCATTAGGGCAATGGCGATCACATATTCTATGTGGCAACTAAATGAGTTTGGATTTGGTGACTCAAACACTCTGAGACAATGACGTGCTATCTATCTTTAGTCAAGTTGATTGATTGGGTGTACTAGTGGCAAGGCCAGGATTGGCAAGGCCAGGATTAACAAAGTGGTCAAATGCAGTATTAACAAGAACACCATTATAGAAGTTTTTTAATCTCAAAATATTTGTACTTGGTAAAAAGTAAACATTTCAAAATTCAAAGGGTCTATTGTCCCACTTCTCATACATGTGGCCACGCCTCACACTCAAGGTGTTGAACTATGTAACTCCTTAATACTTAACCATTTACCTATTCGTTTATACCATCTATTAGTATCTGTTTGAGCAGTTTGATCAACTGAGAAGTTGCGGGTGTTGGACTATAGATGCTTGATTGCAGGTCCATACATTGTCGGCTCTGGCAATGATATATGACAAGTTCATGCTTCTTCATTTACTGTCAAAACAAACATATTTTTATCATCAACCTTGCATCATGTTTCTTACCCTGTTTCTAATGCTTTTCTAACTTGATTTGTCCCTGTAATATGTACATTATGTGTAGTATGTTGCTCACGAGACTACATTGCAAGCCGAAGATGTTGAATTGCTACTGGTGAAAGAGACTACGAATACTAATGGTGAGCAGTCCATGGTCAACATTGCTGCCTCAATGGATGATCTGAATTCTTTGTCCGAAGTTTTTGATCGTTGCAAGGTTGGGCTACAAACTTTGGAAGGACAAGAAACCCTGGCAAGCCTCAAAGCCACTTCCAGCAGGGACCAGTTAGTGAGTATAATATCACGTGTCAATAGTTCCGTATGTGTGTGTATGCACCTGGCCTCTTTTACAAGAGCATAAATCGTGGACGTTTCCTCCGAAATACATTAATTCAGTTGTATTTTAGCTGTTCCTTGTCTAGGCGTCAGGCACAGACTTGCCAAGGAACATATTAGCACTCGCACCCACATCTTAATCTGATGTCTACATCACCTTCCACTTTACTGTTTCAGATTCTTGCATATCGGCAAAAAGGGGATTAGGTAGCAAGTTCCTGCTGGAATATTAACGGTGGGATGCTTCTTGCGCTACCTGGAAGGACTGTATCAACTGCAGAAGCCGATATCTCTGGGAGGGGCTGCTCCTGGTTTGTGAAGAACCATCATCCATCTAGAGTATAGATGAATGGGGTGAAGTGCTGGAAGAAATTTTGTAAGGCTTCTAACACCATATAGGTAAAGGAAAGAGAGATGTTGTGGTGCGTGTTGATAGGAGGGATTTTTTTTTTTCCTTTGGGGGGGGGGGGGGGGGGTGGTTTGTTGAGTGTGTGTTTGCCTATGTATACTATGGTGCTATTTGTTTTGAACAATTGAGTTGTGATTAAGAGGCACATTTTACTTCGCTGGCATTCAGCTCTAGAGTATCCCCAGCTTGAAGTTGAGATCTGAAGAATTTTGAGTGGACCGTTCAATTGTAGCTCCTCACAATACTGTTTCCTCTTGGCATTTTTCTTTTTATCCGTTGTCATGTTGCGGGAGATGAGTAGCAGCAGTGTGTCACATACTCCTCTGCTGAAGGCTAGCACTAGGGTGCAGGAAAAGTATAAGCCTTGGAACGGACTTGGCCAGTGTATTGGCTTTGCATGGACTCGAACATCGTCCAGACATTGGGAAGATTAATTGGGAAGAGGGTCTCAGTTAGATATAGCTGGCAGTATCTGTGTAAGAATGTACCCGGGTTCGTGACAAGTGGGACCTGATGCTTTGAACCCACTATGGTCGAATACATAACTCAATTAAGAAAAAAAAATGATGACAATAATTGAAATTATTCTTACCGCCCTCCCCTAAGAGAATGACATTGATAAATAAAGATTACAGTACATAGGCTTTCAAGTTGTCTTATGGCAACAGTTTTTTTTTATTAGGTCATTATATATCCATGACTTTGTATACATGATCACAAAGATCGAAATTAACAAGTTACTTAATAAAATTTGTACACATTATAATCAAAGTAGAATATATTTTACACTTTAACTCAACTTAAAGTAACATATCAAGTTTTACAACTAAATTTTACAATCATGTACTATTTCCTCTTTGCGTTTTTTCTTTTTATCCGTTGTCATGTTGTGGGAGATGAGTAAGAGCAATGTGTCACATACTCATTCTGTGCAGAAGGCTAGCCAAGTGCGGAGGAAAAATATAAGCATTGGAACATACAATGGACTTGGCCAGTCTATCGGCTTTGCACGGACTCTAACAACGTCCAGACATTGGGAAGAGGGTCTCAGAGCCTCAGTTAGGTATAGCCGGCAGTATCTGTGTAAGAATGTCCTCGGGTCCGTGACAAGTGGGACCTGATGCTTTGAACCCACTATGGTCGAATACAACACTCAATTACGAAAAAATGATGTCAATAATTGAAGTTATTTTTGCCAAAAATTTACCTTGCTAATTTGTCTCTTATTATTGAATCCCCCCTCCCCCCCCCCCCCCCCCCCCCTCTTTTTTGTAAGAGAATGACCTTGATAAATAAAAGATTACATAGGCTTTTAAGTTGCCTCGTGACAATAATTTTTTTATTAGGTCACGACGTATCCATGACTTTATATATATGACCACAAAGGTCGAAACTAACAATTACTTAATAAAACTCGTAGACATTATAATTAAGTTAAATTAGAGCATATTGTACACTTTAATTCATGAAGCAACATGCCAGATTTAAAGTTTTATAATTAATATATAATCTACATGCACAAAGTGATAACATTAATAGCAAACAATCGACCGCACAACCCAAAACTGAATTCACACTCTCCCGCAACACCCAATCAAAGATCTTCACCACAACAAATTTGCATCATCCCAATATCTCTTACCAAAATCGAATCAAATTACCTCAAAATCGAGAAGCAGTCATAGCGGACACCACTCAAAACTAATAGAGGCCCTAAGCCCACCCCACCCCACTCCACTGATTATCACGAAAGACCTTAACAGTCACACCCCTTCTCCCTTCCAGGGCCGGAGACCCCCCTTCTTCCCGCCTTCCTCCCCCCAACCCCCTGTCCCCCTACCCCCCCTCTCACCCAAGACACCACAGGTACCCCCAAAATAAAGCTTAAAAAAGGGGTAGGAGTAGGATCCTACTGAAATCTCAGATTTTAACCAAGCAGTGCCCAATACCGTCTCAAACCCATTTTCAACCCACACCCAATTTCAACCACTACACATAAGTAACAACAAGAAGTGAATATGCAGAATATGATGAAAACCTTCGAGTATTCCAGTCAATGCCCGTAGAATTTCGACCACCACCAGCGAAAACTCTGGTCGCCGCCGGTGGGAATTTCGGTCATATCTATCGAGGAGTTGAAGAGATGTAGATCTAACCGATCAGGCTAAATCGGACGAGAATGGAGCCTTTCCAGTGAGAATTCTATCTCCGATCGGTTCGGGGGAAACGAGTGACAGCTTTTCTGCTGATACGCCATCTCCGATCAATTCTGAGGAGAGGCGCCTGTCATTGCGCCGTCATCGTCATCCAGTTAGTTGTGCAACCAGCCACACCCAGATCGACCCGCTCACGATACCACCACACAAACTTCATTATAAGACTATACTAGGCTGTCACTAGAGTGGCCACTGCCCCACGCGCGCGGAAGCACAGTGGGGCGGCCGCGGTGGCCTTCCCGTGGTGAGTTTTTAGAGAGAGAGACAGTTATTAGCCAGTTAAACACACACACACACACACAAACACATTTTTTAACCCCTTACATAGCCAAGATTACTTAGGTGCCAATTTGTCACAAAATCCTCGAATTTATGCACACCGACATATACACACATCCAACCGAAACAAACACGTGAAGTGCACCTTGAAAAAAATTTGGTCCTAGCTCTTCTTTTTCGCAGTGATCTCCGGATATGCATGCAAAGATACTTAAAACCTAAAGAGCACATCTATACTACACATAGAAATACTTTGACGTGGTTAAATGATACATCTTTTTTTTTTTTTTTCTCATCCCTAAAATGACCTTTTTAAACTGAAGCTTTCATGAAAGATTAGTAGTGATTAGGGTTATTTTAAAACTCCCTGAATATAGTATTAGTGAAAAAATAAAATTTTTTTGACTTCTCATACGATATCAATCTTCTTTCTTTAAAATACCCTAATTGGAATATACGCTTTCTTAAAGTTAAGGTTTATTTTGACTTTTACTAAAAAAAAGAGAATGAAATTATATGAAAACCCTATGAACTCTTGCCAAAACTTACATCCACTCTCGTTTGAGCTAAACTACCCTAGAACTACTACATTTTATCCGGTAGATTTGATTAGATAAAATAACTTGCTGATAACAAAGCTTTCGATCTGTGGCTTTTTTAGCAGAAATGTGATATTTTACCTAAATTAGGGTGGATATTTTGTCAAAAACTCAATCTGTTTTATTTTTATATTTTATATTAGTATGTAAATTCGTATGGTATATATTTGAATTATTGTGTATGTATATAAATTTCGATACAGTTACAGCTGAAGCTATGGTAAAACTAAAGTTTAATTCTAAGTTTTAAATATGAAATAAATTTGTGTCAGGAAACTATCGTATAACTGGAGTTTCTTGAATTTTTCAAATGCATGTGTAATCATGACTCTTGAGAGCTCCTATCACATCATTCTGATTGTAATTATAATTGAGTTCGTGGCAGATAAATACTTCTAAATTTGAATAGGAGTTATTAGAATATCCTTATTTGCATGATAACATATTCTTCGTACGGTTATTGCCTTTATATGTTCCATTGTACCCTAAAGTACCATATATTTGGATAATTATATGTTATTCATATGGTTATTATCTTTGTACATTCTACTCTTATGGCTGATAGGAGTAGGTGAAACCAATTGATGACGACTCCAATTTATTTGAACACAAATGATTAATGAATTAGATATGTAAGGGGTTAAATGACTAAATTTTTTTTTTCTAAATACCTATTTTACATTAAAAAAGTTTCTAGATATTGAAGGTGCTTATCACTTTTATCGCTTTTAAAAAGGTGAGACTAAATTACAAAATTTTTAGCTAACATTAGATATTTTAATGCATCTTTTAATGACAAAAGAGTATAACTATAACCAAAACGGGTAGGATCAAGCCGAGCCATGAAATGATCAAAAAATGTTGAATGGCTAGACATTTTTTTCATCAAAATATCTTTTAAAATTAAGTATTTTACAAAAATTAAGGCTATTTTTTATTTCTAAAAGGTGAGGCTAAGCTACAATAAATTTATACATTTTATTTCTGAAGAGGTTAAGAAATTACTAATGCTTCTTTTACTGATAAAAGGGTCTGAATATAACTAAAACGGCTTCTTTTACTGATAAAAGGGTTTGAATATAACTAAAACGGGTATAGATCCCTAGTCCCACCATATGAAAATGATTCCAAAGGATTGAATGGTTAAATGCGTTTTTCCTTGAAAATACCCTCTTTAAATTTATAAGTTCTTCGAAACTTAAGGGAATTTATTACTTTTTTATGGGTGAGGAAAAATTAAAATATTTTTGGGTAGGTTTTAACGATTTGTGGCTGAAGAGATTAAAAGTTCAATTATGCATCTTTTAATGGCACAAGAGTATGAATTTAAACAAAAAGGGTGTTGATTTAGCTCGATCATATAAATATGATTGCAAATCTTTGCTCAGCTGTCAAGAAAACTTCATCAAACTAAAACTTAAAACTTGCCAATTTAAAAATCAATAAAAAGAATACCTTAACACCATTCATCTCGTGGTATACATTTGAGAAGGACACACATACAAAAACATATACATCGGCTCTTAAGTGAGTAGGTGCAGTATTATCTTATAAATATATACTGAAAATAAAAGCCTTCTGGGGAATATATGCTAAATTACATGCGTAAGGAAATTAATAGCCTAATTTGTACTACTAAAATTAACAAGGCCATGCTATGTAAAAACAAAGAGAACTTTAGAGTACATTATCAAGAGAGCTTTATAGTACACTATAGGTTGTTTAACAGAAAAACAGGAAAATGAAGTTACAATAAGATTAAATGTAACTTTAGATAAATTGTACTTAAAATTTGGAACTTAACCTAGAGACTTCTTTTTCAAAAAAGAGATACATTGAATTGTAATGAGGTTAGATCATTACCAAAAGAAAATAAAATGAAAAGACAATTTTGACCCCCAACGATCATTATTACAAGAAATGACCATCACTCTACTTAAAGAAATAAGATGAATAACGAGTGATACTAAAATTCCTAAAGGATGATATTATGAACTTTGATGGAGATGCTTGTAAGAAAAAGGGCTAAAACTTTACTAGGGAAAGAAATAAAATTCAGAAAAATTCTTGAAAGTTATATATTGCTACTAAATTTGATACCGAAGCAATTGAGTTTTCATATGTGCTTTGCTAGGTTTATCGAATTCATTCAATTCTTGATTTTGAAGATGCAACATTTTAATTAGGATTCTCTATAGAAAGCAATATCTCTACTTACCTTTTACTTTATCTTCTCCATCAAAGTTAATAACAATTGACTAGCCAGAAACTTAGGGTGCTTTTGAAATCATTTATGTTTTCAACTTTTAATTTTTAAAATAATATAAACTAAACCAACTTAAGCCGGTAACTTGGTTCTCTACAAGTTGTTTATGCGTAAAAATCTGATGAAACTGTTATGTCCACGTGGTTTAAAGAAAGAAAAACAACAATGTACGGAAAAAAGAAAAAGACAAAAAAAGATAGAAACTTGTGACAAAATTATTTATTTAGCTTATTGTAAAAAAAAATAATAACATAACAAAGTACCTCAGAAAGTAAGGTGGTTTTGATAGAAGTTTTATTTTCAGTTTTGTAAGTCGAAGAAAAAATTGGCGTCCGGTAGACAATTTTACTTTTTTTTTTTCCGATGCTTTTTAAGCTAGTTGTCAATTTGGACTTGTTTTTGGAAACACCGTTTTAGAGTTTTCAATTTTCAGGTTTAGTTTTTGTTAGAGATCCAACCTTCGAGAGTTTTACTAGAAGCAATTCCGAACCGAGATTTTCAGAAAACTCACTTCTCATTTAATCACTCCCACCAGCTACCCTTAATCTCCAACCACCACCACATGCCAACTTGATGTCGTCAGTGCATTGCCACCACCCCACCCTACCGCCATCACCACTCACATATCTAACTCACTGTCACCACCATATAGCTATCGACAACCCTGACCTCAACCCACCGCCTTCATCCCACTATCATCGTCACCCCACCACGGTTGCCATCCACATCCTTACCCCATCGTCATCAACGCACCCACAGATCTGCACCACCGTTGCAAATCTACAACACTGCTGCAGAATCTACTCCACAGACCGCCACCACCCATCAACACTATTGGCATCACCACCAAAATAATTGTCACTCCAACAACCATGACCAAGCCCCCCACCATCCAACGGACGAACTCCACCAGTTGGCTAATGTGATACTGATGTGGGAATCCGTTAAACGATAGTCTCTATCGTTAAACAGTTTGGTGGTGGCAGAACTTAATGTTTGATATAATCCAGTGATGAAGGCAGTGAAAGATGGTGTTGAAGTTGATGTTGGCTTTTGGGTGATTGTTGCAGGAATTGTTTTGGGCTAATTACACCCATGTCCCTGAGGTTTGGGGGTAATTACACGCGAGGACACAAAGTTTCAAAATGTAACACTTATGTCCATTGATAAACGGAATACAAAAATACTTAACGATTTTAACAAAAAGACTTGATTGCCCCTGACTTTAAAATTAATTACCCACTTAATTTACTGTTTAATCTTCCTCTCCCCACACCCAGCACCCACCCCCCACGCCCCCACCCCACCCCCCCGCGCCCCCACCCCACCCCCACGTGTCTGCCTCTTCCTCTCCCCACACCCAGCACCCACACCCCCCCCACGCCGTCTGCCTTCCCATTCCCCGTCAGCGCAGTAGCAGGCGCTCCGGCGAGGCACCGGCCCCGCAAGATCGCGGTCGCACTCCCAATCTGCCTGTCGCCATACCGGTCGCCACCATCACCGCCGCGACCTACCTCCCTACCCCGCGCCGTCCAAGAACGCAAGCATCATCGAGCTACGTCGCGACACCGGCCTCCTCCGTCGAGATGCGCGCCACCGTGACCACCAGCAAGGCAGCGCCATCACCACCACGATGGGCTTGCACCATCGCGCCCACCGGTGCGATCGATGCCTGGTGGTGGGTCTGCTCCGACAGCGACGGTGGGTGGGCCGATCTGTGGAAGCGAGCAGTTATGGTTGTGCTGTCGCCGGCCATGGGTGGGCCGATCGATGGGGATGTACATTGGTGTTTGGTTAGTGGCAATCGCCGGTAAAGAATAGCAGTGGCCGTTGTTGGCCATCTGCCCTCGCCAAAAGTGGTGTAAGGCGTCGAGCAGGAGACTGGTGCCTACGGTGGTGGCCCGTTGTTGGGTCATGGTGGTCTGATCAGTTGAGTTTGTGGCCGGCGGTGGTGGGGAGGGGGGCTGCTGGCGGCGGAGGGAGGCTGCCGGCGGTGACTTCAGATTTAGGGTTTAAATTGTGGAGAGAGAAAATTATACTTTTTTGTGACGATATACTGTACAGGGGTAGTATTGCCATTTTCAAAATACGTAATGACGAAAATTATACTTTTTGGACGGAATACTGACGGTTGGATAAAAGTGTTACTTTTTTTAATGTTTTTGGTCATGTATGTTACATTTTGAAACTTTGTGTCCTCGCGTGTAATTACCCCCAAACCTCAGGGACATGGGTGTAATTAGCCCAATTGTTTTTGGTGGTGGTGTTGACTGTTGTTGGTGCTTCGGAGGTGGCTAGAGGGGTTCTATTGGAGAAAAAAAGCCATTTTTAGAAGGAAAAAAGGTGGAGAAAATAATGAAGTAGAAAACTCACAAATAAAAAACTGGCTTATACCAAACTCAATACTTAATAAGCTCAAATTTAGACCATGATATAAAGTTTTACAAGCGCAACAACTTAATCAAGTACAGAATCTTACGGGCATAGTAGCAAACATCTAACATCAGTAAAGAAAAATGCTTATATATCCAAAATCTATCAAAGCTTATATATCAAAAAGAAGCAACTCTTGTACAAATGTCTACAATGTTAATATGATTTTTCAAAACCTATTAGCAAGTCCCACTAGTGCGGTAATAGCAATACCTATAAACTTATCAAAAAAATTGTTGCAATAGCTAGAATTAGCTCAAAACCTAGAATCTTTACATTGTTCACATATCTACAACTTATTTGCAAGTTTGATTAGCTTAGTAATAGCAATGCCAATAAACCTATTAAAACATGTATTACAATACTACGAGCTTAGCTTAAATTTGAAATGATTGATTGTACATATTACTTATAATCAAAATCTTTCTTTTTGCCATAGTTATTATGTATTCATTAACCATTTAATCTACACCTAACATACCCATGAATTTAATCAGTTTTGAGCACATTGGATCAGATTTAATCCATTCACTTTTTTTGCCAAATAGTTCAAATCTAATTTAATCTGGATTTAATCAGGCTTGACCAGTTTAGAATCAATCTCAAACACCCTCTAATACTGTCTCTGTCTTAGCATTGTATTTAGAAAAGGTCTTGCCTTGCGTAAATTATACCTGGCATACTAATTAGAAAACCAACATGAATCTACAAGAACTACTGTGTGTAGAATACCGATATTTGAAAATGATTCTAAAAGAACCTATTTCACCAAGTATTGCTGAGAGTGAGAATGTAATATCCCGATATTTTTAACGGTTTGATTTAAAAATTTTAGCGGCAAATTTTTATTGTCGATATTTTATTTAAAAACTTTTAGCGGCAATTTATTTTCTTAGTATCGATATACATTTTTTTTAGCGACGATATTTTTATGCTTAAGGTCGACGTGTATTTTAGTGGCGAACTATCTATGTTAGCATCAATATACTTTTAATGACAATAAAAAAATTCCTTTAATAGCGGTGAACTTAATAGCGACGATTTGTGACATGAGATAGCGTAACACATAAACTATTTTATATAATTATTATTGGACCATTTCGTGATAATAATCGGATAAGAAGGTTTAGCGACAAATGAATTAATAGGGTTTCTTTTTTCTAACTAGGTTTTTTATTTTTACCTATATATATACACATCATTCTTTGGGCAGCCGTTCAAGGGCTCCCATTCTAGCCGTCACGTTCACTAACGAGAGAGAGTGAGAGAGAGAGATCTTCAGAGAAGGGATTGAAGAGGTTTCCTTCCGTCGAATTTCCGGTATGGTTTTCCATATACTTTTCTCTAATGTTTAATAAAAATTGAGTTTAAGGGGAGAAGCTTGAGTTTAGGACTGCCGTGGTTTACAATTTCTCAACGTATCTTGAAGGTGGAGAAATGGGTATAAGGGCTGCCATGGCCGTGCGTAAGGTGCGCGGTAGTTGCTCATTTGTGGCTGTGATACATAGACATATACGTATAGATCTGTGTATGTAAGTTAAAACTTCGGCACTAATTATGTAACTCACAATTTCTCTTAGTTTTCATATTTGTCGAACAGCAATATAAAGAAACAAAATTTCTTGAATGCAAATTCAAAATCCTAGTTGACATCATTTTAGCATTTATGCTTTTATGGTAGATAAAGTTCCATTAGGCTGTAGTATCTTCTGTATATTTATTGTGCCAAACAGAAGTTATAGAGTTGTTTCAGAGACAAAGGATTGAGAGTAAGAAGAGCTAGAAAGAGGATGCAAGTAGCAGGAGCACCCATTGGTGTTACACTTGCAGACAACTAGTTACTTTGCCCCAACTGTCGTGGAGAGTTCATTCAAGAGCTTGATGATACATTTAAACAGCAATGTTGAGGATCACTACCACAGGCCTGTATATGTAGAGGCTGTCTCAGATTTTCTGAGACAGCAAATGGCACACAGGAACAACAGTTCTTACAATAGAGAGATAGAGAGAGGATGAACTGAAATTCAGTGTGCTTTAGTGTGTGTATATGTGGTGTGGTTTGGGATGTAGTGTCGTTGGGTGCTCAGGTGGGATGAAAATATGTGTAACGTGGAGGCAAGCTATGTAGTTTGGTGTGTGAATATGTGTGTAAGTGTTGTGTGAGTATATGTATATATTGGGTTATGAAGTGTGCATGTGTGAGGGTGTTAAAAAGAGGGCGGGGGGGGGGGGGGGGGGAGCAAGACCCACTGCCTCACGGCAGTGGGCATGGAAGATGGGGGTGCTACAGTAACATAGAGTATGTATGTATGAGTGTGCAATGGGTTTGGTTATAATTGTAATTATAATTTGTGTTTACATATACGTGTGTGAGCATGTAAGAAAGGAGAAGAAGGAAGAAGGGTGTAACGTGGGTTTGTGTGTGTGATATGTGTTTGGGATGAGTGTATATAACAGGAAGTAAGAGAGAGTTGCAGCTAGGAAGGAAAGACGTACGATTGTAAAATAGTGGGTCGGGTAAGCGTTAAGTGAGATACATGCATAGAATAATGTACAGTGAATATTAATGCGTAAAATTTTATGTTATGATACTTTAGACTAAGTTAGAATATCTGAAAATTTTTTATAATTTTCTGAGATTGTATGAAGTTTTAATATTTTCTGTAAGCTTAGAATTATAAAATTCTTTTGGAGCCTTTGACCCATGAAAATATTTTGGAAAAATTAAGATAATGTTTTTTATGGTATAAATAAGTGTCAGTTTAAGTTCGATATTTTTTAGAATTGATTTGCTATAATTTTCCTATCGCATTGATTTTAGCAAAACGAAAAATTTATATATAGTTTTAATTCCTTTTAAATTCTAATTCTAATTTTTATACATATATTAATGATTTTATAAAAATTATGAGACTTTATTTCCAGCTAAAAGCTATTATGGAAATTTATGGGTTTTTGGTGTATTTAAAGAAATTATTTTTTATTCAAAAATAATAAAAAAATTACATTTTTATTCCATATCATGTATTAAGTTATAAATAATGTTTCATGAATGATAAGAATATTTTTGGAATATTTCTGAGTCTCGGGGAGTGTGACGAGTTTCGGGATAGGTTGCCGTGTGGGAAACCGCTCTGAATTTCATCATTTTCGGGTAGAGAAATGGGTACGCTGTGGATAGTTATATTAAGATTATAATATATTAGTATGAATAGTATTCTGATAAATGACTTTGCCAACCTAGGTTAACTTCGAGGATTTGATTGAGAGCGTTTTTAGCTTTAGCGATTGGATAGAGGTAAGGGATTTCTTCCGAACCAAACTCCCATAATTGTTTCATTTGTTCTTCTAATTTGTTATTGTTATTCGTTTGGATTCTAAAATTTTGATAAAGTCGCATTGCTTGCCTGAAAAACCATTCATTGAGCCTTAAGATGTTTATTGAAATTCTTATCGGTGCTCATTAATTATTGTTCATCAAGCACTGAATAACATGTTACATTTATCGATTTGTTGTTATTCTGCATATTGACATGAGATTCTGCATTGGTGTGTTTTGGTAGAGTTGGTGGGTATTGGAGGATTTGGTGTGGGCTAGTATCTTGATGGACTAGCCAGTGTATTGGTGTGGGCTAGTACCTTATTGAACTAGCTGATCGAATTATATTGACAACTGATCGAATTAGTTATGATTCTTTGAAACTCTTGAAAAATTTTCATTGAATTGTATCTGTGAATTATTTCATAATTTATTCGTTTGAGCGACCTTACTGAGCTCTCGAAAGCTTACTCCCTTTGACTTCCTTTTTGCAGGTGATAAGCAGTGTTAAGTTGCCCGAATAAGGATTAGAGCCAAGCGAGCCGAAGTATTTAAATTTAAGTTTAGTATTGATCGTTAAGACCCTTGCGTGGGTGAAACGTTATTATTTAAATTTTCTTAGCCTTAGATTTGATATTTCAATTATGACAGTTGATTGACGGATAGTTGCTCTGACAGTTTGTTGCATTATTTATTGAGGTAGAGGACACTATTGTTTTAGTTTTATCGATCGGTTGAGTATTGTCTTAGTGAATTGATCGATTGAGTGTCTAACATTTTGGTAAATTCCAGGATGTTACAGAGAAAGGTCGGAGAGGCCAATGTTAGGAACTCAAAACGTGGTGTGCTTATGTGTCAATGTTAAAATAACGTTTTACGGTCCAAATTTTTTAAACCAATGTTGTTATTAGTAATTGTTCCCAACCTATTCTGGTCGCACCTAACGGACCACTAGGGGTCCCATTTCACCCGAACATGTCGACATTGTCAACAGTCATTTTTCTAACGCATTGAACTGGTCAAAGTGCGCGTGCCCAAGTCACATGTGTTTCTCGCTTCGTGCGCGACTTAGTCACAAATTATTTCACATTGACGTCACTCAAGGTAGCACGATCGTCGCATTGCGACCACGCAAGCACCTTTTCATCAAAAACATCGACCGACGGTGCAACCGGAGCAATGGGGTTAAGGGGCAAAGGCCTTGGCCAAACCTATTAGGTCGGCCTTGGCCTCCCCCAAGGCCATGGGGTCGGCCTTGGCCTCCCATGGGGGGTTGGCTTTGGCCTTCCCCCCCCCCCCCCCGGTTCTTCACTTTTCGTGCAAAGTCCTTTTTGCACTTTTTTCACTTCGTACGCTTCGTATGTGACTTTGGCACATTGTTCGTCATGTGGGTACGATTCACATCGACACGCTCGTCGTAACGCAACTTCCGAATTCATCATTGCCCATCAAAACACCTACTGTCGGCGTGCCCGAAGTTCACCAAGAAGGGGGAGTGGCCTTGGCCTCCCTTCTTAGGAGTTGGCCATTGGCCTTGGCCACCCCCTAGGTTTGGCCTCGGCCTCCCTAGGGGTGGTGGCCTTGGCTTTCCCCCAATTTTTGGCCTATGGCCTCCCCTCCCACGTGCACTTGTTTTCTCGAATCTTTACACCTCCGTGATGTTTACGGATGTTCGTACATCAATCTTGGGACGTACGTCATGCATCAACCTCGCGACGTCCGTCATGCATCAACCTCGGGACGTCCGTCGTGCATCAACCTCGCGACGTCCGTCGTGTCCATCGTCCAGCAACCTCACGACGTCTGTCGTGCATTAACCTCGTGACGTCCGTCGTCCGTGACTGCATACCACTCCCGCGATGCCCATCACCCAAAGTCACGCACTACCACCGAATGACCCGTCGCCGACGACTGCATACCATCACTACCGACTTTGTCATTACTACATGTTGCATTCATCATCTTGTTATGACAGGTACACTCAGCTCACATCCCATCTTCGGGACACCCGACGTGTGCCCGTGCGCCGTCTCCATGACGTTCGTCTCTGCGCCCGTGCGTCATTCTCATGATATGTGCCCCGACACCAAGTATGGCTTCACGACATTCGTCGCCGCACCACTTTCATAACACGTGCCCCGACACCAAGTATTGCTCAGCGACGTTCGTCGCCGCGCCCATGCACCATTCTCATGACATGTGCCCAGGCACCAAGTATTGCTCCGCGACGTTCGTCGCCGCGCCCATGCACCACTTCCATGACATGTACCCTAACACCAAGTATTGTCTTCGTGACGTTCGTCGCCACACCCATGCGCCATTCTCATGACATGTGCCCCGGCACCAAGTATTGTTCCGCGATGTTCGTTGCTGCGCCCGTGTGCCATTCTCATGATACGTGCCCCCGGCACCAAGTGTTGTCTCCGCGACGTTCGTCGCTGCACCCGTGCGCCATTCTCATGATACGTGCCCCCGACACCAAGGGTTGTCTCTGGGACGCTAGTGGCCACGCCCGTGCGCCATCTTTATGACATGTGCCCCCGGCACCATACGCACTCTGTCACGCCCATGCGCCACGCCACTAACACAGACGTGCCCCTGGCACCTTACTCACTCTGCCATGCCCATGCGTCGCGCCGTTGATACAGCCCTGCCCTGAGGCTCTCTATCACAATGTCGTGCCCCCAGGTACCATACACACTTCACCGCGCTTGTGCGCCATCTCCATTATATGTACCCCTGGCACCTTACTCACCTCGCAGAGCCCATGCGCCGCGCCACTAACACAGTCGTGCCCCTTGGCTCTCTGTCACACTACCATGCTCCTTGCATCAGTCCATCCTTTCACCACACCATGCACAACTTGCCTTGGTCGTGGAACATGCTTCAACCCACTCTCCGGAGTGTGCAACATGCTGCGGGGATAGGCGACTCCTCCGGGACACTATCTTCACCAGGGAGCTCTTCAACTCCCCTTTTGCCTGGTGGACGGCTCATCCAGGATGCTACCTCGGCCAGTCGGGTAGACGACTCCTCCGGGATGCTACTTTGACGCGCTCCGAGTGCTCTGGCACAAGGACTCATCATGGGGATATGCAACTCCTCCAGGACACTATCTTTGCTAGGGAGCTCTTTAACTCCCCTTCTGCTAGGTAGACAGCTCCTCCAGGATGCTACCTCGGCCAGTCAGGTAGACGGCTCCTCCGGGATGCTACCTTGACGCGCTCTGAGTGCTCCGGCACAAGGACTCACCACGGGGATAGGCGACTCCTCCGGGACACTATCTCAGCCAGGGAGCTCTTCAACTCCCCTTCTGCTAGGTAGACGGCTCGTCCGCGATGCTACCTCAGCCGGCCAGGTAGACGGCTCCTCCGAGATGCTACTTCGGCCTACGAAATAGGCGACTCCTCAGGGACACTATCTCCGTCAGGGAGCTCTTCAACTCCCATTTCGCCAGGTAAACGGATCCTCTGGGATGCTACCTAGCCCAACGGGTGGACGGCTCCTCCAGGATGCTACCTTGACGTGCTCTGAGTGCTCCGGCACAAGGACTTACCTGCGGGATAGGCGACTCCTCCGGGACACTATCTTAGCCAGAGTGTCTTTGTGACTGGCCTACGTACTCCGGCAGTGGGGGCTTGCGTTGGCACCCCTATGGACTATGACCCTCGGGTCACTCCGAGACGAGAGCAGGTTTTCGGAGGGCATTGCACCTAGTCTGCCTGGCAGTTGGGCGTCGGGTCTTCCCCACCACTGCCAGGCCTTGGGACTCTGCAAGGGCTTGGATTGGAGGCTAGATCAAGGGGGTTCTCTGGCCACACTGAAGCTGTGGGAGCCAGTCTTTCCAGACAGACAGAGCGACGCTGTGCGGGGCAGGCCGGGTGAATATGCGATTTGATAGTCCATGGAGCACTGGCAGCTGTGGACCCCTCAGTGACGTGTCATTCCCTTGGAGTGCCACGTGTCGCGTGATGACATCATCATCTCAACCTCTATAAATAGAGGTCTTGAGAATTCATTTGGGAGGTTGGACAGAATTCTCTTGCTTTTACTTTCTCACTCTAGAATCTTGGAGAGAGAAACATATAGGACCCTAACTCTGGACCTAAGCATCGGACTGTGACTGTCGTCGTGTATTCACTTTGCACCATTACCCTCGTAGCACTGCCACCCTCAGGCTCGGTCTGGGAAGCCCATGGTCTCTGCCCTTATTCTACCCTTGCTGTGTCGTACATCAACATACTTGGTATCTGACTCGGACTGCATTTCTTGTGGCACTTCCATGTTGACTGCGAACCCACTTTCCTTGGCATTAGTAATTATGCAAGTCCAGCTTTAATAAAATTTAACATTTTAGATATCAATTTCATAGCTCAGAGCTAGATAGCTTCCTTGGTGTGGTGGAAGGGTTTTTAAGCAAGCATGTATGGTGTCTATGCTTGCATTGTTTGCTTTATTGTATACTGTTTGCTACATTGAATAACCACCTATTAGGTTTTGTAACACCCCGTATTTTGACACTGCCTATCCGGTTAATTTATTTTTAAGCTACGACTTTTCTACTCAAGATTTAACATCGATTTGCATGAGTGAAAATCATCAACAACTTTTAGGGACAAAATTTTTAGAAATCATAAGTTATAATTTAAAGATGAAAATTATAAGTGATATTGATTGATGTACTTAGTGATAATTAACGTAGACAATATTTTTTGAAATTTTTTAGTGATGATTTTTTTTACTTAGCATTTAACAACTTTTAGCGACGATTAGTGAAGCGGGGTTATGTAACAACCTGTTAAATCTTCCTAACACATAAAATTATCATAAATAATTACTTTGGGGCCTTTTCATAATAATAAAAAAGTTTTGAGTACATTTTTGAATAACTATCGCAAATTGAGAGGGGGAGGGGGGTCGGGATGGTAATTTTCCAACCTAGGGTTTGTTTATATATATATATATATATATATATATATATATATATATATATATGTAACTACTATAGATCAACTGATCCCTAATTCTTTTCCCCATATTTTTCAAGAAAACGGTTGAGAGGGATAGAGTGAAATAAAGGCAGTAAGAGGGAAGAAAACTCAATTATTCCGGTGAGATTTCCTGTAAGATTCTAGCCATTCTCTCCCTTATATTACTCACTGATTTATGGGATTTTAAGGGGGGGGGGGGGGGGCTATGAAGCGATTGTAATTCAAGCAGATCACAGCCATGGTGGATGTGGCTGTATGCTCATAGTCGTGTGTGTTTAGGGGCTTGGGGAGGAAGCCATGTGTTTAGTGTTGGTTGTGGGGTGATGGTTGCCGTGAAGCTTTGCGGTAGTGGCCATGGCTGCCGCAAGGACAACTGTGGGTGAATGGAAGGGTGGCTATGTAACATCCCGAAAATCTAGAACGTTAGTCACTCGCTCGATCTTCACTCTAAGACAATGATAACCTCATAACCAAATGGACAATCATCATCAGAGCAGCTAAACCTTTAATAAAATCAATAATCTTACTATCAGTAAACAGTCTTAAATGATACATTTTTAAATAATAATAATAATAATAATAATAATCACCCATGCTGGGGTTCTACTGAGCAATACTAAGAAAACTTAATATCTCTCTTTCACTCTGCTCTAATCCATACTCACAAAACTTAATGCTGGTTATCACCTGCGGAAGGAACTCAAACGAGAGCGAGCTTTCAAGAGCCCAGTAAGGTCGATCAAAGATTAAAAACAAGGATTAAATACACGTTAGTACCCTGAAAGTACTCTAAAGTCTCACCTGAGAGTCCAAAAGTTTATTTTTTTTACACAAAGGTTTATAATTTCAATTTCACATTAAATATGGACTTCCGTCCAAATTTTTAACATTCGAGGCAAAATCGTTGGGGGCAATTTTGTCAAACCAATTTTTTTTTTCCAAACTCTCGTTTATTTTTATGTATTCTTAAAAAGTATTCCACATATGTGTGAGGGGAAGAAGGGGATGGGGGGAAGGAAAAACAGACGTGTCGATCACCAGCGATGGGTGTGCTGATCATGGTGGATGTTGATCGGTCATTGGAGAAGGTGCCATTGTAGTGGCAAATCTGGGGTCTGGCTTGAACGGCTCTCTTCCTTTTTATTTTTCTGTGACGGTAAGCTGTAGGGGGCAACGGCGCGATGGTGGCGTGGTGGTGTGGATCGGTGGACAGCGGGGTGCGCCGAAGGTGGTTGATGCTGATCGTGGCAGTGGTGAGGGCCTTCGTGGAGGTCGGCAACAGATCTATGCCGGTGGTGGAGATCCGGCCGTTTGGTGGTTATGCCGGTTGTTGATTCGTCCACGACACCCGCCTTCTTAGTAGTCTCTCGCAGAAAGAATCTATAGTTCTATATTCTTCCTCCTGTAATTTTAAAGAACAAAGATATGGTAGCTTCTTTGGGTGTTCTGCTAAAAAACCAGAAATCGGTACTCCCAATCATGCTATTTTACTCATTATTCTTCTCACACTAATTTTCGGTATGCCAATTGTTTGTGGAAATGCCGAGCTGAGAGCTCTAATGGAAATAAAGTCCTATCTTGGACCCTGAAAACAAGTACCTCACATCACTTGCAGTGGCTCATTTGAGGCCGTGGCATGCAATATGCACAATAAGGTGGGGAACATCTCATTGCAAGGCAAAGGACTTATCGGCAGAATATCGCCGGCGGTGGCCAGACTGAAGTACTTAGCTTCTTCAAGAAGTGAAAAATTGAAAAAGAGAAGAGATAAAGATTAAACCTAATTTGACAATTTTGCCCCTAATGGCTTTGCCTAGAAAGTTAGGAATTCGGACAGAAGTCCTTACTTATTGCGAAATTAAAATTACAGATCCTTGTGGGTAAAAAAAATAAACTTTTGGACTCTTAGGTGAGATTTCGGGATACTTTCAGGGTTCTAACATGTATTTAACCCTAAAAACAACAAAACGATTCGAATGATTTTTCATATAAAATTAAATGAATTTAAAAAAAAAGAATTTTCAATAAATCCATATCATTTTGATATAGACATTAATCCCTCAATCGATAGTTATTTTAAAACATTTTCAAGTACAATATAACAAATACAAGTAACATTGAATATGAGCAGTACACAATAGCAAAGCCACCCTGGCAGTGCCCGATATACTTTACATATGTATATGTACACTAACTAATTCATTGATGTACTACTTTAACCCAATTAATAGACCATCTTTATAATACCAACAATACGCACCATCCTTATAACTCTCCATATTTACTAACTTATGTCAACATTTAGAAGAAATAAATAAAATTCAAAATATTTTACAATGATCGAATCAATTAAATATATGAGTATTAACAAAATTTTAAGCGATCACTTTAAGGCTCAAAATAGAGCTTCTTGGGCAATTCAAAAACATTTTCCTAACAAATTAACAAAAATCAGAGTTTAATGAAATTCGATAACAATTTAGAATAAAAACATATAGGATCAATTTAATAAGAAAAAGGGCTTCGAATGGAATCCTTTACACTTTAATAAAAATTATAACATCAGAGTTTAATAGAATTCCTAAGGCTTTTATAATAAAACATTTGAAATCAGAGCGATGAACTAGGGTTCGGATGGACTTTCTTACCTCGATCTAAGCTAAACGATGCTACACAACATCAATCCAAATCCTTTGAATTCACCTAGATTGGCACTTTATTTATTAGAAAGAAATCTGAACTATTACACTATAAACCTAATATCAATTACCCATAACATACTCAATCCCCAACCCGGAATGACGCAACCTAAAGCGGGTCCTGCACACAACCAACCTAACTAAAAATCATGTACACTCCTTAATGCATAACGATACCCTAAATTCATAATAAATTGTAGTAAAATACCTTTATAGCTTAAAACATTATAAAAAGTCAAAAATATGAATTTTCTAAATTTTGGAATAGTTTAAGTTAAAATAATTGCTTTATACGCAATAAAAACCTATAGATAGCCATAATTTATTCTAGATGAAAATAAAGTCCCATAATTTTTGTAACATTTGCAAAATATGTAAAAAAATTATAGAAATTAAAATAAGAATTTAAAAGGTATTAAAACTATTTTTAATTTTTAAATTCTTCATTTTGCTAAATACAATGCGATACAGAAACGATAATAAATCAACTCTAAAAATTATCAAACTTAAACTGAGACTTACTTATGCTATAAAAACATTACTCTAATTTTTCTAGAACTTTTTCATGAGTTTTAAAGGCTCCAAAATATTTTACAAATATGAATTTATAAAAAAACATTTAAAATACACACAATTTTAAAAGTTATGAAATAACGTATTATACTTTAAAGTTTGACATGCTAACAATAACTGTACGCTAGCCAATGCACATGCCAAACTTAACGTCAACCCATAATACACCTGGCAAGCACAGGGTACCACCAGCTGCATTACCTCACATAACCCCACTTCTTCTTCTCCCCCTTGTTCTCTGCACTCAAGACCCTTTATTATCTACACCAATAAACCCCTCAACACCCACACCTACACAAAAAAAACACACAACACAAACACACATTCCTGCACCCAAACACACATATGGGGCTGTTTTGGCAGCCCCTCCTTCGCTTGCCACACGCCACGCACACACACACATAGTTGCACACACACACACACACACACACACACACACACACACACTCACGCACACAACACAAACACACACACACACACACACACACCTTCATTGCACATGCACCCCGACATCATCACACCTGCTGATATCACTCATATATACACACAAACACACTCATTCAAGCATACAAACACCCACCTTCTACACACCTTACACTCACACACAAAACACATACATACAACCCACTATACTACCTTATGGCAGTACTCCCTTCCCTGTCCCCTACACACACTCTCAACATACACACGTACAATCATGTACACAGTGAATGCACATATATAACCATGCATACTAATATAAACACAATCACGCACACATATAAACACATGCACCACAGTGATATACACACGCCCACACATACTAGAACACACAGTACACTCACACCCAAGCACACAAATCCCACACATAACCGAAAACACACAGCAATCACATACACACACACACACACACACACACACACACACACACACACACACACATACCCATGCGTGCACACACACGCGCGCGCACACACACACACACACATAGCTACCTTCTCGGTACCCTCACCACGTATATCGCACACACAAACACACACACACACAGCATACACAAACCCACACATATAGCTGCCCTCTCAGCAACTTCATACACAGAATACACGTGCACAACTGTACACACACACACACATACATTCAAGTACACTAACAGTCTTACCTCCTCTCATACAGCTTCTCACTGATCTTACACTCAACACAGACTCACACAAACCCATACAATGTCACACATATCTAACCCCACTTCACTGCAGCCACCACCCTAATGGCCACCCTTTTGTCCCTTAAACACACCCACAAAGGTACAAAGTCACAGCCACCATGGCTGTGACTAGCTTGAACCCCTTGTTATTCCCAGTATCACAGCTTTTTCCCACGGCCATAAAACCCACTCATTTTGCACAGTCATCACTCCCACAGATCCCCCTAAATTTTGTAAAACATCAAATAAACAAGAGAAAAAAGACTAAAAATCTTACCAAAAAATTTATTTGATCGCTGAAAAATATATATTTTTTTCAAGCGCTCTCTCTCTATCAATTTTTAGAAAAAGGTCGAAAAGAATAGGGCTGACAGTTACTCCTTAAAGGATATATATATATATATATATATATATATATATATATATATATATATATATATATATATATATATATATATATATATATATTAAAACCCTAACTGGAAATTTACTAAAAAATTCCTCAATTTTTGATAGTTATTCAAAAATTACCCAAAACTTTCTATTATTACAAATGGCCCAAAATAGTTATTCGCAATAGATTAATGTACTTAAGAATTTAACGGGTTGTTACATAACCCGCTTCATTAATCATCGCTAAAAGTCGCTATTATAGTATAAATGCTAATGATTAAGTACAAAATTGTTGCTAAAGGTTACCGATAAAATCTTACTCATGGCAATTAATGTTAATTCTTGCGTACAAAAGTCGTCGCTTAAAATCAACTAACTGGCTAGGCAATATCAAGTTTCAGAATGTTACATGCTGCGTATGTGTGGGTTTGGGAAAGAGAGAACTGTCGTGAAGGCAGCCTCGGTGGGTGTGTGTGTGTGTTAGTTTGTGTGTGTGTGCGCGCGTGTGTGTATAGGCAAAAGGAAGGGCTGAAGTTTCAGCCGCGTTTGTTGCGTGAATATTTATGTGTGTGTGTGTGTGTGTGTGTGTGTGCGCCATGAGGGTTTATGTGTGGACAACCATGGCTGCCATGAAAGTTAGGCCGTGACTGAGTGATGTACGCGTGTCATAGTATGTGTATGTGTGAGTCTATGGGTGTTTTATGTGTACATGTGTCTGTGTGTAAGTGTATATGTATGGTATTTGTGTGTAAGCAGTGGGTGTGATAGTATGTGTATGTGTGAGTCTATGGGTGTTTTGTGTGTATATGTGTCTGTGTGTAAGTGTATATGTGTGGTATTTGTGTGTGTAATGGTGTGGGGGTGAGGGTGTGTGAGTGGCTTTGTGAGGTGTGTAGTGTGTAGCGTGCTTGTGTGTGTCTGCTGTGTGTTTCCATATGTGGGTGTGTGTGTGTGTGTGTGTGCAGTTGTGCAGTTGTGCATGTGTGTTGTGTGTAAGGTGTGCATACCGTGTGTGCGATGCAGGTATGGTGTGGTGTGTGTTATTGTGTGCAGTATTGTGTAGATGTGTGTGCGCGTGAAGCTGCCAAGGGCAGCTGTGTGTGTGTACGAGTGATCTGTGCATAAGTGTCTGTTGTGTGGGTGTTATGGTTTGGATACTGTGCGTGTATATGTATAGTTTGGTGATGGTCATAGGTGAGTGGTCTTATGTTGATGTTGAGTCTGTGAGTGTAGAGATGAAGAAAGGGGTGAGGTGGGTTCATGGAAAGAAAAGGGTAGAAGAAGGAGAGAGAGAGAGATATAGAGAGTTTGTGTGTGTGTGTGTGTGGGGGGGGGGGGGGATGTAAAGAGAAAAGAAAAAACAAGGAGGGGATGCCATGAGTGGACCTATGTGTGAGTGTGAGTTTCTAGTCAATGGGCAGAGAATATAAAAGGAGTGAACTGGGTATTGGGTCACAACAGCTGGTGGTACCCTGTGCTTGCACAGGAGTACCACAGGTTCGCGTTAAGTTCAGCGTGTGCGTTATATATTATACAGTAGTTTAACACGTAAAATTATATAGTAGGATACCTTGGGCTACGTTGGAATTTCTGGTAAAATCTTATAATTTTTTGAAATTGTATGTATTTTTAATATTTTCTGTAAACTCAGATTTGTAAAATTCTTTTAGGGTCTTTAAAACTTGAAAAATTCGGGAAAAAAATATAGTAATGCTTTTATGGTATAAAAAGGTTCCAGTTTAAGTTTGATAATTTTTAGAGTTGATTTGTTATCTTTACCGTATCACACTGTATTTGGCAAAACAAAAATTTAAAAATAGTGTTCTAATTAAATTCGAATTTTGATTATATATATATATTTTTTAAAGCTGTTATAAAAATTATGAGACTTTATTTTTGGCTAAAAACAATTGTGGCTATTTATGAATTTTTATTGCATTTAAATAAATTATTTTAATTCAAAAATGTTCAAAAATTCAAGAAATTCATATATCGACTTTTTATAATGTTTCCAGCTACAAAGTTATTTTATTATAAATTTGGCGTATCATTACGCATTAAGAAATGTACAGGATTTTCGTTTAGGTTAGCCGAGTGTGGGACCCGCTTTGGCTTGCCTCACTCTGGGTTGAGGAGTGAGCAGATTGTGGGTAGTTGATATTAGGTTTATAGTGTAAGCTTCTAATAAATAAATTATCAGTCTAGGTTGATTCAGAGGATTTGGATCGAGGTTGTGTAGTATCGTTTAACTTGGATCGAGGTAAGGATTTTCTCTTCGAACCATACTCATCATTCTGAATACATATGTTTTAATCTTAGCTGTTTCTCAAATCCTATTATACTATGGTTTTATAAATTTCTATGAAAATATTTGGATTTTGCCCGTAAAACCCTAACTTGAACCTTAAAGCGATCGTTTGGCATTCTTTGTTCATTCTCATTTATTTTATTGTTTCGATCATAGTAAAACATTTTAAATTGTGTTTATTTCTTTTAATGTTGACATGATTTGATAAATCTGGGGAGTTATAAGGATGGTGCATATTGTTGGCATTATAAGGATGATCTGTTGGTTGGGTTGAACTAGTACCTAAATAGACTAGTTAGTTTACATATGCATATGTAAAGTATATCGAGTACTGTCGGAGTGACTTTGCTATAGTGTACTGCTCATGTTCAATATTATCGGTTTTTGTTTTATTGTACTTGAAATATTTTGAAATGACTATTAATTGAGGGATAGAGTTGATACTTGTCCCTATGTCTATATATATCAAAATGATGTGGTTTCAAAAAAAAAATTCCTTTTAAAAGTTGTTAGTTGACTTAAATGTTAAATCCTCCGAGTCATTTTGTTTTTAATCCTTGATCGACCTTACTGGGCTCTCAAAAGCTCACTCTCGTTTAACTTCCTTTCCGTAGGTGATAACCAGTATAGGTTGTCTGATTATGGATTAGAGCCAATTCAGAGAAATTAAGTTTAGTATTGCTCATTAGAACCCCTGCGTGTGTAAATTATGTTTAACTCACTCTATAGATAGCTTAAGTCTCTTTTTGTTTATTACCAGATATATATTAATAATTTGAGGAATTGTAATGATTAGAAACTCTGATCTAAGTGTTAAAGTTGGCTATTTAAATCGAAGATTGTATGTCTTTAAGTTGTAATTGTTTTAACGCTCAGGGAGTGAAGAAGTTAAAGCTCCGAATTTTCGGTGTGTTACAGGTTTATGAACAGAATCCTTCATGGCCCTGATCAGGTGCATATGGGTGATGGCACAAGTCTGAACATTCAGCATATGTTGGCTCCTCCACGTTAAATTGACACACTACTGATTTTAAATTGAATAACATGCTTCATGTCCCCTCCATTTTTTAAAATCAATCTGTTCGTTAATTTGCTACTAACAATAATGTTTTCTTTGAACTTCATCCTCATCTTGTTCTTGTTAAGGACCACATTTTGGGGACATGGACTCTCTCAGCTTGTGTCATCTCTAGCCACGTTTTTGCAGTCATTGCCTTACCGTTCGCTTGCTGCTCTAGCTAGTGCATGTTTGCTACTCATGCTTTGGCACAGTTGGATCGGTCAACTCTCCGCTCGCGTTGACTCTCAAATAGTGTGTAGGTTTTCCATTCCCGTTGAAAAAAATGAAAGTAGTCTTAGTTGTGAACATTGTTACTATGGCAAAAGTCATCGTTAAATATCATGTCTTTCTCTACACTAACCCTCCTACATACATCCTTAATTTGTATTTTAATACTTTTTTCATCCCAAATTATTTAATTTGATCAATTATGACTTGCACGTTTATTTAAGATATGAGTCATATTTTTTTTCACTGTACTGAAGAAGGAAAAAATGAGGCAGGAGAAAGAAAATGAGTTGGTGGATGATTAAATGAGAATTATAATATAAAAAGTTTGAAAAGGGTAAACATGAAAAAAAATACCTACAGTATCTTTATTTATTTAGAAAGTGATTATTTTTTTGATAGTTCCAAAAAGGAAATATGATTGTTTATTGAGACAGAGGGAGTACCATTCAAGGTGTTCAAACTTTTCGGAAGGTTGAACCTAGTTTCCTTCTCACTCAACCAGTAGGTGTCTAGGTTCATAAGTTTACCTTGGAATTTCAAAGCATTTTAAGCACGTAAATACACAGATCTTGTGAAGCATGCTCTCAGGGTTCAAAAAAGATGTTAGAACTTAGAAGTAATCTATAACCCCTACCCTCTCCAGCACCAAATAAAGAAGCATTTCATTGGGAGGAGTATTAAAGTGTTGTAGGACGCAACATCGATGAAGATGTATGAGCAACCTCAAGATAGCAATGGGCAGCATCGGCGTTAGGTTGTCCCACTGAGACAAACATAGTTGTCACAGTTGAATATGGGGACGCCTCTGTGGAGTAGGGGTAAGATAGAAAGGGAAACATTATAAAATAAACGATGAAAGTGGATTTCTTTTTCCTGATTAGGTTGAGCACGACGGTTGTGTATCGCCTAGTAACACTCACATTAGGGAGTAAAACCCCATCCACATATATACAACCAGAAGCAAGTGAGGCTTGCTTTTGTCTGAATTCTGAAGGGACGGTATCTCTGTACATTACCCTTCTCAAACCCCGCAATGGTTGCAGACTCGTCCATTGTGCTGCCATTAGTTCTCATTAGCATTTGTTGTATACAGTTTGATCTATTGGACAATAATGTTGAAGTGAACATCTATATTAGAAACATAAGACACTTCATTTTCCATTGTTAGTATTTGATATAACTCATATATAACTTCCAATTATTGGGGAATACCCGGCAATCCCAGTCAAACTGGGAGATCGATAATTATCTTATCAGAGATTGTGACGTGATCCTCAAAGATCCTAACGCGATCCTAACACATCTGGCCCATGGCTCAGTCCTACTAGGAGTCTTCTCCTACAGCTATATAAAGGGGTCTAACCCCCAGGTAGGGGACAATTACACAATTCATACTCTTTCAGAGTTACTATTATGTAGCTGCGCTCTGACTTAAGCATCAGAGAGTTCTCCGTCGGGAACCCCACCCGGCGGTCACTCGTTTTCTGTCTTGCAGGTCATCGGTCCAGGCTCGTGTTCCGCCAACGTATGCGGAGCAAATTTAGCAGCAACAGTATTATATGAATGGTTATGGAAAAAGGAGACTACTTGGCTGTTATAATAGGAGTAGTGCACAATGAATAGCGAATTTACTATTTTGGTTCCCAACAGTGGCAGAGTCAGAAACTTAGTTCAAGGTGGACATTTAATAGCAAAAATATTTTTGTTTAAAATACCTTTGTCAATGACTTATACCTAATAAACTGATGAACGTGGACCAAAGGGGCAAAAAACAAGAACTCCAATTCGGTAATTCGAGCTTTGCAATTCGTCAAGTGGACAGTATATTTACTTGTTCATGAAAGCTACAAATTCTCAAGCCCCAATTGCCAAATTAAGTACTAAATTCTCCCAAATGCCAAATTCCCACTTTCTAATTGCAACCACAAGTAGCAATTGTCGATCTCTCAATCCAAAATAAAAAATCCCAACAAACCTCAATCTGAAACCTATACACTCACTACCCACGAGTAGCAATTGCAATCTGAAAATATAAATTCAAAACCTCAATTCGAAATTAAGAACCACTAGCGGCCCGAATTCCCAATTGGGACTTGTAAATTCCAAATCTCAATTATCAAATTCTAATTTGAAACAGAAAGGAAAGGGTTCAAGTTCAAGGAATTAGAACTTCTAAGAATAAACACTGAAAGTCTAAATCTTACCTTACTTTCAAAGTTGAATATTAGGGTTTGTGACTTTGCATGGAGGCAGTGGAGCAAATCTAGTAATTAGTGGAAGAATGGTGATTTTATATTTGGGGAAAAAAGACGGTTCTTCATGATTTTTAGGTTAAAGGGATTGTCGTGGATAACAATTAGGCAAGATACTGATAATTTGGGAAAGAAAATATGAGGAGAATGTCATTGCAAATACACCATGACGAATTGACAAAGCTGGAGGAATAGATGAATTGATGATTCAAGTAATACACCACGACTTCAACCATTCTGCCGTGATTGAATCTATCATCTACGCGACTATGTCGGTCGCCGAAGGTGGACCTGTTGGTGAAGGCAGTGGGCCGTGGCATTGAGCGTGAAAGGCCGGTGAGGGGGCTGAGGAGACGGTGTGCTCCATGCCTCTCTCAATTATGTGCCTTTCAGGCTTTGTGAATAGGGAGACATTGAAAACAATAGTGAATAAGAGATTTTTAGTGTTGACTTTAAGCATAGAAATTTTTTTATTTAGGCTCTGTTTAACAATTTTTTTTTTGTTTTCAGTTTTCAAAAAATAAAATAAAATTAAAGAGCAGATTATTTTTTTTTTCAAAAACAAGTAGGTATTTGATAATCCAGTTTTTTTTTTGTTTGTGTTTGATAACCCAGTTTTTTTGTGATGGTTTGCGGTGGCGGTGGTCGCCGGAGGTGGCTGCCAGTAGTGGGAGGGTGGTGGTGGTCTAAAAAAACTCATTTTTGGAGTTTTTAAAAATTGCCTTGGTTTAAAATTGATTTTTTAAACTGAAGGGAAAAAAATGGTTACCAAACGGGCATAACATATAGAAAATTCACCGAGAAGCAGCTGGCAGGTGCCCCCCATTCCCTTCGCCTCTGGTTCCCAAGAACTGCAGCCGGAGGCAAGGGAGCACATAACATTTTGCTTGTTTCTTATTTGTTCATATGTGCTATTATGTTAAATCATGTTTCCCAACAAAATTGGGCAAAGACTTCTTGAACTTCTTTGATCCTAAATTAATCGTGTTTCCTAACACAATTGGGCTAAGACTTCTCGAGCTTCTTTGATCCTAATAAATACGTTCCGAGGACCATCTCTTCCCATTTTCGAAATACTAGCAACAAATTCAATCATGTTTTATGCAATAACAATCCTCTATTTTGTTTAAAAAACCAAAGATTAATGAAAGAAAAATCAATGAGTCGTCCCAACTTTCAAACAATTATCCGTCCACAAATGTGTTTCCTGTGGCTCCTTTTGTCATTGTTTTGTTAATAAAAAATATTTTTAATGAGAATTTGAAAGGAAATGAAAAGCTTTTTTCTAAGAGAATTGAATGAGCAAAAAGCTGTATGAACATCAAAGGTAATTTTTCTTTTCTTCCAATTTAACTATGTGTTCCAGAATAGAACATTGTTTGATGTAACATCTACAAATCAGATAACACTCTACAAAAGATTGTCAAAGAAAATATAAAACATAACTAAGGATGAATAACAAGAAATCTGAAATCTAGGGTTCAATAGTACTAACAATACCTTAATCTATGAAGCCAACTCTATCTCCATTGCTCTAAATAAAGGATAGTTTAATGAAGGCAACAATTCATTTTCACTTAACGTAATGCTAAGCTGGCTCATTTTGTTTTATTTTTTGTTACCAACTAATTTCGCACTATGATTCGAGGAATAGATCCTTCAAAGAAGGTCCTGGTATTAGTTTTAACAAGCATAAATATTGTTTAACCTGACAAGTACTGCACTTTTGACATTTGCATTTCTTTCTTTTTGAGAGTTATATGCAGGAGATGTCAATGTGCTTCCTCAAGAGGTCCTAGCATAGCCATTGTGATGGTCTATCTTTCACACCTCTTAAACCTCTCTTACAAGTGTACTTTATGGTAATATGGTTTCATGTTGTTAAATAAAATGAATAAAAGAACACACATGATGTTAGACGACTACTTGGAAAAGTTAATTAAGTAAAGCATGTATGATTTATGAAGGTGGGAATGTGGCATGCTTTCTAAGTGTGAATGCATTAGCAACATCATTTTCAAAGACAAGCCATACACACCTAAAGAAGATTTGCTAATATGAATAATCAAAAGTACAACTACGAAATCAACGTACCTCTGAATGCGTAGCACTAATTAGACGGAAGAAAAATGAAGTTGGTGAAAGAATCAGAAACCACACGTGCATGGTAAAGAAGTTAAGGATGACAACAAGTGTCTACTACAAATTAACATTTGACCAATGTACATGCATTAATAGCTTCTTTATATTTCCCTTTCCTCTTTAGCTAGTAAAAGAAGAGATTTGAGTAGACTATCATGAATCTCCTCTAAATTATTTTAATGGCTAAAAGGTTAATAAACTATTTCAGAGGGTTATAATTGTCCAAAAAATATTTCTCACATATCCATACATTTATATGTAGTATAGATAAATAACTCCAACCGGGGATGAGAAGGCTTCAGAGGCCTATATATTCGCTTTAAGACTCTTTACAAGCATCGTTTTGATCGACTATTATCTAACAAAACAAGTTATTAATGACTACACGAGAGTAGGAAATAACCCTCCTTTTCCATTGATGCTGGTAATTGGTACAATTGCCTCTAAAGCTGCCAACAACCTTGCAGTACCCATGGTCCATTCAGAAGTCTACAAATATATGTAGTTAATAGATAAGAAGACAGGGTCACTCTTTGAAGCATAACGTTTGAAACATGTCTTATTGCTTAACCAAATGAGAAATCCAAAGAGGTCGAACCGACGTACATAGAAAGTATATACATAAAACAGCCAAGAAAACGAGGCTCAACATTAAAAGAAACAAATCAAAGGCCATCAGTTACCCCCAACAAAAACCATCTTATCTTAAGAAAAGTTTGCTTCACATGTAACCATGAAATGTAAAGCACAAATCTATGCAGGCAGACCTTTTATGATCTAGTTGTTAAATCTCCTCACTCGAGTTTTGGTTGGACTAGCCAATTCCAGTCAAGAGCTCCACAACCTTACTCATTGGAGGCCTCATGTCAAGCTCTTCCGCTACACAGCGCAATATGCAACTCCTATGAGTCTCTCAAGCTTCTCATAGTCGAACTCATGGTTCAGTATTGGATCAGCCACTCCTTTAAGCCCTTCTTGTTCAACCCTTTGCCTCACCCACTGGACCAAGTGGTTGAACTCGTTCTCCTGAGCTTCGTCCAAGTGGAAACCAGAAGCTTTCCACTCTCTAATTCCCACGAGACAATAACATAGCTGTAGACATCTGCCTTTGCATTATCTTCAGGTTCATCATCCAAAATTCTGCCTCTCCTTGCAAAATGCCGTCCAATCTCTTAAAGGCCACAATTCTGTTATCATCCAAAATTCCTCTGTAGACTGTACCAAAACCTCATCTTCCTACTTGCACTTTGAAGTTTGTTACCGCACTTCAACTCTGCAAAAGAGAGGTTTAAAACTAGCAGCTAGTACGATGTAACCCATTCTAACTGATACCTCATCAGCGTGCTTGCGAAAACTAACGCAAAGCGTTTTGATTATTGCAATTGGACCAACACATGCAACTAAGTATTTAAGGTACCAGCTTTTATTCTTATCTTCTTTGCCTGTATGATTGCCACCAAGCGCAATTTGTCTGGCTGAGCAGTTCAAGTGGTTTGTGTTTAGCTGCCCTTGTTCTGCCTGCGGGATCGCCATTCCTTGTGGGACTTTTATATGCATAATGCCTCAAAAGAATGCCGTACGATTTCCTTCTAAGTGAGTACTTTTTTGGTAGCATTTTCCTCCTCCATTCAGTGCATACCCAAAACCTTTACATTGGCAATTTTTCAGGCACCAGTGCCATGCTTCGGCATAGGCTAAATCATATCCATAGTAATCTACATGCAGAAGATCAAAAAAGTCCAACTCAAATGGATTGCATTTCAGTTGAACCGAGAGGAGCAGCCTTTTGACCAATCTGAAGGATCAGTTCTGTCGAAACCATAAGGACAGCTGCAAGTAGGTAGGGGATCAAAAACGCAAATGTCGTTTAGTCAGCACAGCATGAGGTAACCATGAGATTTCCCAGAGACCAGATGACTCATCTAGGCTATACAATCTCCGCATGCCATTCATAATTTGACGTTAGGCGTCGTTTTGGACCAATCCCATAATGAGATGCATCCAACGTGAAGTTGACTTGATCTAAACCTACCCAGCTCATTTAGAAACCCCCTCTGGAGCTATCATAACGGTCTTGCCAAAGTTTGTGCAGGATTCGGGCAGTAGACACTTGAAACAAGTATATTGACATTGTAGTACATTGTCAAATTCGGGCAGCGGTCAGATGTAGTACATTGACATTGTCAAATTTAAAGTGGTAAGATCCATACAAGTATATACCTCGGTTCCTCATAGATACTAAGGTCGTGTTCTTGGAACAAGGTTGTATTGGGAGGAAAGTGTCCGTGGGGAATCCGTGTTGGATTATGTGGCTATAAGCCATATGAATTAAAGCCATGGTTTGAAGGATACATTAGCCTCAAACCATAGGATAAAATAATTTTCATGTGCTAATTATAAATTTGGTTATGTCTAGTTAATAGTTAATTTTGGATAATTTAAGTAGGAATAATGTGAGATATTTTAACCTTTGTTGACCCCGTAGGGAGTTGAGGTTGAAGTGATAGTGAGATAGTGACTCTAAAAATCTGGAAACATGCTCCATGACTTCAATAGTTATTTTTTCAGAGATAAGATTTCTCTCTATAAAGAGCCACTATCTCCAGATCGTACATACACTTCTGAATACCCACAAAATCCAATTCCTGGAAAAAAAAATCCACCCTCAACTACAGTCATATTCTCTTGTTCATAATTGTACATATCTTGCTTCCCGAGTTTTGCTTAGAGTTATCATGAAATCAAGATGCAAGGAGCTTTATTCAGTTTTTTATTCCATCAGTGATAGCAGAGACCAAATTGATTTTGGGCACTTTTTTTTACTGTCGATTCCTGTTCTTAGCAGGTGTATCACATATATACTCCATAAAATTAGTTGATCATCATTTCGTCATCAAGTGTGTGTTTTGCTGTTGCCATTATCTTCTGGGTGTTGGAGTCTCCATTGAATCAGAAAGCAATTCAAGCAGAATTGTACTTCGGCAGAATATCCCACATGAGCCGAAAGAGAAGCCCACATGCTGTAGCTCTTGATTCCACCAACTGAGAAACCCACGTATTGCAGTATTTTATTCCATCAGTGTTGCAGCCCCTCATACCACCGAGCTATTTTTGCGTGCAACCTTCTCGGCAAACGTCAAACCGCATAATATCACACAATTTCTGGGCCGTACAGCTTGCTTTTGGGATAAATAAATTCCTACGACTTTGGGATTGAGAATTACATCGAAGCTTTTGATCAGAAATCATGTAATTGGTAATATTCTTAAAGCAGATTTCTGGTTAGTGTTATTTACGCACTCTAATTTTAGTCTTGTCTTAGTTTGGTTAAATTGCATATGGCTTCTAAGGCTGCTAGTGTTGAACTTAGTAAAATTGAAAAGCTTAATGGAAATAATTTCTTAACCTGGAAGCGTAGAATTAGGCATATCTTATTTCAAGACAAAGTTGAATATGTGCTCGACGTGCCTTACCCTAAAAAGCCACCTCTTAAAGCCGGAGAGGCTGCTAGAGAGGCTTTTGATCGTTTTGTTGAAAATGATAAATTGGCTAGATCGACCTTGTTGACTTTTATGGAACCAAACTTAGAAATAATTTATGAGAAATATAAAACTATCAAAGAAATGTTTGATGCGGTCACCGAGGCTTATGGCACTGCTTCCAATACTTACATCCAATTCGTGATTGAAAAGTACAATGGTACTGTTAAAAAAGAGGGTGAGAGTGTTGTGGATCATGTCCATAAGTTATTGGTGATAGCAAAAGAATTAGCAACTTTAGGTAACTTCATTCCTGATAAAATGAAAGTCTCTACTGTCTTGTCTAGCCTGCCAGATTCATGGGACCGTGTTGTTATATCCATAAATGTGTCTTGCCAAGATTTGTCAATGAAAAATTTGCCTATGTTGCTAGAATTAGAAGCTGGAAGCAGAGCTAAAAAGAAAAAGAATGAGTTTATTTTGTAGCTCATGCTTCTATTTTTAATATTGGTTCCACATCTTCTAATGCTCCTTATATTTTTAAACCATACTGTTTTTCTAATACCCCTAATGCTCCTAAAACTAGAGGTCTGAATTTCAAAAATAGGGGTAGAGAATTTCAAAGAGGAAATGCTCGTTTTAATAAGAAACAATCAGGTAATTGCTATACTTGTGGAAAACCTGATCACCATAGGAACAATTGCCCTTAAAATAAAGATGAAAACAATAAGCAATTCAAAAAAGGGACCTAAAGACATAGTTTGTGTGGTTACTAATCACTTCTAGCTGATTGTGATTCTCGGTGTTGGTGGGTGGATTCTGCTACTTCTCGTCATGTGGCAAAGACTAGATAGAATTTTGTTGAGATAAAAGATGTTAAAGCCGTCGACCAAAAGATCTATATGGGAAATATAAAGCAGGGCAACCACAAGATCTAAAGCCGACGACTGTGATGTGCTTGGTGTTGGTACTGTGAAAATTCTGTTGCCTAGACTGAATAATCTCATTTTGATGGATGTTCTCTACGCATCTAATATGAGGCACAATCTGCTTTATGTGCCACGCATGAATGAAAAGGGATAATTTTGAGCTAAGTTTTAGGTCTTCCAAAGTTACTATTGGGAAGCATGGGCACATTCTTGTACGGGGGGTTAAAGTTGACGGTCTTTATCGTTTGAACACTCTTGATGGTAATGAAAATATATGTTGCTAGTTGTTCTGCTTACATTGATACTTGTTTCAATGTGAATGTTGATTCTGTTTTATGGCATATGAGATTGGGTCACTTAAATTACAATAAAATGAAAATGATGGCTCAAATAGGGTTAATACCTAGCTTGAAGTTAGATTTAAAACCGTGTGAATCTTGTTTAACTGGTAAGATGGCTAGAAAGCCTTTTGAAAAAATGGATAGGTCCAAAGAACTGTTAGAACTAGTACACTCTGATATTTGTGGCCCTTTAAATGTTAAAACTTACAACGGGATGGAGTATTTATTACGTTTACTGATGATTTCTCTAGATATAGATATGTTTATGTGCTTAAGCATAAATCTGATGCTTTAGAAATATTTAAGCAATACAAGGAGGTTGAAAATCAGTGATAGAAAAATTAAGGCACTTAAGACTGATAGAGGTGGAGAATATATATAGCTAGTTTATTTGATAATTTTTGCAAAGATAATGGTATCATACACCTTTTTACTATGTCCTATACACCACAGCAAAATGGCATGGCTGAGAAACGCAATAGGACACTTTTAGATATGGTTCGTTCAATGCTAAGTCAAGCAAAACTCAACAACATTTTTTGAGGTGAAGCCTTAGCTACATCCATCTATACGTTAAACAAGGTACTAACCAAAATACTAGGCTTAACACCACTTGAAGTTTGGTGGGGAAGGAAAACTAGCCTGTCGCACATGAAAATTAGGGGTAGCTCTGCTCATGTAAGGATATTAGGACCCAACGTAAGAAAATTAGAATCCAAAACCATAAAATGCACCTTTACTGGTTACTGTGAGCATTCGACTGAGTACAAGTTTGCTATTTTTCATCCAAATAGGTCCCTAGGAATAATTGAAAGTAGGGATGTATTCTTCTTAGAAGATGATATTGGTAGGGATAAACCAGAGAAAATGGTTGAACTTTTTGAAATAGAAAAGGAGAAGGATATAGCGCAAGAAATGGAGAAGGTTATTCAAAAGGAACAACCTTATGATACTCTGTCTAGAATATAAAGAGAAAGAAGGCCTCTTAGTTATCTGAAAGATTATTTTGCACTATTAAACTAGGATATTCCTGATGATCAAGTAGATTTTGATGATGCATGAGATCAAAGGATTCTTCTTCTTGGAGGGCTGCAATAAATGAAGAATTAGAATCTATAGAAAAGAATAATGTGTGACAACTGGTTGATTTACTTAAGAATAGAAATGTTATCTGTTGTAAATGGATTCTTAAAAAGAAGCTCAAGTCTGATGGAACAATTGATAAATATAAAGCTCGACTTGTAGCTAAAGGGTTCACTCAACAACAAGGAATAGATTATATGGAGACATATTCTCCGGTTGCAAAGATTACTTCTATTAGAATATTGATGTCTATTGTTGCCAACCTAGATCTTGAATTACACCAAATGTACTAAAGATGGCTTTCCTTAATGGTGAGTTACGTGAAGAGATTTATATGATTCAATCCAAGGGTTATGAAATGAAGGGAAAAGAGAACAACGTCTATAAATTGAATAGTTCGTTGTACGGTCTAAAACAGTCCTCTCATCAATGGTATTATACTTTTCATAATGTTATACTGCAATATGGCTTTTCTGCCAATAATTTTGACCATTGCATGTATACTTGGGTTAATGGGAGCTCTTTTGTCATTCTTTCCCTTCATGTTGATGATATTCTGTTGGCCGGCAATAGTTCAGATAAAATCATTGAAGTCAAAGGTTGGTTAAAATCTAAATTTGAGATGAAAGACATGGGTGAGGCTTCTTATGTTTTGAGTAGTAAAATAACACGAGATAGAAAATTAAAGAAGCTGAGTCTTTCTCAAAATCAATACTTGAAAAATGTTCTCAAAAGATTTAAGATGGATTATTGCAACTCCCTTGATTCACCCATCTGTAAGGGTACGAAATTGACTAGGCAAATGGCTCCTAAAACTGAAAAGGATAAGGAAGCAATGAAATCTAAGCCATATGCGCAAGTGGTAGGTAGCCTGATGTATGCAATGTTATGCACAAGACCCGATCTAAGTTTTGTTGTTGGTTTAATTAGCAGATTTTAAAGTAATCCAGGTATAGCGCATTAGATTGCCATAAAACGGGTATTTAGAGATATTCAAGGAACACTTGATCTTGCTTTTACCTATCCATCTAATGACTTGCAAGCTATTGGATTTTGTGATGTAGATTTTGCAGGAGATCGTGAGGATAGAAAATCGACCACTGGTTACGTATTTTTATTTAGTGGTGCGGCTATATCATGGTTAAGTAAGAAGCAAGGTTGTGTTGCAAAATATACTACGGAATCTGAATTTGTCGCGTGTAGTATAGCAGTGGCCGAAGCAGTATGGATTAAAAAATTTGTCAATGACTTAAATCTTAGTTGTATAGTTAACGAAGCTAAACTCATTTTCAATGATAATGAGGCCGCAGTAAGAATCATTAAGAATGGGAAAATTGGCCCAAAATATAAACACATTGAATTACAATATCATTACATAAATGATATATTTCAGAAAAATGAACTAGTGTTTGAAAGTATCTCTTCTAAGGAGATGATTGTAGATCCGTTGACAAAACCCATTGCGACAGAGAATTTTAAACGTCACGTTGCCTTTATGGGTTTATGTCTTGAAAATTGAATATAAATATATTTGCTTATAGCCAAGTGGGAGATGTTGGATTATGTGGCTATAAGCCATATGAATTAAAGTCATGGTTTGAAGGATAAACTAGTCTCAAACCATAGGATAAAATATTTTTTATGTGCTAATCATAATTTTGGTTATGTCTAGTTAATTTTGGATAATTTAACTAGAATAATGTGAATAATGTGATGAGAGAGGAAGGTTCCCTTAAGAATCGTCTCCGTATTACGTTGTACATGGTGGAGGGTTCAAGTCTCATTACAAGGAACCATAATACCAAAATTCGAAGACCTAAAGAAGGTTGTCTAAAGACTAAACTGGAGTGCAATTTCCTCAATCACGAGAATTAAGGTGTTCTGGCTCACTACAAAATAGATATTCCAGCCAGTAAAACAACCCTCAAGTTTGTAGCTCGACGCTAGCAAGAAAACCTTCAAAGTGTTAAATTGCGTTGTGTCCAAGTCTTACAATTTTTTATATCCTCCAGCAAATATCTCTAACATATATTCAACTCGTAGTGTTCAAGGTCACTGGAAGGACTAAACCAGATCTCTTCTCATTCAACCAGGAGGTGTCTTCATGTTTCGCAAGTTTATACTCATTGTTCAGTAAACAGATTGTTGTAATGCATATGATCTTCTGATTTTGACTAAAGACACTTCTGACAGAATCACTTCCTTGCTTTGAATGGTTCATAAGTAGTTACTGTAAATGTAATCCCCACCCCAAAAGTAAGACATACGCAACCAACTCAATTGAGCAGTCCTAGAAGTGCTGCCAGCCTGCCAGACACAGTAACGATCAAATCGTGTGTGAATCAACTGTTCGGTAGCAATGGTGAGCCTTGGTAACTTCAAGGACCAAATTGTGTGTAATCCAACTACTTGATGGCGAGCTTGACGCAACTTTAAGGTTTTGGAACAGGGAAGCCCCTGCAATAGTAGGGGTAGAGAACATACATCCGAACTCTCTAAACCCTGCAACGGTGGGAGCCTCGTGCAATCAATTGATGCAAAGTAGAGGGTTTTCTTGATGCAGCCCTAAGCACTATAAAAAGAGGTTACTTCTTGACTCCAGTATGCTTCAGTATCATGGCTTAGATGTTTCTTGTGTGATCATATACCTGACCACTGGGATCTGATTCCTTGTTTAATGGAAAAATTGATCTTCATCTCATGAATCATATTACTCGAGCATACGCAGGTACGTCTGTAAGCAAAAGATATGGAGTTTGCGATTTAGGGGATAAACGAGCTTTTTTCTAGAGCATTCCTAAGTACAGATCTTCTGCTGTCTGAGTGGCTACATATTAATCTGTCCTTTAAGGTGCGTGTTTCAGCATATGGTGAATATTGACATGTTCCTTTGTCTGATGCTTATTATTCTATGCATAATCGTTTACTGGCCATTAAATTGTTGGCTTTCAAATTTGTTTTTCACTTTATGGGATACTTGATCTTGTATGGACTTGTGTTTACTCTGCATAATGTTACTAATGCTATCCAGGAAAGCTTTTCTGGTGAAGCAGAGGCTCTTAATTAGGGGTTCTCTTTTGCATTCGGGGATTCTAGACAGGTGAATCTTTCTTGTAACCATTGTTCTTTGTTCTGACAACTTAGAGACCCCATGATAGAAGATGAGGTAATATTTTTCGTACCCTAGACATGGATCTCGAGTTTCTTTAGGAAAGGCCTCCCTGGCCTTTAAACAGTTAGACATTTCTTAACTCCAAGGCAATTAGCAACAGCTATTCTAATAACAGATGCTCGTTTTTTGGGGTTTGCTGTGACACCAGATAAACAAGCATTATCTACTCCTATTTATTTCACTTCAAAGTTTATTTTATGGTACTGGGAAGTGTGCATCCCTTGTCAAATTGTGTACAACATGTACAAAGATTTATAAACCAATAAATGTGGAAAAGGAAAGAAGAAATGAAAGCAGAAAGAAACAGAAAGAACTATCGGTCAGATCTTAAATGGAGTTATAGCTTGTTTGGACTTCGGATTTCTGATTCAGGCTCACATTCAAGCAGAAGTTGAACCACTGAATCCATTGTCGGTCGCTTGCTCCTATCTTCCTCCACACAAGAAAGACCTATTTCAACCAGTGTTACTGCCTGGTTCCTGCTAAATTTCCCATCCAATCTTGGATCCACTATATCCTCCAGCCAAGAGTCTTCTCCACATTGAATTTTCCTCTTCACTATTCTAACAAACCTCGTAAGTTCTGACTCCTGTTGTTCAGCATCCTCAACTGCCCAATTTGAGAGCCGAATTCCCTTCACCATCTCTAGGATTACAACTCCAAAGCTGTAAACATCTACTTTTGCAGTAATGGGAAGGTTCAGAGCCCACTCTGGGGCCATGTACCCTTTTGTTCCTCGAATCCTAGTGAATTCAGCGTCAGGACCCCCTCTCTGGGAGAGCTTTGCCAGCCCAAAATCAGCAATCTTTGGTTCAAATTCACCTTCTAGAAGTAAATTTTCGGGCTTGACATCGCAATGGATAATCCACTCTAGACACTCGTGATGAAGATAAGCCAAACCTTTTGCTGTCCCTAAAGCTATATTGAACCTTTCCTTCCATCCGAGAAAGTTGGAGGTGAAGAGGTGCTTGTCAAGTGATGATTTTTCGATGTACTCGTAGACCAAGAGTCTGTGTCTCCCTTCTGAACAGAATCCCCACATTCTCACTAAATTCATATGATTGATTTTTCCTATCGTGCTCACTTCTGCCCAAAACTCTTGTTCCCCTTGAAACAGATCACTCAGTCTCTTCACTGCCACTACCCTATCATCTGCCAAAACCCCCTTGTAGACAACCCCAGAGCCTCCTCTACCTAACTCTACCTTGAAATTATTGGTTGCCTTCTTGATTTCAGCATAATTAAACCTCCTGAACTGACTTGATATCATGCGATATCCATCTTCAACTGTAGACGGCACACCGTGTTTTCTAAATAGAAACCACCAGCCTGATACAATAATGAAGGCTTCGATTACACCAATGGCCAAAGCAAATGAGTAGAGATAAACCCACCTCACCCTTCTAATGACAGTGTCGTACATAGTAGGGGAACCTAATAAAACTTCATCTGCACTGGATTCACATACGGCATTGGAGCCAAGAAGAACTCTGGTTTCTGATGCTTCCACAGTGGTGGGCAGCTTCAGGAAAATACTGCCTGGGAAACTCAGTGTCTGCACGCCATTGAAAAGTGCACTTTTCGTGTAGCATAGCCCTCCTCCTGTTAGCCTATAGCTAAATGCTTCACAACGGCAGTCTCCCAAGCAGAGGTCCCTGCAAGCTTCCATTGAGATGGCTCCGTTGCTATAGTTCAAATCAAACCCATAGTAATCTGTATGGAGGACTTCTACAAATTTCACCTGAGTGTCCGAACAGGTTCTATTGAAAGTAGGCTTGCAGCCTTGATTCCAGTCACTTGGGTCACTTGCCTCATAACCCGGAGGACATGAGCACTTGGGCTCGGGCGTGTAAGTACAGATACCATTTCTTCCACAGAGCCCATGTACATTACACGGCTGTGGAAGAGCTGCCCATGATACTGACCATGATCCGCTTGAGCTGTTCAAGCTGTAGAGCCTGAGATTTCCATCATAGTCCATTTTTAGCCTCCTTTTGACCCCAAAACCCACGTCGGAAGCACTGAATTCGAACTGATCGCTTGACAGAAACCTACCCGTATCATCTAAGACAGCGATTCTACTACTATTGTAGTTTGTTCTTGAATTCTGGTATATACCAAGAGCAAGATTAGGCCAATATATGCTTGATATCTCAGGTCCATCATAGAATAATCTCATGACATTATCGTTATCAAAGTAGAAGCTATAATACCCAGTTGCATAGCTTCCGTTTCTAATTGCAGCAATCAATTTACTGCTCTTAGTAAAGACTTGATCAGGCAGAAGTGTGTCAGTTGGATATGCAAAGCTTTGCCAGAGAATCATACCATGTATGTCCTTAAGAACAAGGTTGCCTGTATTGAGAAGCTCTGCTCTACGAGCCTCAGTGGAGGTGGTATTACTCTCCCAAACAACCGTGCCATCGAAATCGGTTAAGACCATGATACCATTTCGCCGTAGTGACAACTTGGAGCCCTTGCCATTGACGGGTCTGTCTCGGTTGGCCGTCCAAACAACGGTTCTGTCCGTGGAGCTTGTGAACCAGATTGAGAACCAGTAAGCATTGCCTCCCGCATTATGGAAGCCACAAGTGAATGAACCATCTGGGGAAGTGATGAGATCTGAATCATCTTCAACAGATAACGAAGACCCTCTTTCTAAGTCATTCTGAATCTCTGAATTTGCAAGATTGATGAGAACGAAAGAGATGTGAAGCAATAAAAGGAGCTCATGAGCTCGGTTTCTCATGGTTAGAGAACATCTAAGTTGAGCTGTATGCATTTGTAAACAATGAAGACATGGGCACCATGGAACTTAAAGAACAGTATCATGGCCCATTGGTCAACAATCAGCAGTTTAGTTTTGTATGATTTTTCTCTCTTTATTTCTGGTAGGTAAGATGCCAAACCTTGATAGGCCTTCTGCTCACATCTGAATCAATTCAAAGTGGGGCAACTCTATACACATATCAAAGAAAGTTGCAGGCAGCATGACTCAAATCAGAAGAAAACTAATTTAAATTGAGAATAATTTAATCCTCATCACCTACTCTGAATTTTCAAAATCAGTCTTGGGAAAAGAGAAGTGAGGTGATCAAGTCCTGGAAAGGGGGCTAATGTTGTACAATTCAACACGGTACTTGGTCCTCCAAGGTAAACACAGAACAAATTATGTGACAAATAAGGAAAGTCCGCAAAGGTTTTTAAATCATTCTGCAAAGGTTTATTTGATAGAGGATTGAACATTATACAAATCAATAGATAATGTCATGTTGGTCAACATTTGCCAGTTGTGTCTTGAATATTTTTTGGCTTTACTTTTCTTGGTGAAGGCAAGATGCCAAACTTCCTTGCATATCCACTCACCTTTAAGCCAACTTGCGGTGCATTTTAATTTGCTTGCAAGCCCCATGATTGAAATGAGGAGGCTACTAGTAGAAATTGGCTATAAACTACTCATGTTTACCTTTAAAAATATGATTTGTCTTTTGGAAAAAGAAAGCATGACTTGAGGAATTACTATGATGTCACTGTACACAACAAAATGATCTCATAAATCCTCCAATATAAGTATTCAAGAAGAAAAATTCTAGGGAGATTTATTAGTATGAAACCTTGGAATTCTCCTCTATACAATTTAACAAGGAAAAAAAGAGGGCGAGAGAAGACTTGAATCAAAAGTTGTGACCAAAATTGAACAAAGTCAAATTAGTCTTATTTTGACAATCCATTAGGACCAGTCGTACTAGGTATTGGGTGGGGTGGGGGGAGGGAGGAAGGGGAACCTTTGTCAATCCTCCCCCACTCAAGTAGGCAATCAAAGGATACCAAGAAGCAAAAAGCTAGCGCAAAACTTGTTAAAAAAACACCTTAAACGAATATAGCATGTTTCTCTCTCTCTCTCTTTTTTTTTTGTGGGAGTAATTGCAACAATACTCATGAAATTATGGTGAATTAAGTCAAAAACACTAAGGGGCTGTTTGATAAAACTGAAATTTAAGTGCTAAATTCGTAAAACTAAAAATTTTAAGTGACTGAATTTTTACTGAAAAATAAGTTAACATGTTTATGAAACCATAAGCAGATGTCTGAAAATTATTTATTTACAAATTTATTCATTTTACTAAAATTATGCATTGTTTATGTACTTTATAACTTTTTTTTTTAGGGAGAGGGTGTAAAATCGTGTTGGTGGTGGTGGCGGCAGTGACGATGGAGTAATAATGGTGGTGGTGGTGGCGGCAGCGACAAAAAGGTGTTAATGGTGGTGGTATTGGTGCGTGAAGACGTGTTGTTGATAATTGTGATGATAGCGATACGCGGCGACATGACAGTCATGACAGTGATTGTAGTTTGGTAGATCTTCAGATAATTTTGGTGGAAATGGACATGGTGACAACAACAATGGTATGGTAAAGGTGGCATTGTCTTTCAACCATCACACTTATAATTAAGTGTCAGCATTAAGTAAGTCCACCCTGACTTAAAATTTTAGTCTATTTTTTTATAGGAATTAATTTTTTAAGTGATACAAGTTTTAACGTTATCAAACACACTTAATTGAAAATCATTGATAAGTTTTAAGTGATTAATTACGTTATCAAATACACCCTAAATTTTAAGATGTAACATATTGTGACTAATAATGTTAAAAAGATAACAATTGTGTCCATCCGTCAGAGTTCTATCTAAAAAGTGTATTTTTTTATGATGTCATCATTACGTATTTTCAAAATGGCAATACTACCCATATATTGTAAATACTGAATAATTTTTTGAAAATTTTAAATTAAAATTTGAAACCCTAATTTGAAGATTAGGGTTTACAAATCCTATTTTTCAAATTAGGGTTTCACACACACGTGTGCACGCGCGTGTGCGGGCACACTATCACACCCCTTACGCTGTCGCTGTCAGCCCCCTTCCCCCCTAGGCACTGCCGCCTTCACATCACCTCAACACCACGACACCACCAATTAATTGCAAATGTACAGCTGCTCAATCTACACGGGGGTGGGGGGAAATTACTTTGGTGATTGCTGTAAGGTTGGTGATGGCTGCAAGGTTGGGTGAAGGCAGGGGCTGCGTCGGGGTTGGGAGAGGCAAGAGGCTGCGGCAAGGTTGGGCGAGGGAGGGGGCTACGACAAGGTTGGGTGAGGGAAAGGTTGCGGCGAGGTTAGGTGAGGAAGGGGCTACTAACAAGGTAGGTTGATGACAATGGTAGCAACGAGGTAGGGAAAGGGTGGGGGCAATAACGGCGAGGTGGGGGGAGGGTGAGGGTAGCAATGACGGGGTCATGGCATCATGTTTAATGTTATCGGGTTAGTTTCCAGTGCCCCCCCTCCCAACAAAGTCTGATTTTTCTTTTAGATGAAGTAATGGCATTTGAAAATAAAAATAACCTTCTAACTAAGGCCAATAAAGTTATTTTCTCAAAGCTGTTAGGTTTTAAGATTCTGTTTGGTCAACGAACATAATTGTAATTTTTTTAAACTAATGGATGCGCTTGTAATTTTACTCTAACCTCAGGAATATTATCATAATTATCCTTCTTTTTTTTGGGGGGGGGGGGGGGTGAGGCAGGGAGGGAGGGGGAGGTTGTACATACCAATTTAACTCCAAGCCATTTAACTCTTGGCAGCTTGAATTTCAATCCACGGAAAGCCACCCATCATTTTTTGACTACACTTGGAGTCTGATTTTTGGCAAACAACACAAAGTCTCTTTTCGAAAGTCCTCGCAAAGAAAGAAGTATTTGTTCGAGATGGTTTAGTTCGATATACGTGGTCCTATTGAGGTGGAGTCCTTAGGTGACAACATATATACTATCACATTGATTGATGATACTTCAAGAAAGGTGTGGATTTATTTCTTAAAAACAAAAAGCCAACTGTTCCAGATTTTCTAACATTTCAATGTTGTAGTGGATAGGAAAACAGGGAAGTCCCTAAAGATCCTCCGTATTCACAATGGAGATTAGTACACATTGATTGAGTTTAAAAGCACCTCTCGAAGTATGATATTCATCATGAAAAGACGATGCTTGACACCCCTCAAAACAATGGTATAGCAAAAAGAATAAATTGCACAATTATTGAGAGAGTGAAACGCATGCTAAAGATGGCTAATTTGCCTTGCCTAAGTCGTACTAGGGCGAATCTATTCGTAAGGCATGCTACCTGAGCAACAAAACTCCAACAACTCTCTTTGACTTTGACAATCTTGAAAGAGTGCATTGGACATGTCCTACTTTTATTTGAAGGTATTTGGTTGCAAAGCATTTGCACATGCACCTAAGGAGCAAAGGTTAAAGCTGGATGATAAAGCTATTCCCTACGTATTTATTGGTTATGGTGACGGTGAGTTTCGATACAAGCTATGGGATCTAAAGAGAACGAAGATTATCAGATGTATGGGTGTGGTATTCTATGTGCACGAGATTGCGATAGACTTGAAGTCTGTCAATCCAACAATTTATGGCAGAAGGTATTACCAGGTTTACACCAACTTTTTCTCAATCAAATACTTTCACGGATGGTGGAGGTATTCCAAAAAGAAGAACCTAATGCAGAAGACAAGCCAACACTAGCTAACGATGCTGATATGCCCGATGATGGAGGTGTCAAGCATGATGAGCAAACCCTTACACTAATGGTTAGGGAACAAGCAAAAGGTTTACTAATGAGCATCAACTATCCATAAGCATTACAAGTAAATGACCTTTTAGCCACAGAACGAAATCCATCATTTTGTGGCTAAAAGTGACTTTTACCGATGGGATTAAAGTCCATGGCTAAAGATTTTTACTGATCAAAGATTCCATCAATAAGGATTTAGCGATGGACTACTACAGATGAAAAAGTCTGTCGCTAAACATTATTTTCGAGTTATCCCATTTATCACGTACTGTGTTTTTGGAGAAAAAAGTTAAGAAAGGTTTTAATGACGACTTTTACCGACGTCTATATATTCGTATCTTTTTAATGACCTTTAGCATTTGATTTTCAGCGAGGCCAAAAAACCATCGCTAAAGGTGATAAAAACCAAAAATTCAAATTCTTTCTCTTTCTTCCTGCCACTAGGGGTGAGCACGGTTCGGTTGGTTCGGTTTGGAGGCTGAATACCAAACCAAACCGACCAACCTTGGTTTAGAAAAAAAAATGAACCGTGGTTGAACGGTTTGATTTCTACGGATTGGACGGATTGAACGATTAGGTTTGGACGGTTTAATCGGTTTGGGCCAAACTCAATTTTGGACAAGTTTAGGCCCAAAAATTAATAACTTATACATACTAATAAGCTCCAAAAAAAATTGAATTTTTTTATCATAACTATTAACACTTAGTAAAATGTAGGCGACGAATGAAAGATGTGTGTTACGCTAAGAGATTTAGGGTTTATCCCATTTTATATGAGTGGTTAGATAACTATGATTAGTAAAAAAAATAACTAGGATTAGGTAAAAATATAGATATGTTATATTATTATTATTATATACGGTTGGTTTGGTTTATGCGGTTTCAAAAAAATTCGAACCGAACCGAATATACGGTTTGGGGAAAAAAAACCAAACCGTTTGATTTTTAGATCGGTTTGAAAATACACGGATTGGTTGGTTTGGTTTTCACGGTTGGATCGGTTTCAACGGTTTAAATGCTCACCCCTACCTGCCACTCACTCCCCCCCTCTTTCTCTCACCTACCCACACCCACACTCACTTATGCCGCCCACCTCCCACGCCATCCCGCCCCTACCCCATGCCCCACCCACCCCACTGCTGCCCTAGTATTACAGAGGAAAATTACCAAGCTTCTCTTGTACCGTAACACTTTGATCATCATCATTACTACTACATCGTCCAAAATCTATATCTAGCTGGTGCCATCCCTCCAAACGTTGTCGTCGTTGTTTGGAAAAGGATTCTGATTCAGCAAAATAATTTATAGAGACACCCTTACGCCTATCGAGTGCATTTTCTGCTATAATTGTGGAGTCGTCGTCGTCCGATAATAAGATCATATATGTTCCTATATCGTTCCATTTCAAAACTTTTGTCTATTTTACTTTTTGCGCATCCCTAGGATAAATTTGAATATTTGCAACATTATCAAGTATAAGTTTTATGAGATTAAATGTGTCTTGTTTCTCGTACTCCACAATCTTGCCCATATCTTCTAGCGCCCTCAAGTACCATAATTGAAAAGAATCATATCTTAGCGACAGATGCTCCGTAGCTAAAAGTTTAGCGACGAAATTTGAAAATCTATCGAAAAAAAAAACTAAATTTAGCGACGGGACAGTAAATCATTAGTGACAGAACTTCCGTCAATAAAGATAATTTCCGTATGTATGTTTTATTTTTTAAAAAATTAATAATTTCAAAAAAAATTTAGCAACAGAATATACTGTCGCTAAAAGTATTAGCGATGAACTTTTAGCGACGGAAGTTCCGTTGCTAGAACTCGTGAAAAAAACTAATTGACATATAACGATGAAAATTCCGTCGCTAAAAGTTCCCGTCGCTAAAAGATTTTAGGTACACATCTTTTAACGACGGAATAAAATCCGTTGCTAAAAGTATAATTTCTTTAATTTTTATTAATTTTTTAATACCTAAACTTGTAACTCAAATTCAAACCCAATTCTTTCAATCCACATTAGAGTTAAATAATTGTTGATCATAAGCAATCATTTAATCTTAAGAGATAGTATATTTATTTAACAATCAAAACTTTATTAATTAAGCATAAAATTTATACAATATCGTTCATTATGTACCAGATATAGCAGGGAGCGGGGACAAGAGCATGAGGGGGATACAAATAGGGGAGGGGAGCACAACTCCAGGAAAGCACAGGAGGGGAAGAAGGGAAGAGCTTAGGGCTCATCGAGACTGGGATCTTGATCCTACTTATCGTCCTCGTCTAGGGGGGTACTGTCATCCAGATCTGGCTAGATATGTCTAGCAACAGTACACTGCATGTAAAGGTACAGAAGCATTAATCTCGATAGTAATCGTATATAGTGTTTGTACCCGTGCGCTAATCATCTGGAACACCTCCTCTATAATGCAATATATATCGTCCGGTTGTAACTATCGCTCTGTGGGTAGTGTCTGCATCTGTAGAGGAGCAGTAGGGGGTGGCGACACTCCTATCACGACAAGTGCAGTTGTACTGAGCAGGCCGTGTACACGCCGTTTCGGCTTATTGACGACGACCTCCGATGTATCCAGCCATCACTTCAATCCACAATACGCGTACCCATACTTGTAGACGCTGATGGTTGGTTGGACTGCTTCCCAGATCCCCTGATCTATTCATATGAGACCTGCAAAAAGGTGATTGACATTGAAGACATTAAGGCAATAGACATTGAATATATAGCTTTTTCAAATTATCCAAACTGAACATCCAAATGCTCATTACAAAGCATTACTTTGTAATGAGTACCTTTGAAAGGGACCTAAGAGTCTTTATGCATGCATGCGTTCAAAAATTGGTAACGCATGTAACAATTTTATCGAAATATCAAATTTTTGGAAAGATTATTGCTTATGTTACTAATTTTAATTAGAACTCGTTGGCAACGAGTTGAACCAACTCGTTATCAATGGACTTCACAAAATAATAACGAATATTCTTAATGCAGAAGCCGACTTACGTTTTTCAGTGGAATAGGGAGTATATTCATGGAGTTGTTATTGTCCAACCTGTTACTGTGATGGGGTTTATATATATAGTTAGGGCAAAGTTTTATTTAGACTAATTAGGGTTAATTACGAATATATTAGGGTTTGATTAGGCTAATTAGGTTTAATTGATTTTATTAGGGTTGACCAGTGCTATTTAGGTTTAGATAGGGCTAATTAGGATTCAATTAGGTTAACTGGGGTTTAATTAGGTTAATTAAACATTGTTTAGGATTTATCAAGGCAATTAAGATTTAATAAATGTTAATTACGAGTGATTAAGGCTAATTAGGGCTATTTAGGGTTAATTAGTTTTAACTATAATTAATTGCTAATAATTAAGAGTTAATTAAGAGCTAATTAAAGTCCTAGCGGGGCTTGTTAGGGTTAATTAAAGCTAATTAGGGTTAATAAAGTTTAATTAGGTTTAATTAGAGTTAATTGAGTTTAATTAATGACCCAACAGAGCTAGTTGCGCTAATTGAAGGTAATTAGGGTTAACTGAGTTGATTAGGATTAATTAGTGTTAATTAGAGTTTAATTATCATTTAATTAGGGTTAATGAGACCTAATTATGGGTAATTAGCCTTTATTAGGGTTAAGTATACTTGGGTTTAATTAGGGTTAATTTGTGTTAGTTATGACTTACTTAGGGCTTAATTTGGATTGATTAGGATTAATTCATTATTATTAGGATTAGGATTTTGGGATTGTAATTCCACAACTATTGTAGGAATAATTACAACAATAATTATAAAAATAACCATAGTCATAACAATAATTACAACAATAACCATAAATAATTAGGGTTTCTTAGGGTTTATCAAGGCCAATTCAAATGTAATTAAGGTAATTTTGATTTAGTTAATTATGTTTAAGTAGTTTTAATTAGGTTAATTAGGGTTTAATTTGGGTTTATGGGCTAATTAGGATTTAATTAAATCAATTACTGTTAATTATGGTCACTTAGGGTTAATTGGGTTTAACTAGGTTAAGTGGGGATGTATTAGAGTTAGATTAGGATAATTAAGGTTTACTTGTCATTAATTAGGATTTAATTAGGGTTTACTTAGGGTTAATTAGGGTTAATCAAGGTTAACCGAGATTAATTAGAGTTAATTGCTTCAGGTTAGGTTCAATCGGGGTTAGTTAGGCGTAATTGGTTCAATTAGGGTTAATAGGAGTTAATTACGGTTAATTGGTTCAATTAGGATTACTCGGGGTTGATTACGATTAATTGGTTCAATTAGGGTTAATCGGGGTTAATTAGTTTAATTACAGTTAATCGGGATTAATTATGATTAATTTTTTAAATTAGGTTTAATCGGAATTAATTACAGTTAATTGATTCGTTTGGAGTTAATCAGGGTTAACAAGGACTAATTAGTTCAACTAGGATTAATGGCGGTTAATGACGGTTAATTAATTTAATTAAGTTTGATCGGGGTTAATTATTGTTAATTGAGCTTAGGGTTAATAGGGATTAATTACGGTTAATCGGTTTAGTTAGAGTTAATCGGAGTAAATTACGGTTGGTTCAAGTACGGTTAATCAGAGTTAATTACGGTTAATTGATTCAATTAGGTTTAATCGGGGTTGATTACGGTTAATTAGTTTATATAGAGTTAATTAGGGTTATTTGGTTTAATTAGGTTCCTCCTTTCATCACCCCCACCTTCAGTTGCATTACCATTGTCTCTGTTGCTTCTCTAATCTCAATCCACGCAACGGGCTCTAGTTTAATTTGCCAGGTAAGGAAAAAGACTTAGGTTTGGGAATAAGAGGCATGGTGCATGTGTTTGGCGGTGGGTGATGGGGGATGGGTGAGATACTAGTAGCGGGCGGCGCTGTGCGGGTGGTTGACAGGGTGGAAGTGAAGAAAGCAGGTAAAAGTTGTCATGTCGAAAAAATATATATTACCCGATGTGCATGTTGTTCACAAACGGTTAAAATTGACATTTTCTATCAACTGAACAGTACTTCACAGGAGTGTTATTGAAGGGAGTTAGTGTCCTATGTAGTGGGGTCAAATTGTGTTTTTCCCTTTTTAAACAAATGAAAAACTTGAATAAGATAGAGAACCCCCTTTTTTTTTTATCAAAATACTTTATCGATCTTATTATTTCTTGGTAATTACTTCACTGATTTAAAAGAAATTATGATAATAGTTTAATGGTAAGGATCGAACTTTTTAAAACTAAAAAGTAAGACTCCGCAAATTTTATCTACCAAGGAATACAATATTTATTCATAATAAAAAAACTAAATAACTACCCATAACTAGAATTCTAAATGAGTGGCTCTAGACATTATGAATTCATTTTAGATCCACGTCATGACACCATGTGTCAATACCCTACTAGAGAGAAAGTTTGCAATCATTGGGTAAGTGCCACGCAAATAGGGGGAGAACTTTTTATAAGAAAATTGTGAGAGCCGCAACTTAAGGTGTTAAGAGCTTAAATATTGTATCTTTAGAATCAAGAATAAATGAATTCAAAAGACCTAGCAAAGAACATATAAACACTCAATTGCTTAGGCATCAAATCTAGTAACTGTAACTTTTAAATTTTTTTCTAAATTTTCTATCTTTCATTTTTGTAGCTTTAGCCCTTTTTGCTACAAGTATCTCCGCTAAAGTGCAAAATCATCATGTAGAATTTTCAATATCATTCATTATCTATCTTGTTTCTTTCTATAGAGCGGTGACTATCTCTTGTAGCTATCGGAGTCAAAATAGCTCATGCATTTTATTTTCTTTTAGTCATGATCTAATCTTATTACAGTTTTTTTGTACCTCTTCATTAAAAAAATGTTCAAATTTGAAGTACGATATGTATAAAGCTACAATTCTTTTTTTGTGTTAATTTATTTTTTTCAAATTTTAGTGATACTTTATTTTCCTATTTTTCAGTTAAACAACCTATAGCGTACTCTAAAAATCTCTTCATAATGTACTATAAAATTCTCTAATACTTTTATATTGCATCCCGTTTTTAATCTTAGTAGTACAAATAGGCTACTATTTCGTTGTGCATGTAATTTAGCACATATTTGTGGCAAGACATTCGGTCATCATATACACCTACTCATATAAAGGTCAACACACACACACACACACACACACACACACACACACACACACACATATATATATATATATATATATATATATATATATATATATATGGGAGCTGATCCATTGATAGCGCTAGCAAAATAGGACAAGTTGCTAGCGCGATCTGGCCGTCCATCCCGAAAGATGGACGGCCCAGATCTTTTTTTTACGTTTGTTTTAAGTCCGTCCGCTATATTATGTAGCGGACGATTTTTTGACAAAAATACCCTCCAACTTAAAAAGATCTCATCCGCTACATTATGTAGCGGACAAGTTTTCTGACTTTTTTTCTCTTTCTCTCTCCTTTCTCTCATAAATGCTCTGACATTTTTTTTCTCTTTCTCTCTCTCCTTTCTCTTGTCCGCTACATTATGTAGCGGACAAATTTTTTTTACCTTTTTTCTCTTTCTCTCTCCTTTCTCTCATTAATGTCACGACATTCTTTCATTTCTCTCTCCTCTCTCTAATCATTTTTTCTCTTTCTCTCTCCTTCTCTTATTAATTCTTTCTCTCTCTCTCTCTCTCTCGTTTCTCTTCAGAAAGGGAAGAGGAGCAAATTGCAGCCGATTCCAGCACGAGAAAAGCAATTCCAAAAAACCCGAACAGCAAAACAACCGCCATCACCAGCACAATTGGATCAAAATTGGATTGTATTGGATTGATGTACAGATCAAGTTCGTTCTTGTTTGTGGGTCTCTTTCTCTGTCCGGGCTTGTTTTACTCAACCCGTTTTTTGGGGCGCCGGAGGAACCAATTAATGAAGAAGCTTCGGAGCATAGATCAAGCATGGAAACGCTCATGAGCCGAGGTCAGAAGATGTGGAACGATGAGTAACCCAAATCGAAGTCCTCTGCAACCAGAACCGCTACCACCTACAACAACCACAACAGCCAAAAAGCAGCCGCAACCACCGAATGTGAATAGATTAAAAGCCAAGGCACCCCATGGCACATAGCTTGAGCAGATCTACCATCTACGCCTCCCATCGGCCACAACCTGTGAATCAAAGCGAAAAGCAACCGCCACACCATGAAACGACGAAATTGTGGAACCATAGCTTCTGCTTCGAAGTGAATGGAACCGTTGAAATTGTAGATGAAAGCCATGCTCTAAGGGCCGATATGCTCAAACTCTTTTATGCGTATACCGAAAGGAAGATCCCATTTCTGATTAACAAAGTGGTAAGAAAACAGAAGAGACAGAAAGGAGGAGAGAGGAGGGAGAAAACAGAAAAGTGGTGAGAGAAGAGAAAAGAGAGAGGAAAGAGACAGAAGAGACAGAAGAAATTGATGAGAAAGAGAGAGAGATGTCAGCAAAATTAATGTGCTACTCGTCCGCTACATTATGTAGCGGACATAACGGAGTCTGAAAATTTGTCCGCTACATAATGTAGCGGACGTAACGGACTCTGTGAAAACTTGTCCGCTACATTATGTAGCGGACGGACTCGGAGGGTATTATTGTCAAAAAAATGTAAAAAATTGTCCGCTACATAATGTAGCGGACGTACTTAAAAAAACAAGAAAAAAAGATCTGGGCCGTCCATCTTTCTGGATGGACGGCCAGATCGCGCTAGCAACTTGTCCTATTTTGCTAGCGCTATCAATGGATCAGCTCCCTATATATATATATATATATATATATATATATATATATATATATATATATATATATATATATATATATATATATATATATATATATATGTTTTTAAACGTATGTAATGTTTTTAAATGTGTCCTTTTAAAATGTATACTAGGAATTGAATGGTGTTAAGGTGATCTTTTTATTGATTTTGATGTTAGCAAGTTTTAAGGTTAAGTTTTGATAAATTTTTCCTTAAAGGTGATCTGTTGATCGTCCAGATCTTTTTTTTTTTTTGTTTGCGTTTTGTTTAAGTCGATCCGCTACATAATGTAGCAAACAATTTTTTGACAAAAATATCTTTGCCCGTTCAATTGATTGTGCACTTTATATATGTCGGCTACATAATATAGCAGATGACACAACACCCTTATCATATATTATGAAAAGAGACAACTTCTCCGTGTGTCACATCTAGAAAAAAAAGAGGTGACAAGCGTTTTTATTTTCTCTCTCTTCCTCGTCTCTTCTCTCATCTTCTCCCTCTTCCTCATCCCTATTATCTAAAGATGGCAGATCTGGAAAGGAGGCCGTCATGGCGGAGAGAGGCACGAGAGGAGAGGAAGCTTCGATGACAAAGTTTGATTTGCCTGTGGATTCAGAACACAAGGCCAAAGTGTTCAGACTCTTTTCCTTGGCCAATCCTCACATGAGAACTTTCCACCTGTCTTGGATCTCTTTCTTCAGTTGCTTCGTGTCCACTTTCTTCACCGGTCTTGGAGCTAATGCCTTTTCTTTACAACAGCGTGATACCAACACAAACGGATCCCTGGACATATTACTAGAAAAGAACGATCACCTGGGCACATGAGCGAGAGCCCAAGAAGCCCGCCGTGGAGAAATCTCTGCCAACTAATTCAACATTTGAGAAACCCGGATTTGCTCACAAAAATTGGGATTAATATCCCCTGCGAACTCTTATCCTCCGCAGTATTTTTATTAGATAGATAAATGAAGGATCATTACTTTCACCAAAATGCCTAGAATCTGAAGTTGCATGAGGCTTCCCTACCACAACTACCTGAACATAACGGAGAGAAATATAACAGCTTTATACTACTCTCTCTTAGAAAAGAAGGCAATATATACTTTGATGCAGTGTGTGTATGAAGTGAAGCAAGATAAGCATGAGAGAGAGAGAGAGGAGAGAGAATCAGTCAGTAGAAAAAGTCAGAAATTGATGAGAGAGAGAGAGAGAGAGAAATGTGTCAGAAAATTAATGAGAGAATGAGAAAAAAGTGGTGCTTACTCATTCGCTACATTATGTAGCGGATAGAGCTGGGATATTTTTGTCAAAAAAATTATCCGTTACATTATGTAGCTGACGAACTTAAACAAAACGCAAAAAAAAAAAAGATCTGGATCGTTCACAGATCGAGCGTGGACGGCCAGATCGGATTAGCAACTTCTTTTATTTTACTAGCGCTCTCAACGGATCAGCTCCATATATATATATGGGAGCAAAGCATGTGTGTCGTATACACACACACACATGCTTTGCTTACTCTTTTTGCCACTAAAAGATATATTAATAAACTTTTGACCACATCAGCGACAAAATTATCCGAACTTACCCAAAAATAGTTTAATTTAGCCTCACCCTCAGAAATATAAAAATGCCTTATGTAAACTTTACTAATTTTAAAAGGATACTGTTTAAGGAAAAATGGTTAGCCATTTAGCCTTTTGGGATAAATGGCTAACCATTTAGCCATTTAAACTTTACTCGATCCATGCCCGTTTTGATTAAAAATTCATACTTTTTTGTCGTTAAAACTGTATTAATGAATTTTTAACCTTTTCAGCCACAAAATATTTATTTAGCCAAAAATATTGTAATCTAGCCACATCTTTGTAAAATTCAAAAAGATCCTTATTTTTTCTGAATTCTTTTTAAAGTGTCTAGACATGGCTAGATCACTGTTTTCGTTATACTTGTACTCTTTTGTTATTACAAGATATATTAGTGAACCTTTAACCTTTTAGCAATAAAATGTTTAAATTGTCAAAAAAAATTGTAACTTAGTCTCACATTTTTAAAAGTCATAAACACCTTCATATTGAGAAACTTTTTTTACTTAAAAGGGTATTTAAGAAAAAAATATATTCAGCCATTTGACCCCTAGCATATCAAAACTTGAGAACTTTCGAGTCAAAAAAAAAAGGAAAAGAAAAGATCATTGTCATTTGTGTTTAAATAAACAAGTCTTTAATTAATTTGGTTACATCTACTCCAATCACCCATAAGGGTAGATGGACAAAGACAGTGACTATATGAATAACACGTGATCATGCAAAAATATAATATTCCGAAATACAGTGAAACAAACAAAGATTCCGTATGAAAAATATATTACCACGCAAATAAGGGCATTTCAATAACTCTAATGCGAACCTTACTATTTGTTTATAATTAACCACCATGAGCTTGAATTAAGAGCCAAATGATTTGGCAATTCTTAAAAGTCAGGTTTTATATTCATTTTAATTCCGAGGGTAGTTTTCATAGGGGCTTCTTTTTCTTTTTCTTTTTCGTTTTAGTAAAAGTCAAAACGTACACTTCACATTAACAAAATATATATTCCACTGAGGGTATTTAAGGAAAAAGAACCAATGTTTTTTAAAAACGGTCTAATCCAAAAAAAAAATCCTTTATAAAGTGATAATTGACATAGCAATTTGCATTTTAGGACAAACAATCCTTTATAAGATCACGCTTTGCTTTGAGTCTTTAATTAACGGTCCACAACTAATTTACTTGAAGTATTGTTTTACTAAAAGTGATCTTGAATGGCGCTGACTACTGAGTACATATGGTTGGCATTGCTATATCTTGCAACCGCATCCATGAGACTCGTACAATGGCCCTAAACAACAACTAGTAGGTTCAAGAGTTCTTGAACAGTAGTCATCGCGCGGCAATACAATCACCTCATATTAGAGGCGGCACTTGAAGCTGCTGCCACTGTTGAGCTCATTTCTCGTCTTTCCCTTCTCCGGAGAACTTTCAGTTTTGGGGACTTCGGTTTTGTGACATCTTTGGAGGACCTGTACAAAATTTATGTACAATTTAATTAATTCTAGGCGATCAAAACTTGACCTTGCCTTGCAGCATGAATGTAGATAGGCTAGTTAGTTATCCCATACTTCTGTGGTAAGAAAGGACGGTCGAAATTAGGAATTGGTCTTGCATTGGGCACCAGTGTCCTCCTTAATTGTTTCAAGGCCTTCTCTTCCTCCATCTGGGGACCAGAAAAGATCAGTCAGAAGAAAATCCAATGTCAGAGCAATAATTAGAGAGTCAATTAGAGAGTCAAATGTGTTCTAACCATCTTTTCGGATTCCGACTCTTCTCTGTATCTCTTGTATATCATCTCTTTCTCCTTGATCTATCAACCATAGGAACGTAATGTCTTCTTATCAAGTTGCTAAACCATATATCTGTTTGGGATTTGGGTTCTATATTGACATAAGAAAGAAGACGGAAAAAAAACTTACCTTCTTATCAAACTCCGCTCTGTCAACAGCTCTGTGTTCTACGTGTAGATCGAACTCTTGAACTTCTGTAAGGGGTTTACGTACTTTCTCAGGAACTGGAATCGGGTCTCTGGAATTTATTGATAACATATGTTAATCCTCTAGAATTTTTTGATTAAAAAAGCATTTGCGTTGCTGAGTTCTTACTCTTTCAAGATTGGCTGTGCCTTAAATATCCTCCTCTGAGCTTCTTCCTCCTCCATTCGCCGTCTTTCTTCCATTTCCCTGTGCATTTCCTCTTCATGTCTCACCAGACTCTCCAACTGGAAAGGTTCTGGTTTCGTGCATTGCTTTGGCTCTGGTTTTGGTGGAAGCTGCATAAGAAGCAATAGCATTTCAGTACAACTATGAGAAAGGTTCCTTTTTTTTTTTTTTTTTTCGGGGAAAAAAGGTTCGATAGCACTTCAGTAGGTACAGTTATCTTGTTTATTACGCCAAAAAAAAAAAAAAAGTCAATTGCAATTGCATACCACAGGATAGTCAGTTGTATAAGGATATGGATTAGCCTTTGGAACCCTAGCTCTCTCCTCTTCCAACTGCTTCTGTATTACTTCCATAATGAATTTCCTCTCTTTCTCTGCACCTCTTTCCTGATACCACAAAGCCAACAGGACAAACATTGATAAGCGGAATGGAGGGCTTTAAAGGTTACAAATAAAGAGCACGGGCCTGCATACCTCCGTTTGCAGATGGAACGGATTTGGGGCAGTGTTCCTAATAATCTGCTTGTCATGGTGGGGTTCTGAATTCAGTGAAAGCTGAAAAATGAAATAAAGTGTCAGATAATTTCGACGTAAAAATTCTTTTAGCTGCCAAAAGGATAATCAGCAAGCATGAACCTTGTCAAACAAATCAGTTACGATGGTTGGTGGTGGAATCCGTTCATCTGTTGCGAAGTGAAATTCGTGAGGTACGGTCACTTGCCGCTTTGTGTTACAGAATATCCCCAATTCACCTTTACTTTCAAAAATCTACAAAGATATAAGCTTACATAAGCTATGAGAACTAAACAAACTATTGCAAGATTTCTATATGATTGACCATTAAAAGATGGGAGGCATACCTTCCTGTTCAAAGGCCTGGCCTTGAACTTCGGAATTTTGTTAAGTTCCTCTTTTTCGAGTTCATCAGAACATTTAACCCTGGGAGGACGTGCTCTCAGTGATGTTTGAAGAATTGGTTCTTTGGGTGCTGTAAGATGAGGTCTCCATTGACGATTCTGTCATAACAAAATTAACCAATGTTGAGGTTATTCAAGAACAAGAAGGTTAAGTGTTCCTTTTGGTCATGGCAAACATAAATATGAGGTTTTCTATACCTGAGGAGCAGATTCTGTTGAGGCTATAGTAGATGTTTCTGCATTATGATTGGCCCTTGCCATTGTTTCCAGGTGAAATTCCTGCAAAATTAGAAATGTTGTTTAACCGTTGGAGTAATTAAACTACTCTTTCTACCATGATTTATCTGAACAAAGTTTTACCTGAAATTCTGGAAGTTGAGGAGTACTTCTGGGTATTGTTGACAAAGTTGGAGCTTCAAGAATCTAGAAGAAACAATGTGTCAGTTAATTGTCCACGTACCCAAGGGAGTCTCAAATGGGTAATTTTGGCAAATATACCTTTTTGTTCACCGGTCGCGCTTTGAATTTAGGAATTTTAGCCATCATTTCTTCCTCCAGCTCGGCAGAACTCTTGACCCTGACCGAACGAACTCGTTGAGCCGTTTCAAATTCGGGCTCTTTCGGCCTTGTCAGTTTAAGTTTATGCTTCCTCTGCATTGCCGAAGCAGCAGCATCCTGGAAACTCCAAAGTACAAATTCCTAATTACACGAGTTACTTGAAAAGAAAACAAGGGAAATATAAGGCAGTTCATTTACATTTATCGTCGAACTGCTCAAACGAGGCAGAGTCATCTCCCTTGTGTTCGATTGGAACCTTTTCATCGTTTCTGCCATTGAGACAAATGGTGCTGGAGGCTCTCGAACATACATCTTCCTGTCCCCTTTAGGAGTTTTGCAAGTTGAAGAGCACGGGTTGGAACTACCACTGTTTAGGTCAGGCCTTCTTTTGTGGGGCAGATTTTGTGTATTGATACTAAGAATCTGCACATTTCAGGAGAAGGAAGCATTTCAATTCACTTGGATGTTTAAAAATAGTATGGAAGTGAGGGATCGAACTAACACCCACCTGCCTAGACTGCCCACCTTCCAACTTTTGCCTCTTTATTGCTTGGTTTTCTTGTGAAAACATCGGGGTCCCAACTATAGTTTTCAGGCTGGTTTCCCTATATTTAAAATTTGGTCGGTGTATATACATAAGTGAGCAAAGAAGATCAAAAACCGAGAAGGGGAGAGAGAGAGCGAAAACTTTACGAGAAATAATCTTACCTTCTAACACTAGACGGTCTTTTAGCTTGTGATAATTGCAACTGGTTTTTTGACTTCAGTGCTGATGGGTTCTTAACAATACTAGCTATCTTCTTGGCCGTCTGTTGCTTCTTGGGATCAGTATGTAGCAGGTTACCCTTTTGAGAATTCATTGGTGGCTTAGGGGTGGAAGAATCTGTTCCTACAAAAGTCCATACCAAGTGAAGTTAGGTGCACTTCGAAGAATGCAGCATACGAAAAGAAAGGTGAATCAAATACAACATCAGACTGAGATTCTCACAGAGAGACCAACGAACCTTGGGCAGTTGATGTATTCTTATCCTTCTTGTGAAGTGTGTCAACTTTGACATCGGAGGAAGCAGCACTTCTGGTTAACAAACTGAAATTAATGTAGAATATGAACATGTTAAAGGAAAACGACTGGGATTTCAGAATTACAATCTCCTCCTCTATCCTGTGTTAATGAGTCTAGTCAAGTCCTTAGTTAAGAAACAACAAACCTTGCGTTTCCTTGAGTGCATGCACCACCTTCGACTTCACAAGTCTTACTATCGGCAGCAACCTGAGGTTGAAGGATTGTAATAAGAAAAGAATCCGACAAAGGATGAAGCTGCTACATAGTCAACCAGAAAGTTCTGAGCAAGTATGGAAGTGAAGGATCGAACTAACACCCACCTGCCTAGACTGCCCACCTTCCAAATTAGAAAGGTTTGTACTTTGTTCTTCGTCGGCCTCATTTGGAATTTCTTCTTTCCTAATATCAGTAGGCATGATCTCCAATTCAGACCTAATTTCAAGGGAGCAAAATGAATATGATTTCATAGAAGTAAAACAAAAACAAAGATAGGTCAACTTCATATAATTTTGAAGAGTAGCACAGCATATAGCAATCAGCAGACCTTGTGTCTTTCTTCCCTGATTCTAAATTTGCTTCCTTGATGATACTTGATTTATTTACTGGTTCAGATTCTGATACCGGTATCTGGGCAGCAAACAAACCAAGATGAATATGCTCGTATACGTCCATTCGTATATAAATATCATGCACTCTTAGCAATTTTTTTCTTCCTGATTGATAGTTTTATAGAGAAGCATAAGAAAAATCACGTGCATTGTAAAGCTTATATGTGTCAACTTTGGAAAAGCAATTTTTTTTCTCCTTAATTGATATTTTTATAGAGAAGCAAACGAAAAATCACTCTACCGTTTGCAATTGCTCGCCTTCACTGAAGTCACAGAGGCTTTCGAGCTTTACTGATCTGCCGGTTTTAATTCTTTGCATAAAAGCTGCAAGAAAGTTCAATGCATAAACATGGAATTTCCTTTGTGTATCCAATGAAGTAGAATAGAAATAGACTATGCATATAGGAATAAAGCCCTCAAACACATATTCAAGACTCATCATTGCTCATTAATTGCACACATCGTCAAGCAAACATTTTAAAAAGTTCAATATGTTGTTGACAAAAACTTATTTCTCTATATTTCGTCATGCAAGTGGCCCCAAGTTATAAATTAGATTTCCATATTTAGGCCTCGACAGGAAAGGTTCTTTATATTCGGCCTATACAAAAACAGAATAGGCTATTCTTATTGTACAAAATGCATACTGGTGAAAAGCATCACAAGCTTCTAAAGGGGCCCCAAGTTATAAATTAGAGTTCCATATTTAGGCCTCAACAGCAATAATTCTTTATATTCGGCATATATTAAAACAGGATAGGTTCTTCTTACTGTACAAAGTGCATAATGGTGAAAGCATCACAAGCTTCTAAAGGGGAAACAATCATAGCTCCTCAACTTGTAAACAAAATGTCTCATGGAAGTCGTCTAAAAGACGCAACTCTCTACTCTATAGAAGTAAGCTTGTCACCAGCTTTCGTGATCTGGTCTCGAGTGTTGGCTTGAATAAAACCGAGGACTATTTATATTTCATCTTAGCACAAAACAGATAATGCAAGTCCTTATTTCAAACAGAATTCTGCTCCATACCCTATGAAGCTGACATGGAAAGGACCTAAAATCCAAAAGCATCTTCTAGTTACAGATCATCATACTATAATAAATGAAGTTTTGAAAACCCAAAGCAACAGATTAAATCGATCAAAGGCCTCAGGAGCAAGAAAATATTTCCAGAATAATTATATGAACTTTGATACAATCTCTTTTCTTTGGGGTTACCAATAGTCAGAATAGATCAAGTCAGAAGCAAGATAACTACGTCCAACGTAACACAGTAACAGCCAACGGATGACGTGAAAGGTTCAAACCTAGTATTCTTAAAACTCTAAGGGGGAAAGTCTTTTTCCAGGCCTCAAACGCTTGTCCACATAGAAATTTATAGCTAAAAAGTTCATTTATTGCCACTAATGCACTTACTATAAAAATCTTCAGGTGTGAACAAACGTTTGTGGGCTTGTAAACAGACACAAGTAAAGTTTCCTAGCTACAGTTCAAGAAAGCATGATTCAAGAACCTAATTTCATGTCAAAATCAGGAACACGCAAACAACTAAAGATCAGGAGCCCTCGGAATCACGTTCATTCAGATCAAACCCTAAAACTCCAAAAGATCAAGCAGCCACGGATCACCTCTTACAATTCAATAATAATCCCAAGAAGCCAAAAAATTCAAGAAATTGAGAGAAACTAAAGCGACAATTTGTGGCGAGATCGACGAAAGGGAACGGAAAACGTGACGGAGATCAAGGCAAGAGTGGCAGAGTATAAACATACGAGAAGGAGCGTAGCTGAGGGCGGTGTCGAACCAGAGCTCGGCCTTCCGCCTCTCCTCCTCGGTTTCCCCCTCGATAAAGTCGAAGAACCTCGGCGCCGAGAACTCGTACGGCTCGTCGATCATCAGCCCGCTTGAGTCGTCCACCACCGCCATTAACTGTGTTGTAACTTTCAGTTTGTAGAGAGAGAGTGGCAGAGAAATAGGAATTGGGTACAGAGAATTGGAATGAGGGTGCAGTGGAGTTGGAGGAAGTATTAACGGTCTAATATGTTGTCTAACGTTCGGATTTTTGAAAAAGTGGGGGTGATGGGTCGTGGTGACTCTCTGGAATAATAGGGAGCTTAGTAACGGCTATAAGCGGCAATGCAGCGGTGTCGTTTGGTTATTCCGAAGTTGGGAGGACGAGTTTACCCCTCGATACTTGTAAAATTACACCCAGATGCTAGCCTGAAGCAAATCTGGATTTGCTATCGCTCTTAAGCAAAATGACATCCATCGGAGGCGCATGTATGTACTTTTAATAAATATATATATAATATACGGATATCAATGACTCGAATGTATGTCCAAATATACACTTAAAACGAATCAAATACATTTATTTGTCCACATATTAATGCGTTCCTTTCGTGTTTCTCGCAGAGACAATAGTATTATATTCTCTTATTTTTATTATTAATTGACTTAACGAACATTTAATATATTCTAAAGTTCCCTTGGCAAACTCTTTCAGATATTTTTATATTCTCTTATTTTCTATTAGTAATTGACTCAACGAACATTTAATATATTCCAAAATTCCCGTGGCAAACTCTTTCAGATTTATACAATCTCATGCATTTGAGTTATATGCGAAGATAAATTTGGAAGATGGTTCATCACTACTATGCCTTGTGCCTATTGAAGAGTGTACATGCATCTTCCTTCCACTCTTTGTTCATGGTTTTATTTGGCATTGCCTTGCTTGTCGACAAATCAAATAAATATAGAAATAAGAAAGAAATGTATACTGTAGGTTACCATATGTTGCACTTGCATTTACCGTTTGGCCAGAGATTCGAAAACTTTTACGATTTACATTTATATGTACGAAAATGAAGAAAACCATGTAAAGAAGCTCAGTGATACTTTTGTCTCACCCTAATTGAGTATATTAAAAAGGGGTGCGTACAAGCATGTTTAATTGGAGATGTGAACAAGCCTATATTAAGTGTGAAAATAAATGCTCCCAAAATGTTATTATTATTAGTAGCAGTAGTACCCCAAAAATGTAGCATTTTATGGTGACTCTTTAATTTTGGAATGCACCATTTAATTTATCTGCTACTTTTGATGATCAAATTTAATTAATACATGATAAAATATTTCAAATAAGAGGAGAAAATATATATTTACTAAAACGGGGACACCAAGTAATAATCACTGACATGGCATCACACTTGAATGATACCACTACAAAATGCCACCTTGGAGACCTCGTCACCGTCCACATCAGTGTAATTTTCATCATCATCCACGTTAAGCCAGTGTGAAACATGGACATTTATGGAGACGATTTCTGCTATTATACTGGGACATGATACCATGTCAGTGATGATGTTGTATGGAACGTTTTCTCAAACTAGTGACCAAGTTGAGTCCATCAAGCTTAGCAGTATTTCTCCTAAAAAGGATTGGTTAACTCAAGCTTAACAGTATTTCTCTTAGGTACTTTGCACAAACTTTGACCTTCCCCCCCCCCCCCCCCCCCCCCCCCGCCCGACTTTTGTTTCCTTCTTTTTTGCCTGAGAAATAACAGTAGCTAATCAAACTGCTTAATATGATGGAAAATTTTTGGCTGCCGCGCGAATACGATTTAATCCTCGTGGCAGCAGCACTTCATTAATTCACCCATCCAACCGTCGCACCGTCTCACGTGATAAAGCTCGAGAGACTTAACAGTATGAGATTGTGAAGTAATATGTTAAACATGTCGCTACGATCTCAGAGGGGACAAAATCACGCAAGTCTTTTCTCTCCCCAATGCCACTAATCCTGTAGGTTTTCAATCCCTCTTCCTTCTAGGCTTCTTTATCATACCCTGCACAGTCCTAATTGCAATGAGGATATCAACGGGGTACCAGCTCAATGAGTAATATGGTTCTGCGAGATGTTCTTTTGGTAATGCTTCACGTTTAGGCATAATTAATAAAGGCCGTCTTCTTTGCAAACTTGAAAAGAAATTATGAGAAACATTAATTAACTGTTGATCTTGCTTGGATGTGTGTGTGTGTATGGATGTATGTATGTGTGTGTGTCACACACACACACACATATATATGCGTGATCTGGCCGTCCATCTGGCCCGAAGGAGGGCCAGATCTAACTTTCTAAAAATACTTTTTTATCCTTTACTACATAATTTAACATACGGTACATTTTACCATATTACCCCTCATCTGAGATAAGTTAATTTGCCCGTCCGCTACATTATGTTGCAAACGGATTTTGTCAAACTTATTTTGTTCTGCCATTTCAGTGTTCAGGGTTGGGTTCTGGATTCTGTGTTCAATTAAGACAAAATGCGACTGCATTCGAACCTCCACAAATTGAACCCTTGCTGCTACGGTCGATCTGCCGCACCTGAAACCCAAACCCACCACCATAGCTACAGTCGTCGATTTGCCGCCCCCAAAAATAAAATCCAAACCCACTACCATAGCTACTGTCGTCAATCTACAGCCCCCCAACCACCACAATCTGAACCCTTGCCGCCCATAAATCACCACCATTCGAACCTCTGTCGCCCCCAACCATCACCATCCAAAAGCTCAAACAAATCTAGATCTAAGTTCAATTAAACTAGAACAAATCCTAGAGAAAAACAAGTTAGAAGAAAATTTTGAGAAATACTTTGAATTAGTTAGAAGATATGTGGAGAAGAGTTTTGAAATAGTTAGAAGAAGTGTGGGGATTTTCCCGGCTAGAACTGCGGCTATGGTGTCGAGACAGTGGTGACACTACTATCCATGTCATCCAATCTCTCTTAGAAGTTGATGGTAATTATGGAGGTGGGTTGTTGGGGAAAGGCAGCGAAGGATGCTGAGACAGCGAGGGCTGTGGTATTATAAGAGCGTTTGGTAACCATTTTTTTCTCTTATTTAAAAAATCAGTTTTTAAACTAAAGAGTAAAAAAACTCCAAAAACTATTTTTTTTTCACTTTTGATTTTTTTTGAGGCCACCACCACCCTCCCACCGTCGGCAGCCACCGCCCACCACCGACGGCTTGCCGACAGTCACTGGAGGTTGCCGCTGGAGACTGCCGGCAGCCACCGCCGAGCCGTAGCCTCCTCCAGCAACCACCTGCGGCTGGCAGCCACCTCTGGTGACAACCGTTGGCCGGCTGCCAGCGACCACCGTCGGCAACCACCAGCGACTGCCGGCCACTACCACCGTCGACCACTGCTACGCTCCACCACCGCCATAACAAACCACCACAAAAAAAAATCAAAATAAAAACTGGGTTACCAAACACCAAAAAAAGAACTCAAATAAAATTTTGTTATCAAACACCCACTTGTTTTTGTAAAAAAAATAAAAAAAAATTAAGCTACTCTTTAATTTTTTCAATTTAAAAACTGAAAAAACCAAAACAAAAAAAATTGTCAAACGAAGCCAATAAGTGTATGCTACATGAACAGTTTAGTTCAAAATAAATTACGTGGACGAGTACTATGATAAAAAGTACCGTCCGCTACACAGCGAAAGGATGTGTGCTAAGTCAAATCTCAGGCTTCACCCTCGAAAACCCGTATCAATGACTACCATGAGCTCGTGAACATGATACTTCCATGATACTAGAATCAACAAACCAAATAAACTAATTTTATTAGAAATTAGTTACTAATTGGGCTAAGTGTTTGTTTTATACGCCGTCCACTACATTCCGCTACATAATGTGGTGGACAAATACTTTAGTTCAAAATAAATTGCGTGGACGAGGGGTACTATAGTAACATGTATCGTCCGTTACATTATATAGTGGACGGCGAAAAAGTATTTTAAAAAGTTAGATATGGCCCGTCCATTGGGCTAGATGAACGGCCAAATCGCGCCGGTATCTTAGCCGAAGTTGTCCGTGGTAAGCGAAATCTGTGGCTTCGCCCTCGAAAACCGTATGAATGACTACCTTGAGTTCATGAACATGATACTTTCATGAAACTGGAATCAACAAACTAAATAACTAATTTTGTTAGAAAGATGTTGATAATCTCTTGATCTAGGCCAAGGGGCATACGATTGTCACATGTTAGCATGATGTTACCTACCCCAAGGGCTGCTTTTGTGCATGACCAAACCGCAAGCATATAGCTTGTTCTATATCTCTCTGACGATATTTGCTTATAGCCGTGTGAGTTAACATTGCAACTAAACCCCTCTAATTATCTTTGAGATTTGAAGATTTCTAAGGATGACAAAACATGTTGCGTACTGTTCAGTTGCTTTGCTTGTAGTTCTTCTTGTGTCAGCCAGAGCTCATGATTACAGGCCTGAATGCATGGATGTGGTGGATAACTTCAGCTGGTGTGCAGCCTACCTGGAAGGGGTTTACGACGACCCATCACCTCATTGCTGTGACGGCCTCCAGGTGCTCAATGCCATCGCAAAGGGGCAGAAGGGAGGCGCGAGGAAGATTTGCGGGTGCATCGAGGACATGGCTATTGAAACGGTGCATCCTCCTTTCATGCCCTCGCGTATTAATCTTCTCTATCTCGACTGCCATATACACCTCGGCTTCCCTATTTCTGAACGCATGGATTGCTCCACGTACACACACTCTCTCTCTCTCTCTCTCTCTCTCTCTCTCTCTCTCTCACACACACACACACACGCACACGCACATAAACACACGCATGGAGACATGCAAGCGTGATCTCAATACTTAGATATTTTCTCTTATCCGAGTTGATAGAATATATTGAGCTCTCCGAGACCCTGGTCAGATTCATGTAGGATCGTGAGATTATTGTAAAATGATTCATATGGTCGAAACTAATGGTCCAAGACAACGTAATATTTATTATTGAGGCGGAGCATAGTCCTTGGAACCCCCAACTTTCCGATTATGACTACTGCTAAAGCTTCTGTGGTGTGGCACGGCTGGCAGGCTTATAATGACTATAAATTCCACTAAATATGTTAGACGACAAGTTTTAGTCGCCAAAAACCAGGGTGTCGGGAGGAAGGATGGGATTTAGAGGAAGTTGCTCTGACCATGATTGAAGCAAAACTGTTACCAATGCTTTGTACTTTCCCTAGCCTCTTGAAGAGAGACTACCCTTTAAAGTTCAACAATTATGTGGATAAAGTTTTTGTATTTGGTTTTGCCTCTTGGCATCTTAGAGTTTAACAATTCCATTTGTTTTCTTGGTAACAATTTTCTCCACTCTTTTGGTGGTGTTTAAATTTTTGATCGCATCTCACTCTATTTATAAACCAATTTGATCAGCAATTTTGCTTCTTCTTAAGCTCCTTTAGTAATTGAACCATTCACCCTTTTAGCTCCTCCATTTTTCATTTCCTCCATATAAGCAAAAGCTAGCAGTATATACTGTATATTTCTTCATTGTGTAATTGTTGCAAAGAAAATTGCCTTATTTTCGGGTACTTAACATTGACTATTTTTTGGGTTAATTAAATATATCCTATTTTTAGGACATACAAAAAAAAGAGGTGGTTTAAAAATTATCATCCGTCCTTATGTTTTTGCCTGTCCTACATACATGGCTGGCATGACCTGTAGCAACATTGATATATATATACTCGTTAAAATTACCAACTCTTTTGCTCTTTGGGTGCAGGTTTGACTAAGACAAGCACTTACATATGTGGGGAAAACCACTTTTGATCCATATAAGTTCTAGTGGGAAATGCTAAATGTTGACCACCAAACTCAATAGTTTTTAGTGCAATGCTGCAATTATGGTGCAACCAGATGATGCAACTTATCAATCGAGAGTTTGTACTTTCACATATGTATTGATGTATGGGGCACACGCCTTGCATTTGCAACTCGTGTTTGATAAATAAATGTCTGATCATGAAACTATCGATTACAATAACTGAATATATAGTAAATAAAAGTTTGCCTTTCGTTCACTGGATCCATGGGCTTACAATAATGCAAGATATTTGAAGAGACTTAGAAAATGTATTGAATTATGTGTCCCAGGAACTAAAACTGGATACAAGAAAAAAAATGTGCACACAGTTTGTCCATGAACGTTGCACCAGTAATCAAAATAAACTTGCTTGCGCTCAGTCACAAAGCAGATTCATTTACCCATATATCATGTTTCTTGCATGTTATACCATATTCTACTAAATAGATATCTTTCTTACGACACAAGTTTCAGTTTTGAAAAAGAAAAATGAACGATATTTAGTCATCTGAGATCTAAGCAACAGAGTCATTGAGCAACTCTTGGATAAACTAAACTTAGAAACTAATAATAAGAATTGAGTCATGTGACTTTATTAAAAAATGTAACTCTTTTAAATCATTGTGAAATAAAATTATAAAATTCTCTTTTTATTGTATCGAATCCATTTACGTATTTTAGAGCTAAGACATGAATTTTATGCTTTTGATTCTGGACGTGTGAGGAAGACAGAGCGACACATGCTTGGTGTTGACATAAGAAAATAAATTCTCATTGGTAGCCACGTCATTCGCTTATCCACTATTGATAGCCACTTAATGACTTATCTATTACTAATTATCACTAAATAACTTTAAGGTTTCAGATTACTATCACTACAAGAAAACAGGGTTTTAGCGACGGGGTAATCCGTCGCTAAAAGCCAAAAATCCGTCGCTAAAAAAATTAGCGACGGATTCACCGTCGCTAAATATCCCTCGTATAAAAGCCCGTCACTAATAGTTTAGCGACGGAATTTTTAAATCCGTCGCTAAATATGTCATTTTTACCGACGGATTTATTTTAATTAGCGACGGATATTCCGTCGCTAATTATATTATTTAGCGACGGATTTATATTTTTGAGACGGAATATTCCGTCGCTAAAAAACTTATTTAGCGACGGAATATTCCGTCGCTAAATAACTGATTGTAGGAATACTTTAGCGACGGAATTAATCCGTCGCCAAAAGTCAATTTTTTTTTTGAATTTTTTTTTATTTTTCAATTACCCAGACCTGTAATACAATTTTCAAATCTCAACAACAACGCGCAATAATCAATACAGAAAGAAATATATATAATCAATTATAAAAAAAAATTATAATAAAAAAATTCATATATGTACAAGCCGGGAACCGGATATAGCCGGTTAGGAGAGGGGAGAAGAGTACAAGCCGGGCACGGGGGGGGAAGCTAGGAACGGGCACGGGAAGGGGCTCATCAGGGGTTCCCGAGTCCCGGATCTGGATCCTGCTGATCCGGGGCCGGGGCGGCCTGTCCAGCAGTGCCCTGCTCCCTGATCATCCGGCACACCACTGTAGCAATGCGCTGGATCTCCTCGTCGTCCAACTGAGGCCGAGGAGCCGGTGTCTGTGGAGGGGCAGCAGGGGGTGAGGACGCTCCTATCACGGCACGAGCAGTCGTGCTAGGCAGGCCGCGTATGCGGCCTTTCGGCCGATTCACGACCTCCGGCGTATCCAGCCATCGCTTCAACCCCCCAGTACTCGCAGCCGTACTAGTGGACGCTGATGGCTGTCCGGACTGCTGCTCGGACCCCCTTAGCTGTTCATACGAGGCCTGCAAAAATAGTGGTTTAACGATATGTTAGGGCATTAATTAACGAAACAGACATTGAGGATAGAAAGAAAAAACATTAACTTAAATAAATTGACTCACATCGATCCGCCGGGCAATATCTGAAATATAGTCGCCCGCCCGGTGCGTCTCGTCCTTGTCCTTCTTCCGCACGTGCGTCTGATTATACGTCAGAGCTATGACCTCATCCTCCTCCAGATCCGGGTGCTCGACCGCGTTCATGTGTCGGACGATGTCGTGTGGCACCGACCCCCCCGTGTGCGTCGGATCTCTGTTCTGTCTGTTCTCAGCCCCGCTCTTACTCTTGGCGTCCCAACCTGGATCCGCAGCCCACCGATCTATCATCTCCCCCCATACACGGTGAGATATCCAATGTGGGGGATATCTCGCCATCTCCGTCATCGGGGCACCCGCGGGCAGCGCCTTCTTCGCCCGGTCCCGTGCATCGTGGAGCCATCGGCGGTAATTCTTGCCGATGTAGGCAAAGAAAGCCTGCTGCCCCAGTACCTGCTGCTGAGGCGTGTCAAACGTGAACCCCTCCTGTAAGGCATTCAATAACACAAATTAACAACATAAAACAAACTGTAATTTAACATTTACTAACGCTGAAAAAAATACTTCACCGTACCAGCCACTCCTCCCATAGGGCCTCCCTCGCAGCGGCATCCCAGTCCTTCCAGTACAGGCGTGGCTCGAAGAATCGGCCCTTCACAAGAACGCCGATCTTCGTCCTCGCAATATTCTCCAGGATCCTGCCAAAGAAGTAATTAAATTAATTAATACAGTTCAAATATAAATTAACACCCCAAAATTTTAAACATAAGGCATGGGGTGATATTTTTAGTACTTACAGGCCCTCCTGCGTGAGCGTAACTCTCTGTTTACGCTGGGGGTCGATGCGTACCCCGCGTGTCGGACCACGGCCTCGTCGAGATCCTACAAAACACAGACATTAATACAGTTCAAATATAAGGCTAGCGAAAATGTACGAAACACCGTTATCAACTATACCTGAGGTAGAACCCACGGAAGATGGAGAATGCACGCGCGTGTGGGATGAATCTGCGTCGGGCTGGGGCGATGGCTCGAGCTGGGGCTGGGGCGACGGCGATGGCTGGGGCGACGGCGACGGCTGGGGCTGGGCCCCCGATGGCTGTCCGCGATCACTCTGTGCCTCGTCATCAGTAGGCAATGACGAGGTGGGACTAACCGGGGAGGAAGCAGCTCGGCGTCCAGCCCGGCCACGAATAGCCCGTATCCTATCCATATCTGACTTCATATAGATTATATACAAAGACATTAACACGTGAAAAACAATAATTTAGGCATAAATCATCATCGGCACTATATATATATATATATATATATATATATATATATATATATATATATATATATATATATATATATATATATATATATATATGAACGGATGTGCAAAAACACATCAATAAACACCAAGTTCTAAAATGTTACTACATTTTTCCCGTGATGTTACAACATTACAAGTCAATCATTTTCAGTTTGCGAATCATCTTCATCACTTTCGTCGTCGCCCTCTTCTTCGTGGGACTCGTCGTCCTCTTCATCTTCTAATTCATCCTCTTCATCAGTAGACTCGGTCACATCATCTCCAACACTTTCAACATCTTCCGCGTCATCATCTACGACTTCTTCTCCCACAAGAAGTGTTGTTGGAAGAGGAAGATCGTCCTCCTCGTTGTTGACCTCAACAGGGAACAAGACACGTGGTTGGTCGGCTTGAAAGGAGTCTAGCTCACTGTCATATGTCACGGGCAATTTCTTGGACTTGATAGTTGTATACCAATGAGATTTGGGATTGGCGACGTCCTCCGCGTAAAAGACTTGTACAGCTTGACTAGCAAACACAAAGGGCTCGTCTGATGCAAGTCTTGACTTGACATTGACATCTACAATCCCTTGAGAGCTAACACGGATTCCTCTACTGCATGTGACATCGAACCACGTACACTTGAACATTACCAGGCAGTTTTGGGAACCCAAATATGTTAGCTCAACAATCTCATCTAGCTCTCCGTAAAAATCCATGCAATTCTCGGCATAACAGTCGCCGTTGACCAAGACTCCACTGTTTTGGGTTTGTTTTGTTCGGTCATCATCTTTTACGTTAAACCTAAACCCGTTGATGATATAGCCTCCGTAACAGGATGTTTGTTTGTTAGGGCCTTCGGCTAGTAATTTCAAGCATGAGGCCACTGGTCTATCCATTGACTGAACCTATTGTAGATGACGGTAAAAATTAAGGATAAATCAGTATACTAATTGGCCACAGAACTGTATATAACACATAATATAATCTCGTTAAACAATCTTACACGAATTTTGAACCACTGCACAAATTGTGATTTTCGATGAGATTCAAGTCCAGCGGGATCAGTGATTAAGGATTCCGCATCGAACTCACTGCAAACCAATATAGTTGACTCACTTAACACACACTTTCAATTATGTACAACAATGTAAGTGAATTAAGACTTTAACTTACTCAACGAATGCCGAAACTTCATCGCAATTTAGAAGGGCATATATTGTTGCAGCACTGTACTCTTCATCCGTTAGCCATCGAGTATACGTTCGGCCGAACGGACTCCCTGGCTGCTTGAATATTGACAATTGCCCTTCCAAATTAGTGCTTGCTCCGGGGTCATTTCGGCCTAGTTGATTTAACCTCGTACCAACATTAGGCCCGAAATATTGACTACAAAAGTTTACAAGTTCTTCCATTACGTAAGCCTCCGCAATTGAGCCTTCAACCCGAGCCTTATTACGGACTTTTTTCTTTAAATGGAACATGAACCTAGAAGTTTAGCGAATCGAGTTAGGTGAAATATCAATGATAACAGATGTCGCATTAAGTGTAAACGAACAACTATAACAATTTAAGGATTACCTCTCGAAGGGATACATCCACCGATATTGCACGGGTCCACCCATCTTAGCTTCATATGCCAAGTGAACAGGCAGATGCTCCATTGAATCAAAGAACGAAGGTGGGAAGATTTTCTCCAGCTTGCAAATCGTCACCACAATGTTCTTCTCAAGCACTTCCATGTTACTCACCCGGATCGTAGAAGCGCATATATCTCGAAAGAAATGAGATAATTCAGTCAAAGTCTCGCAAACAACCCGTGGCAACAGTCCCCGGAAGGCAATAGGAATGAATCTCTCCATGAATACGTGGCAGTCGTGACTCTTCATCCCTTGGAACTTGCATTCCGATACATTGCAACAACGAGATATGTTGGACGCAAACCCATCCGGAAGCTTCAAATTCTTAACCCACTGACAGACCTTCTCCACTTGTTTCTTGTCTAGACAGTAAGGTGCTTTCGGAAGTATGGTCCTCCCACTGACTGTCCGAGGATGCAATTCACGGCGTACACCCAACTGTTGTAGATCCCTTCTCGCTTTAAGGTGATCTTTCGATTTGCCCTTGACATTCATCACTGTGTTGAACACATTATCAAAAACGTTCTTCTCAATATGCATCACATCCATGTTGTTTCGGATAACGAGCGTCCTCCAGTAGGGTAACTCCCAGAAGATACAAAATTTTCTCCAGTTGTGCTCTTTCCCGAACCCTGCAATCTTCCGATCCGGCACACCCTTACCGTGTGGTATGTCAGTATCAAGTGCCTCCAGGTGTGAGAGTACTTCTTCACCAGATGGGTAGTCCAGTGTGACAACCTCACGCTCGATTGTCCCGTCAAATTTATCCTTCTGCCTACGAAACTGATGGCCCGGTGGCAAAAGCTTACGGTGACATCCGAACCACGAGGCCTTTCCGCCGTGCTTTAACGTATGACCGGGGTTCACGCCCATACAAGCAGGGCATGCTAGCTTCCCATGTGTGCTCCAGCCACACGTCATTCCCAATGCGGGGAAATCATGTATAGTCCACATCAAAGCAGCCCTCATCTGAAAATTTTGTTTAAGGGATGCATCATATGTTTCGACTCCATGATTCCACCATAATTGTTTTAACTCATCAATCAACGGCCTTAAATACACATCTATGTCCTTACCGGGACTCTTCGGCCCCGGAATAAGCAACGACAAGAACATATACGGCTTCTTCATGCACATGCCTGGTGGAAGGTTGTAAGGGACAATAATAACAGGCCAACAGGAGTAAGGCGTGGTAGACTGACCGAAAGGGTTGAACCCATCGGTTGCCAGACCAAGTCTAACATTCCGAACTTCCTGAGCAAAGACTGGATGCCTGCGGTCAAACTCCTTCCACGCCTCTCCATCAGCTGGGTGTGTCAGCACATCGGCATCGTTGCTGCGAGTCTCACGGTGAGCCCTCATATGTTCAGCTGTACTGGAGGAGTAGTACATTCTCTGAAGCCGTGGTGTGACCGGGAAATATCGCAATATCTTCCATGCAATGTTTTTCTTCTTCCCTTTGTCCGGTTTGTACCTCGAATGATCACATACCGGACATAATGACAAATCCTTATTCTCTTTCCAGAATAATACACAATCGTTATTGCACGCATCTATCCGGTCATAGCTCAACCCAAGTTTCCTCATCATCTTCTTCGCGTCATAGTACGACGGCGGTAGCTTTTCACTTTCGGGCAGTATTTCTTTGATGAAGGTAACAAACTCGTTAAAACCTTTCTCACTCAGCCCGTGGTCTGATTTCAACTGTAATAACCTGCTAACCGCAGACAGCCGTGTGTGTTTCGGAGCTCCATCCCACAGCGGCTCTTCCGCAGCTCTCAACAACTCATAAAACTGATGAGCCCCCTCGTTCGGCGGTTGTGGACTGTCGTTACCCCAGTCAACATTAGCATGCCCAGCATCCATAATCATATCTCGGAAATCATATCGTGCCTCCTCCCTAACTTCAGTTTGACTAGCCAGGTTGGACGACAATACTATCGTTTCCCCGTGCTGCGTCCACCTTGTGTATCCACCCATAAAACCGTACCGACGAAGATGCCATTTTACTTCAATTCTTTTTCTCCAGTGCAACAACTCACATCTACCGCACGGACACCTTATCTTATCAAGGTCAACATGTGCAGGATGCGCATAAGCGAAGTCGAGAAATTCGTCAACGCGACACTCAAAATCTTCAGCATTCTTCCTTTTCATCCAACTTCGATCGACTGACATGACGACTGAATTATCGTACTGTATACCACCTTCAATAATGACCAGTGATTAGGCATTGCCGATGTAAATATCAATGCATGAATGTTACAACATGTCTACATATTTCCCCTCCACTCTTGACACAGGTAGTGGTCCTATCCCATTCAGAAAAGCACATGTTTATAAAACAGTGAATAACTCATGCTTAGTCCGATGTCTGTGGAAAATTCGGCAGCACCTCCCCGCATTTCTCCAAGTACACCACATCGATTAGGTGTTCTAACATTCATCTAACCTTGCTCAGGAAGGTTTGACGGATGTTAGAACACCAGATCTGTATGCACCCAGAGAAACACACGAGAACGTGTACCAAATATCCACGACATAGAACATAAAGCATGAGTCAAAATACTGTTTTATAAACAATTAGCTTTTCCAAACTGTCCAAACTGGACATCCAAAGGCTCATTACAAGGCATTACCTTGTAATGAGTACCTTTGAACGGGAACTAAGGGTTTCTATGCATGCATGTGTTCAGAAATTGATAAGATATGCAAGAATCTTTCCGAAATATCAAAACTACAGAATGATCGTTGCATATGTTACCAATTCCACATTAAATAGAACTCGTTGGCAACGAGTTGAACCATCTCGTTGCCAATGGACTTCTCAAAACAACAATTAATATAAAGAAGGCAGGGTTTGTAAACAACGAGTAATTGAACCATCTCTGGGCAACATGGAGTAATTATGGGATGTACAAGGGCTAATTAGGGCTAACTGGGTTATTAGGGTTAATTACGATTATTAATTATAGCTGATTAGGGTTGATTAGGACTAATTAGGGTTATTTAGTCCTAATTAGGGTTTAATTGTGCCGAGTAGTGATGATTAGTCCTAATTAGGGCTAATTGGGCTTAATTGGGTTATGTTAGGGCTAATTAATGTTAATGAGGGATAGTTTCGGATAATTATAGCTGACTAGGGTTGATTATGGCTAATTAGAGTTATGTAGTCCTAATTAGGGTTTAATTGTGCCGAGTAGTGCTGATTAGTCCTAATTAGGGCTAATTAGGCTTAATTGGGTTATGTTAGGGCTAATTAATGTTAATGAGGGCTAGTTTCGGATAATTATAGCTAATTAGGGTTGATTAGGACTAATTAGGGTTATTTAGTCCTAATTAGGGTTTTGATGGTGCCGAGTAGTGTTGATTAGTCCTAACTAGCACTAATTAGGCGTAATTGGGTTATGTTAGTGCACATTATGACTAATTAGGCTAACTACAATCAATATGCGCATAATTGGGTTCATTTGGGGTAATTACAGCTAATTTGAATTTCATCAGGTTCTTAGGGTTAATTAAAATTAATTAGGCTCGTTGGAGCTAATTAGGGTTAATTGATTTACTAAAATATTGTTAATCAGGACTAATTAGGGGTAATTATAGCCAGCGCTGGAGCCACGATTAGATTCCAGGGGGTGCATGCTAAAAATGTCGCATTAACCTAACTAACCTAAATTTAATGCACATTCAACAACCTCAATTCCGACACCTCATATAGGGTGTCGATATGGTGTCCGATACGTGTCTGACACCTCCGGACACGTGTCCGACACATACCGACACGTGTCTGACGCCTTTGGACACGTGTCCGAAGCCTCCGGACACGTGTCCGACGCCCACCGACACGCACCTCCAGACACATTGGCATACATTAATTTGTTTTTTAAATGTCGGACACCGTCGATCAGACGTGCTGTCCGTGTCTGCGCTAACTAACAGGTATCTCAATCCAATTGGGTCCCATCCTCCGTCAACAATCTCAATTCCGACACCTCATATAGGGTGTCGATATGGTGTCCGATACGTGTCTGACACCTCCGGACACGTGTCCGACACATACCGACACGTGTCCGACGCCTTTGGACACGTGTCTGACGCCCACCGACACGCACCTCCAGACACATCGGCATACATTAATTTGTTTTTTAAATGTCGGACACCGTCGATCAGACGTGCTGTCCGTGTCTGCGCTAACTAACAGGTATCTCAATCCAATTGGGTCCCATCCTCCGTCAACAACCTCAATTCTCAATTCTCAAATGCTCAATGCAATAAAAATTAACAAAAACCACACATTCAATCCAATTGGGTCCCATCCTCCGTCAATAATCTCAATATCTCAAATGCTCAATGCACAATTAACAATCTAAAATCATCAATTAATAATCGCAATTACTTCAAATGCATAGCTAATAACCTAAAATCATCGATCAATAATCACAATTCTAAAACACACAATTAACAACCTAAAATTATCAAACAAATGATCAATGTTCAAATGGGAAAAAAATGTTCAAAATTCACATATCCGATGCGCTTGAATTATTTCAATTTAGGGTTCGATTGTATTAGGGCATTCAATTTAGGGTTCAATTATTCAATTTAGGGTTCAATTAGGGAGTTCTATTGATTCAATTTAGGGTTCAGTTGATTTGAGGCATTCAATTTAGGGTTCAATTAGTTCAATTTAGGGTTCGGTTGGATTAGGGCATTCAATTTAGGGTTCAATTAGGGTTCGGTTAGATTGGGACAATCAATTTAGGGTTTAATTAGGGGTTCAATTAGTTCAAATTAGGGTTCGATTCAATTAAGGCATTCAATTTAGGGTTCAATTACTTCAATTTAGGGTTCAATTAGGGGGTTTTATTGATTCAATTTAGGGTTCGGTTGATTTGAGGCATTCAATTTAGGGTTCAATTAGGGTTCGGTTAGATTGGGGCAATCAATTTAGGGTTTAATTAGGGGTTCAATTAGTTTAATTTAGGGTTCGATTCAATTAGGGCATTCAATTTAGGATTCAATTACTTCAATTTAGGGTTCAATTAGGGGGCTCTATTGATTCAATTTAGGGTTTGGTTGATTTGAGACATTCAATTTAGGGTTCAATTAGGGTTCGGTTAGATTGGGGCAATCAATTTAGGGTTTAATTAGGGGTTCGATTAGTTTAATTTAGGGTTCGATTCAATTAGGGCATTCAATTTAGGATTTACTTAGGGTTCAATTATGGTTCAATTACTTCAATTTAGTGGTCGGTTGAATTGAATAAACAATACAGAGGCTTTCTTATCCTGATGTCATGCAATGGCCCATAATCTATGACCTTTCAGCGTCACCATGATCTATATCGGTGTTACAGACTAACTACCGAATATGGTTTTCTTCCCTACCTCGTCAAGAATTAAGGAAAATTAGAGATAACAAGTTCAAGTTCTTCAATAAGCCAAGATCCGTCTGAACAACAAAGTGAATGACATCATAAATAATTCAGATAATTTAGGGCAATTGACAAATTAACAAAAAATTGAACCTAAATTGACATACAAATCTAAATAATTCAGATAATTTAGGGCATGTAACCTAAATTGAAGACAAATTAACAAAAAATTCAGATAATTTAGGGCAATTGACATACAAATCTCGAGGTAGGTATGACGGCGACGGCGTTGGTGGTGCGGCGGCAGTGGTGGGTTTCCTTGCGCGGCGACAGTGGAGGGCTTTGTGGCACGACCGGAGTGCAAGGCTTGGTGGCGCGGCGTCGGGTGGGGGACGGGAGTGTCGCCGGAGCTGGGTCGCCGTAGAGAAGGGTCGCCGGAGGTGAGAACGGCGGTGGGTGGGTGGGAGCAGAATTTCAGAGAGAGAACGGGGAGAGAGAAAGAAACCAGATCTGTATTTAAATGGAGGATCTTTAGCGACGGAATAACACCGTCGCTAAAACTCCGTCGGTGAATGTCTTATTATAAAGACTTTTGCGACAGAATTTTTAGCGACGGTTTTATTCCGTCGTTTAAATAATTTTTTAAAAAAACTCAAAATTACTAATTTTATAAAAAAAATTTAGCGACGGTAATTCCGTCGCTAAAAGTCCGCCGTTAAAACTCCGTTGCAAAATACTTTTACCGACGGTGTCTTCCGTCGGTAATAGTATTTTGCAACGGATTTTTAACGACGGTATATTCCGTCGCTTAAAGACATGTTTAGCGACGGAATACCTTCCGTCGCAAAAACTCCGTCGCAAAATACATATTTTCTTGTGGTGTATTTGCAAAAAGGAAAAAATTAGGAAGTTATTTTTCATGTAAAGAAACGAATTAATGTTAAACTAGCTAAAACCCGTGCATAGAGATAGTTAATTAGAAGTGGGGGAAGGAAAATCGTATGGTTGGATCGTTAGAGTACATGAAGTTGGATGTTATCTTATGACCACTTAAATTTAACACCTATTTAGGTCTATTTTAAAATTATAAGATTTCAAAAAATAGGATTAAATTTTTGAAAGATATAGAACATGCCAATCAAATCCAAGATGATAGATGTGTTCATATCTTCCATTTGTTTTAAAGAATCCTTAGAGGGAAGCAATAAAGAACCCGCATTTTAAAACAGTTGTGAATGTTTACCAATAAATTTGTTAACCCTACGGTTATTCAACCTAGAATTATATTTAATTTTGATGATAACTAACATTAATGATTATGTTGTCTTAACTTGCATTGAGTTGATGAAGCAATAGGTACAATCTCATACTCATGCAAACGGACTATTAGACGAGCAAATCATTCAAAAACTCTCAACGGAACGCATCAAAGAAGGAATTCGTCGATTGAATTTTACAATGCTTTATTTCCGTTCATTGTAACTAGACATAGAGAGATGATCGCATCGATGACTGTAATCTAGAACTTGCCCATAGATTTTCCTTGCATGCATAAAAGTTTTTCATTCTTTGAAAACAAGGAAATTGCATTCTCAGGAATGCAGTCAACTGCAAAACTTCCAGTAGCCTATTATAGTCAACTGTATTGGAATGCAGTCGAATGCAAGTTGAAAATTTTGAATTTTCAATAGCGACTTTGGGATTACAGTCGACTGCAATGGCACATTGCTGTCGACTGCATTTACTGTTTGGCACATTTAATGCTCCACCTAACTCCAAACGGTTGTATTAATTCCTAACCTTATAAATACTCATCTTGGGCATACTTTTGATTCATCAATTGTATTCAAAGCTCTCTTATCTTTCATATTCTTAAAGATCAAAACAATTGTTCAATATCTCTTGGTTTTCATTATTTTCTCATTCATTTCAAGAGAGCGTTTATTGTGAGCTTACATTGAGAGATATACACTTCCATAAGTCATCATACACTCATCTCTCTTGTTCTAGAGCTTAAACTTGTTCACATCTACTTCTTGAGAGTGAATCTTTGTACACAATTTTTCGTCTAAAGTTTCTTGTATCAAAGCTTGGAATTGTCAAGCTTTGGAGCTTTGAGATTGTCAAAGCTTGTTCTTGATATGGGCATAGCATCAAGGGATTGTAAGAGGTTCGATCTTGACCCGTAAGAAAGATCATACTAGTGGATTTTAGGGCCTTTCAAGGAACTTCCTTGAAGGGGTGGATGTAGGCTTGAGAGTATTCAAGCCGAACCATCTAAATCTCAAATGTCAAGTTTCTCTAAACCCTTCTCTCTTTACATTATTATTTTATACTTGTGTTGAGATTGGTTAGTTTGCTTATTTGAGATGTTGTGTTTGAGGTTTGTTATTTGAAGTTTTTCTAGTGTTATTCATAGCTTCTCTAAAGTTTAAAGTAATTACTTTTTATTTTTTAAAGTAGTCTAAAATCCTATTTACCCCCCCCCCTCTAGGGTTATCTTTTTAGTTTCAAGTGGTATCAGAGCCTCGGCTCTTGATATATTAGGTAACGCCAAGAGAGTTAATCGATCATGGCTTACGTTGGGAAAATGGAGGGTAGTTTTACCACTAGGCCTCCATTGTTTAATGGGACTAATTATAGTGTGTGAAAAGTTAAGATGAAAATCTACTTAGAGTCTCAAGACTATGAGATGTGAGATATTGTTGAGAATGGCCCATTCGTTCCAATAAAGGTGGTTTACAAGGTTGAGGAGCCTAAATCCAAATCGTAGTATAGTGATCGTGATAAGAAAATGATTTGTATGAATGCTAGAGCGAAAAATTGTCTTGTTTGTTCTTTAGACACTAATGAACTCAATAGAGTCATTATCTGCAATTCCGCTGAGAGTATTTGGGATACTCTACAAGTTACGCATGAAGGAACTTCACTTCGTAGAGATTCTAAGATGAACTTATTGTTTAGAGATTATGAGTTATTCTATATGCTTCCAAATGAATCCATTACGGATATGCATGCTCGTTTCACTAACATTGTAAACCCTTTGAAGCAATTTAAGGAATTCACTAATGGTGATCTTGTAAGAAAGGTGATTAGGTCCTTACCAAGAGCTTGGGATTGCAAAAATCACCGTCATCCAAGAATTGAAGAATCTTAATATCTTTACTCTTGATGATTTGATGTGCTCACTTATGACGTACGAAATGCAACTCAAGACCTTTGATCAAGAAGATGTCAAGAAGAAGCCTACATCAATTGCTCTTAAAGCTTTATCTTCAAACGTTGAGTCAAGTGATGATGATGAAGAATTTGATGAAGAAGATGTTGCAATGGTTGCAAAGAACTTTAAAAAATTCTTAAGGTTTAGAAGGAATGGTAGGAGAAGACAAAAAAATGCTAGTAATGAAGAAAAGTTTTGCTACAAATGCCACAAGTCGGGACACATGAAGATGGATTGTCCTACATACAAAAGGGAAAAGAAGGAAAGAAGAGATGTTTGGTAAAAAGATTAAAACAAGACAACTCTCTAAGAAAGAGAACAAAGAGAAAGAAAAAGCAATGAATACCGAACATACTCCAACATAGAGTGACTTCGATTCAAGTGATGAAGATGATGAGAAGAATGAACAAGCAAATGTGTGCTTCATGGCAAATGATAAGGTAAGCTCTTTTTCCCGTAGTGATAGTGATAGTGGTAGTGATAGTGAAAGCTTCGAAGATACTTATGATAGCCTATATGAGGGATCCAAGAAAATTTTTAAGAAAAATATTATTTTATCAAAAAAATTCCTTGAGGCTAATAAGCAAATTAAGAAGTTGAGAATGAAAAATAATGAGTTGCATGCCAAGAATGATAGCATTTCCAACCATTTATATGTAAAACGTGTGAATAATGACTTGGTTGAATTAATTGCTAACACTCCTAGCTCAAAACAAATCTTTACAAACTTTGAATTTAGAAAAACAAAATGAAGATTGAAAACTTAAAAGATCCTAATTTAAAAAAATATCTTCAAAAATTTGTTGATGGTCAAAACAATTTGGATGTCATGCTTGGACGCCAAAGATTTGGCTAAACAAAGGTGGTCTTGGATTAAGATCTCTTGGCCTTGCCTCTTAAAATCTTTTAACAATAAGCTAGGTGGAATATTCATTCAAAACAACCAAAGAACTATTGAACACCATTTACACATTGTGGTTGGTGCAACAAAAAAGGGCATACGACTAATTATTGTCCTTGTAGAATTGTTTATGTTAGAGATAGAAAGAAGATGTGGGTTGTGAAAGGTCAAGATTACAA